>CM033712.1:80961008-81601008 GCA_019671005.1 Hibiscus mutabilis
TTAAAACATAAATCCTAACCATATTACCCTAAAACCTAAACATAAACCCTAAACCCTAAATTATAATCACAAGCCCTAAATTCTAAACCCCAAACTAAAACCATAAAATTAAAGTGCTTATTAAAACAAAAAGTTTTCACCGCCTGTGTATAAGATAATAATCTTATATATATATATATATATATACCATCTATATTGTGATATATAAGTTGTGTAAAAAAAATGCAATCATTCATATTTAAATACCTAAACTTTAAATTCTAATCTATAAACACTAAATTTTTTTAAAATTTAAACTCTAAACAAAACTCATAAATCCTAAAGTTGACATATTTGTATAAGCTACATCGATATATATATATATATATTATAGTAGGCTTGATCACACAAACTATATATGGGGTATTGGAAGAAAAAGGAAGAGTGGGATTACAAATGATAAGGGCATTTGAGTGGAGTTCTCTATTCACGTTCACTTTTACACCTTCAAAAGACAAGCTTTTAAAAGGGAAAACAAAATGCCCATTTCTTTTTTTCTTTTTTAAATGGCTAAAGGAGGAGGGGTTATTCCTCTCTCCCCACACAAAATAACATCAACATGCAACCAAGCCAACACAATGACTTGTTCCAATTGAGAGGCTCCTTGCAATGAGTGGGAAATCCATTATCAAAAGCAACCCCTTTTTTAAAAAAAATCACCTTTGTGAAGGGATAGGATTCCCCTTTCCCTTTACCACCCTCTAAATTTGGTACACTTTCTAGGGCAAGTCAACTACAAAGCTCAAAATCTTTTATTATTATAAATAAATAAAAACCTAATTAGAAAGGGAATTCCCCTCTCATGGGCCCCCACTAAGGTATACTCATTAAAATAACTATGCATTTTGGACTGTCTTGCACATATAATAAAACATCCATACTACACTTGCAATATCTTTTTGATTTCATTTTATTATATATTTTTTCAGTATAATATTATTAAATTTATAGTGTAGAATATTATCATTTTATTTCTTTTAAAAATTATATAAAAATCTTTATTATTAAATTAAATCAACTGAAAATTAATATTTTTATTTTTTTAAAATAAGTTTGATAACCTATAATTAAAATTATTTGATTCATTTTTATGAAAATGTGAAAAATAATAAATAAATAATAAAACTGCATTATTTAGTAAATAATTTTTTCAATATGTTTTATTTTATTTATTTACCTATATTATTATTTACAAATAATGTTTATCAAATAATTTAATAATATCATATACTTAATTTTTAAGTAATATACCAAATATATTTTATAATTCAATTTCAACATTTGATTTTTCAGCACTTAGGCATTGTTTGATACTTGCGTTTGATAATCCAAAATGAAATTTAATATCTTGAAATTAAACAAATATTCCTGTTTAATAACCCTAAATGAAATTCATTTTCAAAGAAATAAGAGAGTAAATTTTTTTTTTAATTTTGTTTGAAAAATGATTGTCTTTAATGTTGGTTCTACTTATCCCGGTTTTTTTTTTAGTTTTCATTTTTAATAAGAATTTTTTAATTATTAGCATGCTTATCTTTGTCTTTTGATACGTTTTTCGTCTTGTTTTTCGGTTGTTTGATCGTTCTTTTTATTTTATATTTTTTCGGATTTGAATTCGACGATACCCATGAATGATCAAGATGATGTTTAAATCATGATCTCTCTTAAGATTTAGATTGAATTTGAATACTTTTCATTGGAATGTTCTAAGTGATATTATTCTTTAAAACCTATATTTATCAAACAATCTAATTTTTTGTTAAATTTTTAACTTTTTGATGATCATATGATCAAAATTAATAATTTGAATTTAATATTTAAAAATTTTCAACATAATTATAAAATATTTTTTATATTTTTTTCTTTTTTTAATAATTTTATAACTTCTATAATAAAATCCAAAATGAAAAATAAAGATTTTATTTTTTTTGTGAAAATGATATCGGAAAGGAAATATCTAATGTCAACACATTAATAAATTGTTTTTTTAATAGACTAATATGGTTACATAGTAATATATGTTCGTATTTAATATGTTGACAACTTATACATATGTGCTCGAATTTAGATTTTGTAAAATGAACATCATCATCTTTTTCATTAGAGTCTTCTAAATGATATTATTCTTTAAAATCTACTTCTAGAAAATTTCGAGTAATATACGAGACAAAAATTTATAATTTGAATTTCATGTTTATTTTTTCAACATCTACATTTTTAGTATACCAAATAACACTTTAGCTAATTTTATAACTATATTAATAATTTTAATCAAAATCAATTATTATCGATATCAAATTGAATATCTAATTCAACTCAAACTAACTCATTATAATAAATATGAATTAAACTCACAAGATAAAAAATAAACTTGAAAACTTAAAACGATTGTCTTTAATTAAGATATGGATTTATGTTTCTGTGAATAAAGTATTACTCAATTATTTCAAAATATAAAGGCTTTAATTTTTCTTACATATCCCTAAAAAGTAAAAGGAAGGAAAACAACTGGCTTGAGGGTTAGGTTAATCATGAATCATGATGTCACATGCATTTGATGATCATCAATAAGTCAACCTAATCCATGCATTTGATGGGGTCCAATGTGTTAATGTTAAAAAAAAATGTCTTCCAAAAATTTGTTATGTCTTTTTCATTACATTGTCAGCTCATGCTTTGTTGTGAATGCATGCAAATGTCTCATCTTTTTACTGTGTGACAGCCCATCATAAAAGGAAGCTCTAAGATTATTATTATTATTATTATTATTATTATTATTATTATTATTATTATTATTATCAGGTGAAAGTTAGCGCAAATAACTCCTTCAATTAGGGTTTACTTTAAAAATAAATAAATTAAGTATTGCACATACGAAATTGATTTTGCGAAAACAACAAGCAATAGATGTTGAATATTTATTTTTGTCTAAAAAACAATTACTTAATCTAAATTAAATGCAATATGAATTCTCTCAATTTATTTTTTATCATTGATTACAGAAGTATTAGACTTTTATCCCCTAGTCTAGAATTTTTTGATCAAGTTAATCTTTTGAATGATTACATAAGTAAATATTATATTAACAAAAAATACGGTTAATCGTTTGCAAAGAGAAGATATTATGAAAGGGGTTAAAAAAATAGTCACATATTTTTAATTATTATTTATAAAAATAAAAATTAATTAATTAATTAAATTGATCAAAAGGCTTAATTAGTTCAAAATTTTATTGGGTACAAAAAATTTAAAATTTAATTGATTTTTTTTTAAAGTTCAAGAACTTTTTACACCCAACCTAATAAATTTTATCAACAATATATCAAATAGTAAATATGATTTATATTCAATACACATGCGGTGAAAATAAAAAAATTTCTAGAGATGTCTTAATTTTAGAGGTTAAGATTAGAACTTAGAGTTTAGAGGTTAGGGTTAGAAACTTAGTTTAATATGATTAAAGATTTAAACTTTAACTTATAACCCTAAATTCTAACCACAACCCATCAATTCTAAACCATTAAATCTAAAACCCTAACATCTAAAACTTTAAATGTAACTCTAAACCCTAAAATTAAGACTCTTGTAAAAACTTTTTGTTTCCAATGTCTATGGAATAATTACCTAAATAAATAATAATATTTTATTTTAAATGCACAACTTAAGATTACATATATAGCACTATTCAAAAAAATGATTATCATATAGCAACATCTTTATCCAATGTAAACAAGTGATGAATAAAATAATCAGTTAATTAACCTAAAGAATAATGAAATTCAATCATATAGAGTAGTGGTTATTTTGGATTTCATTGTCCATGCAGACTCATATATAAAACAAAAGACATAAAGGTTGGGGGCATGCAACTTATTTGACTATTCTTTGTTTTGATTTAACCTAAAGAAGTTTAGGGATGGTCATACATTTTTAAAATAAAATTCAATATTTTTTTGTAAAAATAAAAACCAAAAGTTTTAAAAGTTATAATTTTAGGTGCTTATTATGGGTTTCAATTTTTTTTTGTCAATCAATGCAGACATATATAAAGTACTAAAAAACTTTTAAAAAAGCACCTATTTTTACAAAAAATTTAGACATAAAATTATAATTTGAAACTTTAACCTATTTTTTGTTTTGCACCTAAAGTTATCATCCACTATTTTTCATTTAAGCCTAAACAAAACACAGTTCACGAGTTAAATGTTACTTTTTCTACCATTAAAAACAAGTATTATTCTATGCATCAATATAACTCGTCAGATTAATAAGTCGAATAAGTTTAAATCAGGTTGATTTTGAATCAAATTAATTTGTAAGACTCATTTTTATTTTAATTGTCTTGATTTATTAAGACATTCATTTAATTTATTCAAGTCGAATAATCTTGATTTTCAAATTATTTATTAAAATTATTTTGAGTTCAAAATCATTTAGGTTTGTTTTTTTGAGTTTTTTTTGGGGTTTAAGTTAAACAATTCTCAACTCATTTTTAAGTTAAATTACTTTGAATTCGAATATTTTAGGTTTGAGTTATTTTTTAATTCGAGTTCAGTAAAATTTATTTGTTACGGTCAAATCGAGACGGTTGCATATCAAACACTACTCATAATTCTATAAGCCAAATTAATAAAAGAAGATTTTATTCATAAATTATGCATCTAAATATGTGGCATTTTATCTAAAGTTAATTTTACTACAGTGCACAATTATTTCACAACAAAAAAATTCATCTCTTTAATTTTAATTACATTCTTTTTTGAAACAATCAATTATCTGAAAAATCAGTAGAAACCCTAAACAATTATTGAAAGTATCACAGTCAAGAACTAGGATCATAAAATTTTTCATCTCAACAAGAAACCTAATCAACAGATCAGATTTTAATGTAAAAAATTTCAGGGTATATTTACACACACATGCAAGAAAAATTATCAAACATTGAAAATTGGGACTCTATCTGTTTATTTAAGCATTTACAACCAAACTTCCGATTTACAATCTATGGCATCTATATCTACTTGCAGAATGGATATGGGAAAAAATGGAAGCCATAATCTGATCTTGTTCGTCTGAAACGATCTCCAGAGAAGGCTTCTTCTCCGAGTTATAATAGTGCGGAAAAGATACAATTAAAATATCAACAACGATCATCTTATTCTGCAGACTGACTAGATTTATGTTTATATATATATATATATTGCAGAGAATAAGGGAATGAGATGATGAATACTATAATCACCTTTTTATGTCAGGCTGTACAAACTGCATCTATTTGCAGTCTTGTTCTGGCAGCGGAGAAAAAGTGCCATTTATGGTTTTATATATGGATTATTCAGGAGGAGGCCAATGAGGATAGTAATCCTATGCGCCTTTCTGCAGTTGAGAAATTCGGGTTTTATAAGTTGGCATGAATGTGAATAATGTGGCTGGCAAAAAAATAAAATGTAGATTGAGATTTAAGAGGGGAAAAAAGGATACATACCACCAGTTGCAATAAGCTTCTCAACACAAGAAACAATATGTTTGCCGTAAGTGTACCTTTTCAGGGCATTTAAATGAACCTTGATTCTAGAAAGGATCAACTCAAGATTCTGATCGTTGCAGGTTTCAAGAACCTTCTGCACGACATAGTTTCCGAATTGATCTTTCATCATAGCCTGTAGTTATGCATTCAGCAAAAAAAAAAAAAGAATGAATGAATAATAGAACATATTATTTGTTACAAAAATTAAGCCTTTCAAAATTACTAGATGCAACAACAAAAGAGGCATACAGAAATATGTATGTATATTACATATATATGTGGAATAGGAAATTAGTATTGTGACATACCTGCAATGGCTCATTTTCATCAGTAGAACCAAGCATTTCATTGACCAAAATTTGACGTTCCTCAGGCCCACCAAAAGTCAAGCACTTCTCAACAACATTAGAAGCAAATTTCTGCAGACTCATCTTCACAATTTGTCCAGCAAGCTTGAGGATAATAGCAGATCTCTCATGTGGCTTACCATGTTCAAGAATATGCTATCACACAAGGAAACATAATTAATATAATCCCATGGATGGTCAAAATAGGACATACATCAGCAGAAGGTGGCGAGACCAATAATCAACAGAAAAAGAAATGGAAGAAATAACACATGACAAAGGGCACAATAAAGAGTAATATGTCCATGAAACTAAGTTCAAAACTGAGTTCATGGCACTGTTTCAAGATAATCCAAAGAGAAGAGAAGCACTGATCTGATATAAGAACGAATGTATCATATCTGATATGGAAACCAAGATAAAGCAATATAACGTGTAAAAGCATTTCAAAGAAAGAAAAATAAGTTAATTACAAACTGATTCCTGAAACATACTACAATAGGCAATATATATGCACACATTTAAGTAAAGTGATTAATTTGAGGCAAAAAAAAGGGTAAACATCATTCTTTGATGGCAGATAAAGTAGATCAAATTTCCGACATGAAAAATAATAGAGATTCAAAATGAAGCTTAGATACCTGAATAACATAATTTCCATATTGATCTTGTGCTAGAGTGCATACAGATTGCATGATCTCTTCCATAATGATTTCTTGGGTTTTCACATCATTGCAATGTTCCAGCACCCTCTGTGAGCATCAATAGCGAGTAAAAATCAATAAAAGAAATGCTAAATTCCCAGAAATGAAAGGGTATGATCAGTAAATTTCAAACCTGAATGACACGAAAACCATAAGGGTGGGTAGATAGTGCCACAACTTGGCCATAGAAAGCTGAAATGATAAATTGAATTCGATCCTGAGGAACACACTCGATAGACTTCTGTATAACATGATTACCATTCTGATCGTGAACACATTTCATGACTGAACCGTCAGGTTCTGCTACCATTCTAGTCTGCTGATCCACATCAACCACTTCCAAAGCCTACGGTCATCGGGTTTTTAGCAACCCTTTCATAACCTTATAAACTCAAAAGGACATACAAGCACCTATCCAGACTAAAAAATTAACTCCATTAAAGCAACAGTCTTTTTTCTTTAAAAAAAAAGATGGGAATTACAGTCCATGCACCTTCTGAATAACTCTGCAACCATACATTTGAAGACTGAGAGCCAACACATGACCAGTAAGCTGACTGGCTAGCTCTATTCTTTGACTTTCTGTACCATGCTCGAAGAACTACAAATCCAGCTCAAGATTAGACAAATTGATTATAAATGCATAATCAGGATGATTCGCTGGTTTAAATAAGACCATCATGAAGCACATACTTTCTGTATGACATAATTTCCAAAAACATCAGTCATCAAAGCACGAGCATGAGGAATAATCTCAGGAAATATTTTGTTCTTCTCTTTCTCCGTGGCAGTTTCTAATTTCTGCTGAATAAAGCGACTACCATATTGATCCGTACTGCATTGCACAATAGAATTAGACACAGTAAATTACAAGCATCAGTGCACTAACATATGAGAAGGCACCATGACATGTACCTGAATTCAACAACATGGTCAACAATATCTAAGAGTTCAAAAGACCTGGCCTTGTTGTTCTTAAATTCATCTAATAAAGATGATATGTATCTTCCATTTGCATTATTGCTAATATCTGAGTGCCAACCCCCTACTGAGTTTCTCATCATTGAATTAAAAAGTGCATTTCTATCATTCTGTACACTTCCAGAACCAATAGATGGGAGTACAAAATTTTCCAGTGGATTTCCAGTAATTGGCTTGCCAAGACCATACAAGGGATTCCCATCATAGCCATGATTCAGACCACCAGTTTTAGCTAAAAGTGACAGTTCATACTGTTGCTTCTGTTCGGTTAATATTGCTTCAAGATATGCTTTTTGAAGGCCAATCAAATCCCCCTGTAAAGTACCAGCATAGTTCCCAGCAGGCAGAGAACTAGAACTAGCTGCAGCATTTGTCCCATACTGAGAAGTTTTCTGCAAGTATTGGATATATCGAGGATCTAGAAGTGGAGAAGGATCAGACCCTTGAAGTCCAGCTCTATTAAAACTTGTTCTATCACCAGTACCAGTCAAAGATGAACCTAAAGAAAAAATGTATAAAATGATGAAAAAAACCTAAAAGTGCTTTTTAGTTTTAAAAAGGTTTAGGTTTAGGGGTTTAGGTTGTAGGGTTTAGAATTTAGTGTATAGGGTTTAAAGTTTATGGTTTAGTTTTTTAGGGTTAGGGTTAGAAATTTAGAAATTGGGTTTTTATAATGTAAATACACAAGCTTGTGTAAAATTAATTTTACATAGCCTCTGTATCAAAGTTTTACCCCTAAAATGATAAGCACCCCACAAAAGGCAAAAGCTTCCAGCAGAACAATACCTGCATTTAAATGGGTCTTAATCACTGAATTCAACTTCTGGTTAACAGAATAAGTACCAGGTAAGTGGCCAATGAAATCCGTGTTTGCAAGATTCACATTGGGATGACCAACATCAGATCTTTCTCAAATCCCAAGTCCTGAATGCGCTTTTGCATAAAGATCTGCAGAAGAGGAGGTTCTTCTGGGAAGGCTGACTTGTCTGTTGGAAATATTCTTAGAAGCATTAATATTTGGTGCAATCCCCTTTCTCCTAGCCAACTCAACATAGTTTGTAGAAAATGAGAGCTTTTCTGCATTGGACTGGTCGATGAATTGCTGCTGCATGCTCTGATTATGACCATTGGTCATGTTGATGAAAAGTCCAGCTGATTATCCAAATCAGCCTGAATATGAGATCGCATATGAGCATTCATATCTACATTTCTAGTTCTTGACAAGCTCAATCCAGATAACGTGGCTGCAATTTCAGCAAGTTCAGGCACAGGAGATGAATGCCCATTTTGGACATTAGATCCGATTTTCCCTTTTTCTGTGTGGCTGATCTTGCTTCCAACAGGAGGAAGTCCAGAACCAGGAGACTTCCCAACCAAATGCTGTTCAGGGTTTGTACTTCTGGATAATGATGAACCCACAGCAGATGCAAAAGAGTTAGAAGTGGTTTTACCATGGCTCTGAACTCCAACCATACCTGGATGAGCTACTCCAGCAGGCAGGCTCTCCATTGACTCTGGTCCATTAAAAAAACCAGGTGGTCCAGAATCAGCAATGCTAGTTTCATCTAACATATCACCAAAAGCATTACGACTTGCTGGCCGTGAAAGGTGACCTGATAAGGTGGCAGGTCTATCAAGTCCATCCTGGAAGAAACTATCATGTCAGGTCCACTACAGAACATGTTAAATAAAACAAATGGTATTTCACTTAATAAATGACCCATTTTCAATAGAATTAGATAAGATAATGTTATCAGGATCAAGATGTTTGAATCATAAAAATAGAAAAGAACACAGATATTAAAAAAAGTGCATTGTTGAAAAAACAAACACGAGAACTCAAAGAAAATAACTATACATCATTATCCAAGATATGAAAATAATTGGATACATCCAAATATAAATGTTGCAGAGAAACTATTTGAAGGGAAAGCGAAAACAATGTAGGATCTAGAAGCTGAAAATTGATACCCTTCTTTTCTTTGCACCACTTATTCTGATCACCATATGAAAGGGTACAAGTTTTATTGCATTGTTGTTTGTATCACACGGTTTTCATTAAAAGCCGACAAGCAAAGAAGCTGAGAAGGGTTTCACAAGAGACACCAAACAAATAAATATATACTAAAGTAACCATAAATCTAGGGAATCCTGGAAGTTGTTTCATCTAGAAAATGTCTTGAGTAAATAATCTAGCAATCAAACGACAAAAAAAGAATTAAATGATAGGGAAAGGAAAAGAAAATTGGTGATGCTGGATTGAAGCTGTAAACAATCTGAGAAAAAAAGGAGAGTCTTCAACTTATTTATAATCAAACATATCAAATATTTAGATAACTTGATCCCAATGATTCAAAGGAACATTTACAGTCAAAAAAAAAATCTTGTTTCATCACAGCCACAAGGACAAAATGCAAGAAAAAATACATTAAACAAAGAAAAGGAAAATTAAAAGGAAAGGAACTATATGGGAAATCCATATTGACGAGAATATCACAGAAAAAGGACAAAGCAACCCAAATCAATAAACATTAAGAAGAATCATGTTACAAGGAGGTTAAAAAAAAAAAAAAAACTACAAACTCATCAACTGAACTGGGGGCTACATCACCTGAAGAATGTCGGCAAAACTCTTCCTCCTTGCAGCAAGCCCAGAACCAGACAACCCAACCAAACTGTCTGAGCCTTTATCAAGCCAGTCAGCTGACATCTTCCTAGGCAAATTTCTTGGATTGGCATTCCTTGGCTCCAGCAAATCATTTTTTCCTTGTTGAGCAGAAAGACCAGGCTGCATTGAAAACAGTGATGAACTATCACCACCCTCATCGAACTTTTTCTTTCTCCAGTCCCCTATGCTCCCAAGGGAAGACCCACTGGCCTGAAACCTTTGTGCAACACGCCAATCCTCTTTCGATAACAATGGTGGGGGCAGCCTCAGATTTATGTTTTCATGGGAGTAATAATACGAAAGATATGCAGGATGCAAGCAAATCTCATCTTCAGACATTCCATTATTGCTACTATTACTGCTAACACCAGTGATACCTTTAATGTCTCGAAAATCAGGATTAGAAAAAAGACTACCAACAGCACTTAGTGATCCCTCGACTGTGGGTGGAGCACTGCCACTCCTATACATATTAAGACCCCTTTCATGATCCACAATTTGTTGATTATGATGCGCTTGCAACATCAATTTTAACTCAGTCAAACTATCTTCCAAATTCCCACTAGGTCTTTGTAAACCATTATCTATAGTTGGTAGCGTATCAATGTTACGGCCAGTAACCATCCCAAAACCTGCATCCACAAATATATATATATATATATATTATTTCAATAAGTCAAGATAATCAAACCCATCAGTTAAGCCTTAAGATATATGTAGTTCTGTTCTCCAATTACAAATGTATTTTGTGTTTAAAGGTACTACTAGATGACAAAATAATAATTTCACAGAAATAGAAAGCTTTTTTTCCACTACTTTTTAATACTTTCTCAGCAATCAAACAGAGCTTAACTGAAAATCACAATTCAATACAAAAAGAAACAACTTTACAACCTCGTTTAAAAAAATAATCCAATATTCGGGATCATAGAAAATAAACATCTTTAAATCCTAATCTCAACAAATGAACAGAGCTCAAAACAAACAATATAAAACAAACTTTCAATATAAAACAAACAGTTCCTTTTCCCATTCTTAAAAGGTCTCATCTTAAGCAACCACACAGAACATGATAACATTTCAATTATAGAAACAAAAAACTAGCAAATCCTTTTTTCGAGAAAAGAAAGCCCCACAGTATTATCTCAGCAACTAACCAAATAACTGAAGGGAAAGCTCAACAAAGAGGGAAAAGGAGAAGACACATTAACAAAAAAAATCCCAGTGCATTTTCTCACCAACCACAAAGCTTATTAACATTAAAATTTAACCAAATAAATTAAATAAAATCCACGCAAATTCCAGCATCAATTACTAACGAAGCATCAAATTCAATCACCTACAAAACCCAGCCCATGAAGAAAAGAAAACAAAAACATCAAAATTATTTATTTCGATTATTGACGACGCAATAAGAGAGAAACTTGCCTGATTGAAGATCAATACTCCTTTTTTAAATTCGAAATTTTAAAACCAAAAAACAAATATGGATCGAAACTATAGCCTTGAAAAAATATTATTCGGAAATTGAGAGAGAAAAGAGGGAAAAGGAGGAAGAGGGAAAAAGATTATTTATGATCATTATCGAACGTCTTATTGTTTTGTCAGATTTTTATTCGAAAACATAAATTACCGTTCATTTTTAAACAATAATAAAGTAAATGAAAGATATTTTGTTTATCATCATTATCGAATTTAGATTGGATATTACTTTGATCGATTTTTTATAGGTAAGTTATGTAAATTACCGATAAACTTTACTCTTAAATTTAATTTAGTTATTAAAATTTTAAAATATTTAATTTATTTATTAAAATTTAAATATTAAATATTTTTGTCACTAGACTTTAAACGATCGTAAATGAATTTTTGATCTCAAATTTTATGAAGTTTTTCACCTTAAATCTTGAGTTTAAATTTTTTCTTCATTTGATAAATAAACGGTAAAAAGTTAACGAATTAACTGACAAAAAAATTTTCTGATTTTTTTCTTTAAAGACCAAAATAAGTTTTCGTTCATTGTTGGATAATTTACGCTTATTTTTTTTGTCAAAATCTGGTTAAGAAGTGAAATTTTCATGTATAAGTTTTAAATTTTAAATTTTTGTTTCTAAATATCAATTTAACCTTTAACCATAAATTCAACGCACTAAAATTTAAATCTTCATACTCTAAATCATAGAATAAATTTCTAACCTCTAAAATAAATTTGTTTGTATAAACTAAAATTACACTGCATCAAATATTTTTCCATTTTCTATCAATATTTGGTTCGATAATTACTTCAACAATTGTTCAAATATTTTTTCACTTACCATTAGTTTACTAATAATTTTTATTCACAAAAAAATTATTTTAAACTAAAACAAAATGTTAAGGATTAAAATACTTAAAAAAAAAATAAGTACTACAATGACTATTCTATCATATAATAAACTGTTTTTTAAAATTTTATTTTTTAAACAAAAAAATTTTTTAAATTTTCTTAACGTGAACATTTTAACGTAAATTCAACACTAAAATTAAATATTTAAACTTTAAGTTCTAAAATCAACTCCTAACCTCTAAAATACAAAATAGTGTTTAATCTTTTAAAAGTTAAAATTAATTAAAATTTAATTTTTATGCAAAATGATATTTTTCGTTAATATTTTATCAATATTCTGTTTGATTAATTACTTCAATAATTGTTTGAATCTTTTTCACTTACCATTAGATTTACAAATAATTTTTATCCACAAAAAAATATTTTGAACTAAACCATTAGAAATTTTTGGATATTATCCCTAATTTTTTAAGAACAAAAAAAATTTAAAACTAATTTTCTTAACGTGAACATGAAAATCTACATTCATTCAATACAATGATAATACAATAAAAAATATGATACAAGAAAAATAGGCAACAAAGGCAAATCGGATATTAATGGAACATATTGATGAATCTAGATTTTTACTTTTTAGTTGGTCAGGTCTGTAATAAACAGTCCAGCCAATGGCAAATCGGAAATTAATGCAACATATTGGTGTCAAAACAGGAACTCAAATCATAGCAGGAAAATCTAGATAGTGTCGAGAGAATTCGAGCAACGCGGCAAGAGCTACAAAAAATCCGCCACGTCATTTACTTAGCTATAAAAACAACATTATAAAAACAAAAATATCTCACAACACAAAATATTTAAATATCCGACACTCGAAGTCCACTCGAGAAAAAAAACACACACGCAAAAATAAGGTTGTTGGTCTTCTTTTCTTTACACAGGTTTGTTCTCGTTTCATTTCACTTTTTCGTTTCTGTGTTATTTGAATTCTCTTCCCCTGTAATGGTTTCTCTGTTTCTTTTGTTATTCTTTTTTATTAACTTTGAATGAACTGCAGATTTTCATAGATTTCGGCTGCACATTTGAAGGAACTAAAACATGGGGTTTTCTGAGAATCGAAACCCAAACGTGGATACTCCTCTGTTCATGGATTCTTCCAGGAAAAGGAAGAGGCGGAATGGTTTGTCGGTTGCCGATACTCTGAAACAATGGAGTGAAAATTCCGAGACCAAACAAGCAGTTAAACCCCCTGCAAAGGGTTCGAAAAAGGGGTGCATGAAAGGCAAAGGCGGCCCTCAGAACCAAGATTGTATCTACAGAGGCGTTAGGCAGAGGACGTGGGGTAAATGGGTGGCTGAAATTCGAGCTCCTAACGAAGGGAAACGACTCTGGCTCGGCACTTTTCCGACCGCAGTCGAAGCTGCTTTAGTCTACGATCAAGCTGCCAAGACCATGTATGGCGACAAAACTATTCTGAACATTCCCCGCGTTTCGGATACCGATTCGATCGTAACTTGTTCGGAGACTACGTCGGTTACTTGTGCCAGCTCTGACTCGATGATTGCATTTAGTAACTCTGAAAACTACGACGGAAATGCGGGCGGTGAAGCTCCCCCAGTGGTGGGAGCAACGGCGAAGAAAAAGTGAAGGAGGAGGCAAAAATAACAGAGGATTATAGCTGGCTTGATGGATTGGAAATGGAGGTTATGGATGAGATTTCATTGAAGCATTGCGGAGGGAACAGTGTGTGGGATGGTGGGCCGTTCTTTAGTGAGGATGAGTGTTTTGATATAGATGAGCTTCTCCTTCACTTGTAGATTTTAGAGTCTAACATTAGAATAAATTTGTATGCTCTTTTTTGTGTTTTTATATATTCTATTAATAATATTAATAATTTTATGTCACGTTTAACATGTGACATAAAATTATAGAACATGTGAAAAAATACATAAAAAAAACTGACAGATTTTGTTCCTAATTGTTTTTTTTCTTAGTTTTAGTTATTGATTAAATTCAGCTTATTTGTTGACTTGTGTAATTTTAGAGGCTTACAATTCTTTTATGTTTGATCCTATGACAATCAAACATCTAATGTTGTATGGGGCTCAAGTTTATTAGTAGAAAACTTCAATTGGATATCCACAAAATGAAATTCCGTTGAGATATAGGATTTTAATTTCTTTATTTTTTCATAGTTTTATCGATATCATTAAAATGATGATTGTAAACTTAATTTTAATCTGATTAGTTGTTCGTTAAAGTGGTAGTTATGGATTTATTTTTAAGAATAAGAACAATCAATTGGTTAATGTATAAAATTTAGGTAATTATTTCATTTATAAGCGTTTGCGAAAATTTTGTTTATACAAGTATTTTAGTTTTAAGGATTAAGGTTTAGGAGCTAAGGGCTAGTGGTTAAGTATAGTAGTTTTGAATTTAAGAAATATTGATAGAATTTTAAATTTATGGTTAAAATTGAAGATTTATTGGTTAAAATCTAAATCTTAAACCAACCTTAAAATTTAAACCTAAATCTTAAACCTTAAATTATAACCATGAATCTTAAAATTTAAACTTCTACATTAGAAATCTTAAATTTTAAATCCCAAATTAAAATTTTAAACTTTTAAATTAAAGCGTATGTAAAAATAAAAAAAAATTACCGTTTGTGTTTGGGATAATAATCTATAAAATTTACTTTGATTTACTGAATATAGTTGATTGGGTCTGAATATGATATGGTTATTGCCAAGTATCCAACTTGATTTCTGGGGTCTGGTTTTTGGGCCTTCATTTTCTTTGAAAATAAACAGACCCTTGGGGTTGGGAACATTGATAGATAAGCCAAACCTACTTAAAATACAAACTCCCAACTTCAGTTCAGCCTTTTCCTTTTCTCTATATACACTTGTGGACTGAATGAGGCCTAAAAGGAAGGGGTAAGATTTTCATTTACATATTTGATTTTAAATAAGCACAAATAAGGTTATAAGTTTGAATTTTAATGTTGTGTATGGAAAAAATTAAATTGTGAGGGTTGCGCCTGTAATAAACTTTGCAAAATTTGATTTGGATTAGTCGGCCAGTGAATCAAAAATTAATAATTAAATTAAAAAAATAAGTGTCTAATATTTCCTAATGTTTTTATTTTTTTTAAATTATTTTGTTTTAAGCAATCAAACAACGCTAAATCTCAAACACTTTAATTTCTAGAACTCATATTCTCATTGTATCAATTTTCGTTTTTTTTTTTTTTGCAAAATAAAAAGCCTTTAAGTCAAAAAGTTGTTTAAAAACACTCTAATTGCAACTCATCTATGCGAAAGTAAATAAAGATCTTAATTCTCACAAATTTAGTTCAAAAACACTTTTATTTTGCTTGTAATGACGAGTAGATTGAAAAAAGTTGTAGTGTTTGAGTAACTCATAAATGAAAGATAATAATCAATTATACACTTAAATAAAATATATAGTTTATATACTTATTTTACAATTAAAGTTTTAAATTTTTAACTCATCGTATAGATAACACTAACAAGATAAAGCTTCATCATCTTATCTAAGAAATTACTTTTTCTTCGTTAAATATAAATATTTTAAAAAAAATTAAAACAATTATGCATTTGCCTTTTACCATTTAATATTTATGTTTTGTTCCCCACCTTTTAATATTTTTTTTCGTCCAACCCCTAATCCTGATTCTATTCTTGTTCATATCACTAATAGTGGAGCTTTTAAATTTAATAAGTAGGATTAAAAAATCACCATGTGTCTAGGGAAAGGATTAAAGTTGGGCCTGGCGGGCAAAACATAAAATTAAAAAAGTAACTTATCAAATTCATAATTAATCCAATTTTAAAATAAAATATATATACAAATAAAAGAAAAATAAATTTTGTTGGATTAGGGGGACAAGAGCACCTCCTACAATACAAACAGTGTCATTAATTTATATCTAAAATAAATGAGATTCATATTCTTTTTAAAATTTTATGTGTTGAATTAAAAAAGTACTTATTAAATAATATTTTTTAAATTTATTTAAATCCGAAAATTTAATTTTTTAGAAGAAAGATTTGATGCGTTGTATCAGATAATTCAATCACTCATATTGTTTAACATTTATGATTAAGAAAAGAAATGGATAAAAGGATAATCAGATTGTCCACTTGTGTATATAGCAAGTGATTAAGTAGGGACATGGATATCTAAGCAAATCCAAGTTGTGTTCCCCCTTTTAATCACTAAATAACATGCCAAAGGATGTCCCCTGAAATGTATTTTTGGAATAATATTTTTTTGAAAAATATTATGAAAAAAGGTAATGTGATTTGTAAATTTAAAGTGTTAAATATCGTTTTTAAAAGTTGTAATGAAGATTAGACATGATGTTAAACAGTAAAAAATAAATTAACTTAGAATGGTATTTACAAAGTCTCATGTTCAACAAATAAATAAAAAAAAGACATTAAATGACATGAATGGGGTAAATAATTTGACAGATTTGAACATCTTGACTGACACTTTTATGGTGAATTTACGATTTGTCTTCTGTGGCTATTTAAAGTATCTTTGATAGGGATATTTTTGGTCCACTATATTTTCGTGCAATGTAGTTTATTCCACAAATAAGTCGGTCCAATACATAGTGAGTCCTTTAACAGTAAGAAAATTAAACGAGACAAGATATTTGAGCAATATATGCTTTGATTCTTTCCCGAATCAATGAACAACTTCAAAAAAAAAAAAAAGATCAGTATAATTAAACAAAAATATACGAGGATTATAAGTGAGTAAAACCAACAAACTAATAAATATAAAAAATACTTCGAATCAAATTATCGATTAAAGAAAATCTATTATATCAAGTGATTAAGGATGCTCATATTGTTTTATATTCGGAAAAAGAAGTCTTATCCATTGCCAGTTAAAATTTGCATCAAAGGCATGGGGGAAATTAGGGAGTTGGGATTTACTTCTTGTCGTAGCTTCAAAAAAGAGAAGATAAATAATTATATTCAAAATCTATCCAAAAGCAAAGTGCTAAGCCTAAACCAAATTATTCATGTAACTTCAACTAGCTAATAAACAAATTAGAAAAACAATTAAGTGCAAAAAAACAGAAACATCAATCACTTTTTAATGCCATATTCCTTCCACCATTACTACAGTGGAAACTCGAAATGATACATGTTTCATTAGACCCAATCATACAATTTTTCTTGCATTTGCATGCGAGTAAAGAAAGGGTCATATAATGAGACTAAAGTCTCAAATATCAAATATAATATTTTAAGAGTGATTGTATGAATCAACTGAATCAAAATTTCAAAGTTTGATCTTATTTCCAACACCTTTGAAACCCTAAAAAATTGTATAAAAGAGACAATGTGACATGTTTCCTAGGGAAAAGGCACACATATTGTGAAACTTGTTATAGTCCATTGGACTGACCCCAATGTAACACCAAAGGGTGCAATTCCTTGTGAGAGATATGATTTTTTGGCTTCTTGGGGGTTTTACAGAAACCCTATAGAATAAATAAGAAGACAAGTTGCATGAAGATGAATTTTTTTCTTGAGTGACACTTAACCTAACATTACTCAAACTTTCTTATTTATCCCAATGTGATTGTCTGAATTCCATTGGACATATACAAATAATTGCCCTTCATTTAGGGTTCAAACCCTCATAGTATACCTGCTATAATTTAAGAGCACTAATATGAAAACAATCAAGTTACGTTTGGGTTTCAAATATTGACAATGTGAGTGGAGCAAATTGAATTGAATGGGTCATTCTTATAATAGTAGGGGTAAGTATTTGATCGTCTAATAAAAAAATTTGAGTTAATCGAATTGACGAGTCTTATTTTATAACCCAATCTTTATTTGAAATTTTGAGTTAAAAAAAAAATCTACTATTGAACTAGCATTAAAAGAAAAAGTAAACACAGTAATGGGTTCTACATATTTGCTCACTTCCAAAAATTATATATACCAAATTATTATTTTCCTCGAGAATGATTAATTTGTTTAATTTATAAATTGATATGACTTGACGAATATTTAAACTCAATATTTTTATATATTCACCGGTATTAGATCTATTGATATACTAATATGAATTAAGTATTGCGTAGATTTATTATAGAGACGACACTACCAACTAATTTGTTTCACTCACAATAATATATATTTTCGGTCCCTTTTCGATGTCTTTATTTATGTCTCACATTAAAATTTTAGGTTTAGAGTTTAGGATTAAGGTTTAAGGTTATAGTTTAGGATTAAAGTTTATGAAATTAGGGGTAGGGTGTATTTTTTAGGGTTTATGATTTATGGATTATAATTTAAGGTTAGAGCTTAGAATTTAATTTTTTAATATTGAGCATAGAAATGGATACTGAAAATGGAAATTCACAATTTTAAAATTCAAACATCTTACCTTGTTTAAGGAGCCTAACGTCTCATATCACTAGACTAATCGGTAGTTGGTATTTACTCAGTGGCAGAACACTTAAGGGACCGGTGAGCCCCCCCCCCATTTTGAGAAATTTGAATTTTACCTTTAAAGTTTTTGAAAATTTTAATTTGGCCCCCTCAAAATTTTTAAAATTTCATATTAAGCTCCAAATTTTAAATATTTTAAATTAAATTTCACCTCAAAATTTTAATTTTTTGTTAAATCTTTCAAAAATATTAAAAATTTTAGTTAAATCCTTAAATTTCTTTTTGAAAATTTTTGTTTAAACCTCCAATTTTTTTAAAAATTTAAGTTGGCCCTCAAACTTTTACTCCAAGTTCCGCCACTGTATTTACTATTTAAACACAATGTTTTGGTTCAACTAACAATAGATGAATATTTTGGACCAAAATATTCAAATGTTCAAACATAAAAAATAAAACATATCTTTTAATAGTAGAAGGATCAAATGATTTTTAGGGTAAAGTACTTATTTGGTACTCCATCGATTCTTGTACTTCTGTTTTAGTCATTCAATTATTTTTTTAGACAAAATAATATCTAGCGTTATAATTTATTTTTATTTTGATACCTATGATTAAAAATTAACGCCAAAATTGACTTGATATTTTATACGATAATTTTTAGTCCGTTCATGAATATAATAAAAGTCCCTATCGTATATATGCTGAATAATAATAATAATAATAATAATAATAATAATAATATGTATGGAAAAAGCAAAATAATCATAGAAAATTCATCAGATTTTGGGGTCATAAAATTTGATGGTATATTCTATCAACCAATTGAAACAGTAGCTATGCCGTTGCTATCTTAATTTATAGGCTCATTCTCTCTCTCTATATTAATACATAAGTTGGGTAAAAAAAATTACACGACCTTTTTATCCACTTACACTAGGTAAAACTCAATTACTTTTATACACTTTTTGAACAGTCTTATGAGAGTAATAAATGACTAAGATTATTTTTTTTTCCTTCAAGTGATAATCTTCAAAATTTTCTATTGTTAATCTCAACCATCTATCTACCGTCATCTAATGGTCTAAAAAATTTGTAAAACTTTCAAATTTTACATAGTGTATGAGGATCATATATATATATATATATGTATTGAAAGGGTTAGTATCCACTTACATGGTGTAAAACTCAATTACTTTTACATTTTTTTGGACCATTGGATGATGGTAATTAATGGCTAAAATTGTTTTCTTATCTTTTTTACAAGAAATAATATTCACATTTTTTACTGTTAATCTCATCCATCTATTTTACTCATACAATGATCATGGATTAGTGTAAAACTAAATGAATTTTACACCATGTATCTAAATCCCATCTCATATTGAAAATATTAATGCCCCTCTAAGCCAAACTCTCTTTTTTAAACAATAACAATTTAAAAAAATAGAAAGGGAAAATATTAAACATAAGCATCATTGAGAAAGAAAGGGCAACATACAAGAATTATGCAAAAACTCAACTCACCTTCCACGCATATCCTCAATTTTACCAAATATCACTTGTAGTAACACTAATATTGTAAGGCTGTATTCTAATTTCTCTCTTCATTATATCTCCATATATCTCATTTTCACTTGTTTACAATATTTTCTCTCTTTATCAAAAGTATCACTTACACAAGCAAAACTAAAAACTTATAGAATTCAGAGATCTATCAAAATTATAAATCGTCGGTCAAATATATAGGAGGACGTGTAATTAAATATGTTTAACCGCTTAATATCTTTTAATTTATAATAAGAGATAAATTTGGATAGTATATATATTGTATCAAAATACATGTTAAAAATATTATATTATATTTTTTGTGTAATATGCACATTCATCTTATGGTCCATGTTTGAAGTACGAGGTTGTCCCTCCCAATAATGTCATCTCTAAGATTTGAACTCACATCCCCACTTGTTGATATATTATATCATATTTTTTATTAAATAGGGAGGTTTTACATTCCCATAGCGGGATTCAAACCCATAAAAAATGGGACAATATGAGTAACGATACGAGCGTTTTTAGCCACTAAGATAATTAATAAATCTCATTATTATATCATATTTTTAAAACATGTTTGAAATGATATTTTGAGTAAATAACTATATACGTTTTTAAAGTTGAAATAAAAGAATCAATTATTTTATCCCAAAGCTTAAGGGTGAAGTAGTCTTTAACTTATTTTATTAGAGGAATATTTCGTGGTCATAATTATTGTGTCTTTGATTCTTTTATTAGTATTAGTTAGTGAACCTATAAAATTAAAGGTACGTTTCCTTTATATTAAGGTTGGAGTTCGTTTTTTAAAACCTTTTATTTGCTATAATCATGTTTACAATTTTATGGGTTTTGTAATAAAAACTAATTGTTGAGATGGAATTTGATTTATGTTATAAATTATTAATCAATTGATTTCAATCGGGTATTAACAAAAAGTTTATTATGTAGACGGTTTTTAATTTAATTTATTGTATTTATAATATTATTTTACTAAATCAATTAATAATTGATGAAAAATTTTAAAAAATATTTTAATATTTAACTTTATTTATAAAAGTAAAATAATATCAGGTATTAAATTTTGATCGACTTTTAATCTTATTACATTTGATATTATTTGAAAAAAATATTATTATGACATGAAAAGTGGTGTACCAACATACTTAATCTTGAGCACTTCTCTTCCAATTAGGGGTGTGAAAAAATATCCGATCTATTTATTCAATAATTTGATTCAAATATTCGGATTCTTAACCGCATTTATATTTTTGGATGATTTGGATAAGATGTTCGATAAAAAATATGGATAATCAAAACAGATACAGATCGGATAAATATTGAGAGAACATTCATTATTATTGTTTTATAGAGAGAACATTTTCTATTATTATATACACACATATGTGTGTTTTGCTGCAGTATATATATATAATTTTCTTTTGAATTGATTATTGGTTGCCATTTCTTTCCTGCTCATTTTCTCTCTTTTGCGAACTTGATACTTACTACTGGAGGTTTCCTGTCACTCACTCCTTGGTGTACAATCATTTTGTTTCTTTTGACATGTTCGAATTGGATAATCGGATACCCGATTCAAAATTTTGAATATCCAAATTTTCTAAACTAAATATGGATCATTGTTTTATTAATTTGAAATTTCGGATCATATCAAATCCGATATTCGAATTTACACACCCTTACTTCCGATACACACAATAAGGAAGTGATAAATAGTTTATTACTTTTATTATTAGCATTATTTGGGATTAAGCATCTTTCTATCTAAATTTTGAAGAAAAATAATTTTAAATTCATAAATATTTTTTTCTACATTCTCCGGAAAATTCAGGTCAACCTCAATAATTATTATTTTGGGTGACATGCATGAAAGACTTTTATCAAACAGAAGACTCTTTTTTATTTCTCTTTGAATTGTAATTTAAAAATTTATATAAATTATTTTTTATTCACGAAAAAGGATCCAAAATTTTAAAATTTATTTATATTTTTAAAAATATTCCTCGTACATATAACAAGCAAAATCTTCCTTAAATCAAATAGTATTTTTCATAAAATAATAATTTATTATTATTACTTTTTTTAAATAATCTAAAAATAATTAAAATATAATATCTATTTATACATATTCTAAACTCTTTGACAATATACATATACTTTTTAAACAAAAAAAATTTAAATTTGTATCTCCTAATTTTTTTTTTTTTAACGTAGGGTGGTGTCTCATGAGCATAAGTGAGTGAGTGTCATTTCCAAATATTAATGACGTGTCATTCCTAAAAATACAATTCTAAAAATGGCAAATTAATATGACGTGTCATTCCTACGTAAACGGCGCGCTTCTTTTCCCGTAAAAAGTTAATATATTTAAAATAGATAAAAAAAATTATAAAAATAAGATTTAAAAAAATTCTCTCTCTTCCATGTAATGATTATTATAAATTTCTCACACCATTCTCTTTGTTGGATCTCCCCTCTCCCTTTCTTTCCTTCTTTTTTTTTTTCTATCCAAACAAACAAGATTTCTGTTTTTTCAGTTTTCTGTTTTCAACTTTGAGGGGAACGATTTTCCACATATTTTTTATACAAAAATGAGCGAAGGGTTTCTTTCTTTTCGTTGTAAAACATCGCAGGTACGCCTCTTTTTCTCCAGAAAATTTCTTCCCTTTCCACAATTTATATCATAGTCTTTTGTTATTTTCCATATCTTTTGATCTTTTTTATAGTTTTTTTTTTTGGAATTATCAGGTGAAGAAATGAATGGGTGCGCTGTTTGTATCAAATTGTAGGGCGTAGCTCTTTTGTGTGAATTTTGGTTTTTTGATCAATTCTGTGAGCCAAATAGTGTTTGGTTTTGTATTTTTTGATATAATTTATCATAAATGTGTGGTCTTGTTTGAGTACTAAGGCAAATGAGACAAATTTGCGTCACGGAAAAGAATTAGGTGTTGAAAGGGATAAAAAGATGACAGATTTTCAAGCTTTACAGCAAAAACCAGACTCCTCGAATGATGCCACGGCTGAATTTGAAAGGGGTTTGGAAGAATTAATGAGGGGGCATCTGGATGATAGTATGTCATTTGCATCATGTAGTTCTAATAGAAATCCTGATGATGAAGATGATGAGAGTGACCAGCTTGTTAGGAGGAGAAGAAGGTCGGATCTCGAAGGCGATGATTTAGCTGAGTCATCCGCCGCTAGGAGGCGGCATTCCAGGATTTTGAGTAGGTGGGCTGCTAGGCAGGCTCAGGAAATGATAACCACGATGGAGAGGAGGAACAGGGAGACTGAATTGATGGCTTTAGCTGGTTTACATACTGTTTCGACTCTAGACTCTTCGTTCTTGCGAGAGTCGCAGTCTCCTAATTCGAGGAGACAAGGAGGGACCATTGAGAGGCCTAGTACTCGGGCTTCTTCGATTTTGCAAATGTGGAGGGAGTTGGAGGATGAGCATATGTTGAATAGGGCGCGAGAGAGGGTGAGGGAAAGGTTGAGGCAGCAGAGGAATGCTGATGAAAATACAACAGTGTCGAGTACGACTTTGTCCGAGAGTCGTGGGAGTGAGAATAATAGTAGTGGCGTCAATGTGAGTGAGAGTGAGAACGAGTATGGAACATGGTCGAATGAGCAGGGTGTGTCACGGAATGATGGTGGGGATAATAATGGATCTAGTAGGGAGCAGTCTCCTGATCTTGGTGAAGTAGAGAGGGAAAGGGTGAGGCAGATAGTCCGGGGATGGATGGAGAGTAGGATTAGTGATCATTCGTCATCCCGTGTATCCCGTGTTGGTGGTCCTAGAGCTGAATTGCTTGGTGAAACAGAGCGTGAGAGAGTTAGAATTGTGCGGGAGTGGATGCAAATGACAAGTCAGCAGGTAGGAGCCCGTGGGGGACAAAGGGAAGATCATCAGGCAGCTGCTACAATTAGTGCGCAAGTCGATCAACCTCGTGAAGACTCAGTTGCTGACCATGATGAAGCTCAAACAGAGCATATTCGGAGGGACTTGATGAGGTTGCGTGGACGACAAGCTATAGTTGACTTGCTTATGAGGATTGAGAGAGAGAGACATAGGGAACTTCAGTCTCTATTACAGCACCGCGCTGTATCTGATTTTGCTCATCGAAACCGCATTCAGGTCTGTTGGCTCGATTTTCATTCCTCCATTGAATTATATTCAGTTATACGTTATATATTTAGCTTTAACTTTCTTAATTTGTTGAAAATATCTGAAATATGCTGGAGTCTAAATTGAGTTAAAGTGAACAGGGCATATTTTAGTGCTATTTGGTGTTGCACTAATTTTGTTACATGCTCATATGCATTCCTTTGATTGATTTATTTCATGTATTTGATTGTAATTAGGGATTGTAAGTTGTTCTCTGTTATAGAAGAACAAAACTTGCTATAAACGTTTTTTCTGTTGTAAAGTATATTTTTGGTTTTGCTGAATGAAAGTCCTTTTAAATCATGACCTTTTTATTTGCATATGTGGCCATACTTAACTAGCAATGTGTTTAAATCTGCAGTCACTACTCAGAGTTAGATTCTTACGAAATGAAAGACCTGTTGAAGAGGAGAGACCACCTTCAATGGCAGTGAGTGAATTAATTCAATTAAGACAACGGCAAACTGTATCTGGCTTGAGGTATGAAATGTTGTCATTCATTCTCAGGGATGAATATTTTGGTGATGACTTGAACAATTCCTTGTAATGCTCTTTTCAGCTCGCTCAAGCATGAAACTCTCATAGTTTCCATTGATTTGCTTAACCGTCAATTTTTTTTTCTCATTCAGGGAAGGGTTCCACAACAGATCAGAAACCATTGTTCGTGATCAAGCAAATATCAATTCAGAAACCACGTCTAGCAATGTCATAGATGATTCTAGAAACGAACTTCCCCAATCAAACATGTTTCGGGATGCTCAACGTGATCAAAATGAGCATACACAATCTAGGAGTTCTGAAAGTGATGTCACACGGTCACAAACAGGAGATATGGTTAGCAACAACATCGCTGTTGAGAGCATAAGTAGGCAAGGAAATGCTGACCTAGGCGGGAATTGGCAGGAGCCAACAACCAATAATGAGCAAGGAAATTGGCCACGGCCAACGTATGCTCAATTCAATGAATGGAGAGAAGGCAATGCAGAAGAACTGGATACAAACTGGCAAGAAGGCTCGGTTAGTGAGTATCGCCAAGAAAATCCTAGGAATGTAAATGGAGAAGAAAATCATCCACAGGGAGGCCAAAGGGTTTGGCGTGAGGATGACTCTCGGGAAGCTGTTGATAATTGGTCAGAAGGGCCTTCTGATCCTCCAAGAGCACGTCGCGCAATCCCAGTTAGAAGGTTCAGTAGATTTGTTCTACCTGAAGATGATAATGTGTATAGTATGGAACTTAGAGAACTTCTGAGCAGGTATTTGGTCACGTTATTTTTTATGCGTTAAAATAAAATGTTATGACTTCTTTGATGGTTGATTTAAGTTTAATTTGCAGGAGAAGTGTCTCTAATCTTCTTCGAAGCGGTTTCCGGGAAAGTCTAGACCAATTAATTCATTCTTACGTGGAAAGACGAGGTCACTCTCCCATCGATTGGAATCTACATAGAAACTTGCCAACTCCAGCCTCTCCAGTACATGATCAAGAGCGGCAGAGGGGTGAAATAAATGATCAAAATGATACTATTAGCAGACCATCACTGGTGTTACCTTCTTCTTCCGTGCCACCACCACAACCGTTATGGCATCAAGGTTTACATCATACTGGCTGGTCTCTGCACGGCATGCATAGATCAGAAATTGTGAGCCATCTTTCTTATTTGTGCTACTGTATTCTATCGAATCATTTCCCCTCTATTCTGTATAGTGTTGTGTAAGGTGTCAACTTTTCTCTTGGATTCAATATTTAACATATTAGAGGTTGGTCGTAGGAATCATGATCGAGACTTTCATACCAAAGGATAGTTAAAATTATCCACGGGAACCCTACTATCCGGAGAGACATTTTGTTAGACAAGAAATTGAATTATGTACCGGGGATTCTTTTTCACCCTCCCTAATTGTGTGTTAATTATGCTGCTTGTTTTCTATCATTATAGGTTGTCATCTTGTTTTGTTCAATAGTTGCTGAATATTATCAGGCCATAGGCCCAGATATATTACTTTCGAGTCTGTAGATGGTACTTTTTGTCACTGTGCACTTTCAAGTTATTTACGAGATTGCTTATTTCGAGCAGGAATGGGAGACAGTTAACGATCTTAGAGCAGATATGGCAAGGCTCCAGCAAGGCATGAGCCACATGCAGAGGATGCTGGAAGCCTGCATGGATATGCAGCTCGAGTTGCAGCGATCTGTCAGGCAGGAAGTCGCTGCAGCGTTGAATAGATCAGCTGGTGAAAAAGGTTTGCAAATGCTGTCAATGTCTTTCCCTCCATGACAGTTGAAACCATTATTTCGGACTAACTTTTGTTACAGTTTTGACTGTAGAAACATCGGACGACCGGTCCAAATGGGGTCATGTGAAGAAAGGGACTTGCTGTGTTTGTTGCGATAGCCATATCAATTCACTTTTGTACAGGTTTTTACCTAACTCCTTCAATGCTGATATTTATATACCATGACCGTCTTTTAAATGATTTAAAAAATGGATGCAGATGCGGACACATGTGCACGTGTTCGAAATGTGCGAACGAGTTGGTTCGTGGGGGAGGGAAATGCCCGTTGTGCCGAGCACCCATTGCAGAGGTAATCCGTGCATACTCAATACTGTAAAAAGATGAAAGAAGAGGAGAATGGTAAGTTAGTAGTAAAAGGTGTAAGAGTAAGAGAAGCCGATGTGAGTTTTAACAAAGAGGCTCCATTCCTATTAGAAGAGTGTTAAGTTGTTTGCCAAGTCTTTGGGGGCTGTGTTTTTCTGATTAATTGCGGAAAACTATGCTTTTGTATGATTGGAATAACATTATTCATTCATTAGTAAATAAAATATAGTCTATAATTTTCCCTCTACCTTGACAAGATTCGAATCCTAGATATTATTTAAAAAACTTAACACATCATTTCTAATTATTTGTAGTAAAATAACAATTTGTTATCATAGAGAGAGAGAGAAATTGAGGCAAAATATTATCTTCAATAAGAAGTTTTATTCATTAAATTAAGATAATCATAACTTGTTGGGAATCAAAATGAGGATGAAGCTGGCTATTCATGATGAGTATTGCTGTTGTTCATCTCAGCCTTAATAGCAGAAGCCAGATGATCATAAGCATCGCCCCATGCAGCCTTCATCTCTTCACTCCATTTCTGTTTTCCGACAGCTTCTTCAATTGTCCTTAAAAGTGCCTCTTTCACCACCTGCATTCTCCATATTACAGTATTTATCTATATGACTTGATCCATTCATGGAAGAAGAACAAAACAGATAAATAAATACCTGAAAATGGGGGTCAACGACACCACTCCTGACATGAACAGCGCCCAAATGCTTCAAAGTTGCATCAGCCACCACCACTTCAACTTTCTCCTCAGTTCAATGGCCGACTCACATTTCTTTTTGTTTTTTTTAAACAAACAAATATCACAATCATCACAGATTCAAGTATTTAATCTAGAATGAAAAGGAAAAGGACTGACCATCTTGAAAACCTTGAGAGCATGAGCTTTGAGCTTGGGATGGTTTTGAGGAATGTCCTGCGAGTCCCTCAGGAAACTGAACATATTCTTTGCAGCTGGAGCTATCACCAATATCCTAAGCTCCATCAATCCCCGACATATTCATGAACAACAACAACATCTGTATTCTCTGTACTATATATATAAATATATATATATATATGTATATCTAAGGAAGAAGATTTACAGAGAAAAGAAACGCAGGCTGAAACCAGGGATGCCTTGCTTCAAAACCTCCCATGATTCCTTCACCAATGCTTCTTGCTTCGCCGTCAAACTCATCTCTCTTTCTCTGCTTTTTCTAGTTTCTCCGAGATAAGCAGGCAGTGGTCCGGTGGACCTTTATATACATAGATTTTTTTTGAAAAAAAACAAACCAGTGAGCTTTTTCAGAGCTTTATCCTGATTAATTATCGATCCGCGTCGTACATCTGAATTTGATGAGTGAATCTTCTTGCAAAAATTTTCTGCATGCACAAAACCTCGAACTCAAAGACTACTTAAAGGATATTTAACTATTTGCCACATAGACCAACTTGTTAGAACAAATTAAGGTATGTTTAATTTAACTGGTACAGGTAATATCATTTATTGATATTACTATAATATGAATTCATTACAGCTAAGCTTTATTTGTCCTTGTTTGTGTATGGTAGATGTGCATTGATGATTTCGTTTCAACTTTCAAGACATATGATTCTTTAATTTTCTGGACATTGGTTTTTTAACAGTTCAAATTTAAACATATATTTAAAAACCAGATAGGGTCATTTGATTTAATCAGTTGAATCAATAATTAGTGATTCGACAGTAGAACTATATAAGTTTGATAAACAAATTTAGAGGATAAAATTTAAAATTATAAATAAATTTTCATAGCTTAAAGAGTAATTTTGTTTCTATAGTAATTTTAAATTAATAACGTTATCTTTTTCAAATGTATCAATTTAGTTTTTATAGTCTTCCAAAATTAGCAATGTTATATTATCTTTTTAATTTTATAAATTTAACACTTAAATTACTTGTATCAATCTCGTCTTTCGACTGCCATTAACAGTCACAGACATTAAATTTTGTACATGTGGTTATATCTATTTTCATATTAGTCGTTATCATGAATTGTCTTGACACATCAATGATGACGAGTCAGTTCTGATGACATAATAGGTAGAATGAAAACTTTTAAAACTAATTCATTATTTGAATATTATAGATTTTTTAAAAATATCATGCTAATTGTATTGTCATGCCATCAAAATTGACCCGCTATCATCTTATAGAGAACATTAATTTATTAAAGAAAATAACATATGAACATGCTAATTTAAACGCACGTTGTTAATTATTTAACGAAAGACTGTCTAATATGATAAAAGACGACTGATGATAACCGTTCTGCTAATTAATAATTAAAAAACAAAATTTATACAATTCAAAAGTTTAAAGATTAAATGGATGAAATTAAAAATAAGAGAAACCATTATTTGTTTTAAAATACTACAAATTGATGCAGTGAATATTTTGAACATATAACAACTGTTGGAAATTCGACGGACCCAACACACCCACTATAGAGGACCTAAGACTGACCACTAGTATCAACTCTCTGAGTCGGTTAGTCTTTCTATCTCTAATTTATTAGTGCACAATAACTTAGGTGGCAGTGCCGACCGTATACCAATTAGGCGGTAGAACCGACCACATACTATTTAGGCGGCAGAGCCGACTACATATCACTTAGGCGGCATAGCCGACAATATAGTAACCAATTCAAGTGCACTAAGGAAATACATAAACTAAAGCTTAACCGGGAAACTTCTAATTACAAAAAAATAGCACTTTTATTAATACACAAAAATATTACAAACATACCTCACTACAATATTTCTCTCGACCCTCACGATCACTCACTTGTCACTCTTAACTTTCACACAATTTTTTTTCACTCAATCTCAACCTCACCAGCACACGTGCACTTACACAATCTCACTTCTCAACTTCAAAATGCATAGCCTTTATATAGGCATGTTATGTCCGTTTAAACACGAGATTTTTACATTATTTCATTATTATAATAATATATTATTATGGCTAATCTCTAGAACTATGGGGATAGTTCAGAGATAAGTCGGTGTACCTTAACACTCCCCCTCAACGACTTATCTCTACATAGATGGCTTGCAGATCATACCAAGTGCTTCTCTAAACTTCTCAAACTTTGGTTTACTTAGACTCTTTGTGAATATGTCTGCAACTTGTTCATATGTCTTTGATGGCATCGTCTTGAACTCTCTTTCAAATATCTCCTTGATGAACTTGTTTGTTGCTCCATTGTCGACTAAGGCACATACTAGTTGTCCTCCAATCTTCACTTACTCGAACAACAATCTTTTCTTTCCGGACATAGACACCTCGTCATTGGCCTTGATAGAATTATAGATATGGAGAGATTGCATACTCATATCTCCTTGTTGTTGAGTAAATTGCTCTCTTTCTCCTTTGTCGCCTCTCTTTCCCTTGAAGGCTTCTTCCTTGTGAGCTAGCTTCATTCTTCACTTTTTGTGTGATTTGTTTCTTCCCACATCATGGCCTTTGTTCCCCTTTTTCTTGGAGCTGTCACGACTTTTAAATTTGGTGAGGAATTCAGAAATAACAATGGTGCAAATTCTCTTCTTCATTTTGCCATGCTTACGCCACAACCATAGTAACACAGTATCTTTCAAATAAAGTAAGGCGTGGTCGGTCTTTCTAGCACGGATAATCTTCCTAGCATCTTTCACGACGCTTGTAGCTTGGATGCATTGTTCCAAGTTCTTCAAGAAGTTATCTACATCTTTCGTGTTTCTAACCCCTTGATAAGACTTGGGTTTAGAAACCTCCTCCCTCGAAGAAGTTGGAATTAGAACGGATGAGGTAGCTACCTCATCATGAGCTAGTGCCTTCCTAAGAAGTAACATCTCCTCCCTCATATTTTCCAATTCCCCATGTACCACATTAAACTCTTTTTTAGAGCTTTGTTCTCTTCTTTGAGGATAAGAAGTTCACTAGAAAGAATATTTGAGGAAGTCTCACATTGATGTGAACACTTACTAGTTACCTCGTTTAGGGCTCCCAATATTTCCTCGTGAAGCTCGTCGACTTCCATTTGGCTTGGACGAAGCTCCTCAGATGTAGGTTGATGTACAACCGTCTTCCATAGACTTTTATCTTTCGAGGGCGAGCTTTCTCTTTCTTTACTTAGATCTGTTGCTTGCTCTTTATCTTTTGAAAATGCTTTTAGGTTATGAGATTCTGGAAGCTCGATCTTTTGAGGCGACCTCCAAGAAGAAGCTTCATCAACCACCAAATTACTTGAAGTGTAGCACTTGCAATTGGTTGGATCACAACATCTCCAACATCTCTCATCATTGGAGCACCCAGAGTCGACGATCCAATCCTCCTCGTAATCAATTTTTGACTCCATGGTTGTTGCAAGAGCTGGTTTCTCCATGTCTTCTTCCAGCTCTTCATCCTTGTAGTCTATATTTGGATTTGTAGTTGCAACGAGAGTTGGTGCCTCCATGTCTTCTTCGAACTCTTCTTCATCATTGTAGTTCATCTTTGAGTATGTGGTTGCTACTAAGGATGATTCCTCCATGTTTCCTTGGAAAGTCTGTCTCCTGGGCAATCTGCAATCTTGAGCAAAGTGGCCCTTCTTGCCACAATTGAAGCATTCACGACTCTCCCTCATGGGTAATCTACAATCTCGAGCAAAGTGACTATTCCTTCCACAATTGAAGCATTCACCACTTTGTCTTCTATTGTTCTCCTCGTACTGTTGGTGATAGTCTTCTTTTCCATGTCGAGCTCCCCCTAAAGTATTACTTCTATCTCTTGGATGAAACTTGCCTCCTTGTTTCCTCTTTTCTTTCTTCACTCATTGTCTTCATGACGTTCCTTTTTTCTTGTTGGTAAAGAGTGCCTCATCTTCGTCTTTTATGGTTACGCCCCTCATTTGTTTGGCTAATTCCTCCTGGTTAGCCAACAAGTTCTCCAACTCTACTAACGATGGTTGAGTAGGCTATCCCCTCACAGCAGCAATAAACCCATTGTACTCAGGTCTTAGGCCATGGATGATAATTATTTTCACCCTTGCCTCGCTAACCTTCTCCTCTGGTGCAAGTTGAGATATCTCACGGCAGATAGATTTCACCTTCGTGAAATATTAAGCAATAGATAAGTTTCCTTGTGAGATGCCCACGAGCTCATTTTCCAAGACTTGGAGGCGTGCTTCATTCTTTTTTGAAAATAACTTTGCCAATGTTTCCCATGTTGCCTTTGGTGTTTTCTCATCACGAATATGCTCCTATAGGTCCTCCTCGATTGTAGTCTTCAATATATATAAAGCCTTCACAGCCTTGATATTCCATTTTCTCAAGGCTTCGGTTCTCTCTCGGTGGAGGAGTTGTGTCAGTGCCTGCGACTATTTCCCACAAGTCCTGACCTTGTAGGTAGGACTCAATGCATGTCTCCCAATAACTGTAGTTGTGGTTATTGAGATTCCTAATCCCGTTGCTTGTGCTTCCAAAGTCTGCCATGCTGACTGACGCCTGTCGTCCACTAAGCTTGGTTCCAAACCAATAGCTTTACAGTCCCTGACCGTGTTCTGGCAGAGTCTCCCCCTAGCACCTTGATGCAACGCCGACTAATGTAAGCGCCCAACGCTTACCGAAGCTTTACAGTCCCTGACTGTGTTTCGACGAATTCTTCCCTTCAACGAACTGATGCACCGACCAATGTAAGCGTCCAACGCTTACTGAAGCTTGCTCTACTGGTAACGGTCCCAGACCGCCTGCTCTGATACCAATTGTTGGAAACCCGACAGACCCAACACACCCACTATGGAGGACCTAAGATTGACCACTAGTACCAACTCCCTGAGTCGATTAGTTTTTCTATCTCTAATTTCTTAGTGCACAATAACTTAGGTGGCAGTGCCAACCATATACCAATTAGGCGGTAGAACCGACCATATACTATTCAGGCGGCAGAGCCGACCATATATCACTTAGGCGGCATAGCCGACCTTATAGTAACCAATTCAAGTACACTAAGAAAATACATAAACTAAGGCTTAACCGAAAAACTTCTAATTACAAAGAAAAATAGCACTTTTATTAATACACAAAAATATTACAAACATACCTCACTACAATATTTCTCTCGACCCTCACGATCACTCACTTATCACTCTTAACTTTCACACAATTTTTTTCACTCAATCTCAATCTCAATCTCAATCTCAACCTCACCAGCACACGTACACTTACACAATCTCACTTCTCAACTTCAAAATGCATAGCCTTTATATAGGCATGTTATGTCGGTTTAAACACTAGATTTTTACATTATTTCATTATTATAATATTATATTATTATGACTAATCTCTAGAACTATGGGATAGTTCCGAGATAAGTCGGTGTACCTTAACACTTTAATTAGTACAAAAGTTGAAGAGTTTAAAACATCCTTAAGCCAATTCAATACGTAATGAGAACGTACATTTTTTAAGTGCGTAATAATTTTCTTTGCGACTTTTGATAAATTTTGGTAAATTAAAATTTAATTATTTATAAATAGTTTAAATCGTTTGTGTGACTATTATCAAAAGGTTACGAACATGTATAAACAAAGATTATTTTATAATCAATTTTAGGCTATTAAAAAATTATATAAGTTAAGATTTTATCCGATGGGAAATGAAAAATTCGACACTCGAGAACTTCACCTCTTATTAGTTTCACCATCAAATCTGTCAGTTGATTACTTTCTCGTAGCACATGTTCAGTTTAAACCTATTCATTTTGTCGAAATAAGTTATTAATATGGTAAACTAACATCGAGGATACAACCATTATATCTTGGCCTTTGAGCGATTCTAACCCCTTGTGTCTGTAATGTGATCATACTCTTATATACTCTCTATAGTTCCGCCTTCATAGTTGAACATACCCCTATAATCTTGAAGAAACCCGCCAATCAATACCCTCGTGGTCTCTAAGTATTTCTAAATGTTAGATTAACAAAACAATAGTACCGACTGAATTAAATGGAAAAAAAACTTTTTAAGTTAATTTCCTGTATTAGTAGATAATTATACATTAATGGCGTCACTAATAATAGCTTGATGGATGAAATCAGGATAATCAATCCGCCAGTACAAATCCTCTTCACTCACTAAACTATGCCTAGCAATTAAATTGGCCACGGCGTTCCCTTCTCTTTGGACCTGGTGAATGTAGCATTCTTTAACTTCTCCCATTACCCTCTCCCCTTCATCAACTCTACATCTTAAAATCCCAACACAATCACTCTCTAGTACAATACAACGACACCCCATTTCACGCGCCACCTCCAACGCTGCCATAGCTTCCCCAACACTCGCCTCCGTCACCTTCTCTATTTTAACGGCTGCACCTCCCCACACGAACCCTTCGTTGTCTCTGATTATAATGCCTATGCTCCCTATGTTTTCGTTACCATCGAAGGTAGCACCGAAATTCACCTTATATAAACCTATTGGCGGTGGATTCCATCGAGTCCTCATAGGAAAGGTGGCCAGTTTCGATCTTTTGTAGTCTAAACCCGTGATCTCTTTCTCATCTCGATCTTTTTCGTGCACGAAGTTGGCATTTCTAAAATTCCATAATATCCATAGGATGGTAAGCAGCCACTCGAAATCTTCGTTGGTTATGTGTTGAACCGCGAACTCGAACCAGTGGACGGCAATTGCAAAAATCTCACGTAGAATGGCTTGGCAGAGTCCCCACCCGAATGTTGTGAGTTTGGTGGGCAGAATGAGGTCCCATATCGTTTTCCATATTCTTATATGAAGTTGTATGAAGAACACCAACTTTATCACATTTATAATTTGTGAGTATGCTTGAATTTGTTTCAAGTTGCAAACTCTAGATATAATTATATAAGACAGTATAAAGAAAGAAATTAAGAGCAGGACCACAAAAGCAGAGATTCTTATTAAAAAATAAAGACGAAAGAAAATATACACTTAAAGTTAACTTGAGATATTTTAAATTATTGAATAATACATATTCCATAAATCGACTGTGATGTTAAACTCAACTCAATCCGATCTTAAAAAATAATTAGTCAAATTAACATATTAATATAGAATCTGAATCCGTAAATTTTAAATATTTTCTCTCAAATAGTATTTTAATATAATATTATTATATTTCCCCTTAAATCTTACTATTATTATTTGTCTGACAATAGATTCATTTTTCTTTACTACCTATATTTTTTCTTTACTTTCAGTAATCGAATTCCCCCAATTTAGGGATTCCACTCTGAGGTTGGAGGGTTCATGAAATTAGGGATTATAATTTGAGGTGTTGGATACAGATATATATTGGGAGGGCACATCCTTTGAAAAAAAATATAAAGAGTCTTTCTTACCTTTTATTAAATGTGGTTAAATAACGAAACATTCTATCTTATTTCTTGATTCTTATATCCTAATTAAATTTAAGACTAAGTCTATTTTTCATATTTAGTTTGTGTATACAGTGTTGGATAAATGTTACTGCAAAACAACACCGTTAGCAATAACTGAAAAATAAAATAGGTAAATGAGTGAAAAAACTCGTAACCGTGTCGTGGTGGAACCACTGTCTTAGAAACAAATTCGCCCCGATGTGTGTAATCGTTGCAACAGGCGGATCGTCCCCCGAGGTTATCATGGTCGCTCCAGAAATCGTACACCCGAAACCGAAGTGAACTGCGATGGTATTGCTCCTCTGATCACCAGAGATAAAAGTAAAGTTGTGAGAGCTTTTGAGAGAATATTTTCCAAGTGAATTGGATATATCTTGAGAAGCCTACTAGCTTTTCTATTTATAGGCTATGTCCAAGGGCAGAAACGTCCAAATAAATCATAATTAAAATATGATTTAATTCTGAAATTTAAACCTTGAAACTGCTATTTAAATCCAAAGATTAAAACTTTGAAATTGATGTAACATCTGATTTTAAACACCGAAATAAACATATGAACATGGCCCCAAAAGTGTCCAGGTTCGTAGTTTACCACGAACCGCGTCCACGAGACGAGACAGACGGCGGCGGCGCGCGAGATTGCCCCTTGTTCTCTATCACTCAACAAGGGAAGGGAGAATGAATGGCATAAATATCTTTCACATGATATTTACCCACTCAATGTGGGATTACCATCTTTTGCATTACCAACATTCCCCCACTAATGCGAAAGAATTCTTCCGAAACTCGATAAATATCCTTATCAGAAGAGCAATAGCGAGATTAGTTGCTTAAGCACTAGTGAACGTATCTTGAACTAGTACATAGTGATGATGAGCAATCCTTCTCTTAGACAAGTGAAACTAGTCTTGAACTTTCTAAGATTGGGGTAAACTCATAACACACAACTAACCCCTTCATCCACCGAAGTTTTCGATGTGTAAGATATATATATACGAAAGTATATATTTGGCCATCTTACCTCAGGATTCTAGTAAGTATTTTAGAAAAACGGCTCAATGTTTTTCATAGAAGGTGGCTAATCCTTCTCACTTACGTAGGTTATTTCATCAGGTTTGTCTCAACAAAACCATCCTCATAGGACTATGAAATAATTAAGAGCTTTCATATTAGCTCAGCCTCTCAAAGGGTATGGTGATTTTCTTCAAGTTCATATTAAATGAACCACCCAAACTCTGGGCTAAGAAATCATTAAGAATAAATATTCAACCTCGTTTATTGTTGAATTCAACATGTCCTTCTCAATAGGAACTCTCAAACACTTGGGTTTGAATTCATTAAGAGTTTTAGTGAAGCTCAACCTCTCTAGCGGTAAGTTCATTTAATATTTTTCATTTGGGACTACCCACTTAACACTGGGTTATGAACTTATTAAGAATATATATTCAACCAAAATATGTAAATTCATCAAGTCTTTCTCACTAAGACCACCCAAAACCTGGGGTATGAATTTATTAAGAGCAATTTAGCTCATCCTGGGCATGTACATTATTCATCATAGGGATAGGTACGGAGAAATGTACACTATGAGTCTTTCTATGGTTTCGTTTGACCTCATTGAACTTAGATAACTAAGTTGGGTATCCACCATGAATTCCTCAACCAATGGGCTTTAAACCCACCCCCTCGACGAATCTAGGACCAACTTCCTGCTTAACCCTTTGGTAAGCAGATCTGCTAGGTTTCTTTCTGACTTCACGTACTCTAAAGCGAGTACTCTATTCCTTATCAAGTGTCTAACTGACTCATGTCTTATGCGAATGTGTCTTTTCTTACCATTGTAAGCTTGGTTCTTAGCCACACAAATCGCAGATTGTGAATCACACAACAAGGAAATTGGAGGAGTCGGTCTTCCCCACAACAAAAACTCTGCTAACAAAATTTTGAGACACTCGGCTTCTTGCCCAGCTAAGTCAAGAGCTATAAACTCTGACTCCATAGTAGAGCGAGCAATGCAAGTTTGTTTTGAGGATTTCCACGAGATTGCTGCTCTACCCAAAGTAAAAGCATATCTACTCGTAGAGCTTACCTCGTAGTTATCAGAAACCCAGTTGACGTCACAGTATCCTTCTAAAACCGCAGGAAAACTAACATACTCTAGTTTCCAATCCATAGTACCCTTAAGGTACTTAAGTAAGCGTCTAAGTGCAACTCAGTGATCACTACTAGGGTTGTGAGTATATCTACTAAGTCTGCTTACAGCATAGACAATATCAGGCCGAGTATAGTTCATTAGAAACATAAGGCTTCCAATAATTTTAGCATATTCGATTTGGGAAACACTACTTCCTTTATTCTTGAAGAGATGTATGCTAGAGTCATAAGGTGTTCGAACAGGGATGACGTCAAAACTGTCAAATTTCTTTAACATTTTCTAAATATAGCGCGTTTGACTTAAAGAAAATCCCTTTTCAGTTTTGGTGACTTTGACTCCTAAGATTGCGTCAACTTCTCCCATATCAGTCATCTCAAACTTAGTGGACAAGAAATTTTTTGTTTCGTTAATGGACTCAATGTTTGTACTGAAAATCAGCATATCGTCAACATATAAACTTATGATGACACAATCAACACCAAACATCCTTGAATACACGCATGCGTCTGAACCATTCACAACAAAACCAAAACTAAGGATAGTTTTATGAAATTTCTCATACCACTGTTTAGGAGCTTGCTTAAGGCCATAAAGAGACTTTTTGAGTCTGCAAACTTTGTCTTCCATACCAGATGTCTCAAAACTTGGTGGTTGCTCCATATAGATCTCCTCATCTAGATCTCCGTTCAAAAAGGTAGTTTTTACATCCATTTGATGTACTTGCAATTTATGAATGGAGGCTAGTGCAAACAATGCACGGATCATTGAGATTTTTGTTACGGGAGAGTAAGTATCGAAGAAGTCTAAACCAAACTTTTGAGTGAACCCTTTGACAACTAACCTTGCCTTGTACATCTGGATCAAACCATCTGGTCTAAGTTTCTTCCGAAAAACCCACTTGTTGCTGATTGGTTTAAATCCTTTTGGCAAGTCCACCAATTCCCAAGTATGATTAGTCATTATTGAATCTAGTTCATCCTTAATCGCATCTTTCCAGAAATTAGCATCAATGGATCTCATAACATCCTCGTAAGTCTTCAGATCATCTTCTAATAGAAAAACTTGAGCTATCGGATTAGATAAGGTGTCTAAATCATTAATCTCATAAATAAATGAAGTTATGAAGTCTGGTCCAAAAGAGGTTTCAACTCTTTTTCTCTTACTTCTTCTAGGTTCAAATTCGATCTCTTGAGAACCCCTAACAGGCACACTAGAAGAAGAGAATGAACAATTTTCTATTTGTGTTTCAACTCTTAACCTAGGTTTCTTTAGAGGAAATATATTTTCAAAGAAAACAACATCCCTAGATTCACAAATAGAATAATCATGCAGGAACATGAATCTATATACGACACTATTCGTTGCATACCTGATAAACACTACATCAACGGTTTTGGGTCCAATGGTGGACTTCTTAAACTCTGGTAATCCCACTTTAGCTAGACACCTTCACACTTTAAGGTATTGCAGATTTGGAGCATACCCTTTCCACAGTTCGTATGGGGTAAAATCTAAATTTTTATGAGGTACTAGGTTCAAAATATGATTTACCGATAGAATGGCTTCCCCCCACATGTTGTCAGACAACCCATAACTTATCAACAACGAGTTCATCATTTCTTTTAAAGTTATATTTTTCCTCTCGGTTATCCCGTTTTGTTGAGGAAAGTAGGGAGCTGAAGTTTCGTGTATTATGTCATTTGTCTCACACACCTCTTATAGAAAATTAGACTCATATCCACCACATCTATCGGTATGTAATAGCGTTTTCCTCTTTTGCTCTCAAAGTTTATAAAGTCTGCTAGATCAGTATGTATAAGTTCTAAAAGTTCAGTTTTCCTTTTAGAAACAGTTTTAAAGGGAGGTTTAGCATGCTTGGCTTCTACACAAATCTCACATTTGTTAAAGCTATTTAAGTTTAGTTTAGGCAGAATATTCATTTTAATCATTTTCTTTAAAGAGTGAATATTCACGTGTCCTAATCTAACATGTCACATATTCACAGATTCAACAATATAAGCAGAAGTGGTAGCTTTATTTTCATTAAGTTGAGTTTCTATAACAAATAAACCCCCATTTAGAAAACCTTTTCCAACATAATCACCATTTTGGGAGAGTACAAGTTTATATACCTCAAAAACTAACTTAATGCCAACCTTATTCAAAACCCACCACTTATCAAATTTCTATGCAAGGTATGTACATACAGAACATTGGAAAGCGCCAAAGTTTTACCGGAGGTCAGCTTGAGTAGAACTTTGCCTTTGCCTAGCACTTCAGAGCTACTAGAGTTCCCCATGTACACACGTTCACCGTTGTTCCCATCCTCGAACTCGGTGAAAATTTTCTTCCTTGCACAAAAGTGTATGGAAGCGCCAGTGTCCATGACCCATTCATTATTGTTGTCCACCAGGTTGACTTCAGAAGCCATCGTGGCTATGACATCTCCAGCATTGTCCTCCGCCATGTTTAGATATGGTTTGTTCTCATTCTGACGATCTGAACGGTGTTGACATTGATACGCCTTGTGACTGGCTTGACCGTAGACATAACACTTCAGGGACCTTCCGCCAGGTTTGGTCTTTGCTGGCTTCTTGAAATTGATGCTTTTCTGTGGTTCCATCTTTTTATTCTAAAACCCCTTTTTCTCGGTCCTTTTGAACTTAGACCCTAAGGCACCACTAGACTCAACCAATTTAGAATTATAAGACATTTGACCAAGGTTATTTGTCACCTTATCTTTCAAACGGTTGGCCTCCTCTATCTTCATGTGGCCCACCAGCCCCTGAAGCGGAATATCCATTTTCTTGTGTTTAAGAGAGTTGGGGTAGTCGGACCATGACTTGGGCAACTTCTCGATCAAGACATTGGCTTGCAGTACCTCGTTAGTATGTCAGAGATGAGGTTTTCATAGTCATGGACTTGATCCATGATCGGCTTGGCGTTTGTCATTTGGAATTTCAGCCACTCTCCGACGACATACTTTTTTATACCCGCATCATCCGCGCCATACTTCCTTTCGAGAGCGCCCCATATCATCTTTGCACTATACTCCTTAAGAAACATATCGAATAGCTTGTTAGACATGTGATTTAGGAGATGGCCTCGCACCGTCTTGTTGTCCTTCTCATATTTTTCAATGGCAATGGTGGTAGCATCAGAACCAGCATCTGGCAGTCCTTCGTCACCGATAGTACCAACATCGGCGGGAGTGGAGGTCGCCGGTATGAAAGGTGGTGGCTTAAGCAGCACGTAGTCAAGATCAAGCTGCTCGAAGAATATCAGAATTCGTTGAGACCACCTTCGGTAATTGTTTCCGTCAAGCTCATCGAGCTTTGACAAGTCAGAGATCAACTTGCTTATAGGTGTCGACATTTTGCAGTATATCGAGAAAAAACTTGTTTCTAAATTGTTGGATAAATGTTACTGCAAAACAACACCGTTAGCAATGATTGGAAAAACAAAATAGGTAAATGACTGAAAAACTTGTAACGTGTCGTGGTGGAACCACTGCCTTAGAAACAAATTCGCGCGAGATGGACCACGAACCACGAGCACGAGACGAACGGCGACGACGGCACGCGAGATTGCCCCATGTTCTCTATCACTCAACAAAAGAGAGGATAATAAATGGCATAAATATTTTTCACATGATATTTACCCACTCAATGTGAGATTACCATCTTTTGCATTACCAACATACAGTCTATAAATAGATTGGGTTTAAAATTTTATTTTATTTTTTTGTGAGAAAAATAATTCCGTGCAGTCTACTCAGATCTTTAGGTGTACAATTGCACACGTGACAAAATTATTTCTGAAGCAGTAATTTATATCATAGTATAGCTTTTTTTTATCAACTTTTAATTTTTGTTTATTATTATTTAGTCAACGCTAACCGTTTGATTTTGCAGTAATATTATCAACGTGGGAATGATCAAAGGTTCGAGGTCTGTGAGGTTCACGACGATAGGGGTTGTGGCTGGCGGGGCGGTGACTCATTAGTTACGGTGCTTGACGCGTCTGGAGAGGCGGTGAAGTCGCGCAGAACAAGTGGCGCTGCTGGCACCAAAGCTGACAAACGGCACTGTCATGGTAGGGTTTTGGCTAAATCGAGCAGATGAGAGTGAAAGCCAAGGGTTTACGGCCATTGGGTAGGGTACGACAGGTTCAGTTCGCGAATGATGGAGTGGGAACGGCCTTGAGCGCTCAGGGGGCTTGACGGAGCGAGGTGTTGCTTGCGCAATCTGGGCAGAGAGAGTTTGGCTCAGGCGGACATGGCGGCTAGGCGTCGATTATCTAAAGAACTGAAGGGTCATGCGAAGAGGAAAAGACGGTTTTTACTTTGGTGGTCTCACGCTCAGATCGGAGTGAGATTGGCAGTCGGAGTCGTGGCTTCAATCGGAAGAATAGCCGGAAGGAGGCACAGAGGCGGCGGCGACGCAATTTAGGTGATGACGACGAGGATTTTAGCATCTAAAAAAACAAGGGAAAAGAACCCTTGTTTCCTTTTTCTGATTTGCTTCTTTATTTTTAATACCGATTTTAGTCAAGTTTTAATTACCCCTTTAATGCCAATTAATTGGCCTTCTTATTTCCCTATAGGACTGTAAACGAACCAAACATTCAGCGAGCCGTTCGATGGAAAATTCATTTATGTTCGTTTATTTATTAAACGAACGAACATGAACAAGATTTTTTGTTCATTTAATTAAATGAACGAACACGAACAAAGGGCTTGTTCGTTCATTTATGTTCGTGAACGTTTGGTAATCCGTTCGTTTATGTTCTTTTGTTTATGTTCATTTATGCTCGTTCGTTTAGGTTCATTTAAATTTATTCACATATGTCTAGGGATGTATTATTCGGTTAAACCGAACTAACCGGCCGAACCAAAACAAAATTGGTTAATCTATTAGATAATTTTAGGTTTCGGTTAATAGTTAAGAGTTTTTTCAAATTTCAATTATCTATTAAGTCGTTTAAAATCGGTTAATTAACTGAATTAATCGAATTAACCCAAAATATTAAATATTTAACACATTATATATGTTCGTTTGTGTTCGTTTATGTTTGTTTATCATTTAAACGAACGAACACGAACAAGCTACATTCCTTAATAAACGAACACGAACAATAAATTTTTTGTTCGTTTATATTCATGTTCGTTCATTTGTTCGGCTAAAGTTAAATGAACGAACATGAACGCACTCTATAAACTTGCCAAACTAGGAAGTGAAGAGCTCGGGTCAACCCTAAAATTTGGGTTACTCACCACCTAAATCCCCGAAACTTTCAGATTTTAAAACTTAACACTTAAACCTTTATTCCTTTTAATTTACTTCTTAAACTCTGGTTTTTTATTAAATAGAGATATATTACATTCCCTGTTCATATCAGTATTTGAACTCATACAATATGAGACAATATGAGTATCTTTGGTCACTAGGCCAATTAGTGGATCTCTGCTTAAACTCTATTTTAAATCCCAATTAAACTTGAATTATTATATCAAAATATCAACCCGAATTTGGGTGCTACAAATTTACCTTAAGATTAATTGTTCAATGAAAATGATGAGCTCAGATCCTGCTCATGTCAATACCCAAACTTATACAAGATGAGATAATATAAGCATCATTGATCATTAAGTCAATTAGTGGATCTCTTTTTAAACTCTATTTTAAATCCCAATTAAACCCAAATTATTATATTAAAATATCAACCCGATTTTGGGTGCTACAAATTTACCGTAAGATTAATTGTTCACTGATGGGATTTATGCCTCTATATATTGGGAAAACAATTTATGCATCACTAGTAAATTACTATAACAATTCGTGCACTATATCTCATATTGTATTTTGATCTTTAATTGAAAAAATGGACGAATTGGTTCATGTGTATTTTGAAAGGAACAAAATGATATATACGTTGGAAATTTCATTCATTTTATCATTAATTGTTGACATATAAATAATAAAAAAAAACAAAATCAATTTTATAGTCTTTTGCGTTTACCAATATACACCAAATAATAAATTTATGTGTTCAGTTTATTTTGTATAGTGTGAACCATTATATTATCAAATTGAAAAATAAGTGTAAAATTATCGATAGATCAAGTTATATTATTATTTTTATAATAAACCCTTAAAGCTTATTTCGTTCAATTTGAACTTTTAAATATTATGACAATAATGATACCATTTGAACTAATATTATATATATATATATATATTGAAAATGAATGTCCTCGATTATATAATCATACATTAATGGCATCACTAATGATAGCTTGATGGATAAAATTAGGGTAATCATGCTGCCAAAACAAATCCTCTTGGCTCATTAAACTATGTCTAGCAATTAAATTGGCCACTTCGTTCCCTTCCCTTTGGATGTGGTGAATGTAGCATTCTTCAACTTCTCCCATTACCATCTTCCCTTCATCACCCTCCTCGACACCCTTCATCGACGAATCGCTTAAAATCCCAACACAATCACTCTCTAGTGCAATACGCCGACACCCTATGTCACGCGCCAACTCCAATGCCTTCAACACTGCCATAGCTTCCCCAACACTTGCCTCCGTCACGTTCTCTATTTTAATGGCCACACCTCCCCATACGAAACCTTCATTGTCTCTGATTATAATGCCTATGCCTCCTTTTTTTCGTGACCATCGAATATTCCACTGAAATTCACCTTATACCTATCGGCGGCGGATTCCATTGAGTCCTCATTTGAAAGGTGGTCAATTTCGATCTTTTGTAGTCCAAAACCGGGTTTTCATTCTCGTCTCGATCTTTTTCGTGCACAAAGTTGGCATTTCTAAAATTCCATAGTGTCCATAGGATGGTAAGCAGCCACTCGAAATCTTCATTGGTTATGTGTTGAATCGCGAACTCGAACCAGTGGACGGCATTTGCGAAAATCTCACGTAGAATGGCTTGGCATAGTCTCCACCCGAAAGTTGTGAGTTTGGTGGGCACAATGGCGTCCCACATCGTTTTCCATAGTCTTATATGAAGTCCTATGAAGAACACCAACTTTACCAATATGCTTGAATTCATTTCAAGTTGCAAACTATACAAATAATTATATAAAAATTAATAAATGCATTAACATCTAAGTCTATCCTGCCTCAGCAGGCCCGGCCCAAAATGTTTTTTTATTTGGTCCAATTCAAATTAAATAACAAAAAATGTTCCAGGTTAAAAGATTCTTTTAGTATATTTAATGTTATTTTAAAAGTAAATTTTTTTTTTGAATAGTCTAAAGGTGAGTACAAGTTAATATATATTCATAGATATTTTTAATTCTTTGATAATGTACACACTTTGCAGACAAAGCGATTAAACTGAGTTCTCCTAGAATTAATTTCATCCGTTTTTTTACTGTGACCACTTGTTGGATTCTTTTAAAAAAATAAATTATGCATTTTTTTGGGGCGTGTAATATCACGCATACACTTTTGTTGATGAAATTGAAATTTTTACTTATAGATGAGATATAAATCATTTTAATAATATCTATTGTTTCCGTCTTATTGATGAAAAAATAATGAGAAAAAACGAAATGTGGCCTAAGAAAGTTGAAGCAAGGACATTTGAAAAATAAGCCCAAAGCTAATCACTAAATCAAGCTAATAATTTAAAATATTATTTAATTTAAAATTTTCTTTTTTATTGAAAATATTAATTTTATAATATTATAATATATCTTATAATTAAAATACTTTCAAAAATATTTTTTTATAATTACAAGAATATAATAAATAAATTATATTATAAAATATTTTTTACAATTAATATTATTTTATATATTTTCAAATTATCTAAGGTATTCCCCTACTTGTTTTCTTTTTAAAATTATGTTTATATTTTACATATTCACAATATCATATTATAAAATGATACAATCACAATAAACACATAAAACATGTAAGAAAAAACAACGTAAGAACTGGATATATAACTTAAAATAGCTTATATATTTACACAATATTTAAAAATCATCTCATCAGTAAACTAAAAAACGAACTAAAAATAAAAGAGATTTGTGTATAATGTTAATGAATATTTCATTTTAAAAATATTGAAAAACACATAGAATAGTATTTCATTGTTTATTTTAAGGGTAAAAATTTGATACACATGCTGTGTAAAATTAATTTTACACAAGCATGTGTATTTACACTATAGAAATCCAAATCTTAAACTCCTAGCCCTAACCCTAAAAACATAAACCCTACACTCTAAACCCTAAACCCAAAATTCTAAAAACTAACCTTAAATTCTAAACATTACAACCTAAACCCCTAAACCTTAAACCATAAGCTAAAACCCAAACCCCTGAAACTAAAAGGCACGTGTAAACTAAAGTTTACACGACCTGTGTATCATAGTTTTTCCCTTATTTTAATGCTTAAAGTTTTAGATTTGTGTATAATATTAATGAAATTTTCATTTTAAAAATATTGAAAAATGAAAGAATAATACATTTATGATGTATTTTATAAATATATTTGTAATTATAAAATATATTTATAAACTGTACTAATTATAAAAATGTATTGTATAATATAGTTTATATAATATGCTTATAATTATAAAATATAATATATTTATGAAAGTATATCAATTATAAGAATTTATTACAATATAAAATCAATATTGTTAAGATAAAAAAAACAATAGATCAATTGAATAGAAAATATAACGCTTAAATATACATTTGGTACCTGAACTATACCCTTTCTCTCAAGTTGGTACCTAAAGAAATTTTACTCTCAAGCTGGTACCTGAACTAGACACTTTCTCCCAAGTTGACACCTAAAGAATTTTTGCTCCCATTTTGGTACCCAAACTTTAATTATATCCACTATTCCGATACTTTTATTAATATATTTAGTCCCAAAACTTATACATTCTATTAGTTTAGTCCTAATTGAAATAGTTCAACAAATTTAACCATTTGTATTTAAAAATACCGTCAATTTAGTCATTTGTTACTATACTTTCAGATTAAACAAGCCTAACGGATCAAAACAACAATAAAATAACTACATTCTACCATAAAATAACATAAAGTACCGTTAAAATTTTTATACTAGGAAAGCGATATAACCTTTATAGGAGAAAAAAACAATTTAAGAGCAGAACAAATAGTAAATTGATAAAAAAAATAAGTATAAAAAGCTAAATTTATTGAATTATTTCGAATTAGGACCAAATTAAAAGAATGTATAAGTTTTGGTATCAACTTGAGAGAATGTGCCTAGTTCAAGTACCAACTTGAGAGAAGATGTTTAGTTCAGGTACTAACTTGAGAGCAAAATTTCTTTAAGTACCAACTTGGGAGAAGGTGTATAGTTCAAGTAACAAATGTATATTTAAATCAAAATATAATACAATAGATTTGCATATCATTTTTTTCATTTTCATTAAAATTGATTGTATTTTTTTATTAAAAGTGTCATGCGATGCTCTCGGAACGATTGAATTTATTCTCTAATGAATGCTTAAAAAGCAAACAAATCGTAACATTTAAAGGTCAAAGAAAATACAACCGTTCAAAAAAATTAAAAAAGACAATTCTATAAACATATTTAGTTTAGTGAAATTATACCTTAAAGCAAATAACTTTAATCATGCAATGTTTGATTATATTACGGGTAAAAATTGTTTTTAAAATTGATTTACAGTAGATATGAGTGGAGATTCACTTAGTAAAAATATAACATGAAAAAAATATTGAGATGTGTGATTTTTATTAGTTGGCCTCATAAATAACGTAACTGAAATGATATATGATATAATTTATCGTTTGATAGGAAAAAAAAGAGTTCTGCTAAAAAGAGGGAAAATTATTTTTCTGTGATTTTTTGTTTTCCTTTTTCTACGAATAAATAATATAAAAACAAAACAAAAAAAAAACTTACCATTTTGAAAAGCTTGAGAGAAATAAGGAGAGGAAGATGTAGCGTGAAAGCCTCCAAGTCCCGTCCTGATGATCCCTTCACCATTGACTCTTTCTTCTTAATCTCTCCACTCTAAAAAAACAAACCCCTTTTTTTTCATTTGATTCTTTCTCTAACATAAGCCCACGGCGGAGCTCTGCATATATATCGTCATTCGAGTTAAAATAAAATAAAAATATATGTTTTTTGTCAGTTTTGTGAAGATGAAAATAAAGTATTAGTATGTGTTTTCGTCAACATGTGAAGGTGATCAAAACCGGCGATAGGATCAGAAAGGAGGGGATTTCAGGAATTAAATAGTTGAAGATAGAAAGCTATTGTCCCCAAAACTCACGCTAAGCATTTGTTTTTATTTGTGGTTTCTGGGAAAATCTTACAGACGTGCATTGATCGACTAGAATCTCTATTGATCTGTCATCTGCTTCAATATTTTATTATGGGAACCTCCACATATATTATATACATTCGGTGGTATCAAGCATCTCCGTTGACCAAATTTACTCCTAATTATTTTCGAATCTACAACTCAAAGGAGAAAATAAGGTATCAACCGAAAGCTTCAACTACCTACTCTAAAAATTGTTGACATAACTTGCCAAATAAAATAGGTCTAAATTTTAGCATGACAATAAACTATCTAAATCAATCATATCGACCCATTTTCTCGTGATTAATCACACAAGTTTTAAAGTTGTTCTATGCTCAAGGCAGGGGCAGATCTACTATTGTGCCTCCTAGGTCATGTAACTTACCATTTTTTCAGGTTGAGAAGTTCAACGAGCAGCTTCAAACGGCATAAGAGAAATTATAAAATAAAAAGATATCTCATATGAGAATTTTGAATCAGAAGAACGATAATAAGAAGATAAGGCTTGACTAGAGGGTAATTAAATTTTTAAAATAAAATTAGGAAAAATAAAGAAGTGAATTCTGGTTCACGCCATCAAGGAAAAAAAATACAAAAAAGAGGAGAGAGAGAAGGATTGTTGACGGCTAAAAAATAAGTAAAAAAAAGAGTAAATGTTCTTTAGGTCAGTTGAAAATAAGAATATATATCTTCAATAGGTAAATTACAGAGTGAGTCACTAAATTTAGTGAGATTTTATAGAAATGGCACTAAAATTTTAAAGATTATCATTTTATCTTGCAACTCTGAAAAATGATGAAATGACTTAAAAATCTTTGCAAACAATTCAATTTAGTCTTAATTTCTTAATTCACCCCTTTAAGCTCAAAACTTTCAGTCCCAAATATAGGGTGTTACAATTATTTTATTTTTTGCTTATTTTTTTCTTTCAAAATTAAATTTACTTCAATAATTTTTAAGTACTAGTAGTTTATAATTTGAATTTTCTATGCCTTTTATATGTAACTTTTGGTTACTTGTTCAATTTGTTTTTGGCTTACACGCGATTATATTTATAGTTGACCGTTGAACTACCAAAATTAAATTTCTGGATCCGCTCCTGGCTCAAGGTAAAATAGAATCATTGATTATTGGTTAAAGTAAGAGACTCGTACCATCTCCCTTAAGCTTCGTGGTTATATTGGATTTTTTTGTGTGTGTATAGTTCATGCCCATTTTATGGTCCATGTTTAGAATTCGTTACTTTCCGTTCCAATAATATCGTCTACAAGGTTCGAACTTAGATTCTCTCATTATAAGTGCGATGTGTCTTGCCATTATATATAATACTTATTGGTATATTATCTTGAAATTTAAATTTAAATAATTATTATATAGAAAAATAAGATGTAATTACACTTCATTAAAAAATCATATAAGAAGATAGAATTCATTATAATTACACTCACATATTATTACTAGGGTGATAATTATATTTTCATACATTATATTGTGGTGTTAAAAAACTCACCCTTAATTAATTTAACATGTGTTAATAAATTTAACACATCATAGAATTGTGATATTAAAATATCAAAATTTCAAGATTTTTTTATCTCATCACTTAGTAATTATTTTATTAAATCGATATCACACAGCATAGGTTCCATATCCGTCGATTGTATAAAATGACATAACAAAAATCCCATGTATTTTTCAATACCTCTTCCTGTACTCAATATCAAAAAATTAAATTGTAAACCTTAATTTTAAATTTTGAATCGTAAATTATAAACCTTAAAAATATATCTTAACTTAAATTTTTTATTTTAATATGTGACATAAAAAGGGACACCGAAAAGAAATTAGAAGATTTATATTAAAAAAACATTAATCTAAGCAAATATTTATTAGAAAGAAATGAGTACTTGGCAAGAAAACGCAAGCGCCTATTTATTAATCCAAATCTCGAAATTTGAGTATTATTTCACAACATTTAATAATTAAGTTTTTAAAAGGTAATATATAGTTAAAATGTTAAATGGGATAAATAGGCTAAACATGTAACTTGTCCGAATGAGCGAGTAAAATGCCACAACAATGGGCTCTGGATTTTATTGGGCTTTTCATTTTAGATAACGTCGCTTACTACTGCAGGAAATAAATCACTAGTGATTTAAAAATGATAAATTATTTCATGATTGTCCAAAATGAGTGAAATCTTAACTCCAACTAATGGCGGAGCCAAAATAATTTGTTTTTAAAATTTGGAGGCTCAAACGAAAATTTTTAAAATTTTTAAGAGTTTAATTAAAAAATTTAATAATTTTAAGAGATTTAATCAGAATTTTTAAAAAAATTAAGAGGAAATTTAATTAAATATATTCAAAATTTAAGGGGCCAAAATATATATTTTTTTAAAATTAAAGGTAAAATTATAATTTTTCAAATTTTAGGGGGCATGGCCCCTTTTAGTCTCATAGAGGTTCCGCCCTTGACTCCAACAATCAATACTTATTTTTTTCGGTTCTAATATCTGCATAGGTACGTTAGGATAATAACCTTCTTAATTCAATTTTATCTATTTACAGCAGTGGAATTTGGGGTAAAAATTTGGAGGGCCAACTTAAATTTTTTAAAAATATGGAGGCTTAAACTAAAATTTTCAAAATTTTTGAAGGTTTTAACTAAAATTTTTAATAATTTTGGGAGATTTAATAAGAACTTTTAAAAATTATGATAGAGGATTTAATTAAAAATATTCAAAATTTTGAAGTTTAATATGAATTTTTAAAAATCTTGAGGGAGTCAAAACATTTGGGGTGCATGGTCCCCTAGCCCTCATTACTAAGTTACGCCCCTCTTTATTTATAAGGCCAGAATTCAAACTCTAACGTTATTTAGAAAAATTAATGTCTTATATTGTTAGACCAATTAATCAACGATAGTATTTGTATAGTATACGTTTTTTTTCTCAATACACTTAAATATAAACCATATTTTATCCTTTAAATAATATATATGGGTTAGAATCTACTTACATGGTGTAAAACTCAATTATTTTTACACTTTTTTTGGACCATTAGATGATGGTAATTAATGGCTAAGATTGTTTCCTTATCTTTTTTTTCCCAAGTGATAATCTTCACATTTTTTACTTTTAATCTCATCCATCCATTTGACACCATGTAATTGGATCTCATCCCTATACATATATGAATGTCTCGAATTTAAATGTTTACATAAACTCAACTGCGTGTTAATTATGATAGCGTGGGTTTGACATTAAGTTTCTTCAAAGTTTGGGGGTAAAGAAAATATCTTAAAATTTAGACATGATTTGGTTTTTCTATAATCATGCAACCAGCAACTCTTGTTTACTTGATAGGAGGAAAACATGATTAATTACGTGCCGGTAAATCAAGGATTATGTGTGCAAAAATGAAATGTCAAAATATGTTCTTAGTTCATATATTCTCTCTACTTTTGAAATTTTGTCTTATTTTGTTTATAGAGATGTAGTCTATCACTTTATTTCGAATTTAAAATTTTGAAGTTAATTGTCAATGTTGATAAATTCTTTATGTTAAAAATGTTATTTTGACATTTGAAATAATCGGAAAATACTAATTAACAGTCGTGTAATAAAAAAATGATTTTTAATGAACTTGAACTTGATAGAAGAATTTTAATCGTGTTTGAATTTTTAAGTCCAAGAAATAAAGGACTAAAATTTAAATATATGAAGAGTACATGAAATTAGAGTATATTTTAACCAAAATAGAAACATTATTCCAATTTTTCTTACCTCTAATTAACATTTTTCAGCTTTTAGTGTATAATGTTTATTCTCCTCAAACCTTTTCTTAGTCCATACATGTAATTAGGAGGATATTGAAATTTTAAGCGTGTTTCATTTTATGTCTTCTAATTTCTTTTACATGTAATAAACATTTTAATTATTAAAGAATAAAAAATATTATTTATCTTATCCATATTTGCCATAATGGAGTTGCATATATGCAATGGTATATTATATAATTAGAATTATATAAATTGTAACACCATCCATTACATAATTATTAAATGCGACATTATATATATACTTTTTTTAATAATTATTTCAGTAGCCATTATTACATAGATTAAGTATCTCTTACTCAAACATGCATAATGGTCCCCAAAGCTTCATCAATTCAATGCTAGTGATTATCTATAGTTTTCCACCCATACAAATATTATTATTATTATTATTATTATTATTATTATTATTATTATTATTAGACGGGAGGAATAATCTCATGTTTTTTTATAATGAAAATAACATAATTAAAAAAGATAATATAGATCAAATTGATTTCTATTCTACAGTTAATTTGATGGAAGTTAATATTATTCTTCTTTTCACCTCCAATTGCAATATGTAAATTGTATAACACTAATGAATAGCTTTAGTTGAATCAAAATGGGACTGGGATGAATTTGAGAAGTCGAAAGTGATGGGATATTTAAAAAACCAAGGACTACGTTAGTTATAATTTTCAATTATAATTGTTCAACAATATGTAGTTAGGGACAGTACATATAAATTGAGGATTGATTTTAAGGTAATAGGGCGTAGTCGCACTCCTGAAAATTTCAAATTATCATATAATTTTAGTGTTTTTTTTTATATTTTTTATTGATGATCTAATTTTACACTCTTAAATTTTTGTAATTTTACACTTCTAAATTATAATTTAACTTTTTAAAAATTCGTAATCTAATATAAAATTGGGTAAAATATGTAAATCGTCACTGAACTTTATTCTCTTACCTATTTTGGTCACTGAACTTTCAAAACGTTCAATTTACTCACTGAAGTTTGTATATCAATTTTATTTCATCACTCCTTTGTTAACTTTCTAACACCGCTATGACGTTGACCGTAACACGTGAAACACCAATGACCAAAATAGGCCATAGAGTAAAGTTCAGTGATGATTTACGTATTTTACCCATCAATTTTTATTATTTTTTATTTCATATTATAACGGTGCTAGAGAGTTAACAGAAGAGTGACGGAAAAAATTCAATGTATAAAATTCAGTGGGTAAATTAAACGTTTAAAAGTTCAGTGATCAAATATAGGTTAGAGAGCAAAGTTTAGTGGTGATTTATATATTTTACCCTATAAAACTTTGCGTTCGTTCCTAATATCAACCATTGATTTTTTTTAATTGAAATGTCGGCTTCATTAAACAAAAATAAAATACAAAGGACGGAAAATAGATACATCAATAAAGTAAGAAATAACAAACTTGTTGCAGAAGTAAAACACAAAAAGAAACACAAGAGAATACACAATACGGCTAAAAAATAACATGAAAACCAAAACAAGAAACAAGTCATCAACATCATTCTTAACTGCATGACGCTTTAGAGGTCATTGAAGAATAAAAGATGTGAAAAAATTCGTTAAGCTAACCGTCAAATGGTCATCGCGTCAAGAAACATAGAAGTGACGATATCTGATGAAACAAAAGGATATGTGGCTGGAACACCAGGCCAACATACATCCACCGAATCAACATCAAACCTGCAAAGAAAAATCACCAAATATAAACAACAATAACAACAACAACATAACAAAAAAAAAAAGAAAAATGAAAAGTCATTCGCTTCTTCCTTTGCCTCTAACACAAAACATGATAAACTCTATAGTCCACTGCTAGTCGACAATCGCAAAAGAGCTTGGACAACAAGTGAACAGAGGGAATCGTTGGTTGACAACAAAACAAAAAAGAGAGAAAAATTTTGAAGGGGGAAAGAGGAAAACGAGAAAAATAAATAAATAATAGCTGATATAGGTAAAATTGTCGGAACTGAGATCCGACAAAAAAAACTAAAGAAAAATGAATAAAGTTTTAAAGATAGGAGAAAAAAAAAGATAAAATAAAGTCGAGAGAAAAACAACGACAACAATATCGATCATTAATTAATTTAATTTTGTTGGAGTCTATGTTTATTTTACAAAGATTTTGAAAATTATTTTAGTATTTATATATTTTTAAAATTGAATTTAGTCATATTTTGCAAAAAGGTGCAGTATTTATTTTTTTAAAATATAATCCTTTATTATAATTTAATTATTTATATTCTCTTTACTTGCTAAATCAATTTTTCTATTTTTCTTTAATTTTTAATTTTTATATTTGCTGACATGTTAATATAATTATACGTTAGCATCATTTTCCCGTGGAAACGACAGCAAGTCGGATATATATAATCTTTGAATTATTCGATTTTGAATATGTAAATCTACTTAAAAAATCATTTTTATATGCAAATCATGCAAGTATAATTATCTAAATTTAAATTAAATATGATTATCTGTCAAACATTTGAATCCAAAAAAATGAATTTGAAAATTTAAAAGTTGAATGAACAAAGTCTGAATCTCATAGGAAGAAAACATATTTTACCAATTTGTAGTCCGGAGTCAAATTAGGATATCCACAAAGTAAATAATAAAAATACATATTACATTTGCATTTTTATAAAATTTGAGCATTAACTTCCAAATTGTTATTACTTTCAAAGCATTTGTTGAATTAAAACACTGTCAATTATTTACATGTAGAGTGCGAATTATAAAAAATATATAAAAGTTAGGACAATACATATATATGTATATATAAATTCATTTATCATCATATTTATGTATTGGATTATTGTCATAATGACAAAACTTACAATTACGAAGCTTTAAATACAATTAAAATGTTAGGCAATCAGTTTACCAATAACCTAAGAAAATGAAACCTTGGACACAATTTGTTTAATTACTAATTTGTCCCTTTAATTGATTGTTTGATTTTTCTTTAGATTAAAAAAGAAGTTTTTTTTATTATAAAACTAATACGTAATTAATTTTGAAATGTATTATATAAGCATTAATTAAATATTCTATTATTTTAAACTACATAAATAGTCACTGAAGTTTGAGTAAGTTTCGATTTTCTTCATTGAAGTTTGAAAAGTTACGTTTTGGTCATAGACGTTTTCAATTTTTAACAAAACGACCACTCAGTTGTTAATCTCCATTAAGTGAGTAAAAACACTCTAACGTGGCAGCTTATGTGACTTTTTTTTAATGTATTAATCCCCTCCCATAAGATGATGACATATGGCATCATCCGATAAGACATCTCATTATTTTCAAGCCTTTTTTCTTTAATAAGATGACACCACTTGTTATCATCTTATTGAAGGGGATTAATACATTAAAAATGTCTCAAAAGTCGTCACCTCATACTGATGTTGCTTACTTAATAGAGATTAACAACTGAGTAACTATTTTGTTACAAATCGATAACATTAGTGGTTGAAAGGTATCTTTTCAAACTTAATAGGGAAAATAAAAACTTACTCAAACTCCAGTGATCATATAATGTAATTTACCCATTATTTTAGGTACAGAGAGTTAGTTAAAAATGTTCACTAATATCCTTAAAATTATAACAAATATCCCAATTATATTTTAGAATTTTAATCCCAACAAATATTCTCATCAATTTTTTTTGTCTAAATCAAGTATCTACCCCACTGATAGCAGTAACTAATTCTCTCGCTACGCGTGTTATTACTAAGTGATAAGCGATTGGTCATTAAATGCATTTCATTATGTAGCGATGTTCTTCTCGCGCTAAAAAAGAAAGTGTTTTTTGTTTTTATTTGGAAAATATTTTCTTCCGCGTGGAGTTTTAGAAAACCCGCATTTTATTTAAAATTGGAGTCGCCACCGGCCACTCAAGGTGGACCAGACACCGTAGAAAACCAGAGATTTTGAAATATCGGGTTCGGGAGTCGGTTACGGATGGGGAAGGATTAGCACCCCCACACCGCCCAAAATTGGTACTTTAATAATTACCGCTTTATTAATATTAAATTTTCCGGATTAAAGTGACGATTAAATTAAAATTTGATTATAAGTGCGAGTAAATTTTAAAGGCCCCGTTATTCGAGAGTAAACGTCCAACCACTATCACTACGCCTGATACTGGCCCCGTTTACGCTCGAATAAAAGGGCACCGCATTGACAAAATATATGTTCGTTATGCAAATTTAAAAACATGACAAATATAAATAAATACTAACATAATGAAATACTAACATAACATAAATAAAATACTAATCTAAAACATACATACATAACTATTAATTTAACACATAAATAAAAACATATCTAACATAAATAAAACACTAATATAAAACATAAATTTAAAACATACTAATCTAAAACATAGATAAACATACAAATTAAAAACACAATTTTAAATTAACTACTACTTCATTAAAATATAAAAATTACGACATAAATAAAAAGGAAAGAAAATATACCTAACTAGGAGTTCGAACGACGAACCCCGACTGGACCTCACCGAGATCTACCACGACCTCTCCAAAAATATTAACTAGATCGGACCTAAAATAGTACCCCGATCGAACCGACTAGGACCGAGGACACTGCCCCGATCCTGGGCTAGCCGGCAGCCTAAGCTCCCTTATTCGGCCAGCCCTTGCCGATTTCTCCATGGATTGCTGCCAAATTAAACAATTTACCCCCTCATGAATGAATCCTCACTTTGTCCCTATTATTATCGATTTAATTTTACAAAAAACAATACATAACCATTGATGGTTGACTTGTTGTGGAAAAATTATTAGATGAACTCGGCTTATCATGTTATTCGTGGTCCCAACTAATAAGATCCATCCATCTTACTTTAACTTTTAAATAACTACCCACTTCCTATTGACATGTAGGAAAGAGATGGAGATCCATCTTGGAAAAAAAATGAAATGGAGGGATCTTATTGGCTGAGACCACAAATGACGTAGTTAGGGATGGGCATTTCACCCGTACTCAACGGATTTTAACTCGGGCCAATTGGGTCTGGTTTTTGTGTGAAAAAGTCGAGTTCAAGTTTGCGGTGAAAAATTTGACCCGACTCGAGAATAATAGCGTAATTTCCCCCTATATTTTTAGGGATATTTTACAATAATACCCCTATGTATATATTTTTTTATAATTAAGTCCTTAAAATTATTTTTTACAATTAAGTTTCTAAAATTAATTAATTTTTTATAATTAGGTCCCTAAAATTAATTTTTTTATAATTAAATCCCTAAAATTGATTTTTTCTACCGATCAAGTCAAGTCAAATTTTTTAAAGAATATGATCAAATCAGGTTGATTAGGTTCGGATTTAATGTAGCTATTTTTGAGTCAAATTTGGATCGACCAAAAGCTGACCCGTACTCATCCTTAAACGTGGTAAAACATATACATCTAATAATTTTTTCTTGTCTCTTTTATCATAAAAATTTTTTCCTTGTCGTGACTGATAGTTGTTTGAGTAGTCGGTAAAATTTCTGGGTAAAACTAATTTTTTGTCCTAATATGAAATCAAATCAATCATTTTTTTTTCTTTGAAGGGAAAAAAACATGAAACAATGATTTCTTATCGGAAGAGACAAAACAATGGCATATGCACATTGCACCATTCCCGACTTTCTATCACTTTCTCGAGAAAAAATCATCTCCGAAATTTTCAAATCTAATAAGTTCTGGCAGATCCCAAAGCCGCCTAAATTACTTTAAAAGTTCCCCACATGTCAAACGCACCCAAAAATAATCCTACAAATCAAGGAAAAACCAACCATTTGTAACCAAACAACTAACCAAATAATATAATAATTTATAAAGAAAAATTCTATCTTATTCGTCATTAACATAATTTGAAATTTCAAAAAACCAGATTAATAAGATGGCATATACTCTTACAACCACCGTATTTTTATCATAAAAAAGGGATTAATCGGAGATTAGCTGAGGGATTGGTGCAGGTTAATCTTAATTAAGAAGTAGGATTTGGATTCAAATTTGGAAAAGAAAAAGAAGCAATATAATATATGATTAGAGGTGGCAAACGGGTCATTCGGTTCGGATTCGGGTCGGATCATTTTGGTTCGGGTCAAGTTCAGTTTTGACAACCTTCGATTTCGGTTCATTTCGGGTCGGATCTAATCTGGTTCAGTTTTAATTTAGGTCTGTAGTGATTCGGGTCAGGTATTAGTCTGGACCAGGTCACATCGGTTCTATTGATTTTCAGGTTGGTTGATTTCGGTCTGGGTATTTTCGAGTCGGGTCAAAATCGGTTCATATCAATATGTTTCAGTTGGGTTTTCAGACCGAATCAATTTTTTAAACCCATATATGACTTTATAAAGCCAATATATTTGACTTTTTGGTAAGCTGTGCGACGATTCACATCAAATATTTCATTATTTTTTAAATATTTATTTTTTATTCCGGATTGCCTTCGGTTCAAGTTCATTCGGTTCAGTTGAAAATCAGTTCGGGTTCATTCTATTCGGTTGAAAAATCGGATCGAGTCTATATTGGTTCAACTAAAAATCGGGTCAGTTTCAATTTGTTTCGCGTTTTGGATCAAATTTAGATCGTCCTATTCCGGTCAGTATCGAATTTCGAATCAATTAAAATTAGTTCGAGTCTCGGGTTAGTTTGCCACGTCTATATATAACCATATAATTAAATTGTAAACTAAGATTTAACATGTATAGATCGGATCCATAAAACCAAACCAAACAAAAAATTGACTGAATATTACAGATTTCTATGAACTTTTTTGAATCCTTGCGATAGATTTGCGTGTAATTTCAATTCAATACATACAAAAAAAATACATGTAAAAACCGAACAAAATATAATAAATTCATGTACGTGGGCACCTTCTTTTGGAGATGGAATCATGGAAACCAGCTTCGAAAAACGCATCGACTTCGTCTCTGTTAAGGATCTCGAAGAACTGGAATTCAGACAGCTTCCGTTTACACGAAACATATTTTCTCCTCGGTTTCCTTGGTGCTCCCGGACATGACAAAACTGCTGGGATCTTGTTTTCTTCCGATGTCGGCGTTAAACACTCGCCGGCACTGCTGCTGCTGCTGCTGTCGTCTTGATTCTTGTTTTCTAGCTGAATTTCGAGTCCAGTTTGATTGGAAGATGGAATGATGAGTTTGGGTAAATTTGTTTTTGCCAAATCCTGGAGTAATCCAAGATCTGTAGACATTATTGTTTGAATTAAACAAAGAAGAAAAAAACCCAGAAAGAGGGAGAAGAAAAAGAAGAATACGTGTAATGGAAGGTAAGAGGAAGGTTGCGGGATGAGAGAGTGTGGCATCCTTTTATATTCTTCTCTAGAGAATTTACTGTTCAGTTTTTCAACTCTTTTTTTTTTTATTTGCAGGTTGAAATAAATAAGGGAAAACTACACATTTAGTACTCTAACTATATTTGCTTTATTATTTTAGTACTTCAACTATTATTTTTGACAAAATGGTACCTGACATTACGTTTTTGTTTTGTTTTGGTACTTCTGCCGTTTAAAATTAATGAAAATGGTGATGTAGCTTGGGTTAAGAACAATTCTAGTCCAAAAGCTTATACAATCTATCAATTTAGTCTAAAATTCTATTAATTTAAATATTATTTTAATTTATAGATTAAAACTGTAAATTTCTCATTTTTCTTCTTCTAGTCGAATACTTTTTTGGGTTTTGAAGTTTAAAAACATACTAGGGATAATCAAAACTTTAATATTTGCGGATCAATGAGGGACTAATGCAGGGTCTGTTGGAGGACCCAAACCCCACGATCAGGATACCGAAGAGAATACGAGGGGTGGGAAAGTGATGCTACAAAATTCTACCAAATTTAAGATGATGTTTTAAATTGATAGATTTTGGATTAAATTGATAATATATATATAAGTTCTTTGGACTAAAACTGCGATTATACAAGTCACGTCATCATCTCTATTAGTTTTAACCGATCGAGGTACCAAAACAGAATAAAAGCATAAAGTTAAATATTATTTTGTCCAAAAATAATTTGGATATCAAAATAGTAACGCAGGCATGAATAAAGTATTAAATATGTTGTTTTCCAATAAATAAATAAATAATTTTTTTTTATTGTTTGTTGGGTGTGGAAAACTTGGTTTGAAGCTGGCTTGGGGTATTTGATGACTTGGCTTTTAGATTTTGAGTGGGTTGCTTTCTTAGGCTTCTTTTTTACCTCATTTTCTTTTACCTTTTTGATTGTGTAGCTATGGAGACTTGACAGGAAAATTTTGTTTCTTTTCTTTTTTAATAAAAAATTGTTGTTAGGGAATAAAAGAAAATACCATAAATACCAACGAGATTAATTCAAGTGGTAAGCAGTTTAGTATCGTTTAAACAGTTTTAAGTTTAAATTGTATATGCAAAAGATTTTAAATGGTAAATTAAGTATGCGACGTAAGTCACTCCAAGTTAATCGGATAAAATTTAAAAAAATAAAAAAGACAACAAAAAATAAAAATAAGATATAATAAAACTAAAATCTTAATTAGTAAAACAATTTTGTATCAATATTTTGCTTTTTGGGAAGATTTTTCGGTTTTGGAACTGATAATAAACAAAAAAAATTAAATAGTACATGACAAATTAATACACTAACATATAAGGATGGCAAAGAAAATTTAACTGTTGTGTTCCGATTTTATAAAATATGATTTTGAAAAAGTAGAAAGCTTTTTTAATGAGTTAGGTCTATTTCTTTTAAGAAATATATTTTTATTATAATTTTTAATAGTTTCAAAGTGATCGAATTTTTTAAAAGTAACAACATTCTCTTTTAAAATAAAATTAACCATCCTAATAACATACATATAACAACAAATTTCAGTGAAAATTATAATTTTATCAAAAATTATGTAAATATAATTATGGTACAATAAAAATATATATTATAAATCATGTATTACCTGATCCGGTAATATTTTACAAAATTCTTGACTTTTCTGGCGGTATTTGGGAATAGTTTTAAAGGGAAAATTCAATGAATTTGTCAAATTAAAATTTAAATGTTGGTAAACACTTCATTCACTAGATAGTAACGGAAAAAAATCCAGCACCACCTATTAATTACTCCACCTATTATAAAAATAATAAATTTATTATATCGTGTAAAAATTATTGTTTTAAAATTAATTTTAAACGTCGCTTCCTATGGTCAATGCAAAACTCCTAATTTTTTACACTCAAAATAAGAGATTTGGGACTGATTTACGTTGCTCTTTACTGAAAGAAGGAAAAATATTCGAATTATTAGAGCATTGGCGGAATATGAACACTAGGGGTCATAGCACAAAATTTTGAGAAATTAGAATTTGAACCATATGATTTAAAAAAAATTACCCTTCAAAAAATTTAAAAAAAATTATATTAAGTTTTAAAATTTTGAATATTTTTAATTAAATCTTTTATTATATTTTTAAAATTTATTATTAAATCTCTCAAAATTATTAAAAAATTTAGTTAAACCCTACAATTTTTAAAAAATTTTTGTATAAACTTTTAAATTTTTTAAAAATTTAAAGAAGAGGAGAGAATTTTAGTCCAAGAGAGGTCACTAAATTGGAGATTTTTCACCCCTATTAATCTTATAATTTTTTTTCGAAAAAATTAATAGAGAATTTCTTATTTTGGAAACCTCTAAGCTATGAAATAAATGATAGAAACTACATAGTAGAAATAATATTAATTTTAATCCTTTACTGTTGAAAGAGTAGTAAATTGGTATGTGAATAGGGTAAGTATACATTATTGTGGAGATTACTACTCCATATTTAATCCTAAGGTTTAGAATGAATAATTAATTTAATCTTATAGCTAATATATTTAATGATTTCAAATTAATTCAAAATTTTGACCAAATTAACACTTGAATTCTATATATCAAGAACTATTAGACTTCGGATGAGGGATTACATAAATTTAAACTTTATTATGATCGGAGTAAGTTCAAACTTAAATGATTAAAATTATCAGTATCAAATCTAATTCAAATATCATAACATTGAATTCAAATTCATAGTTTGAGTTTGTTTGTTTTCTTTATAACATGCATGTCCGTCTTACGGTTCACGTTCGGGATACGTAGTTGCTCCTCCCAGAAATGTTATCTCCAATATTTGAAGTCGTATTTTCTCTTTCAAAGTGCATGTACTTTATCAATGTACCCAACACTTATCGGTGTTGTTTAAGTTTATTTAAAACCCCTTTATCCTTACATCGTATGTAAATATTATATAACATGCGCATATAATTCATATCAAAAGACATCGATTATATAAGCAACAATAATGACATGAAATTACTTATTGAAGATATATCGTAAATGCGATTAATTATATATTTTTTGACAAATATTAATTCTAATCGTACATAAAAGGGAGGGGAATAGCGAAAAGAGTACCCCTAGTGAGTCTAGAACTCATGACCTAAGGGAATATGAAAGAATAAAAATGGACAGCTTGACCAACCAGCCAAATGTGCTTGCTCAAATGTGGTTAATTATATTGATTAAGGGTTGAGTTTGAGTATAACATAATGAACCTTAGTATTTAATAATTTTTTATAAGAAAAAAAAAACAAAATATTGAGCTTTGAGATGATGAATAGCACTTAAAAATTGCATTAAAGTTTGAGTTTAATTTATTAAACTAAAATAGTTTAAATTGTATTTTCAATCAAACAAGAGTTTGAAATGATTTTTAAATTAAAAATGAACTAACAATAAGTTGATTTAGTAGGATAAAACATTAGACTCTGAATTTTAGAATTATGGATAAAATATTAAGGTCACGTTCATAATAGATGGATCTCTACAATACACAGTCAATAGTAATCTGTTAATAAATGTGATACCGATAATAAAAATATTAAAAGTAAAATTCAAATTTAAAATTTTTGATATTTTTTAATAGTATTAAGGTGATTACAAAGTAGTATATGTTTATATATATTCTTAATCCTTTTGACAATGTGTATATACCATATAAATATAGCGATTTGAATATGTATTTTTTAAGATGACCATCATCCGTTTTTCTAATAAAATACTTGTTTGGTTCAAAAATTTTGATATTTTGACTTGCTCAATAAACACATCCCTAATGATGTTTCAGTTAAAATATGTTCTTCGAGGTTTTGTGTTTTTATTTTTCCAGCAACCTTACAAGAATATCCTCAAACTGATGCGTGTCAGCCTCTCGTAAGGGATAACATATGAGACTGGACACAGACAATAAGACCCTACTTTCATTTTATTGTTATTATTTTGTTTCGCTTTAGAGGATTCCAATTCTAACATGAAGAACGTAAAACTTACGTCGAAGACAAAAGGTGGTAACTATTCTGTCTTCTGTTATTACCCACGCTCTTTCATTGGAGCGAGTAAATCACGCTCTCCAACTTTCTTATTTTTCAAATCTTTTTTTTCTTTTAATTTATGAAAACCTTATTTTGTTTCGTTCTCGACGAGCTGAAGAAATAAGGATTTTCTGAAGATTGAATTCAGAAATTATTTCAATTAAAGATTTGAAATAAATCATTTGTTACTCTATCCGAAGTTAAATTAATTATGACAGTGGTAGATTTAAAAATTTAAGAATGAAGGTCTAAAATATTTTTTAAATAAGTATGTAAAAATATTTTTTTTTACATAATAGATAAAATTATTTTTTTAAAAAAATATTAAATTAAACTTATTTTTAAAAAAAATTCAAAAATGAGAATGCGGATGCACCGAGTGAGGCTGGGTGCATCCGCCACTAAACCATTGTTGTATTTTACTTCCTCTCTGATTAGGATAATGTATACTCGTATTTAGCAATAAGTATACTTTATATAATTTTTAAATGTCGGTTGAGTCTTAATTTGATTAATATTTTTTAGAGGTTCTAAATTTTTAATATATTCAAACGTAATTATCTTTGATTTAAGAGTTTGATAAGATTATAGATAATTTATATATTATTTCATAAAATACATAATTTTTAAAACATAATTATAAACCTTCACATCCATATTTAATAGAGAGAAAATGATATTTTGTAACCAAATTTGTATCGGATATTTTTGGGACCTTAAGTGAAAATTCAAAAACGAAAGCATATTTTATTTCTTTAAATAATTAATTCAATATTTCATTAACAAACTATTATTTTCATTATTTTATTTATAAAACCCCTTAAATACAACTAAAATAATAAGGAGCAACCACTAACTTACAAGATTACCACTTGCTAAATTATTGAAGTTGTAAATGTAGAAAATATCCTAAGCGGGCGTTCGAGTTGCTTCCCACTTGAGACGGTCTTGCTTATAATTAACCTTAAATATATATATATATATGTGTTAAAAATTAAACAATTATGATTAAAGACGAAACTATATATAACTTGGAACCATCTATTCCCAACATTTTTTAAAATATACATAGATAATTAATAATTTGGATTTCGAATTTTAATTTAGTTAAACTTTTCTCCCCTCGTTTTTATGATTATCTTCTATCTTAAATTTGATTTATGGTTTCGTAACGATTATAATAAAAAATGTTGTTACTCAACTTTCTTAAATTTTGGCAACTAAAAAAGGTATTTTCCTTGAAAATCAATTCTAAATTTGTACCGTAATTATTTTAAAAATAATTCTTATCTAGGGGATAGGGAAAAAAATTACTCTTAATAAATATTGAATTCACAACTTGAAGATAAAGTATCAACTGAAAATATTTAGCCTCTTGTTATAAAGATTGTTGACGCATTATAAAAAATTCTAAAATATGGGATATTACATATACATATATATATACACACACGTATATGTGCAAGCTTTTACCATAGATTTGAACAACACGTGTAAGCTTTTACCATAGATTTGAACAAATATATATATATATATATATATATATATATGTTTTACCGTAGGTTTGAACAAATTGTATTTCATTGGTCTACCAATTTAGTTTTATCGGTTGTCTACTTGTCTTTCTGCAAATTTGTGAGGCTGACATCTAAGCCCTACAATGAAATTACATCATTATTGATTAATCCACCTTACCTCTTTAAAACTCTTAATCACCCTTTTAAATGTCATTTAAATCCATAAAAGAAAATTATAGGAAACTGATAGATATAAAACAAAAGGTACTAACCATCATTCTCCCATTATTTTTCAATAGTTTCCCGATTATTTTGTTTGTAAAAAAAATAATGTCAAAAAATGCTCCTAACGTTTGATCGAAGAGTCACTTTGATCTATTTTTTGGAGTAATTTAACCCCAACGTTTCATTTTGAGTCAAAATGACTCATCTGTGAATGAAAACTGTTAGTCAACTGACGCTAAACAACTTGAAATGATTTGACAGAATAACACGTCAGAAGAAAAAATATTTTAATTTTATACAATTTTATAAAATTATTTTTGACTGATGTGTCATTCTGTAAAGTCGGTATATTTGTTTATATGAAATTAAACCATTATAGATTAAACCATTTATTTCTTAAGTTTTTTCGTCATTTAAATATCATTCAAAACCAAAATTTTCATATAAAAGAAAAAAAAATGAAATATTAAAGGTTAAATTGTTGAACGTAAAAAATAATTAATTAAAATAATTATTCAATCACCATTTCCCTTTTAATTTATAAAGAATTTTTTGAATTTATTATGACAAGAAAATAGACAAAAAAAAAATATTTTTATTTTTTTAATAAATATATATTTATTCATTCACTAACTAACACTTTAAATATAATTATAACATGAAAAATCAGACAAATATTCAAATTAAGTTATAGATTTTGATATCTAAATCCTATAATGAAATTGACCATTATAGATTGAACCACCTTATTTCTTTAAAACTCGTACACATAATTTTAAATATCATTCAAATCCAATATTTCACATATACAAAGAAAAACAAATGCAAAGCAGCGATGATCATTTCTCAAGAATTAATTAATCCCCTTTAGTTCTCACCATTTCCCCTTTCTTTTAATTTACATCATGCACAATACAATGATTAGCAAATTAAATATCTTTTATATTTGTTTTACTGTTTTCGATTAAAAAAATTGTTATTGCTACATCTAAGAGGCAGTAGGTTCGAAATAGAAATTCTCTTTTTCTTTGTTCATATTTATGTCCCCACACTTAAAAATTTTAGGTTTATGGTTTATAGTTAGGGTTTAAGAATTTGATATTTTTAGTGCTGATGCTTAAAATTTGATATTTTTTTTTGAGGCATAAAAAAAAAAAGAAATTTAAAGTTTGATGAAAAAGAAAAGTTTTTTATTTATAGGTTTGAATGTGTTTAAACATAATTATTTCAAATTAATTCATGTTTAAAATTTGTAACCGAAACTACGAGTAAATTAGTAATGTTATATTTATATCACCGAAAATAAATTAAATAGATGGATTAAGTTTGTAGGTTTCTATCTCCTCTATCTGTTTAGCATAGGATACCATGTTAGAGCCAGATCTCTTCCTGCACTATTTTAATGGGAAAATTTATTGGATTTGGTTTCACCAAATACCAACTCATTCGTATTCACCAAAGATATGAATCTTTCCACGTGAAATCTGTCTGTTTCTGCTTCCTCCCAATTTATCATCACCTGCATGTTTCTTAATCCCTTTGCTTTTCTGTTCTCTCTCTCTCTCTCTTTCTAAAAAGGTAAATATGTTGGATTATATTCCTTAAAATATACAAACAAACCCCTCCTTTAATCCAATCTTAACCCACTTTTAAAGCAGCTAAACACCTCGTTTTCCCCAATAATATATCTTCACTTTACTGGTTTCCTGGCTCGTTTTTTTCGTAACTTGTGAAACAATCATTTTTACACAGAATTCTGGGGAAAATATAATTTATAAAACCCTAATGATCATGTGAAAGTCAATGGATGAGAACCCTTTTCTGAGGTTATTCATGAACTGATAAAACCAGACAACAATGTTCCAAATCTTCAACTTTATTCCTTGTGTCAAAGCTTGTTTAAGAATTTATCTTTTTCTTTCTTTTTTGTATTCTTTTCTTCTTCTTCTTCTTCTTCTTCTTCTTCTTCTTCAACAATACAGTATTAGTATTGTTTTAAGGTTTCTTGTTCTGTAATCTTCATTGTTAATCAGTAATAATAAATAAATATGTCACGGAAGAGTAGAAAAGAAAATATTTCGAAATCTTAAAGAGTTTAAAAAATTTATCATAAATGACGGGTGTTTCTAATAAAAATCTTATATATTTAACAAACCGATATGAAATGGAAAATTTAACTGCAGTATGGGTAAGATTAAGACGTAGCCGAAAATGGGGAGACCCACAAAAACAAGTTGATTATTGCGTTGCGTGGCTCTTTCATTTTCTTTTAGTTGGCTCATTGAAGATAGACTACTCCCTTGCTAGCTGTATTATTGAGGTTTTGTTTGAATTTGCATGTGCCTTTCCACCCCTTTTTTTTCTTTTCACTTTCTTCTAATTTATTTCTCGATTAAGCATGGCATATGCTACCTTGATCCGAAAACGAGCATGATGGACATAGGGATATATATATGTTAAATACGAGCAGCATATCTGTACGATGTATATACCTCATTAAAGTTTTAAAATTAATAAATATATATTATTTTATAATCATATCAGATAATTAAAAATAAATAAATCAATGTAACATGAAGCACGACTGAACTTGACAACAGGTCTATTTCAATCGTAATTGTTTTTTCTTAAGCTAAGATACATGGAATAGAATTCATATAAGAAAAATATATAATATTATTGTATAATTTAATTATATGAAAAAAAAAGAAATAATATTTTTTATTATGTTCCATTTTGTCTAGAGAAATAAATTTATTTAAATAATTAATACTATTATTTTCTCTCTTAGAAATAGAATTTATTGTTTATTTATCATGAAATATTATATCATCAAAATCGATGGGGATGTTTTAGTTAGATATCAACAAAACATGTATATGAAAATGGCTTACATTGAAAGGTTATTAATTTGTTATCAAAGTCTTTAAATAGCCTTGATTATGAATATAAATTCAACTGTCACGGATATGGAAAGGGTTTGGTATGATTATAAATCATATTGCAATTTCTTTCGAAATAATACATCAAATTTGTTGAATCTATTTGTTCTTTGTAATTTTTTCTAGTTTAATATGATTAATCTTTGTTTAAACCGTTAAATAAATAAACGGGTCCCTTTCAATTCATACACACAAAATAAAATTATTGAATTCATATGTTTTTTATGTTAAAATATGCTCCAAATCCGCGTATCATCCACACATTTGAAATTCAACACATGTACTTTTATTTTTCAATAATTTAGTCTCTACCTTTTATATTTAAAAATTCAAGTCCATTACAATATCATTTTTTTTTGTTATATAGCTTCCAAGTTATTTAAAAAGAAAAAAAAATACTCGTTAAAAACTTCCTTCTTAACTAGATCATGGCAAATTAAACATGTTTTGAATTACGAAATGACAAAAGGAGGGCATCATAGTATTATTATTTGCAAAATTCGTTCTTATCAAATGTCACATAAACAAGTTTAACCAAGGAATTTTAATGATGCTAATAATTGGATTTGAATTTTAAGATCCAAAAAATAGTGATTGAATTCCAAAAAATAAAATCAACGTTAAATTACAAATATACAAGAGTACATAAGCTTGGAATATATGAACATATTTAGGATTCATAATTTTTTTTCATGCCAATAATATTCTAGACGAATCTATAATTGGGTTTGGTAATTTTATTGCACTCGTGTAGGGAAAATTTAAAATTTATTCAATATTTTTATTATATTGATCTAAAATACTATTATTATAATTATAGTACAATGGTTTAAGGTTTTTATTTTAAAATAATAATTAAACATTTTCATTATTCAAATAAAAACTTGACATATATAATTTATATTAATAGACGATGAAATGTGATAATCATATTAAAAAATATTGATCATTTAAAAGATTTTGTATATATAAATATTTACTTGTCGAACTTTATTCGATTGACATTATGTTTTTCGTTTTTGAATTATGAATATACAATTTCTAATACCTTGATGTGTCGATAAATTGTTGGATTTTAAAAGTCAATGACAATGTTAAGTAAGAAAATAAATTAAAATGTACAATGTCCTTATCGTCCTCTGAATTATTTTTTGAATCACCTATCTCAATTTCCTTTTCAAATACAGAAAAGTTTAAGCTAGATAATATAAATATTATTTTAATTATTTAGTAGATTATTATTATTTGATTTAGTGGTGATAAGTTTTTTTTAACTTTAAACTTGGATTTTTTTTCATTTAAAATACAACATAACTTATCACTGTATCTAACACTTGATAGTTAATCTATAAACAATTTTAATTTTTTAAATGTCTTTAATTAATATTTAAATAAATAAATAAGAGTATGACAATAAACTAAAATCACTTGTGAAATTAAAAATCTACAGTCATTATATCAAATAAAACTTCAAAAATTTATTTTAACTTAAAATTTTATAAATACATTTTTATATATTTTTCTTCCATCCACATCGCATGTGTGACCAGTGGCGAAACTTGAAGGTAAGAGTTTAGAGGGACAACTTAATTATTATTAAAAAGGGAGGCCTAAACTAAAATTTTCAAAATTTTTGAGAGTTTAACTAAATTTTTAATAATAAGAACTTTTAAAAATTATGAGAGAGAGTTTAATTAAAAATATTAAAATTTTGATGTTTAATACGAATTTTTAAAAATCTTGTGGGGACAAATTAAATTTTTAAAAGAATTTAGGGATCAAATTTTAATTTCTCAAAATTTTAGGGACATTGCCCCTATTCCTTATACCTTCCTGTGACATAGTCTAATATAGGTAATTATTCAATGCATTGGTGATGCTCGTGGAAATTTTTTTCCACAAATATGTCTAATTTTATTATAAATATTAAATGCATAATGTCAAAAAATAATCCTAATGTTTGACTAAATAGTCACTTTGACCCCTATTCATTTTTTAGAAACAATTTAATTCTCAATATTTCATTTTGAGTCAAAATGACCATTCTAGATGAAAACTGTTAGTCTAGCTAATGATAAACAACTTGAAATGACTTGACAGAATGAAGCGTCCTTAAAAAATTTAAATTTATTTTTTTACCGATGTAACATTTTTTCAAGTCAATACCTTTGTCTACATTACATTGTCATGTCAGTCTGCACTGCCATGTAGGTTTGTCACATCATTTCAAGCCATTTACCATTGACGGACAATTTTTAACTGCAAAAGGATCATTTTGACCTAAAATGTAACACTGGGTTGTAACATCCCAAAAATCGGTCTAGTCATAATCAGGTTTCGATGATCGAAAAACTAATGTCAAAATGATCTAGCTTTTCGTCTATGTTGTCTAAATTACTGATTCTCTGGTTAAAGGACCATAATTGAGTCTAACCTTTGAATTGAGACCTTATTGGAAAGCCAAAATGTTGAATATGAGCCAAGGGTATCGATACGGTAGGTACCATATCGGTACGATATAACGGTTTTAACTAACTTTTAGATTCTAGCTTAACCGTATCAATACAGCCCCACGTGTATCGATACGAGTCCCTGCAGAAGTTAAATTTAGTGACTAAACTTCATAGATTTAAGAGAGGTGATGATTCACCAGCATGCTTGTCAATCTCTCATGTGAATTTGATCTGATGAAGTAACCATTTGTCATCAATCACTTTGAATTGGGTAAACCCTTTTGCATAGGGTAAGCCTCCTATTGGCTCTTTGATGAGGTGGATAGGGAATAGCAAACCCTTAGGCTTGGGAAACCTTGTTTATTGGCTGATTGAAAGGTGAATAATGATTAAAAGCTACTAAAACAAATAAATGAGTAATTCTCATTCTTACTTTTGTAATCATCGGGATCAAATCTCACCTTTTTTGCTATTCATCCTTTTCCTCCTAAGCAAGCAACCCCATTGTTTCTCAAGCTTACACCTATCCATTAAATCTATTTTAGCTTAAGCTTCCCTTGAATTGAAAACATAATTCCATAACTATTGCTTGGGTAAGCATAAGCCCTAAATCTATTGATGATTCCATAAGCCTCTGAAAGTTCAATTTCAAGATAAGCTATTGTTCTTCAAACTTTAAATTTCTAACTAGCTAATGGCTATCCTATTGATTCTAATAATCTTCTATTGTCCTCTCCTAGCCCAAGTACAGAAAGAAGCTAATCCGTCGTCTCCATCGAAAGCTAGGGATAAAGGAATCGCTATCTGTGAGCCTTATAGCCAAGGTGAGTGTAGTCGGTGTCTTAAGAGTTGGCTAGGTACACAACTTGAATTATTGAACATTGAATTTTGATATTACTAACCATTAAAGTGAAGGTTTTTGCATAAACATTGTTGAAAGCTATGTTTGGTAAGTAAGTGGTAAGTATTGCACTGAATTCATAAATATTGCATGAATATGGTTATTGCTGGAAGCATTGAATTATTGATATGTTTATTGTTATGAAAGATTATTGATATACGTTATAGCCACTACCTATCGATAAGAGATTATTGAACTATGGTTATGAATTTATTGTTATGAAACTATTGTATTGAACTATTGTGTATTGTACCTTGGGATCGAAGTATTGGATACAATTGGCATGCCATAGAATTCATGAGCTCATTGGTACGAGTATTGGGCTTCGGCCATGGTGTGGCGGAGAGATGTGTTGTGTATTGGTTAATTGGTGCGGCGGAGGACATATGACATGACCATTATTGTTGGTGGTGGTGTTGTGGTGGAATTCGCATATTCAAATAAGGTTGAACTTTTCCAAGAAAGTATTGGATATCGTCACTGCTATTGTTATGATATGCTAATAATGATTATTGATAATATGCTATCTTGTTGTCAAGTCGTTAGTTGAGAATAATGAACATGCCTTGCTTAATCATATGTTAATATTATGTTTGAAATTGTTTTGAAGCATGCTAAATGGTATATCATGCTCATTCATTGTTATTGACTACCTCACTTAGACTATATAAGTCTAATGCATTCACTTCCATAACATTTCAAGTTAGGAAAGTTAACGGTTCGAAATCGAGGATTAGTTGGAAGATCAGCAAGTCACCACAAGTATCGAGTAATGTATTTTGCCCTTTTGAACTCCTAGAATTGTGACAAAGTAGTTAAACTAGTTGATTTTGATGCTTTGGTTACGTGTATAAGGGTGGTGTAATGTATAAAGCTTAAAGGCTTAAAATGGCATGTTATGTTTAGTTAAGAATGGTTTATATGGCATATTTTGGCTTAAATGATGAAAACTAGGTAAATGAATTTGAAATCCTATAAAATTTGACATGACAATAGATTAATGGATTTTAGACTTGTTGGTAAAATTTGATAATAACTGGACAACATTTGAGGGGTTAAATTAGGTAAAAATCAGATAAAATCTATCATTACAGGGCAGGTGTATTGATACGAGGCAAGTGGTATCGGTACGGCCTTGCATATTTGGACTTGGTGAAGCAGGGCGTATCGATACACTAGGGAGTGTACCGATACGGACCTTGGCAGTAAGGTCTGGAAAATAACTGCATCGGTACGATCTTGGGCGTACCGAAATGAGTTAATCCTAGTCAACGTGTATCAATACGAGCTTAGGTGTATCGTTACGGAACTGTTGCCCTTGAATCTAAAATTTGACTTAGCGTATGGATACGGCCATAGGCGTATCGATACAGTGTCAGTTAATTCCGTTTAAAGGCTTGAGAAACAATTTTAAAAGATTACAATCTGGTCACTAATAATTATATGGTTTAAATGGATAGGTTAAAGATATCCGATAACCACGAAACTTCACAGGTTAATAAATGGTGAGTCTAATTACAAGTTGATGATAAAGAATCCGGATTAGGGTCACTAATTTGTAACGTTTACAATTTAACCATTCTAGTTCCAAAAGTTTTAAAATAACCCCAATTCTGATTCCAATCTCCGGTTCTATCCTCCAATAACACTTTCTGACCTGGTTCTCCACCGGATCGGAAATGGGGTGTTACAGGGGTTATATTGCTCTAAGAAAATAATATAGGTCAAAGTATTCAGTTAAACATTGGGATCATTTTTTTACTTTATATACCAACATTAAAAACCATAAACAATAACTCTATGACCCTAAATCCTAAACCATAATCTCTGAGATCTAATTATAATCGTAAACCATAAATTTCAAATCCTACATCCTAAAACACTAACCCTTAAGCCCTAAATTAAACTCAACCGTAGAAAACAAATTTTCTACTGCTAGTGTATGATTATTGATTGGTTATTGAATATATATATATAATCACATTCTAATGGCTGAGACCAACACTAATGAAAAAGAAAAAACCAAGAATCGTTGCATGAACATGATGGAGCAGAAACAAGTTTAAATAACCATTAAGATGTAGCCCGAGACTTAAATCTTGGATAACCCCACTCTCCTCCCATTATCAAAAAAAAAAAAAAAGAATCGTCTATTTAATGCGGCCACATCTGTAAACATTAGATACCGAACGGAACGGGCAAATTTCATGTTTATATGCTCAAACATAAACTGGGATTCAAGAGTCTGCATTTCACGCTTGTCGTCATGCATACGAAAAAAAATCTATAATACATATATAAAAAATAGATTGCATTCCAAGTTCAAGCTATAATCATACCATTAAATGGCATTTGAGTTTCCAAATCTAATTCAATACCTACTGCCCCATCATAACATTCTACTTGAGCCACCGATAACCTTGGAGCTCTTCTAATACCGTAACCATTACTTAGTACGGTGTAAAACATTTACCAGGCCTAACACAGCAGAAAAATAACCACAAATCCTCAATAGTTGTATATTCACTAATAAAATTTGTATTCTTCTCCAAAAACTGTTACACAGCCGAAAGGGGGTTAGTTTTGGATTCCGCGGCACTTTTTGATGTCCCTTCCCGTGATTCACTGTCCATGGAAACCAACGCAACATCCTGAGGAACTCTATAACATTGAAACCCCTATTGAGTAAAGACTGATTCAACTTAAAATGTATAATGAGCAAAGGCTAGAAACGCTTACAACTAATTCTGTCCGATGTTTTATTGCTTCCTTTCTTCGAGTTGACCTGCTGCACGTCAACTTTACCTTCAACCACAACAGCCCCCTCCAATGTTGACTCGCAAGTGCCATGAGTTTTCAGTTGGATGCCATTTGGAACATACATTGCCTGATGAAAAACAAATCTCTCAAGTTCTCATTCTTTTCTACAATTATCCCATAGTATTTGTTTATTAAGGGTCACAACAGCAGAAAGACAAATAAAACTATATAAGCACTCAAGTGAACTTAAAATAGCCTAGAAAAGGTGAATTACAATTTTCTCCCATAAGACCCAAAAATGAGAACAAATGCATGTGAGAGCATCTTAGTCATGTTAAATTATTAGCAAATATCATTTTATTGACAGCAAGCATGGTGTATATGCATGCCATGCATCTTGATCATGTTAAATGATAAGCAACATTAATTGTTTCATTTCTCAGCAAGCACTCATAGACTGAAGAGTCTACAATCGAAATTGCACACACACCTTTCAAGAGAGGGGGTTTCAAAGGGAGCCAAAGCACTCCAAACCCACTCAAAACCTATGTTACTCCAAACCCACAAACACACTTTTCGTTTTTCTTGAAGTACCTATATCCGACGCTTGTGTCTGAATCATAGTCATAGGGATGTGACCTCCAAGGATTCTCAAAATACGTACAGAAAAAGTCTGACCATACTTATAATCTTATATTGGACACTCACACGAGTCCGAGTAACATAGTTCAAAACCACACTTTTGAAATACCTCAAATAACAAGATTTGAGTATAGTGTCCCCCTTGAACATATCAGTACATAATCCCTTTTACACCCTTCAATTCTTTAATGATTTCATAGCAAGGCACAGTGCTAATAGCACATAGATTCTGCACTATACTCACAGTAACTGTTCCCCCATTTATACTACCTAAATTACAGTCAAACTACTGACCATTTTTATAAGCAAAGCTTATAATTAGTGAATAAATAGCAAAGGAAAACAAATATTTAGATGCTAATAGACAAAACCAGTTAATCATGCACTTTGCTTGATGTCTGACATAGATATGCATGAAGGTTTTGGAAAAAAAACTCACCTCTCCAACAATTGCTTGGCTTTGTTCATTTGTTTCAGACTTTAAAATATCATTAGGAGAGACCTCTAATGCTGTACTGTTGTGAGTATCATCCATGGCAGTACCCCCAGTACAGCGATCCAAGCTTTCTAATAATGGATCTGAAATGTTTTCTACCACTTCCATGACTGCTAAATTAAAGTTCTTTTCCAACAAAACACCCTCATTGTTTTCCACTTCATCCGCGTTGGTCAAAACAGAAGCCTCAGAGGAATTCACACCATCCAACTTAAAACTACCATTTTCTTGACTCACATTCACCTTCCCGTTTTCTGTTTGATCCAAGTTTTCATTTAATTTCCCACCATCACCAGACATTCCATCAATGCTGACAGTTGGTTTAGCGAGAGTTCGCAATGGAAATGTCTCTACCACTACGTCTGCTGTTATTTGAGTGACTTCGGTTATGGGTGCTTCCATTGCCTTTCACTTTTATCACTTTCCACAGATTCAATTACTTGCACCTCTACAATTGCCGCTTCATCAGATCCATTGGTCACATCTACAAGATTCCCATTAATAATTTGATCACTGTGAAAATTTTTATATTCAGATCTAACCGAGAGAACTGATTCATCACCGGCATCCTCATAATGACTGGGAACAAAAGAACTTCCATTTGATTGTACGGACAACAGAGTTTCAGGTGCAGTTGAAATGGAGCCCAGAGGAAATGTTGCAAGAACAGATGAGTGTTCTGCTCCCTTTCAGTCAACTTGGCAGGACCCAACACTCTATTTTCCTGAATTATCTCTCGCGCAATCTCCCGTACTGTGTAGAAAGACCCGCCAACTTCATTGTGGGTAAGGTTAAGAGATGGAAAATTCCCACTGTTTGATTCTTGATACCTGCAACAAGTTCATCAATGGGTGAGTTTAAGAGACAGGAATTTTCTGTTGTTTGATTTCCATTACCTGCATCAAATGAACCAAATAAATGGTACAGAAATGTAGCAACTCACTTCAGATTTTGACAAACTAGAAAGTTCAAATTTGTGTTTAAGTGTGTGAACAACCTATAAGTTCAAAAATTAACGTGAATAGAAATATAGAAGTGCAAATTATATTGAAATGGGTACACCAAATTGAACTATTCCACTCAAATCTACATATGTTTGAAAATCTGATGTTGCATAGTAAATGAACTACAAATGGTGCTCCCACAAAGAATAAACGTTAAAGGATCATTTCAACAAAGTTCATGAAACACCATGCTGATGTTGATTTAGAGATAGCAAAATTTCATACATTGCATTTGCAGAAAATATCTTATATTGAACAAAGTATATTCAGTTGGAAAATAAAACCAAATGTGTCTTCAAAGAAATATAAAAAAAAAAATTAGGCATGAAAAATATAATGTTGCATACTAAATGAGATACAAATGATGCCCCCACAAAGAATAACGAAAAAGGATCATTTCAACAAAATTCATGAAACAACATGCCGATGTTGATTTAGAGATAGCAAAATTTCATATATTGCATTTGCAGAAAAATCCTTACACCAAACTAAGTATATTCAATTTGAAAATAAGTCCAAATGTTTCTTCAAAGAAATATAAAAATTTAGGCTTCAAAAAGTGAATTTTTCGTCAGCAAACTATTCTTCTAAAAGCTAATAAAAGCCTCATTTGATCATATCAAATTTATTTTCATACACATATAGAACATAAATATTTACTGATATGTACCGTCAAACATATATTACATCAATGTCATTGTGTTCGATGATCCACCGTTCACCTGCTAAAAGTTAGCAGTGATCAGAGTCAATTTCCAAGCAAATATTTTAAGTTAATACTCATATGTTAAGCAATCACTGGCACCCTGCAATTAATTTGTTAAGGATGATAAATTTAGAAGCTTGAATTGTTAAAATATCCTACTATATACAGCATAAATTCTATTAGGACTACCATGGAATGGGATATGTAGAAGTGTATTAGAATGAAAAAAAGACAAAACCGGCGGCAATGACAAAATTAAGATGATATAATTAAATTCATCAATAGTAGCAAACAAAAGGAAGAGGAACTGTGCGAGATTACTTCTTTATGAAAGATTCAAGCATTGCCTTCCTTTCCTCCTTTGAAAGCCGAACCCGAGACTTCTTCCCTCTGGACTCATTGAACTTAGCTAGGGCAAAAGTTTGCCCAACCCACCCACCTTTTACAGCATGCATGATGATAAGAAGGTTTACCAGCTCACAGCATTAAGTCCTGCACAATATAGAATCAAGATCAAGATCAGACGAGTATAATCCACGAACATAATTCCTTTTACAGTGAAGCTTAAATTATGCAGAACACAACTCTTTTTAGATGAACTACTTTCTTTTCTTAGTTGATTATCATAATAAAAAGCTAATCTTCAACAATACTCTTTATGATACTCCGAATTAAAGAAAATCATATAAATTACTCTCCAAGAAAAACCAATTTTAGTTATCAAGTCCCCAGAAAGAATTCGGTTATTTTTGGGATTTCTATTCCAAACCAAAAGAAGTTCAAAAGGAAAAAGAAAATACTAATTCAAGAACAAGTAACAAAGATAAGGCATCATGTGCGGGCAAAAAAAAAAAAGATTACACAAAGAAACTTAGTGTAAAGCAAGAAGAAGTAACAAGATAACCAGATATGAAAGAACGGAAATGAATTTCAAAGATCACCCAGAATAGTAAACTAAAAGAAAACGAAACAGAGAATGAGTGTTTACCTAAAGAAAAGATAGAGAGAAAGTCAGATTGGGAATTTCATTTTTCTTCTTGAGGTTTAGAGAAATGTTTTTAAAAACCTACGAGTATGGAAAAGGAAATGTAAATATATAAGCAGTAAAGAACAACTGTGTATGTGTCCCATTTTGCTATTGGTTCCTGTTGAAGCAACTAGAATATTATTATAAATTTGATGAGCCCATAAGAGGACAGAGATGAATATGGTGCTTGAAATTGAAAAACCAGTCATCCGCTCAGAAAGATGTCAAAGCTGCAATTTCTCGTGACTACGGTTGGCAAAATGCGTCTAAAAACAACAGAGAGATTAGGGAAACTAGAGAAAGTGATTGACACTCTTGAGATCGAATTTTATAGGGCATATTCAAATTGGCAGGGAGGTGCTTCAAACTTGTAAAGCCGGCCTTCCGTATGCTTATAAAAATGAAGGTGGTATGTTATTGTTAATATAAGTATAACAAGAAGCTTTGCATCAACCATCGATAAACATGACGATGCTTGCAAGGTTCCACAGGCTTACATGTCGTTCGGTATTGGGGATAGAATGTCTATCACGACATCCACTCACTCGATTTTCTTTTCCAAGTGTCGATATACATTGTTCGAATTCAAACACTCATTTAACAAGACCCTGCATGAACATTCCAAACATCTATCATCCAGCATGCCCAGAAGGTAAAAAGCATGGGGCTTGTTGAAAACCGAAAAGGAATGGAACGGTTGTTTTATATCTGCATTGATTAAACCCCATACAATCCAAGACTACTCATCTGCAGACTGCAATGGCATATCAAACAGAACCTAGTAGTACCTACGCACCTTTTTGTTTCTTAATCTCATTCCATTTTATCTTCTAAAATAAAGTTTCCCATTGACAAGTTCAGGTATTTTAATATTTACAAAGACACTGGATCAACCCACCTTCTTTTTACCTCAGATTTCCATCTAACTTCCTTCAGCTTCCCATTTATACCATAATCTCGCTCCATAACAAGGTTGATTCCCTCATCCGAGTACCATCCAACTCCAATAGTGAGGGTGCCATCATTACTGACATCAACATAACTCGTCACACCGCCAGGTAGCCAGAGAACTGTAACATTCTGCGTGTCTAGCACCTCTTCCTCTCTAAAGTAGCCTGAACTCTCGGGCAAGCTCCTCTTCTTTAAGGTTTCCATGCAAAGGTACACATATGGGGCACCATTGCTTTCAGCAGTTACATTATCATCACCATGTATCGGAGTGGCACTAACTTCAAAAACCTTCCATGGCCCTGCAAGCTCTGATGGCAGAGTTCTTTTCCGTTGAGAAAATGGCGTCAAATCAAACTCTGGATCATTGTTCAAACTACATATAACCTCGTGAAATCAGTTTCATCGTGAACATCAGGCAAAAGAATTATTGAACGCGTAAATACAAAGATCGAAACAGAAACGTAATAAAAGAATACCTTTTATCACGAATATGCGCTGGACTCACCCACTCTTCTTCATAAATAGCAACTCTCATTATCTGAACATCTGAACCCCCATTACCAAACTCTATTGTATGAACAATACGAAGTCTTTTGTGGCAACCTTTGACCAAACACTGCACAATGAAACAAGCTAGAATCAATAAGCAACAAACTAAAGAAGAAAAACTCATACCTCCACCAGCCCAACATTAATTAATTAAAACACTTCTATCACACGTGTTTAAATGCAAGTTATCCAGAAAATCTCATTAAAAATACTATACCATCAGAGTTCAACACAATTACCCAAATATAAGAAATCAACTCGTAAAAAGAGTCTTAACATTTCCAATTTATAAATGACATTTTCGCTTCGACATCAGCATGCATTTTGTACAAACAAAGTCAATTCCTCTGATTTTTCTGGCCTATTTTGGCAAAGAAAAAAAACAAAACGGACCCCCTTTTTTACATAAACGCATGGCATGCACAAGCATCAATTTGGATAATGCTTAGAAAAACAACAAACATGGCATGCAACACTTACTTGTTCAAATTTAAAAGTTGGAGAAAGATAATAATTAGAGTCATCAACTTCACCAACAGGAATATCAAGGGGCCCTCTAGAATAAGATCCATCCTGGGAGTTAACAATTAGACAAACAATTAACAAATGTCAGAAATCAACAAAAACACAGGAAGACATTAATATAATTTACTAAATAAAATGTAAAATTTAGTGAATTGTTCATCAGCATTTCAGCAAATATCTAACAGATCTTTTCTAGTAGAGTGGTAAACAGTAGTCTACTCTCATTGGCAATCAGATTCAACATCCACATTTCTTTCTACAAAAAAATATTAGTATATGGCATACTGAAAAAATGGAAGGTTGAATAAATCATTTTCTTCACAGCAATAGAGCAAAGTCTCTCATTTCATTCATGGTTTTATAACGGTTACTGAAGAAAGGATGAATTAACCAACCTCAAAGAAAACAAGACCAGGCTCATTGCCCATGACATCTTCTTCCATCACATCACTAGTTGTCAAGTCAAAAGAGCCAAATTTAGGTAAAACATGATTTGTCATACCATAATTGGCTTTTTCTTTTAGTAGTGAAGTTGCTTTGTAGACTCTGGGCTCTTCCTTATTTTCAAGGCTGACACCAACATGTTGTGGAACTTCACCATGTGGATTCAGAGTTACCCAATTTATCTTCCTATGGATTTCAGAGGTCTTTCCAGGAGGAAAAACTGCCTCAACACAAGTAAGTGTGTAGCAGTCATATAGGTTTTCGTTCCTGCTTCCAATTTCAATTGGCTCCATTTCAGCAGTAATGGGTGAAAACACCGCTCCAACCCCCTTCCATATCCCACTCACACTACTAGCAAATGTATTCCATGCTGGTTTTATTACAGGTTCCTGAAAAAAGACATGAGAACCAAAGAAACAAACTACTTGATCAAATAAATCCATTTTCATTGATTTAGAAATCATTCCTCCCCTTTCTGACGGGGCTCAAACCTCAAATTTCTTTACGGAAAAGGAAAACCATACATAATTCTACCCAAACATGAAAATAATGCATTCCTATAGAAGCCAAAGAAAACTAAAACGTTCATGCAGAAGCTGGATATTAAGAAAAATAGAAAATATACAATTGAAGCACCAAGAAAAAGTAATCATTTTTTGATAGCAAGCAAAATGGAAACTTGAAAAGTCATGACCAACTAAAAGTAGTAGCGTAGCACCAAATACCATAATTCTGAACAGGTTCAGACTAAACCTTCCAAAGCATGCCAAATCCAGCAACACAACATCTACATATCTAAGACCACAACTGAAGTATTATACAAGTACAAGACATCTGAAACTGACTTCAGTTTCTGATTGAAGTCATGGATAACTCAATGTTCCCGGCAAAATCATATCGAGATATTGTTACAAATAAACAAAATGCAGTCTTCAATGCCTAAGCCAAATTTTATTAGCAGTTCACATCAATTGTTCCACTTCCACACAAAGAATTCATAAGGCATAAATATAAGAAATAGTGAATAAATACCTGAGTTTGTAGAACAGTTTCAACTTCCATTAACATTACAGCAGAGACCAAAACTCTACCCATCTTGTTCTTCCGACCAATAACCACTCTCTTTCCTTTCCTCCTCCTTTGTTTTGTACTTTCTCCCCCTTTCTCTTTCTCAGCTTTTGCCCTCTCATTATCAAGACTCCAAACATTCTCTTTCTTTCCCTTCACTGTCACCTTCCTTTTGGGGTTTGTATCGTTGTGGCTGTTGCTGGGTCGATTTTGGCTCCAAATTATGAGTCTTTTGTTAGCACCGGTGGGCTTAGGAAAAATGAAATTGAGAAATGGGGAGGAGTTTCGAGAATTTGGTAGGTGAAAATGAAAACCTACACAACAATTGTTGCAGAGTTGGAGACATGGTGATTGCATATCTTTGAAGATGGGATAATTTCTTCACAGGATTCTGACACTTACAAGCTACGAAAAAAGCAGAAATGGAGTAGTAGTTAGAGGGCCTGTTTCATCATCCCAATGTTTTCATCTATGTCTAGGCCCATCCCAAGCTTATCATTTTCTGCTGTTTGGGAAATTTTTTATTCGTCAGGGCTTGAACTTAAGATGGGACATGAGCATCCTCGGCTCCTAGACCAATTAGTAAATTTTATTTGTAACAGTTTGTTTATTCACCAATGTAATAACAAAAAAAAATCAGGTTACATTTGGAAAAGTCAACTTTGAATTGAAAATAAGGAAAAATTAAATTTGTCCTCGGCTGCTAGCACCTATGTTGCACTGATACACACGTAGAGACGAGGAAAAGAAACGACAATTTCTAAAATTATAGGATATGGGTACGGGATATGACATATAAAATAAATTTAAAATTTTAAAAATATACAAAAAAATCATAAATATTCAGCAAAGTTCATACTTCATAATAAATTAGAAATAAAATCCATAAACACACCACATTACTAAAGTGTCAAATCTCCCATGATCATCGTATCAAAATCTAATTACAATAGTTTCACAAACCATTTGCAGCATTTTACTAAAATGTTCTTGGGATGCTTAATCCACTATATTTGGGATGCTCGACTACCTATGATCTTATTTAAATACTAATCACAAAAATTCGAGAGAAAAAATACAATTTATGCATGCTGTCTATAATCAATCTTGCTTTATCCAACAGAAATATAGTCTAAAACTATCTACAAACATCACAAAATTAATAAATGGTGAGTGATTCGTAGACCAATTTAAACCCACTGCTCAAAAAAAATCCAAAAACTACATTATAATCTGAAAAAACTAGTTCTTCATTAACCAACACAATCATTGCAGACACATGGACAGACAATAAATTATGTAACAGACACGTGGAACCATTTTCATGCAAATTATGATGGATAATTACAGATTATGGAACCAATTTTATTTACAACTTGCTTTGAAATTACGGAACCATGGCTTCAATTATTTTTGTTTTTATCAGGGTTCGATGTTTGAAGTTTTAAGCTCAAATAGTCATGTATAAACCTGCCCGGAAAACAATAGCATATGAACTTGAAACTTTCAAGTTCAACCACATTAGTATAAGTACTTCGAACCATACTTGCAAAATTATGGAACCATTTTTGTTTACAACTTGTTTTGAAATTTCAAAAAAGAAAGGGGAAATAGAAGAAGAAAAGAAATAGGAAGAAGATGAAGAAGGCTTGCCCGGCCTCGGCCTCGGCCTCTTGGTTGCTGTTGGCTGTCGCGCGCCGCTCGTCAAGAAGAAAAGGTAAAGTGTTCGGGATGCAGATTGGGACCATTGCTTTATGTTCTGTTTTTCAATATATATATTCAGTAAAATATCCAAAATAGCTCTGGGGTTTGAGAGTTCACGAGATTGGAAATTACAGTTTAGGGATGATAAAGGTTCGAGGTCTGAGAAGTTCACGACATTAGGGTTTTGTGATTGGCGAAGAGGTGACATGTAAAAACAAGTAATCGGATAGGTTTTAAGTCGAGTTAAATGAATATAGGTCATTTCATACTGATTTGATTTGGGTCGGGTGCGAGTTAATTTCAGATCGAGTTTATTTAAGGTCGGATTCATTTTAGGTCGAGTAATTTCAAATCAGGTTAATTCGGGTTTCGAATTCGTATTAAGTTTAAGTTTGACACAAATAGTCAATAGACTTTGAGTTAGGTCATTTCGAGTAAATTATTTAACATCTTTTACAAACACGAATCACATTAAAAAATATTAGGCACTATAATGGACAAAAAAATCATCGTTATTTAAAATATTAGAGTAAATTACAAATATTAAAAATAAATAAGGGTCAATTTCGGTAAAAATAAAATTTTAAAGACTAACATGAACAAAAATATTATCATATTAAAAATATTGGACTAAATTATAAAAATATAAAATAAAAAAGGGTTAATTTTGGTTAAAAATAAAATTCTAGGGACTAACATGGACAAAAATATCATTATATTAAAATATTGGACTAAATTAAAAAATGAATAAGGGTCAATTTCGACTAAAAAATAAATTTTAGGTGCTAGAATAAACAAAAATATTATTTGATTAAATTGCCAAAAATATAAATAAATACATGGTAATTTTGACTAAAAATTAAATTGTAGGAACTAGAATAAACAAAAAATATTATTCGACTAAATTACCAAAAATATAAATAAATACATAGTAATTTTGACTAAAAATTAAATTGCAGAGACTATAATAGGCAAAAATATTATTCGACTACATTACCAAAAAAATATACGTGGGTCAATTTTGGCTAAAAATAAAATTTTAGGGACTAGATTAACAAAAAAATATCATCATATTAAAAATATTGGACTATATTATAAAAATTTAAAATAAATAGGGGTCAATTTCGGTTAAAAATATCTAATTGATTTAAATTAAAACTTAGTAGCATAAATTACATACCTAATTAAAATAACTCTAACATTAAATATCAAATCTCAATTAAATTAACTTAAATTAAAACTCAATTGAATTAAACTAAAACCTAAAAGTGAACATTAAGGGCTTAAATAAAAAATATCTAAAGTTGGAAGGGTTAAAAAATATTTCAAATTAATTTAAAAAATTAATATTTTATATTTATCAACAATTATATATATATAATTTAATAAATTAATAGTTAATAATTGAATTATTTAATAAAAAAATTGAGACTCAAATCCTAATTAAACTAACATAAATTGAGACTCCATTGAACAAAATTAAAATTTAAAAATGAACATTAAAAATTTAAATAAAAAACATTTAAAATTGAAAAGATTAAAAAAACATTTTAAATTGATTCAAAAAATTAATAATTTACATTTATCAGCACTTAATAATTTAAGTTTATTAATATTTTAAATTGATTATATATATAATTTAATAAATTAATAGTCAATAATTAAATTATTTAATAAAAAATTAAATATAAAAATTAATAATTCAAATGGTGAAAAAATTATAAACTTATTCAATTACATAGGTCACCTTCAAAACTGTCAAGTTAGTTTTTTGCGTCGGGTTCCGAGTCTCTTTGAGTTCTGGTCGTTTTTAGTCAGATACAAGTTAAATTTAATTACTACACTAGTAAGTCCAACTAGAATTTAAATAAAAAATAATCGGTTCTAAATCAGATTCGGGTCGTGACTTATTCGGTCAAACCAAATTCTGACTTTGAAAATTTCAGTCGGCTTTATAGGTCCTTTTTACGTCACCGGAACAGAACAAGTGGCACTGCTGGCACCAAAGCTGACAAACGCCACTGCCATGGTAGAGTTTTGGATAAATTGAGCAGATGAGAAAGAAAGCCAAGGGTTTACGACGGTTGGGTAGGGCACGACAGGCTCAGTTCGCGAATGCTGGAGTGAGGATGGCCTTGGGCGGTCAGGAGCCTAGGCGGAGCAAAGCGTTGCTCGCGCTATCTGGGCAGAGAATTTGGCTCAGGTGAACATGGCGGTTAGGCGTTGATTGTCTCAAGAACTGAAGGGTTATGCGAAGAGGAAAATACAGCTCTTACTCTGGTAGTCTCACGCTCAGATCGGAGTGCGATTGGCAGTCGGAGTCGTGGTTTCAATCGGAAGGATGGCCGGAAGGATTGTCTCAAGAATTGAGGTGACGACGACGATGATTTTAGGGTAAAAAAAGAAACAAGGAAAAAGAACTTTTTTTTCTTCCTTTTTCTGCTTTGCTTCTTTACTGTTAATAACAACTTTAATCAAGTTTTAATTATCCCTTTAATGCCAGTTAATTGGCCTTCTTTTATCTCCCTATAAACTTGCCATACTGGGAAGTGAAGGGTTTGGATCAACCCTAAAATTTGGGTTACTCACCACCTAGATCCACGAAACGTTCAGATTTTAAAACTTAACCCTTAAACTTTTATTCCTTCTAATTTACTCCTTAAAATCTATTTTAAGTCCCAATTAAACCCGAATTATTATATCAAAATATCAACTCGATTTTGGGTGCTACAAATTTACCCTAAGATTAATTGTTCAATGATGGGATTTATGCCTATATCTCATATTGTATTTTGATATTTTATTGAAAAATGGACGAACTGGTTCATGTATATTTTGAAAAGAACAAAATGATATATACGTTGAGAATTTCATTCATTTTTTCATTAATTATTGACATATAAATAATAATAAAAAATTATAGTCTTTTGCGTTTACCATTTTTAACAGTTTAGCACTTGATATTTAAAATTCAGAAATTAATTTTACGGGAAAAAATTCTAAATATGTATATATATTATTAAAAAATATATTTTTCAAGTGAAAATAACCGTTTTCTATCTTCTATGAAATCAAATAATGTGAACGATTTGTTCAGATTTTGCATATTAGGGTTAATTCTTCATTGTTTTCAAACAAGCTTTTAGAATCAAATACTTTTTTTACTAAAAACACTAAAAATAACTTATGGAATAAAAGTACTTTTCAAACCAACTTTAAAAAACCAAGAATCGTTGCATGAACACGGGGGAGCAGAAACAATTTTAAATAACCATTAAGATGTAGCCCGAGACTTAAATCTTGGACAACCCCACTCTCTTCCCATTATCAAAAAAAAAAAAAAAAGAATCGTCTACTTAATGCGGCCACATCTATAAACATTAGATGCCGAACGGAACGGGCAAATTTCACGTTTATATGCTCCAGTCTGATACATAAACTGGGATTCAAGACTCTGCATTTCATGCTTGTCATCATGCATACGTACGGACATCTATAATACATATATCTAGATAGATTGCATTCCAAGTTCAAGCTAATTCTGTTCATGGAAAAAACAAGTATTATCCCATTCTAACATTCAACTTCGAGTTGATTGACCACCAAATCTAATTCAATCCAAGGAATATCTACTGCCCCGTCATAGAATTCAACTCGAGCAACCGATATAACCTTGGAGCAATTCTAATACCATAACCATTACTTAGTCCGGTGTAAAACATTTAGCAGGCCTAACACAGTAGAAAAATACCTCAAATCCTCTATAGTTGTATATTCACTAATAAAATTTGTATTCTTCTCCAAAAACTGTTACTTGGACCAGAATTTAACAAAGGCAGCAACAAAGGATTTGAAAATAGCCGAAAGGGGGTTAGTTTTGGGCTGCATGTCAACTTTACCTTCAACCACAACAGCCCCCTCCAATGTTGACTCGCAAGTGCCATGAGTTTTTGGGTGGATACCATTCGGAACATATACTGCCTGATGAAAAACAAATCCATCAAGTTCTCATTGCTTTCTCCAATTATCTTATAGTATTTGTTTATTAGGGGTCACAACAGCAGAAAGACAAATAAACTATATAAGCACTCAAGTGAACTTTAAAATCTCCTAGAAAAGGTGATTTACAATTTTCTCCCATATGACCAAAAACTGAGAACAAATGCATGTGAGAGCATCTTAGTCATGTTAAATTGTTAGCATATATCATTTTATTTACAGCAAACATGGTGTATATGCATGCCATGCATCTTGATCATGTTAAATGATAAGCAACATTAATTGTTTCATTTCTCAGCAAACACTCGTATACTGAATAGTCTAAAATCGAAATTGCACATGAACCACACACACACCTTTCAAGAGAGAGGGTTTGGAAGGGAGCCAAAGCACTCCAAACCCACACACACACTTTTCATTTTTCTTGAAGTACCTATGTCCGACACTTGTGTCTGAAACATAGTCATAGGGATGTGACCTCCAAGGATTCTCAAAATACATACAGAAAAGTCTGACCATACTTGTATTGGACACTCGCACATGAGTCCGAGTAACATAGTTCAAAACCACACTTTTGAAATTCCTCAAATAACAAGATTTGAGTATAGTGTCCCTTGAACATATCAATACGTAATCCCTTTTGCACCCTTCAATTCTTTAATGATTTCATAGCAAGGCGCAGTGCTAAATAGCACATAGATTCTGCACTATACTCACAGTAACTGTTCCCCCATTTATTCTACCTAAATTACATTCAAACTACTGACCATTTTTATAAGCAAAGCTTATAATTAGTGAATAATAGACAAAACCAATTAATCATGCACTTTTCTTGATGTCTGACATAGATATGCATGAAGGTTTTGGAAAAAAGCTCACCTCTCCAACAATTGCTTGGTTTTGCTCATTTGTTTCAGATGTTAAAATATCATTAGGAGAGGCCTCTAATGCTGTACTGTTGTGAGTGTCATCCACGGCAGTACCCCCAGTACAGCAATCCAAGCTTTCTAATAATGGATCTGAAATGATTTCTACCACTTTCATATCTGCTAAATTAAAGTTCTTTTCCAACAAAACACCCTCATTGTTTTCCACTTCATCCTCGTTGGTCAAAACAGAAGCCTCAGAGGAATTCACACCATCCAACTTAAAACTACCATTTTCTTGACTCACATTCACCTTCCAGTTTTCTGTTTGATCCAAGTTTTCATTTAATTTCCCACCATCGCCAGACATTCCATCAATGATGTCAGTTGGTTCAGTGAGAGGTCGCAATGGAAATGTCTCTACCACTACGTCTGCAGGTATTTGAGTGACTTCAGTTATGGATGCTTCCATTTCCTTTTCACTTTTATCACTTTCCAGAGGTTCAATTACTTGCAACTCCACAATTGCAGCTTCATCAGATCCATTGGTCACATCTACAAGATTCCCATTAATAATTTGCTCACTGCGAAACTTTTTATATTCAGATCTAACCAAAAAAACTGATTCATCACTGGCATCCTCATAATGACTGGGAACAAAAGAACTTCCATTTGATTGTATGAACAGCAGAGTTTCAGGTGCAGTTGAAATGGAGCCCAGTGGATTTTGTTGCAAGAACAGATGAGTGTTCTGCTCCCTTTCAGTCAACTTGGCAGGACCCAACACTCTATTTTCCTGAATTATCTCTCGCACAATCTCCCGTACTGTGTAGAAAGACCCGCCAACTTCCTTGTGGGTAAGGTTAAGAGATGGAAAATTCCCACTATTTGATTCTTGATACCTGCAACAAGTTCATCAATGGATGAGTTTAAGAGACGGAAATTTTCTGTTGTTTGATTTCAATTACCTGCATCAAGTGAACCAAATAAATGGTACAGAAATGTAGCAGCAACTCACTTCAGATTTTGGCTAAGGAAACTAGAAAGTTCAAATTTTTGTTCAAGTGTGTGCACAACCTATAAGTTTAAAAATTAACGTGAATAGAAATATAGGAAGTGCAAATTATATTGAAATGGGTACACCAATTTTAACACAGCACAGAAATTGAACTATTCTACTCAATTTTACATATGTTTGAAAATCTAATGTTGCGCACTAAATGAACTACAAATGATGCTCCCACAAAAAATAACGGCAAATGATCATTTCAACAAAGTTCATGAAACACCATGCTGATGTTGATTTAGAGATAGCAACATTTCATACATTGAATTTGCAGAAAAAACCTTATATCAAACAAACTATATTCGGTTGGAAAATAAATCCAAATGTGTCTTCAAAGAAATATAAAAAAAACTTAGGCTTAAAAATATAATGCTGCATACTAAATGAGATACAATTGATGCTCCCACAAAGAATAATGGCAAAGGATCATTTCAACAAAGTTCACGAAACATCATGCTGGTGTTGATTTAGAGACAGCAAAACTTCATATATTGCATTTGGAGAAAAATCCTTGCACCGAACAAAGTATATTCAGTTTGAAAATAAGTCCAAATGTGTCTTCAAAGAAAAATAAAAAAAATTAGGCTTCAAAAAGTGAATTTTTCGTCAGCAAACTATTCTACATAAAGCTAATAAAACCCTTATTTGATCATATTAAATTTATTTTCATACACATATAGAACATAAATATTTACCGATATGTATAAACAAACATATATTACATCAATGTCTTTGTGTTCGATGATCCACCATTCATCCACTAAAAGTTAGCAGTGATCAGAGTCAATTTTGAAGCTAATATTTTAAGTGAACACTCATATGTTAAGCAATCACCAGCACCCTGCAATTAATTTAAGGGTGATGAATTTAGAAGCTTGAATTACTAAAATATCCTACTATATACAGTGCCATGGAATGGGATATGTAGAAGTGTATTAGAATGAAAAAAGATAAAGCCGGCAATGACTAAATTAAGATGATATAATTAAATTCATCAGTAGTAGCAAACAAAAGGGAGAGGAACTGTGTGAGATTACCTCTTTATAAAAGATTCAACCATTGTCTTCCTTTCCTCCTTTGAAAGCCGAACCCGAGACTTCTTCCCTCCGGACTCATTGAACTTAGCTAGGGCAAAAGTTTTCCCAACCAACCCACCTTTTATAGCATGCATGATGGTAAGAAGGCTTAGCAGCTCACAACATTAAAGCCTACACACACAATATAGAATCAAGATCAGAGAAGTAAAATCCACGAACATAATTCCTTTTATAGTGAAGCTTAAAATTTAATTTATGCAGAACATAACTCTTTTTAGATGAACTATTTTCTTTCTTAGTTGATTGTCAGAATAAACAACTAATCTCCAACAGTACTCTTTATGATACTCTGAATTAAAGAAAATCATATAAATTACTCTCCAAGAAAAACCAATTTTAGTTATCAAGTCCCCAGAAAGACTTGCTCGACCCAGCAAAGCTAACAGCCTCAGCCTTTGAACCAAGTCAATTCAATTCAAAGTGTAGCCTTTTCCGCTAAAGAACTTCAAAGAGAAAAAAGAAAACACTAATTCAAGATCAAGTAACGGAGATATGACATTATGCGAGGGCAAAAAAAAAAAAAAGAGAGAGAGAGAAGATTACACATAGACGGAAATGAATTTCAAAGATCACCCAGAATAATAAACTGAAAGAAAACGAAGCAGAGAATGAGTGTTTACCTAAAGAAAATATAGAGAGAATGTCAGATTGGGAATTTCATTTTCTTTTTAATGCTGTTGAGGTTTAGACTTTAGAGAAATGTTTTTAAAACCCTACGAGTAGGGAAAAGGAAATGTAAATATATAAGCAGTAAACAACTGTGTCCCATTTCGCTATTGGTTCTTGTTGAAGGTCGGGGCGGCAACCGGTGCATTCATATTTGAAACATTTTTTGAAGGGTTAATGTAAAATTGTTTTCAGAATGACCCAAATGGTAAGAACAAAATTTTCTAAATAATTAAAATTAGAATCTCGTTATAACAGTGTAATACTTCTATCTAATTAAAAAAAACCGACAAAATTCATTATTAAAATCTCTCTTCTTTCACCCATTCCCTTACTTCCACCATACCAAACTCTTGAAATTTGTTTGATTTAATCAACATTCTCCATGTTGCCATTGTCATCTTCCACACAAAGAACATGAGTCCTCATTTGTCATTACCAACAAACTCTTTCAACCTTCGTCAAAAGTTGTTCGTGCACCAAAAGGTATAAAAAAACTCGGATATGTTGTGACACATTTGATTTTCTCCGACACATTGTTTTAATGTACGTTAGTTATGAATAATACAAATTTATTAGTAAGCAAAAATTTGATTAGAAAAAAAAACAAATATAATGGAAACAAGCTAATTATTTGGTACCCTCTTACAAAAGCAGTTTAATATCATACACACATGTAATTCAAAGTATGTGAACACCATTTTTTTTTAACTTTTTGAAGATATTTTCCAAATTCTTTGGATCAAATAAAATTGCTTATATCAAGAGGACCAAACACGTTTGGATTATCTGACTGTGCATCCCCTAAAAACGAGTCTATTTTCGTCTTGTTTGTTGTTCTCTCGTGATCAGGAAGTTCCAAAACGGATCGGATTTCTCGAAGAATATGTAAAATGCAACCGCTGATGCCAGAAATAGTCCTAATAGCAGCAAATAGATCTGCCACTCTGCACACATAAACAAAATTAAGATTAGCATTCTCATATTCTTTTATATTGTTCACATTCATTCCAGGAGTACCTTAACATAGTTTGAGAGGGGAAAGGAAGAGAGGAATACCTTTCCGGTCTGCAGGAACATTTAGTTTTGTCACCATCGTTTCCTACTGATTAGAAGTTGTAAGCACAACCCTGCAACTGCACCAAAGCAACGACAACGGAAAATCAAATCCAGCTTATATAATTTTAAGTAACTATCTCGGCAACCTTATCAAATTCAAGCAGAGGAGGAAAAGCAAAAAGAAGGCTAAAAACTCAAGCGATCAGAAAAAAAACAAAGGGACCAAATATATTATCAAATTGAATCTTCAAAAATTTGTGAGATGAGCCCTTGGTCCAATGGTGTGTATGCAGTGAACGGAGAATGACATGTTTAGGATTCATACTTCATACGACCATTTTAAGGATCTGTACCACGTGTGTTCATAACAAAAATACTACAACGGTTAACCTATAGGTTATGTTCTTAGTGCAATTAGATGATAATGTCTAAAGATATTGTGTTCTAATTACACTAAGAACATAACCTGTAGTATTTTGGTTAACCATAAACACCCATGATCTGTACTAAACTGTATATGGTAACAACAATAAGCTTGCAAGCAAATCGATACCAACTCTAATTAATTTGATAGACTGCTTCAAGCTGAACCAATACATTAACATAAAATAATAACAATAACACAAATTAAAAAAAAGTAACTGCAAATGTACGCCAATCGGATCCCTAATAACATAGGTTAAATGAATGCCACAAGTTCATTTAGGTAAGGTTAAAATTGCAATCCAGATAAGAGATTAGGGAGTGCCAGCAATGATGATGGGGTTTATTGAATACCATGAAAACACCACAATAATCTAAGAGACGCCACATAATCGGATAAAGCACATTTGATATTCTACCAATCTCATGTAGTCAGGAGAAACACAACAAAACCAGGATTTAAAGTTAATTGCTTTCAAGAAAGATCCACATAACCATGTGAAGACAAAGTAAAAACAACATGAGCATAATTATCCAAAAGAGCACTTGTTTCACTAAACTTACTTTCGACTAGGGCAGAACTCTAGTGATGCAATGGAAGTACCCATCTTTGCTCCAATGGCTGATCTCCATTTTCTTTACTTCAACCACACAAATGTCTCCATCTTTGCTTCCACTACGATAAAAACAGTTTGAGAGCTTTCATCAAAAGAAAATATACATTGATAAGTATTATAAATGCAATTAATTCTACAGAACTTTCCCCGGACATCATAAACCTGTGCTTGGAATGTATAAATCCAAGTTTACGATACAAAGACTTGGATGTGGGCGTCATGTATGTTCAATAATTCTGAGTTTTCTCATGTATTTGAAGAGTCCTTAGAGGGGTATATCTCCATACCGTGTCAGGCAAGTACTTTATGCAAAATGAAGTCAGAGCAACATAGATCCCGACTATTCCGCCCTTCGATCTGTCTCTAACTCTTCATTCGTTTTCATTTGTCCCTACTCAAATCTCTTTATGAGAACCTTGACAAGTTAACATGGATGGCATGTATATCAAGCATTTGCACACATTCATAGGTGTACGCCCATGCACATACACCGCACAATTCACACTTTCAGCTATAAATATAACCGTGGAAATGGAACTCTTAAATACATAAAGCTGTTTCCAGCACAGAATTCTACAGTGACAAAAATACTACTTGAGAATAGATTTGAAAGATGTACGGTTAATTTCAAACATCAACCTTATTCGAAAGGCAAAGTTGAATGCTTAGAGAGTAAGATATTTTCCATCCAGGCTAACAGACATAGCAGAAGCAGGCTTTCCAAGTAATCTTTTATGCCCGATTTTATTCCAGGTGCTTATGTCATAAACTGCAGTAACTGCTTTATTGCCTATCATAAGACAGCAATAAAGTTTCATAAAAGTGAAATACTAATAGAAGCTAAATTGTTTACTAGAAACAGAAACATGTGTACCCCTTTGAACAGTGCAAAACAAAAATGGTTTTGTTCCATCCTTGGAAAACCGACATAGTTCGATCTTTTCATCCTACAGACGAGGCATACCAAAAAAAGAAGTCAGAAAGACTAAAACTTGCAGATTCAATGCAAAACTGCTTGGTTAAACAAATGGCACCGAGTTGCGAGTTAAAGTCATTAAAGGAACACCATCTTCTGTCTTCCATATTCTTGCAGAACCATCAGTCGATGTTGAAGCTAAGAACTCCGAATCTAGGCTAGATTATGATGAACAAATAAGACCAAATACAAAAGTTAGGTTGGAGAAAATATAATATAATTCACATCTTTAACAAATGTCGTGGATGCACAAAAAGATAATCAATCCATTTAATGGTTATTACTTATTATATAATTGATGAGCAAAGAAGTCTTATAACTGCCTATCTTGTCAATAACATTTCTAGAGAGTAAATAGATTATTGTGTTTTAAAGGGAATAAGATTTAACTTTGCACATTTACGTACAAATAGGCTCAATTCCTACCTAAAATCCATATCCCGAAAGGATTTATGAGCTCTTACTTCGTCTACAATGAGGCGTAGGGTTGGCCATTCCAAGATTCTAAGATGTCCATCCTATTGTTGATAAGATAGAAGTTACCAACAGAACACAAAAAGAGGGGGGGGGGGGGGATCGACAAAAGCTTGATTAAATTCCAGGGAACTTCTTACCACACCACCAGAGGCAAATCTAGAACCATCAACACTGAAAACAAGCATTTTTGAGTACCAGCATCTAGGAGAGGAGGTAACTCTTTGGTGGACAGCTTTAAATGTGTTTCTTGACCGTGCAACTCAAACAACCTGCAGATTATAAGAAATATCTCATTCTTTAATAACATTATGCACAATAATTATAGGATAGTGACTAAGTAATTATTAGCTGTAAGGATCATCAATATGAAATTTTCAGGACTTCCCCTTGTTTCTCATGCGACAATGCATAAGATCATGTATACTCTATATAAATAAAAAGATGATAGCCACAACAAGAAGAAGAGCAATTATTCAACCCCTCTTCCAACCCACAATCTCAAGTTAAAACAGAGAAAATAGCACACTTTTCCAATCCGACTGTTCCAAAGCTAAAAGTAAAAAAAGGAAACCTTTTACAAGCCATACTTAAACTACTAAAATCAAAGTAAAAAAATGCAAAGCAGAAGTTCCCTTATACATACAAAAAAATTCATAGATTTAATCGGAAAATTCCCATAATGTTATTGCAAAGCACACAATCTGCCAACCTAAGACTTGGTTTCAATCTCATAAATAGATTAAACAAATTTCTTATAACTTGGCTACTTGTCTAGGACACCATAACGCCCATCAGAAGCTTTCAAACAGTAACAATCAATATAAAATCAAAATCGAGCATTCGCACGTTTCCAAGCTATTGCACTTAATAGAAAACAAAATCACTTAATAAAATAAATCTATAAAAGAGAGAGAACATACTTGCAGCCTCCATTAGTGGTGAAGCAAACAAACAATCTCCACTTGGGTGCACAGCGATGGTTATTGGATCACCGTCACTTTCTTGGAGGTCATGCCTAGCCTAATATAACAAATGTAGTTACAGAAAAATAATATCACCCTTTAGAAAAAGCTAAACCAAAATATTTTATGTTCAGGTATAGAACGAAAGGTTAAGCACTTACTTTTGGTGCAATAAAAGCATAGGCCTGCGTCGGTAAAATGATCAAAGTTAAGAGAGAAAGAAAGTATTTTTAGGCTAAGAAAAGACAGACCCTACTTCCCCAAAACCGAAAACGGAAACCCCAATTCCATAATTTAAAAGAAGAAGCTTTTTTTTTGGAAGACCCAGGATTTGTGTTATAACAAAAAACGAGCTTACCATTGGAGATGAAGAGAGAGAAGTGGTAGGGATCAAAAGAGAAAATCTCAATAGCGGAAGAAGAAGCAGAATGTTGGGTCGTTATCCCACCTAAGACGACCAAATTGACGTTATCGGGCCGCCGAATCCATGAGCCGCTCATGACGGACCCAGCCGCTTCTCCTTCCATTGATGGCAAAAAAGGAGAAAGCTAAGAAATGATTCAACAATGAGATTTTCTTCTTTTTCTTGGTCGGATAAGGGTTCTCTCTCTCTCTCTCTCTCTCTCTCTCTCTCCCCTTTGAAGTTGGTTAATGGAGATGGATTCTATAAGCAAACAAGTGAAGAACAAAGAAGGCAGAGGTACAACGTGAATAAAGCGCGTCTGTTTTCTTTAGGAAGGGAAAGGGGGTTTACTTTCTTGTTGGTGGTGGGTCCCACAAAGGATGTTGGAAACAAACAACAAAGTCAACTCCGGTTTTGACTTTGAAGTTTACTTTTAGATAATTTTTTTAAATATGATCAATTATATTTAAAGGGATAGAATTATAAAATATTATATTATAAATATTAAAAAATTAATGTATAAAAATAAATATAATCAAATTTTAAAAGTGTGAAAGATATTAAATTATAAAATGTATCACTTTCAGGAAGATTTGAATAATTTTTTGAATAAAATCTAACAAATAAATATTTTTAACTATAGTGCTCTATAAAGAAACCTTGGTTACTTGTCCTTAGCATATTGACATAACTATAAAAGAAAATCATAAGCATATGCATATCAGCTTTCTTCGTTAATAAAAATGTTATACTGTAAATATTAAAAATTTAATGTATAAAAATAAATATAATCAAATTTTAAAAGTGTGAAAGATATTAAATTATAAGACGTATCACTTTCAGGAAGATTTGAATAATTTTTTAAATAAAATCTAACAAACAAATATTTTTTACTATAGTGCTCTTTAAAGAAACCTTGGTTACTTGTCCTTAGCATATTGGCATAATTACAAAAGAAAATTATAAGCATATGCATATCAGCTTCTTTCGTTAATAAAAATGTTTGTTGATGTTAATCACTTAAACGTTAAACTGTCAAAAGATATATAACTGTTACAAATACAGACTATAACTATCATAAAAACATATGAAATAACTACTATAAAAATAAAAATAAAAAAAATATGACAAAATAAAAAAAATATTTATATATAAAATCAACAAACCGGTTACCGCTAATAAAATATATCATGAAAAAAAATTAAAAACTTTTTTGTATTAGTCGCAGAATAAATGAGTGAAATGAGAGTGAAATGAAAAGACTGCTAACGAGCGGATATTCGAATTATCACATCAACGTGATTCCGCGGAAACGGTGTACATTTCTTTTTCCTTCTATTCTCATGGTACCTTGCTTGCTACCTTTTGGGGAGGAGGGGGTTGTTAATTTTTATATCCAAAAATCAAACAAAATAATTAAGTTATAAAATTTGAATAGAACAAATTAATTTTAAGTTAAAATTAAAATGATTTAATTGAACTTTTCTTTATTTAGCCAAAATAATAAAATAAACTAAAATGATAAAAAAAAATATTTATTTAAAATTAAAAACAAAGAAAAATTCAACTGACACTTTTTTTATTATAGAAAAAAAAACTAAAAAAATCGTTTGAGTACTGAAAAAAATAAAATCGCTAAATATTTCTTTATATTCTTTGATTAATAATATAATTTTTACATTTTAAAAAGTAAATGTCGATACTTAAACCTACATAAAATAGAACATTATAATTGTTTTTGATTACTCGACTAACTAATAGATTCTGATGTATTTTTTTATATTAGATATTAGTATAGTTTGAGATTGTCATTATTTAAAAAAACATAAATGTTTATACGTATAATATAAATATATATCAATTGCATTTATACATTTTTTTATAAAAACATAAATATTAAATTTTATCAATTAAGTTCAAAAAGCTTAATTAAATGATTATATTTCATTTTTATATGCATTTATTCAAAAATATATATATAAATAGAGAAGAAAATAACATTTAAAATTTTGTTTAAAATATAAATTGATGTATCGGTTGATATGGGTCAAGAGATATATCAATACCGATAGTTGCAAATATTAATTGAATTCACTAAAACACACAATTTTTTTATGAAACGGGTCTAATTCATTAATGTAATGTTTATACACACAGATTATTAACACGTGCCTCATTAAAAATTCTCATAAATCTAATCGGATGAAAAGAGCACGGAAACACACCAAAAATTTAACCAAATAATAATCGAACACTATACTAACTACAATGAATAAAATTATATAGGTGATCACAAGATAATATATATTTATATACATTATTAACCCTTTGACAATACATATACATTGCAGACAAATAAATTTAAACTTGAATTTTTTCAAATAAATATCATCTACTTTTTTACTTTGACCAATTGTTTGATTCCTGTTATTGACATTTATAATCGGCATCTTTTGTAAAATTTACATTAATACATTTATGCAAACGCATCAACTTTAAAAGTAAATCACTATAAATTAAACAAGTATACAACAAATTTTAACGATAATGTCAAGCGTCAAAGGATAGGTTAGAATCTTTAAATTAAAAATGAATTTAAAATTTAAACTTTTAAATACATGAATTAAATATCAAATAAAAAGAACAGGGACCAAGGGCATAATTTTGTATCTTTTGACGTGGAGGTTGGGTCCACGAGGAATGTCCCAATCAAAAGGCCGAAAATAAATGTGGTTTGGAACCACAAACCGAACGTGGGCTTGTCCCGTGCTTTTCGGGAAACCCGCTTTGGCCCACTTACATCGTAACACATTACGTGGGTCCCCACCGCCCATGCTTCGGACCTACTACTCTCACAAATTATATTATTATTATTGATAGGGTAATTATAAAACACTTTATTTTTATAAGCGCTTTAATTTTAGAGGTTAGAGATTTAGTTTAAGAGTTTAAATTTATGTGCTTAGAATTTATGGACTATGGTTTGAATTTAGAGTTTATGGTTAGAATTTAGGGTTTTAGGTAAAAACATAAATCCCTATCATATTACTCTAAAACCTAAACATTAACCTGTAAACCCTAAATTCTAAACCTCTAAAATATAAATTCTAAAATAAATTATTAATCTCTAAAATTATTGCGCTTGTGGAAACAAAATGTTTTCCACTGCCGGTGCATATATTTTTCCATTGTTATTGTTGTACAAGAAAATTAATTTTAAAAAGTAAAAATAAATTCATTCCTTATCGGATTCTTATTATTTTAATATTTCCAAGGAAAATTACAAAAGGAAATGTGAAATGTAATTACATATCCAATTCTATAAACAAACAAACCATTAAAACAATTAAAAGAATAAGAACAAAATATAATTTAAATTTTAATTATTAATACATTCATACAATATTATCAACTATCAATATGTCTGATGATGAGATGAGAAATGTTTAACATTCAAATCCTTATGTTATGTTAGGAGTAAACATGTTTAGAAAAGTCATTTTTATAATAACCTTCTAATATATCCATTCATATTAGGTCAAATATAATGACTATAAATAAAACATATATATTCATGAATCATGTTGTAACACCCTAGTTAAAACAAATGAGGAATGAATGAAAATAAAATAAAGGGAGAATTGCAACCAAGGGGATTTAAGAACCCATGATCTTGTCTGCATAAGCAAGTTGAGTAACCAGTAGAGCTAAAGCTCACTTTTGATATGAGTTTACAAAAATAAGTTTTAACCATATTCTAATCGGTAACCAAACAAAAGATTAAGATGAGATAAGGATCTTTCATATTCCTTTGGAATCAAATAACCAATTCCTCCCCTGAATTTTTTTTCCTCTCTTAACGTCTCCCCCTGCTACCTTTCGATCTGCCTTACCGTCGGTGTGTGCCGCTCACCGCCACCATCAAACTGACCGCCGGCAAGTCCCGAGCAAAACCCCCTTTTTCCCTCAGGAAACCACCATCCCGATCGCCGACAATCGAATGAGATAGGTTCGAAAACCTAGGGTCAAACCCTTTCGGGTTTTTGATTTTTTTTTTCGGCCACGGTGGCCGGTTCGAGACGTTTGTTTTTCCCTGTGACGAGATGATCTTTTTGCCGCCAGCCGACCTTTGATCTGCCACTGTTGTAGCCTCATCGGAGTTCACCATATCAAATCGGTTTTTGACATTTTTGGGTAAGTTCCGGCGAGATTCTGGTCTTATTTCAATTTTTTTGATCTAAGCTTTTGGTTTGTACTTGTCGTATTTGACCTTTTGGGCTATTTTTTCGGCCGATTTGGGTCGCGCGTGGGATACACGTACCGCCCAGGTGATTTTCGACCGCCTGGGACGGTAGCCCGGTTGAAACGGGCTTAAACCGGTTCTGTCTTGAACAAGTTCTGCATCAAACCGTCTGACCCGATCTGACCCATTTGACTCGACCCGTTGACTGAGTCAATTCAGTGGGTCAACCCGACCGAATCAACTTAGTGAGTCAACCTGACCAAGTCAAATAGTTGACCGTTGACTGCTGATGTCAGCATTGACCGGTGACGTCAGCGTTGACTTTGACCAAAAGGTTAACTTTTTTGAAAATCCTTATTTTATGTTTTTCGACGTCCTGAGTCTGTTTTTGAAGCCGGTTTTGTGAAATTCAAACCCGAAAGCCTCTGAATCTAACCTTGAATCCGAATTTGTATATATGATTGATTTTCAGTTTAAAGAGCAATGGACTTGAGAATAAGGACTAATTAATGGCTATGTTTGATTGAAGGATTTCACGACCACGTATCCGAGTTTAATGGACTTCGAATTCGGGTTCGAGAGCAATGGAAGAAAGTTTTAAAGTTCGACTGAGGTAACACCGAATCAAGGTAATACTTTACTACCTCTTGCATGTTCCATGGAACATAATGATATTTAGTTAATTCATGTGCGTATCTGATTAAGCTACGGTTAGCTTGATTTAGTCAAATCATTGGCGAAATATAAGAAGGGTAATCCGAACAAGATTGCATAATCGAATAAAAAAATTGATAGTCGAAAGAACTTCTGAGTTCAGTGATTAATTAATAATCATTAAATAACCAATTTTTGATTTTATGTTAATGAAATTGATATCTTGAATAATTGGATGCTAAATAACAAGATTGCCCCTTATATGTTCGAATGACAATTATACCCTCAATTAAGGAAATGATCTAGAATCTGCACTTTATGTGATAAAACAATTACGTTGTCTGAAATCCTTAAACTGATGGGAAAGATCTCGGTATCATGATGCTAGTGAGTGAGAAAATAAATATTTGAAATTATCTGAAATACTGGATAAAACTTTGAAGATAAAGTTTATGGAAGTACTTCATAATTGTTAAGTTGATCTAAATGATAGAAAGACTGAATTGATATAGATGATTGTAATGATTGATATATTGTCAAGCACCACATTCAATAAATTAATCGAATTACGGTTATGCTCTCGGTTTCTGAATTGAATAAATAGTTTGGAAGGACCATAATGACTAAAATGGCCTAAATGGTCGAAATATATTCGGGCGAAAAAACTTCTAAAACGGCTAAGTTATCATTGACTTATGGAATAATTAAATTACCGACATGAATCGACAGAAGTGGATACCCTTGAGAATCTTAACCCAGATAAAAATCTTGATAATTGTATTATTTGTAAGGGTTGAGAAATATAACCCAGATATGATGGTTATCTCAGATACTGCTTTGTATTTGTATATTAAAATGCAAAGACATGTTAAAATACGCTGTGAAAGATCAATAATGATTACGAGGGTGAACATTTTAACTTCACGAGGCTACCAGAATTAAGGAATGAACATCTGTAAGGCGTTTTTTCTGGAAACTGGAAAGCACAACAATATTTTCATATGGCGGAAGTGATCGGTTTGGAAGTCTGATTAGCCGATTAAAAGCCACGAATTTTTGCTAGTTCAAATTTTACCCCTCTTGGGTTGAATTATCAAATTGCTCTGGGAGTCAAAATGCCCTTAAGAGCAAATTGCCTGATACTCTCCGGGTGTAATCTAAAATCCTGAACAAATCTGTTATAATCAAAACCTGCATAATCATGAAATACCGGAATTTTAAGAATGACCATGAAGTATGAAACCCTGATCACCTGAATGATGGCGATGATTATCGAACTCTTCGAATAAGTTTATTAATCCTGAAATCAGTACAACATGGATTGAAGTTCAGTATATTCCATCTGTATTTATCAAGGTTCTCTAAGTGGTAAATTGAACCATTTGGTGTGTTCCTTACACATGTATATTTCCTCTGTTTTGTAACTAAAAATCTCTCTAATCCAAACCATGAATCTTGCCTGTCAACAACAACAACAACAACAACAACAACAATAATAATAATATATACACTATGTCTGATATGAAGAATATGCTCTCTGACTTCTGATATTTGGGGAATATATGTATGATTACTATTTTCCTATTCTGTCTGTCTACTAAACTATCTGATTTGGGATATGATTGAAGAATCTGTAGGCTCGGTGCTGGTAAGTCCTTCTGGACCTAAGGCATTCCCTTAGGTAAGCTCCTAGGCTCAATGGGCCTAAGGTAAGTCTTTCTGTAAGCTTCTACGCCCAATGGGCCTAGGGTAAGTGTTTCTATAAGCTCATACGCCCAATGGGCCTAGGGTAAGTCTTTTTGGATACTGATCTGGAATATTACATGTCGGTGTATGGTTGGAGGGTAGTCGGGTAATTAAAATAAAACTATATGTTCCTTTCTATAATTCTACCCTATTGAATTATTTTACCGAAGTCTGAAACTCTTTATGCTCCGAATCTGATATCTTTGAAACACATTAATTTTCGCAGATCGACTTTCGTAATCTAAACCTCTTCTGATTCTTCAGATTATAGGTATATTGTCTGGTACTCAGGTGATCAGATAAAGAACAATCCTATTACCTAAGTATATTGATGTTTCGAATATTAATATCTTAAATGAAATCTGTTGTTGCTTGGATCATCATATTAGTAATGTTTAGCCATTTGCATGCTTGTGACTATAACATCAGTTGGTAGTTCTGTATTACCGAGCTTTTCGAAGCTCACGTTGTTTTTACCATCGCATGTGAGAAGAAATTTATCTTGGTACAATGATCAACACCAGTTGTTAGAGTTCTATCGGTGTTGCTTTCGGAGTACGGTACCAGTACAGTCAGTGGGCATGTATGTTGTGTTTGATTTTATGTCAGAGTCTGTAATATGTTTATTTTGAAATTTTCGTTATATGTTATATAATTTCAAAAATGGTATTTTAACAGAAATTTTATTTTTTTTACACTTTTTAACAAATTTTTTTGTATGTTCTTCTGTTCTTGTCGTGGGTCACTTCGGTGACCCGAATGTGACCTCCTAAATTAGGCGTTCTGTATAGGCGGGTTTAGGGGGTTACACATGTGATATTTATACGGACAATTTTTTTACCCTTTTCAATGTCACTTTTTATGTCACAACACTAAAAAATTAAATTTTAGACTTTAATCATAAATTTGAAATCTTAAACTATAAAGCATTAAACTTTAAAAATATATCATATACATAATCCCATAAATCTTAACCTCATACTTTATATTTAAACCATAAACTTAAATTTTTTTGTGCGAGGCATAAAAAATGCTAGAAAAAAGTAATAGCAGATTTTAATTAACATGATCGTATATTTTCTATTCGATTATTTGAACAAATTATTACCTTATATTTGTTACAACTCCTTTGTAAAAGAGGAGAAATGATGTTGCATCATTGGATGGCGTGTGCTACTAACCTCTTCAATTCCAAATATTTAGGTACGTTTAGTAAATAGTAGTTTGAGCTGAAATTGAAAGTTTAGTAGGTTAAATTTGTTAATTTAAATGTTCGGTAAATAGTGAATTAAAATATTTGATTGAGGTAAAATCTCTAATTTTTAAGAATATGTTAATAGTAGCTTTTTAAAATTAAAGGTTTTGACATAAGAGTTATAAAAACTCTTTTATCCTTAACAAATTATCAAAAATATCCAAATAACCTAAAATTAACTTTTTACTATCACGTATTTACATTGTGACATTTCTAAACTAATACCTTTTGTTTTTTTATTCTCAAACATTTATATTTATATTTAAATTTAATAATTAATTAAATTGTATTAAAAATAATTATATAAATAATAAATTAATATATAGATCCTTCAAATATGCTTAATAATGTTATATTAAAAATTATTTTTTATAATATAATTAATATTAATATATACAAAATATTGATAACTAATAAACTATTCAAACAAGTATAGAATATAATCATATTTTCATATGTCATTTTGTTTGCTTAAACAATCAAACTTCTATCAACTATCAGTTAATTTTACCAAACATTTTTATACAGTTAACTAATATAATCCATTAATTAAATGAGATAATACAATCAGCTATAAACTATTAACTATCCACTAATTGCCAAACATGCCTTAAGTGGATCTATTTATAAGCTATGTGAAATTTGTACACATAAGTATACATATGTTTTATTTCGATCTCATCCAATAACTTGTTTTATTATTATAATTATTATCATGTTATAAAATATTAGAAAATTACATAATTTTGAAAGATTACAATGGTCCAATTATTCTACTAGTACCCCTATATTGTATTAAAGTTGTAGATTTACTTTTATACTATAATTTATAATTTCTGTAACTTTTAAAAAATTAAATTTTAACCACGGTCTAAACAATAACAGTTCAATTAAATTTAAGGATTTTGATTCAAAGCTTAGGTAAATTCAGGGAATTTTTGATGATAATTCAAAGCAAATTCATAACCGATGATAATTCTTCTAACAATGTTCAGAGATCTAAAAGCTTTGCATTTAGAGCTCCTCAGGAGAATTTCAGTATCCAGGATTTTGAATTGGGTAAGATCTACGGCGTTGGTTCTTACTCAAAGGTTAGTGTTTTTTTTTAATTAAATTTATATTTGTTTGATTCTAGTCAAGGCACTCTATCAATAGATCACACACTATTGTTTGTTGGTTATACTTTCTATTTTTGGCACTTGGTTTTCTTTGCTTCCTTTTTTCTATGTTTGATTATTTTAATATATGCATGCTTTAGATTTATGAATTGTGTTTTGTTGGCTAAATTTAGTTATTTTTGTGAATTTTGTGGGTTTTTACTGGTGATTTAAGCTGTTTGAATGAAAGGCGGTAAATTGTAGAAATTTAATGCAAAGAAAAGAACATAAAGTTCTGTTTGAATGAAGACGTGTTATATTTAGGCTTTGCTTGCTTAAGAAAAGAATGGAAAATCTTTTAGGGTCTAATGGGGAGAATCATAACTACCCTCTGATTGTTTACTTATTTTTCTATGTCCATTCTCCGTGTATTGCCATAACTAGCTAAGGACTACGATTCAACCTGCACCATGAGTGCAGTGGGGGATTTGAACCTACTGCTCTTCCTTTTACTGCTGGATCAAGTTCTTATGTGTTGCTCTCCTTTTAATTTTATTTCACATGGATATAGACATTTTTATGATGTTCATCTTTTTTTCCCCTTCTGCTATTTTGTTTTCCCACCATCCCAGAATGTATTGCACTTAGTAATAAACCATTTTTTTATTGTTATTTTGCTTTGAGTTTTGAAAATGTGAGGCTGAAATAACTTACTTTTTCCCGTTATTTGAGCACTTCAGTTGTGTAGTTGACATTAAATGTGTGAATGGAGGCATTTCTTATATGTGTGGTAATGGCTTAGAGCTTAAATTAATGTAAATAACGGATAATAGCAGAAGAGGCAGATACTGCCTGTATGGTTTAGAGTGAGAAGGGATGATTTGAAATGGACATTTATTTTTGTTTCACGGTACTCCTTTAAAATAATTACATGGAATTTGTATGGTGGTGATGGCTGCTTGATATGTTAGTTCAAAATATATCTGTTCACTGGCAATGCAGATAAAATAAACATCCTTTAGTTGAGTTAACAATTATACATGGTTGGTTGATTTAATATGAAGGCATGGGAGCTTATTTTTATTATCATTAGTTTTGGTTGTAGTAATGTTCTTGAGTTTTTTATGGCAAATATATATTGACTTATTTATTTAGTATATGTTCACTTTCCATTTTCACTCACCATTTCTTATTGGAGCTTCTTCTTCTCGTTAGTATTATTCTGAATATCATATTATTGTTGTAATCAGGTTGTTAGGGCAAAGAAGAAGGATACAGGAATGGTGTATGCTTTGAAGATCATGGACAAAAAGTTCATCACCAAGGAAAATAAAACAGGTTATGTAAAGCTGGAACGTATAGTGCTTGATCAACTGGACCATCCCGGTGTTGTGCGGCTCTATTTTACATTTCAAGATACTTATTCACTGTGTATGTATTCTTGGTTGTATCTTCCATTAGTATTATGTGCATACTTGTTTAGTTAGTTTTTACAAAAGCTTTTCTTTCTCGATTCTCTTCCATTAATTTGTATTGCCAGTTCATTCAATTTGCTTTGTTGTTTGACATTTTTTTCCTTGATTATATTGTGAAGACATGGCCCTTGAATCCTGTGAAGGTGGAGAACTTTTTGACCAAATAACAAGAGTAAGTTACTCTTGGCATGTGATCCTACATATGGAAAATTCATATATAAAAGAGGGTGTGCAATGTGAAAGATTTTTTTCTGGAGCATATGATTGAGTTGGTTGAAATTGAATTAGCTGCTATGTAAATTACTATTCAGTCCAGTGAATGTTATTTTCAATTTATATATTTTTTTCCTATTTCTCTGACAAAATAAATAATAAATATGTGTACTTCTTTGTGTACTTCTTTATCTACGATCATTTCTATATATGATAATAATTCTAATCAGTCACCACTTTTGAAGCTTTTTAAAATTCATTGCAAAATGTTGCCAACTTTATCCCCTAGTTATAATATTGAATGTCGACATATTATCAATCATCTGGTTATCTTTTTGTTCAGAAAGGTAATTTATCAGAGGATGAAGCTCGCTTCTATGCTGCAGAAGTTGTAGATGCTATTGAATACATACACAACATGGGATTGATACATAGAGATATTAAGGTATTTTCACAACATGTATGTTCTGTTAGATCAACAATTGTAATATGCTAATGTTTGTTGTTACATGGCATGGCAGCCAGAGAACTTGCTTCTCACTACAGATGGGCATATTAAGATTGCTGACTTTGGCAGTGTAAAAACCATGCAGGATAGCCAAATTAGAGTCCTTCCTAATGCATCCTCAGGTAAAATCATGATTATATCATGTTGAAATCCTCCCTCCCTTGCCATGTTTAAGACTAACATTGTCCTCTCCAGATGATAAGGCATGCACGTTTGTGGGTACAGCTGCATATGTTCCTCCTGAAGTCCTAAACTCTTCTCCAGCTACTGTCGGGTAAGAGACCTTCAATCTCTTAATGAGCTTGCCTAACAGTCTTGATTAAAATTGTCGAACTTGAAATGAAATTTTAATCTTGCTTCAACTAATTTTAGATTTTTTAAGTTGTTTTTTCCCCCCTCACTTCTCCTTTGTCACCTTCTCTTTTTCCCCCTACCACTTGGTTTCCTAAATAATTAAAGTGTAAGCACTTGTGATTTGGCTTAGTTGTTTTTCTTGATTTTGTTCATATGATAACTAGTTTGTTCTTTTCAACATATTCAAACAGAAATGACCTCTGGGCACTTGGCTGCACCTTGTACCAAATGCTTTCAGGGACTTCTCCTTTTAAAGATGCAAGTGAATGGCTAATATTTCAAAGAATCATAGCCAGAGATATAAGATTTCCAAATTATTTTTCTGAAGAAGCTAGAGACCTTATTGATCGCTTATTGGTGAGCTCCATTTTCTGCATTTTGGATTTGATATATACTATACATCCATAAAATTGTATGTTTAAGACCTTTTGAAGCTGCTATCTTTTTCTCTTATTAGATGCATGTCGTTTTTTTTTCTGTACATTTATGATGGAAAAAGATGGAATAAAAGGACTCAGAAACTGCATAAGATTTGATATGCATGGGGGTTCTCTGCACCAATTGGGGATGGAAAATCAACTTTTGTTTTTGAAATTATGAGATAATTGCCCTTATTATCTTTTTTCGACATCCACTTCCCTAATAAACAATTAATGATTATGTTTTTGTTTATAGAACTTCTACATGAAATTTTATAATTGTTTTATTTATTTTAACAATGTTACAATGGCAGTCATGCACATCCAATGTCATTACTTTTTCCCCTTTTAGCTTCAGTTTATCCTATGTTGTGTGTGATGTTAACTTCTGGGCTAAAGGTTGTAGCCTCAGAATTGTAATGCAACCGTATGGTGCAGGATCTAGATCCCAATAAAAGACCGGGTGCCGGACCTGATGGTTATGCCACACTCAAGATGCATCCTTTCTTTAGGGAGTTGATTGGAGTAGTTTAAGAGCACAAACCCCTCCAAAGCTTGCTTTAGAGACAGGGGTATGATGGCAACATGTGTTTTCAATCATTGTTTATGATGGAATCCAACTTTTTCTTTGCATATTGTCTTTTCGGAGTTTAAAATTCTATTATCATATGTTAAAATTTTTAGGCTCAATCAAATGAGGGTGATGATTATAACGATTCTTCATTGGAATCCTACGCACATTGGAGATTGTTCAGCCGGAAAGAATGATGGAATTGTCAGTGCCTCATCATCGGCTGAATCATCTGGCCATATAACTAGACTAGCCTCGATTGATTCCTTTGACTCAAAATGGTATTTGTCAATGTCTTATTATTTTCTCAGCACATGTTCTTTGATTTTGTTGAAAAGAAAATATTAAGGAAAAAGTTTGAACCTAAAGGTTGAGCTACATATCAACATGTGCTATTTTGTCAGTGCAACCATTCAATTAGATTGGTTTTCCATCCTTACCCAACAGATCCTTAACGTTTTTTGTTTCTTTCCCCTCTGCTGATTTAAGCAGGCAACAATTTTTGGATCCGGGAGAATCGGTTCTCATGATCTCAATGGTGAAGAAACTACAGAAATTATCCAGCAAGAAAGTGCAGCTTATCCTCACCAACAAGCCAAAATTGATCTATGTTGATCCTTCAAAACTGGTCGTGAAAGGGAACATTATTTGGTCCGATAATCCTAATGACCTCAGCGTCCAGGTCACAAGTCCATCGCACTTCAAGATTTGCACGGTGAGTATATGAGCATGTCCTGATAGGATAGGAATGAATTCATTGAATTTATTTAATGGAATGATCGATGTCACTGGGAATCTGGAATTCTCATGCACCCTGGTGCTTTTTATTCCATTTTTCTCATACGTAGATAGTCACCGGATTACTGTTCTTCATTGTTCCACTTTCTGATCTATATTTGTGGTGCTTCAGCCAAAAAAGGTATTGTCATTTGATGATTCAAAACAAAGAGCATGGCAGTGGAAAAAAGTGATCGAAGGGCTTCAAAACCGGTGAAGGGAGTTCATTGGCATGAAGCACCGCATTCATTGGACTTTTTTCGATGTTATAGAGGAACTTGGGGAACTATTAAACAACTTAACATCCCGAAGCTAATCATTCTCGGATTCAGCCGTGTCTCGTGTTGCAGGCTGCTGCTGGTTCATTTTTTACTATAATTGACTTTTTATACAATGGCAAAAATCATGCTAAAAGGCGAAAAAACTCTTTACTGAACATTAGATGTTGTTGGGAGATCATTCAACCAAAAGATGAAAAGCTCTTTACTGCAATATCATAGCTGTAACATGTTAACCCGAGTTTAAAAATAGAGATATTCAACTTCGAATCCAGGCCAAGCAACCCGGTTATCAAGGATCGGAAAACTCGCATCAAACATTGCCTGCCGATAAAAGAACACTCAACCGAGTTGCACCCATTACATATAAATGGGTGGATAAACAGCCTATATGGTAAATATACAATTAATTCCAAAGGGTATCCATATTGCTAATTAATATACGCATTTCACCGATAATCGCTTAACTAGAAAGAAAAGGGCATTACGAGGAGTCTTTGAAACTAGATCACCAGCAAAGTTCAAACAATACCTGACCCCGAATAATGCTTTTGGCTTGTATTCACAGTAGGTTGGATAATTCTTTCGACTTCGATCATGCAGGCAAATTGAACAGAGAAGAGACTGTTGCTGGCTGGAAACAGAATCTAGCTCAAATTCAACTCGATACTATTGATTCGTGGAGACAGCATACTGCAACAGAGGTTAAAGAACTTCATTTCTCAAGATCCAAGCATTCATCAGATATTCTACTGCCTGCACATTCCTGCAGTGCCTTTGCGTTGAGTTCTCTCCCGTGTCTCCAGACATAATTAAGACCAACAAGAATCTCAGTGATTGCTGCTTCCGTCTTTTCTCGATTTGCAAAGCAGAGAGTCTGCACCAGAAGCATATTAGTTCGGGAAACAAAGTTTTGCTGTTCAAAACTCCGCTCGGATTGCCATCTAATCATGTTATGGGCTAGTGGTGCCAACCACTCTAATATGGAAGACATTGCTTCGGTCCATTCTCCAGCAAGCTCCGTATCATAAACCGATGAAGCTAAGCTCTTTGCATACGGTTTTAGCCTCACCCTCAGAGCCGCTCTCACACTTGCGGGTAACATGTTGTACAGATCCTCTCGGGCATCATGACCGATCAAGTAAGGAGATGCTGCTAACTTCTCGATTACAATGATAACATTTGCATAATGCAATGCTAAAGCAGAAGCACCGAGAGTTTCGGGTGGAGCATCCAACAACCGGCATTGAGATCTGAACACCGATGAACTACTCCGACCAGCATTTCCTTCAGGAAGGTTAAGGTTTCCATCTTTGGTTCCGTTCGGAATTCCCGAATGAAAGCCATTTGAACTTACATAACAATCTCTTATGGCACCACCATCAACCGCTACCATGCATCCTTTAAAAGGTCCCACTTGAGTCAATCTACTGCTTTTCAAATGCAACTTCCTTTCATTAACAGCAGCTGAGCGGTTGTTAGTCTGCCAAATCTTGCTGATTTTATCCATTCCAAAAAGAGGTCCAGACCTTCCTGCAGGCCTCCCGAGCGGACCTGAATGGAAGTTGAAATTTCTATTCTTTCCTGAAATAGAGCTTGATATTGTGGTTGAGCCACCAAGAGGCCCTGAGTGAAAATAATTTGTTTTATTTGGTGTTGGAATCGGGACCGATTTAGGGTTAAAAATACCTAAAGGGCCTGAAGAAAATCTGGGAAGGCCAGTGTTTTCGGTTGGAAGAAGTGAAGAATGCATTACGGCAGAAACTGATTGGCTGCGGTGCATAAAATCTGAATTCATCACCCTGGAATCCCCGACGTCTACACTGTGTTCAATTCCGAAGACATGTTTGATCCTACCAAATATTGTGAATATTGATCTTGCTAAAAGGCAAATTGTATAATCATAAGTCTTATTCCAAACAGAGCTCGCCCGTAGGCTCTTCACTTCGTGCTGCTTCCACATGACCTTCTTCTGAAATTCAAGCAAATTCTCCGGTGCCAAATCACTGCTTTTCATCCTCCTTAGCGTTTGCTCAAGATCTGCAAGCAGTTCCATCTCTTGATACAAAGTCGCATTCACCGAAATGATACGTTCCATCTTCTTAACCTTCTCGTCCATCTTCTTAGACGAAAATATCCAACCGTAAGGGTCAGCACCAATCTGGACCAACTCGGTGAAGACAAGTTCGAACCTGTTTAACCCCGGATCACTACATTTCTTTGCAAGCCTAGAAACAGACTTCGCCACATGCATGATATTTTCGACCATTTCTGCACATATCAGCCGTCCAATGTATTCATCATCTTCGGACACTAGCTTTTTAATCCCAACAGAATTTGTTATTTCCTCTCTCAACCTAACAACCTGTTTATCACCCAAACACTGCCATAGGTGCACGAGCTTGGACATCAAGCTCGCAACTTCAAACGCTAATACTCCGATTTCAACCTTCTCGGAGATTCCATCATGCCTCCTCGGAATTTTCCAAAGACTACGAAACCACGACTCTGCCACCATCTTTTAGTCCCAAAAGGATCTAACATAAAAACCCGACCAGAAATTCAACATTTTCATAGTTATTTTTTTAACTTCAAATCCTCAAACCAACTAAATCTCAACCAATCAGATTAGAAAATCAAACCAAATCATCAACATGAAAATTGAAAACACACACACAAACAAACTATATTTAGGGTTTCATAGCCAGAGATTACCCTAAAAGGTAACAAATCTCAACTGAGAAAATCCAACTACAATATAAAAGGTAAAAAGCTCAACAAGGAGCTTACAAAGGTTAATCAAATAACAAACAATAAAAATAATAAAATTCAAGATCAGCCGTGCTAAACAAACGAAGAAAATAAAAATTATACAAATCCAAAGGAAAATCCACAGATTTCAACCACCCAGCCACAGTACCCCATAATTCCAAGCAGAATAAAACACAAAACCCAGAAAGAAAATCCAACAAAAAGCCAAAAATTCAGTAAATGTTGCAAAAAAATAAACACTTACCGATCACATGAAGTGGAAAAAACAACACTAAATTTCAGAAGCTGAGAAAAGGGGAAAAACAAAGGAAAAAAAAAAGTGAAATGAAAGAGAAGTTGTGAAGAGATGAGACGCTGTTGCGAGGAAGGTGCACTGAAAGGCTAAAGATGCCAAATTGGGGCAATGTATGCTTTACTACAATGATTTTCCTACCAAAAAAACATTAGTTGGAAAAATATATTAAAAAAAAAACAAACAAAACCGAGTAAACATTAAAGATCATAATTTTCCTTTTCTTACTACTCCCTTTACTTTTACTTATTTCTTATATATGCCTCACGACTTTCACGTTTTCTCTTTACGCCCCTATAGTATTCAGAAGTACTTTACAAACATGTTTAAACACTTCATATTTATACTAACAGAGTTGGTTCAAGCAGTAAGTAATTTTGTACCGTTTAAGCAGGTCTCGAGTTTGAGACCTTGCGCATACAGAAAATCACCGCTGAGAAACTCACCTACCAAAATAAGGTGTGCGATGTGGGTTGATTTATATTAGTCAGTACAAAACTTTGGAAGAACCAGGAGGGCAACAAAAAAACAACTAAAAATTACAAAAAATGTTTAAATTTTATTTTTCATTTTAATTATGGTTTGTTTTTTTTCAATTTCTTAAAAATATTTCAAAATATACTAAAAAATTGAATAATATTACCTTATATAAAATAAAAATAAAATATTTAATAAATTTAAAAACAACGGGATGAACTTATATGCGTACAATCTCATGTGTTGTCTTTGTCTTTATATTAGGGTAAGAAATACAACAAATGTAGTTGCTAACTTAATACAATTTAATGATGGCAGTCGAAGTCAATAATGTCGTGTTCAAATCACATTGTTCAAATAAATGTCTTTTGGCATCATTTTTCATTACCTTATTAATTACAAATAAGTAAGAAAAAATACGTTTTAGTGGGGATTAAAATGGATAAACCTCAAATATAAGGGAAACCAATCAAAATATTTGTTATTGTAAACCCTTAAAAAAGCTCAAAACATTAATAACATCAAATTGAAGGACATGGATGCAAATTCTTGAAAGTTTGACACCCGTTGCAATCATTAATGGATTGCCAATGGAAACATGTCGTTTTACCAATTTAACCTCATAATAAATAAAAAATATTATCATATATTTCTCAGTTTATTTTTTATTGGCTTATATAGTATATTTGAGGGGGGGGGTGATACTATTTTAATTATTTTCTTATAATTTCATTTTTATTTTATAATATATTTATAAACATGCAATTATTTTTTCGTCAACTGGGTCTGGCAAGTCACTGTTACAACTAAATTCTATTAGAATACTTTATTTACTTATATTTAAAATTTTTATCATATATTTTTTTGACAAATTTATTTAACTTTCATGAATTATATATATTTCATCTTTTAAGGATTTTTTTACTTATTTTCAATTATTTCTGAATAAAAAGTTTTTAAATTTCAATTTTAAAAGGGAAAAAGTTTGATACACATGCCGTGTAAATTTTAGTTTACAAATGCCTTTTAATTTTAGGGGTTAAGATTTTAGTTTAGGGTTTAAAATTTATGGATTTAAGTTGTATAGTTTAAAATTTAAGGTCAGTGTTTGAAATTTGGTGTATATGGTTTAAGGTTTAGTTTTTTAAGGTTAGGGATAAAAATTTAGGATTTGAGTTTTTATAGTATAAATACACAAGCTTGTGTAAAATTAATTTTACACAACCTGTGTATTAAAGTTTTACCTATTTTAATATATATATATATAATACAAAATTCAGTATTACATTAGTGTCGCAAGTTAAATAGATTATTTGAAAATGTTTAAAACATTATTATTTAAAATAATAATTGATATCAAGGTGTTTTTATTTTTGAATAAAGTATATAAACGATCACTAAACTTTAATAAAAAAATAAAATAACAACTAAACTTTTAAATACCATAAAATAACAATTAAATTTTATATTTTAAAACAAAATAATAACTGAGGCATTAAACCCGTTAACCCCTAACAAACTGTATCTGCTATATCCTCACCCTTTTTTCACCTCATATTTAAAAAGTAATAAAACCCTATTCCACGTCATTTTAAAAAATAATAAAAAATAAAACTCAAACCCATGAAAAACCTAAAACCCCAAATCAAATCCATCTTCTTCAGTAAAAAAACTTAAACCCCAAATTCCTTTGACTAAATCCATCTGATCAAGCTCCGACGAGGGCTATAACAGAGGGTCATTCCCGCTAAGTGATTCGTTCTTAATCTCGAATGTCGCCCATATCGAACTTTTTGCTGCTTCACTTGGATCATCGGTCCTTAAAGTTTTCGAAATCAAAACGCATTTATTTTTCTGTTTAGTTGGCTTTTCTTTTCTGAATCATCTAATTTAGTTGTTGTGTCCCCTTCCCTTGAATGTTTCTCTAAGGTCGGATAATTTAGATCGGAAGTTGGATCCTTCTAGTTCGAAGCATAGGGGAATGACTGAGGAGACATCAAAGGAACGTTTCAAGTGCCGGGAATTTCGCAGTTTCAATAAGCTGCAGCGAATGGGAAATTCAGATGGGCAAAATGCCGGTGGAGGCACCGTAAAATTCCACAGATAAGGCCAAGAAACACCAGGTAAACAAGGAATTGGTGGAGGAAAGCCGTTAATGTTCCCCGTTATGTTTTCTTGAATGCAATTTCTACCTCCTTCGTCCATCGAATTTGAAACCGTGATGGAAGATCCACGTGAGAGTAATCATCACCATTTTCCCTTTTGTTTGCAACAAAAACCCTTTGTCCTTCGAGGCTATGGAATTCATTTTGGGTACCATTCAGAACCTTTTTTCTCCCCAAGGTTTAAGACAGAAGCCATGGAATCACAAATGGGTGCATCTAGGTCGAAGCTAAGGACCCTGCCATTCATTTTCAACTAAATCAAATGGATTTGGTCAAACAAATTTGGGGTTTAGGGTTTTATTATTATTTAAATATGACGTAGAATAGAATTTTATTATTTTTTAAATATGAGGTGGAAAAAGGGTGGGGATGTGGCAGACAGTCAAATTTTCGTTAGGGGTTAACGGAGTTTAACGCCCTAGTTATCATTTTGTTTCAAAATATAAAGTTTAATTACTATTTTATAATATTTGAAAGTTTAGTTATCATTTTATTTTTTTACCAAAGTTCAGTGATAGTTTGTGTACTTTATCCTTTATTTTTTGTAATTGGATTTGATGCCATTAGATTTAAAGTTATTTTTTATAATAATTAATATTATTTAGCTTAAATGTGTAAAGAGCCTTTGAATTTTTAAAAAATTAATTAAGTCTATAGACTTTTTTTTACACCCAATTAAGCCATCGAACAAAAAAAATTAATCAATTATGCCTTTTAACCAATTTTGATCATTAAATCTTGACAATTTTATAAATTTGTTGGTGCAGTGCATCATATCACAATGTTTCTACTTGAATTTTCATAATTTTTTATTTTATTTAAAAAATTCTTTAAAAGTACTAAAAATTTTAAAAACATATAAAACTTATAAAAATATTTTTGAAAATATTTTGTAAATGCAACATAGTAGAACTACATTGTATCATATGCCAATAATATCTAAAGAAAAAACTGTAAAGATTTAATGGTCCAAAATGGTCAAAGGGACTAATTGATTCAATTTTTTGGTTCAAATGCTTAATTGATTAAATTTCTTGGTTCAAAGGCTTAATTGGGTGTAGAAAATATTCAAAGACTTAATTATTTTTTTTCAAAAGGTTAAGGGTTTCTTATACCCTCAAGCCATATTATTTTAAAGGCATACAGTCAAAAAATACCCACAACGTTTCATTGAATAGTCATTTTGGCCGTTATTCTTGTTTTGAGAAATTTAACCCTCAACGTTTCATTTTGTGTCAAAATGACTCCTCTACGAATGAAAATTGTTAGAAAACTGGTAGTAAACAGTTTAAAATTACTTAACAGAATGATAAGTTAGCAGAAAAATTATTTTATATAATTTTATAAAATTATTTTTTGACTGATGTAACGTTTTTTAAGTCAACACATTTGTCTATATGATACAACGATGTCAGTGTGCACTGCTATATAGGTTTCTCACATCATTTCAAACCATTTACCGTCAGTTGACTGACAATTTTCATTCGTAAATGGGTCATTTTGACTCAAAATAAAACATTGAGGGTTGAATTACTCCAAAAAAAAAATACCAAAGTGAATGAGAGATTTTTTGACTTCATGCCCATTTTAAATGTAATCGAAATTTGTACGGCCAAGCCTAACGTGAGAAATTGAGATGTAAACATATTGTATTTGTCAAATATCTTTGTCTAATTAGAATTATTAGTAATTACAATGTTTTATAATTACTGAAATATTAATTACATCTTCATGCAGTTATAGTGTCCATCTATATATAAAAAAACTGAAACCTACTTAAAATTCAAACACAAACTAACGAATTCATATATTTATTTATCATTCCACTTAATTAAAAATGAATTAATTGTTAAAAATTTCTAAAACAAATAGTCAAAGTTCGCAGTTCACATCCTCTCTTCTTTTTTAAGTTGTGGGTTTTAAACTTATTAAAAGCAAATTTTCTATTCCTCTAAATAAAAATTGTTTTAAAAATAAATTAGTTGATCAATTATCAATTATATATTTTTCAAATCAAATAAATCGACATATTTTATAGGGTAAAACTTTGATACACAGGCTGTGTAAAATTAATTTTACACAAGCATGTGTATTTACACTATAAAAACACAAATGTTAAATTCTTAACCCTAACCCTAAAAAACTAAACCCTATATACTCAAAGTCTTTTCCTATTTTATATATAATTATCCTTAAACTCAATATCCATATTTAAGCCCAATTCATTCTCCCTATTTTTACTTAATCCTAAATCCCATACTCATACGCAACTCAACTTATTCAAAATTTAAACCCATTTAAGATTTGTAAAACCCAACCTCCCCCACAATTATAATTTAAAATTATTTTAGGGATGCATTTTGTGCAGTTTTTTTAACTTCAAAATTATTTCTCGTCTTGATACAAGTATAAGGGGAGTAAAACTAACTAAATCAAAAAATTTAATAACCTTTTTAACTTCTAAAACATATGCAAACTTATAACTGATTCAAATATATCCCAATTATCTCAAACTTTAAACTCTAAAACTTAAATCATAAATTTAAAGTTTAAATTCATTTTTTGTCCACACAAATATATATAGGGTTATACCACACAATCCTTATTTAAAATCTAAATTTCAAATTACTAAACATAAAACCCTAAAACTTAAAATCTAGACCCTAACCCTAAAATTAAAACTCTAACCCTAAATCCTAAATTTTAAATCCTATAACACAAACCCCTAAACTCTAGACCCTAAACCAATGACATATCCAAAATGATTTTTGAGGGTGGGCACAAGTCATAAAAATCTCAGAAATTTCAGGGTGGACACAAATTGTAAAATTTAAGGACTAATTCATATAAATTACAAAAATTGAAGCCAAATGTATGAACTTTAAAAAGTTTAGGGTGGCACAGACTCACACAAACATATATGTGGCTTCGTCACTGCCCTAAACTTAAACTCTAAACATTAAATCTAACAAGCTTGTGTTTGTGTACCAAAGTTTTTTTTCATATATATATATATATATAAGTTGTGTAACTATAAAATCTAAAACCTAAATTCCTAACTCTAATACTGTAAAACCCAAGCCTTAAACCCTAAACTCTAACACAAATATTAAATTCTATGCCCTACAACATAAAACCTTAAATCTTAAACCCCAACACAAATCTTTAAACTCTAAAATTCAAAGACTTGTGTAAACTTTGTGTATCAAAATATTTTTCATATATATATATATATAAAGTCATTCCTTAGATCAAAGTTAGTTTGTTTTTTCATTCATCGGCTAAGTACTGAAAAAAGGTCATTTCCACGTTATTATCCCTAGATAATCTGAGTTCAAATAATTTATCTGTACAATATGTGTGCATTATAAAAGAATTAGGATTAATGAATAGATCTTATCTTAAACTATATAAAAGCTTATTATCATTCCCGTTAATATGCTAAAAACACCAGCAGAGTTCCAACACAGTCAAAACAAAGGGAAAAAGGATCATCCTGCAGTCTCTGTATATGATAAACTCCTATAGACAATGAGTCGAGTTTATTACATGGTGTTTAGCATGAAATAATAATTGACTACATATTTAGCGGCTTTAGGTCGATATGCTAGGAGCAGTTCACGGCCAAACTTTCTAGCTGCTTCCAGTTTCTAGCACCTGCATTTTAAACATGTTAAATAAGCAACGGTATGGACAAAGATATAGTTTTGCATAATTTCAATCTGGCAATTGCCTCCTAGCACTCCTCGGTTCATCCATGATTTCAACCTAGTAGACTGAAGATCCTTAATATATACACAAGCACATGTCACAGTAAGTACAGTTAAAACATTTACCTCAATTTAAATTTGTTCAGCAAAGGCGTTGATTCCAGCAGAGACAACAAATTTACAAGCAGTTTACTTCTTGGATAAACTAAATTCCAAACCACACGCGTCAAGTATCGAATGTTTGGAAATGTTGGATGATTTGGCATTTTCAGAAAACAACAATCATCATCTCCCTCTGAAAATACTAACTACAGATTCACTAATTGAGGAATGAAAGTTGCTAGGCAGCTGGGAATGACTCTACCAGAGGAACCGTAAGCGAACCGATCCCATTGTCCCCCATAAGATAAATCACAAAGCTGAGACACATACTTGAGGTCTATGTGCAACGCTACATTTTCCTCTCCAATATATTCGAAACGAACCAAATTTGGTGCATAAACCTCAATGCTTTCGATGCGCTTGCAGAAGGATATATGCAGGTGTTTTAGCCTCGGTGTTGAGCCACCAACATTTACATGCGTAAGCTGTCTTGAATGAGAGACATGCAATGTTTCAAGCAAGGGACAATTGGAAAGGAGCCACTCCATAATGTCACTGCTTACATCCACATGTTTCAAGCACAGACTGGTTAGGAAACTAATCTCAGATGAACCGAAAAGCTTCCATTCCAACCGATAATTAATGTTGCTCAGACTCTGATGATTCAATCTGTATGGTCTGAAATCCAGTTCTAGCCTTTTAACCTTCTTCATTAGTGCGGTTTCGATCCATCGATCGATGTGCCGTGTATATCATAGGTTTAAAGCACAAAAAACTCTCAACTCATCTATGGTTTCAGCTTTATATGAGTTGAGAACTCGAGTAATCCATTCTACATACGCATCCCTTTCTATTATCATCTTCTCGGGATCCGACATTAATGTCTTCGGAGCAACAAATTTTAGACTCCGAGTCAAAAACTTCCATAAGTCTCGCCATTTTCGTGAAACAACACTGGTTCTTACCGCTTCTTTTAGGGATAGCGGACATAAAATCCGAACAAGCAATTCTTCAGGCAATTCACTTAATCGATCAACCATACTGTTGTCATTATGTTCCTACCAAAAACAAAACTAAATCTTCAAAATTCAATGCACAGGTGCAGAAGTGTCAACGAATAAGATAAAAACATAACATTCCGTCGAATTAAACAATATATATCGAAGAAGAAATATCAGTTAAAAGGATTCAGTGTTTATGGAACGTACTGCAATTACATAAATAAAGGAAGGGAAATTAAGAAACTAATTTTATGATATTTCAGAATTGTTAAAGCAGAAATAAAGATTTGATTCTCACCGAATTGTATGAATGTTTAGTGAATTTTTTGTTTGGTATAAGTTCAGGGGTTGACGGCAGCGCCATGCTAATATCTGCGTCACTCGGAGAGAAGTTAAAGCCCCAAGCAAAACTAGTATAGTTTTAATCTCATCTATCTATTTATAGTCTATTTGAGATTATTTTATTTTCAATTTTTTTTCTTAAAATTCTCTCCATTTCCAATTATTAATCTCATCTCTCTATTTAGCGTCTATAAAACTTAAAAAATATTACATACTATAAGAAAATCCTATTTCTTTCTAAATTAATTATAAACTTCCCTTTAAACATGGTATTAATATTCAAAATACTACATAAACGTATTAGGAAAATATACATAAAAAGCATTAAGTATCTATTTGGTACATGAATTATATTAAATTCCCGAATGTTATACATTTATTTTTTATTTTTATTGTCAACTTAATACATGTACTTCTTTGTAATGGCATTGTCTAATTCGTGACAAAATCTGACATGAATCCTTTGAACCAACTAAAATTAATATGTGGTGTTTATTATATTTTTAAAGAATTCTCGCTTACTTAAGAGTTAATAACAAGACTAATCTTTTATTATTTTTTCAATTTTACCCTTAAGATTTAATTTTTAAAAGTTAAATATATTTTTTAAAAGTTATATATATATATATATATATATATATACACTGGCGGTGGAAATTTTTTGTTACTACAAGTGTCTTAATTTTAGGGTTTAAGGATCTACTTTAGGGGTTTAGGGATTTATAATTTAGGGTTTGTGGTTAAAATTTAGGGTTTAGGGTAATATGACAGAGATTTAGGTTTTTACCTATAACCATTAAATTCTAACCCTAAACTCTAAATTCAAATCATAATCCCTAAATTCTAACCACATAAACCTAACCCTATAAACTATAAATCCTAAACTAAATCCATAACCCTTAAAATTAGGGCGTTTGTGGAAACAAAATGTTTCTACCGCCAATGCATGACATATATATAGAAAGAGAAAGAGAGAGAGAGGATCCACTTATACAATGTAAAACTATTTAAGTTTTACACGTTTTTTGGATCGTTGAATAGGTGAAACGGATGGATGAGATTAACAGTAGAATATGTAAAGATTATTACTTGAGAAAAAAGTAAGGAGTTAATTGCAACCATCTATTTCTCTCATCTAACGATCTAAAAAACGTGTAAAATAAGAGTTTTACACTGTATAAATGGATTCTAACTATATATATCAGTCAATGATCTATACGTATTAAAATTTAATTTTCTTTCTTTAAAGCATTCTTTATTTTTTATTCTCGTTTTCATGTAACCTTATTTTATACATTACACACTTTAAATCCATATCTTCTCCAATACTCTTCTCCTCCTCCCGTAGCCTGACGTTTTAGACGCCGAAATCCCCACGGTACTCTCTTCAGTCCTAGTATTGTCCGAAAATGTCGCTCCACTGTTAAGGCCTTTGTCATATAAAAATTTAAAAATAATTAAAATATTAAGGTTAACGTTTTATTCGATAAATAAAATTTTTTCGAGATAGATACTTAAAATATTTTTTTGGCAAAATAGATGCAGTGTTTTCAGTAATCATTTAAGGTTTTTCTTTGACATACATCAAAATTTTTCGTTAACTAATTAAAATGTGATCTTTTGTAATTTTCTTTCATTTTTATTCTTTTTATGGTTGGAGTCAAGATATTCACCACCGATAACAATGATTAATCCCTTCGCCGCGAGTGCTCTTACTAAGACGTAAATGGCTAGCCATGAAATGTACTTAAAATTTTCTCATTTGTATTCTTTGAAAAAACATATTTAATTAATTTTTATAAAAAAATCCTAGAATCTTTGAATTCTAAAAAACCTAAAATCCTTAAACCCCTAAATTCAACTCTTCCAACTGTCAATTCAACCACCATCGGCCACTCTTTCCTTCGCCGTTCTTATGACCAATAACTTGAACCTTACGTCATTAAAAATCGACAAAAGAACGGTCAAAAAACCACGAATGTCAAACATAAAATCTCCAATCAAATAGAGAACGGCGGATGGACAAACGACAAATTTGACCATGCGACGAGAGTAGGAGACCTCATTACTGCGACGACGACGTAATGTTCAACGACGACAGAGGGGAAATTTAGATATTTAAATTAAAAAAACATTAAAGTTTTTTGGTATATTTTTGAAAAAATAATAAATTTTTATTTTTCTTAAACAAAAATTAAATAAAAATTAAGAAATAAGTTGTATGCCATACAATAATTGGATGATATAATTTTTTTAATGGTCATTGACGAAAAAATCTTAAATAGTTACAGAATAAAATGTTAAATACATATTTCGTCCAAAAAATCTTAAATAATAGATAAAAATTCATTTCCTCGCAGGTCTAAACCGTATAAAGATTTATTATCATCCCATGTCGATTATTTTAAAATATTTAAAACAATTCTTTTTTAGAAATAAAGTATTTAAAGCAAGGAAAAATTTAGAGTTTATAGTTTAAGGGTTTATGTTTAGGGTTTAAAATTTAGAGTTTGTGGCTAACATTTAGGGTTTAGTATTAGGGTATAGGTTTTAGAAGTATGGTTTAGGTTTTAGAGTAATATAGTAAAGATTTAAGTTTTTACCTATAACCCTTAAATTCTAACCCTAAACTCTAAATTCAAACTACAATCTCTAAATTTTAAACACATAAGCCTAAACCCTTAAATTAAATCTCTAATTTTTAAAATTAGGACACTTGTAAAAACAAAATCTTTCCACCGCGAGTGTACAGTATAATTACTCTTAAAACAATTCACAGTTAAAACAAAGGGATCATGTCTCTTCATAATGACAGTAAGGCTGTGTTTGTTTGATGTAAAACGTTTTTCTAAAAAATATTTTACTTATTTCTTCATGTTTGTTTGTATGAAAGAATATAGTCAAAGTAAAACGTTTTACAGGTCAACCAAAAATTTAACTAAATTTCGTGTAAAATGTTTTACGAGTTAAAAATCAGTAAAACATTTTACATTCTCTCTAGCGCTTTCTCTACAGACCACTCTCCCATCACTGGTAAGATCTCTTCACCTTTTTTTTTCTTGATACAATCCTCTCTTCCATCTGTTTTCATTCTAACAAACACACCCTAAGTTTAGTTTGTTAGAATGAAGTAATAATTGTTGATCAGAGTAGTAGAGATTTAGCGGCTTCAGGTCGATATTCGAGGAGCAGATCATGAGCAAACTTTGTAGCTTCCTTTACTTGTTCATCAGCACCATCCCAAGGGTTAATGGCAATACTATCAAGATATACACCGACGTTGGATAATATAAAAAGGAAACGGGTATCTACTTCAGCCCCAACAAAGCCTACTATTTCCACCTCCCTCAGCATCTTGTGTTCTTTTCTCGACTTAAGCTCTCCCTTCCACAACCAAATCCACCGTCTAACTTGCACTCCTTTCTTCAGTATATGTGCTTCCACTATTTCCACCTGATAACATACGTAATTCACTAATATCATAACAAGTAAAATAATTTCCTTCAACAAATCATGTCTATGATCAGAAATGTATCAACTGAAATTAGTTTATTACTGCTTCATGTACCAAAACATGTTGACTACTACCAAACAAAACATCAGAGTAAGGACATGTACATGATTTTGCATCATTTCAACCAAATAGACTGAAAATCCCCAATCACATGTCACAGTAAAGAGTTAAAAACATTTACCTCAACTTTAAGTTTGTGCAACAAAGGCATACATTCCATCAGAGGCAACAAATTTACAAGCAGTCCACTTCCTGGAGAAACTAAATTCCCAATTTCACACGTCAAAGTATCGAAGGTTTGGAAATTTTGGATGCTGCGTGTCTATCATCATCTTCAAATTGAATTAGCAAACAACCAACATTGTTTATTCCATGCAATCAAATTAAAACATGATATATATATCAGCATGCTAATTAGATTAGCTTACCCAACTTAGGCAGAAGCGAAAATTTAATGACAGGTTCACTAATTGAGAAATGCAAGTTGTTAGGCAGCTGGAAAAGACTCTCCCAATCGGAAGCAATGTGAATGGATCCCATTGTCCCCCGTAAGAAACATCACAAAGCAGAGGTACATACTTGAGATCCATGTGCAACGCCTCCTTTTCCTCTCCACTATATTCAAAACAAACCAAATTTGGTGCATAAACCTCAATGCTTTTGGTGCATAAACCTCAATGCTTTTGATGCACTTGCAGTAGGATATATGCAGGTGTTTTAGCCTCAGTGATGTGCCACCAACATTTATAAGGGTAAGCTGTTTTGAATGAGAGACATGCAATGTTTCAAGCAAGGGACAGTTGGAAAGGAACGACTCCAGAACCTGACCACTTACATCCACATGTTTCAAGCAAAGACCGGTTAGGAAATTAATCTCAGATGAACCGCGAAATTTCCATCCGAACCAATAGTTTCCACTGTCGGTCCGATGATTCAATCTGTACGGTTTGGAATCCAGTTCTAACCTTTTAACCTTCTTCATTAGTGCAATCTCGATCCATCTGTAGATATATCGCCTATGTTGCAGGGTTAAGTCAAAACAAACTCTCAACTCATCTATAGTTTCAGCTTTATGTGAGTTGAGAACTCGAGTAATCCATTCTAGGTACCCATCCCTTTCTTTTAGCAGCTTCTTGGGATCCGACATTAATGTCTTTGAAGCATCAAAGTTTAGACTCCCTGTGAAAAACTGCCATAAGTTTCGCCATTTTCGTGAAACAACACTGGTTCTTACTACTTCTTTTAGGGATAGCGGACATAAAATCCGAACAATCAATTCCTCCGGCAGTTCACTTAATCGATCAACCATACTGTCATCATGTTCCTACCAAAAACAAACCGGAATCTTCAAAATTCAAGGCATGAAAACACACTTTGAGGAAGGTATAATTCTCAAACACATACTTAATTTCCAAGCAGATAGAGAAAGCAGGCACAGATGCAAAGGTCGACAAATAAAGATAAAACAAACTCCATCGAATTAAACAATATATATCGAACGTACTGCAATCACATAAACAAAGGAATGTAAATTAATTGGGGGTATTATTTGATACACTAAATTCTTTTTACACAAAGATCCTATTTTAACTTTAAAAATTAAAATCTAAATCACTAACACTAAAATCTTAAATTCAAACCTTAAATCTTAAATTCTAAACCCTAATGACTACACCCTAAATTAAATATTTAAACCCTAAAACTATCCCTCGTAGAATATTTTTTTCCACCGTAATAATCCAATTAAGAAACTAATTTTATGATATTCCAGAATCATTATATGATAAAAGCAGAAATAAAGATTTAACTCTCACCGAATTGTATAGATGTTTTGTGAATATTTTCTTTGGTATTTATTACGGTTTAGTATTTGATTCTTTCTTTCTTTATCCCTTTTGTTTTATTTTATTGTGGTCACTAATTTTAAAAAATAGCAAGTTGGTCCTTTATATTATCGATTTATAATATTTTGGTCACTTGACCATTAACTCCCGTTTCTTTAAAGTGACATGTTAGTGATTTTCTTTTTATTTTCACATTTTTTCTCGTAAACTTTTATTTTTTTTCTCTTGTCATCGTTTTTATTCCATCATAGAAGCTCCTCCGATCACTTTCTTTGATCAAAATAACACCCAACGATTTTGCAATTACAAAAATCACAATCTTCCGGCATACATGTCGTATATGGCATACATATAGAATTGAATGAAAACATATTTAGGGAGAACAAAAATTTAAATGAATTGAAATCAGATAAAATGGTATATTTTTTCCAATAAAAAAACAAAAAGAAGAACAATGAATATAACCAATTGGTCACCAATAAACAAATTTATCAGTCAACAAGTGCAACAGAAAAATAGCATTTCTTCTCCTATTTTCTTCCATTTCTGAGCAATCAAAGCACCAATCTAAAAGGGAGAAAAGAACTTAGTTTCTGACTTCTGTTATTGATACAAGCAAGAAAAAATGTTATAAATCATGTGGGAAATTATGTTTGTGTCTTTGTCTGGTTTAATCGATAGTGATAGAAGTGATCGGAGGAGCGGCAGCAACGGAATCAAAAAAACAGCGACAAGAGAGGAAATGAAAGTTTATGAGAAAGAAGGTGAAAATGAAAAGAAATAAATTTGAGGGTTAAATAGATATTTTTTAAAGTTTAGGGTCAATTTAGAAATCAAACAATTTTACTAATGTGTCACGTCATCACAATAATAGGAGTTAACGGTCCAGTGACCAAAATGTTATAAGTCGATAATGTAAGTGACCGAATCGTTACTTTTTCAAAATTGATGACCAAAATGAAACATCTCCTAAACAAAAGGAATCACCCATGAAGTTTACCTTTTGTTTATTTTGACACCAACTTAGCTTAAATTTTAGGGTTTGATTTTAACCATTTTAACCGTAAAATGATGGAAAACTCTATAGTTTTTAAAAGGCTAAAGGGTCAAATTTGCTCCTATAGTAATTTGAAATTATCAATGTTGTCCTTATTTTTTTTGTAATTTTATCCTCAAAGTTAATCAATTGCAACAATATTGTCCTTTGACGGACGTTGACTGTTAAAGTGCTGACGTGACAGTTAACGGTGAAGTTATTCATGCAATTTTGCCCTCGAAGTTATTCAATTGCAGCATTTTTGAATAAAATTAGATAAATAATTTAGTTTTTCTAGTTGAACTTTTACAAATAGAATATATGAAAAATCGATTAACAAATTGGTGTTAAATATCCTTTGGGTCCATGATAATTTTAAAAATAAACAAAGTGAGAGCTCTCACAAAAAATCAAAATATTCTTCAATTTTTAAAAAAATCCATAACTTAATAAAAATAAATAAGATGTTCAAAAAGGTTATTAAAAATAAAAATAATATAAAAATTAAAAGAATTAGAAATTATAAAATGATAAAATATAAATATAAAAATTAAAAATATTTATAAAGTATTAAAAAATTGAATAATTTCATCAATTTTTCTTTCACTCTTCTACGTCAAACTGATGCTCATTAATATTTGATAAGTTTTATTACTACTCTAATGAAAAGATGATTCCATTGAAAATATGTTTAAAGAATATTAGTTGGTTTAGTATAACCAGAAACAGTCGAAGACTTTTTTAATGGTTTTATGAACATTTTGAAATTTTGGTTTTTTTATATTTATAACTTTATATTTATGTTTTATCATTTGATGAAATTGTTTATTTTTTAATATTTTATAAATATTTTTTAATTTTTATATTTATATTTGTGTCATTTTATAATTCCTAATACATTTTAATTTTTATATTATTTTTTATTTTTTTAAATATCTTATTTATTTTTATTAAGTTTATAGATTTTTTTAAAAAAATTAAATAAACTGATGGCAAAATTGCTGTAATTGAATGACTTCGAGGGCAAAATTGCATGAATGACTTCACGGTTAACTGTCATGTCAGTACTTTAACGGTCAACGTCGGTCAAAGGACAACATTATTGTAATTGACTGACTTTGAGGGCAAAATTACAACAACAAAAATAAAGACAATATTGCTGATTTCGGATTACTACAAGGATAAATTTGACACTTTAACCTTTTTAAAATGTACCTATGAATTATAAGGGTGAATATGTAAAAAAATTATTTACACAATTAACTCTATTTTAAAGCTAAAATTTAAAATCTAAATTTATAATTCTAAAATCTTAAATCACTAATTTAAAATTTTAATCTTAAACTCTAAAATTTAAAATATACGACTTAAACCCTTAACCGCTAAACTAAAACCTTAAATCTATATATAACATCATTTGTGAAAAAAATTCACCTCAAATATATAGGATAATAATATAGTATTATAGTAATTAGATAATTTTTATTACTAAAAATAAAAACTCCAAAGAACGTACACTTTAAAACTTATATTTTATGAGATGCTGAAAGGACGCATTAATTATAAAGAATTTTTTTTATACACAAGTTATATAAATTTAATATAAATTAAGTATTTTTTGTTTAATCATCAACATTTAATTTGTTAGTTTACTAATTTAAATCGTGTACTGCAGAAACATATTATAGAGAGGTGCATTTAGTTCTAGAGAATGAAGGCTATTTTTATTTTTATTTTCTTAGAAAATAAAAAACGTTAGAAAAAACACACTTGGTTGTAAAATTAGAAAAAGGTTGAAAACAAAAATGCGTGAAATTTTAAAAACATTAAAAAGATATTTTTACTATTTTCAGTGAAAATGTTTTAGAAAAAAATAAAAAATATAAAAGCAATAGATTTTTTTTTCACTTTTTCACTTTATTTAACCCGAGTTCGAATCTTTCTAATGTTAATTTTTTTACGTCTAACTCTTTTTTTAATCTATAAATATCAGTTTCTTTTAGTCTTCAAATATCAACTCACCACTTTTATATCTCGTCAATAATTTAAATTCTTCTCATTTTTACCAGGTAAACAATTAAACCTACAGGAAAAAAATTCCAAATTTTTTTATTACTATTTGTAAATATGGGTATTCATTATTTAAGTTTATTATGTTTCTTACTTTTGTTTGATTTTTTTAGTGGATTTTTGTTATGACGGTTGTGATGTATTTTAGTTTAATTTTTGTGTATTCATTATATATGTAATTTAGTTTTTGTTTGGGTAATGTTTTGTACTGGTTTTTTTATGCTTAGTGCATTCTTATTATTGTGCAATTGTATGCAGTAAAGACTGATTACTTCTAAAATTGATGGGACTGTTTTATCTTTCTCTTTAATTTTAATAAACCATTCATATTTAACACAAAAAAACTAAGAAATAGATTCCATATGTACACCTTTCACTCATAGTTGTGATTTACTTTTGTACTATGGCCGTTCAAAGGAGAAAAGTATATAAAAAAGATTAGAGTTAGAGATTTAGATGTTTATTGTATTTTAAATGTAGTGAATTAATATTTATTTTGTTCAATCGATAATTTTATTATTAAAGATAATTGCTAAAAGCATTATATGTTAATGTATCTTAACCGATAAAATCATAGATGATTGTCGGATTTTACTCTTTTTCAGTCATAAAAACGATGCCTCTATGGTAATGCAATAAACCAAATAAGTGTTCAAACAAAGCTAATTATTGTTGCGTGTTTTGAGTGCTTCGTAATTGGTGCAAGTGTACACGTCGCAAGTTATAATATAGATTGGATATCGTCTTCATAGGGATTAGTAGAACTTTGATTTCTAATTCCTTGCACTGAAAAGAGAAATAAATTGTGATGGTAGATGTTTCGAATTAACAAGTAAAATAAAGTGAACAAGAAAATAAAAGAAGATTGTAATCGAATAAGAGGGAGTAGACTAGATTATCGTGAGTCGTGGCGTGATTTTCGGATGGATCGTCGTAGTAATTGGTTGCTAAAGCAATGCAATTGTCTTGACGATTAAAACCAGTTGAATTGTCGCGGCAACTGGGAATGCTGCAATTGCCTTGGCAACTGGGTGACTCCCTTCAAAGCTCGGTGAAGCGTTCTTTAATGGCTTCTTGTTATCCCTAACTCGAAACACTGGTCAATTATGCATGCCTTGGTAATACATCCCTGCGTTAACCATGGGTGAACAATAATTGATCTTATGCTCCTCTTAGCCGTTGAAATCCGCAACTTATTCATAAGTCGGATTAGTCTTCACCAACGATCGTTTGAATGAAAACCATGTTCATTCGTTTCTTGAATCTAACTTTCCCGATATTAGATAAATGGATGAATTCACGAGATTCTTTCTCAATTCACTCGCAATCAAATTAAGAACCAAGAATGAACAAACATTTTCACAGCCACAAAAACACAATAACTCAAGCCAATTTAGTTTAGTTCATGGCTGGGTGTAAAATAAATACAAAAGATAAAATCTCAAGCATGAATCGCATAAAAAGAGTAAAGCAGAAGATGAAGATTACGATCAACCCCTTCTTTTCTCTCTAGTCGGCTCTCTCTTGAAGGCTGGGATTTGGTCTCTATTTATAAGCGATTTTTAGGTCAGATTTGTTGTTGATGAGGAGGAGTTCAATTTGAAATTAAATTGAATAAAAGAAATAATAAATCTCTTTTATCTTTTTCCTTAAAAACTCATCACAAATATGAATTTAAATCTTCATTAAATGCTGCGTGGAAATCCCAAATCTTTTAGGTGGACTCAACTAGTTATCGTCGGCAATCAGCTCGGCATGTCCTTCAAAAATCAGCTTCACTTGCCACGGCAGACACTTCAGCATTCTCTTTAATTGCCATGGCAATCCTATCCTGCACAAAATAACACACACCGTCAACGATTTTTCCGCAAAAACCAACCAAAATGTAATATCAAGCTTAACAATGAAGGAAACTCGGGGATTATGCATAAATGACTATGAATGCAACTAAAATGAGCCTAAGTCTAACAATAATTATGAGTAAAAGGGTAGAAAATATAGTACTTTTACACACTTAATACACCCCAAACTCGAACTATTGCTTGTCCTCAAGCAATCCAAAACACTAACAATTACTTGCCAAGGCCCTTACCATTAAAAACATGTTTTTTACCTGACTTCAATCTTCAGAGCCATGGCATAAGTTGATTAGCTTTCGATACCTCAGGTAGTTACAGAGAATTACTTTGAAAATCAAACTATAATGTTAGTGGCATTGTATGTGTGGAGTTGTGTATAAGTCAACTAATGGGATTCTATGTGAACAATCGGTTTTATTAATTAATTTAAATGCCGGGGCAATGTAGTTTGCTAGAGCCGGTGATAGGCACCTTTAGCAAATCAGATTTTCTTTTTAAAGTATAGTCGACTAGAGCCAGTGTTAGGCCCCTCGGGTAAGAACAAAACTCAGAATGTCAACCTATATAAAGCAGGCTGAGAGATAGGCACATCGCATCTCATGCCATTTATGAAATGCTTTTGTAAATAGTATACAATGTTAAGATCACACCATAGATCGCCATTGTGTTAATAGGATTTGTCATCATAGTTGGAGTTCAAACTACACATTGACAAGTGTTAGTGGAAAAGATATTGTTTGAACTACAAACTAACTAGATGTGCTTCTATAAACATGCATTTAATAGGTGAAACTGCACACTCAATTCAACCACCAGAACAAAGTTGTGGATCCAAGGAACAACGAAGATTGTGCAGTGAGAAGACCTGTTTTGCTTGCAATAGTTTAAGAGAAGCTAATGCCGAGACAGTCTGAGGAACCATCTTGGTGAGCAAGATTTACTCGTACATAAATGTTATGGAAGCAAAATACACAACTACCTCCAAGATTCCTAACTAATATTAGCATTGCAATGTGTATAGATACCTTGTAGAACTGCAATGAGAGGAAGCTTCCCCTTAAATGGGACGTATTTTCAAGTTAATGAGGTAATCTTGTTGAAGCTATTGCCAATTCTAATTCTTAGAAAACGGAAATCAAAAGAAAGGGGTAAAGTAGGATTCAGGAAACCAGAACATAGAACTATAAAGCATACAAGATACAGATTATCTTTCAGTATTCAAGAACCAACATTTATTGATTCCTATATCCCTAGAACATATAATTTATTTGATAATTAGATGCTTATAAAATTAATCTGTTATTACCACACAGGTCTTTGCAGATCATGAATCAAGCCTCAACCCAATCAAGTTCCAAGGGAATGGATTTGGAATTTACCGAGACGGACTGTATACTTCGGAACATCAGTTTCATCAATATTCAAAGGTAAGAAACTATCCATCAAGCTTTTGTACATTAAAACTTTTTTCATGGTTCAGTAATAAAGGAAAAAGGTTACTTACAGAACTAATCTTTGTCTACTAGGACTTACAACCGAAGGAATTCAGTACTACTTTTGGAAAGGTATGAAATCTTACTTTTCATTATTTATCATATATGCATGCAACAAACATCGGCTTCTCATTAGACACACATAAAGAGTTGGAGCAAAAACTGTTTATTTATTACAATAAGATCATACACTAACCAAAATATTTCCTACTAGAAAACCAGGTTGTCTTTTTTTTTTTTCTTTAACATTTTGAACATCTAAAAAAGTTTTAAAAAAGTGTCCATGAATGCATTGAAGAATACAGCTATTGTAAAACATCCCTAATTCAAAGTCCTTCCAGAAGCATTGCAATTAATATGCAAATAAATTAAGTTGAACCACATTTCACTCTTTTAAGAGCTAGCGATGAATGATGATTATGCATGTATTGAAGATTCATCATGCTTTCATCCATGCTTCTTTAACTGACTCAAATTATTTGCAGGATTTGTTTGCGTAAGGGGATTTGACCAAAAAACACGAGCACCCCGACCACTTATGGCCAGGTTGCACTTTCCTGCAAGCAAGCTGACCAAGATGAAGACTGAAAACAAGAAATAAACCAGCCATGACACAGTGATGATTGTTACCGAGAGGTACAAACTAATGTCAATCAATAGAGGTAACTACAATAGCCAACCAGTATCAGCCCATAAAAGAAACAGAAATTTGCAGAGTAGCAGAGAAGAAAATTTTTTTACTAACAAATTGTTGTACACAATTGTTCTTTATCTAACATGAGATGCATCCACCCGTGTTAGCACAGTAGAAAGAACTTTTTTATTGAAATTTTTAACCCCATGATGAGTGGGATCATCTAGTCTGTCAAATTATAAAAACTGTGATTGTTATTTTAATTCATGCTCTAAAGAGAGCCATTTTCAATAAATTACCAACAATAATTTTTGCTACTCAAGCTCCAATCCATAAAACAGTATAGACTTGGAAATTTGTGTATCTATGACGTGGCCCGTGTGTTATGTCATGTTATTTTCATGTCATAATACAGTATAGACTGTTATATAAATTTTGACAATCATGTTCATCTTATTTTTTTCCTGTTGTTTTTGTGTCAATACATAAGCATTATTTATGCAGAGATATATATAACCGTCATGATAAATATTACACCCTGTAATGGACTTCATCTCCACAATGACCACGACCATGGTGTACATGAGCTCATTTACCATCTCTGCTCACACCTTTCAATGATTCAACAACTTATTGAACTTCCACATCTCATTGCTAATTTTAGGTTCATTTTGAGGACATGGGTACATTTCTCCCAAACCAATTATTTACCAAACTATCTATATTAAAATAGGGGGGAAAGCATTAGCCCTTCAAATGGTAAAATATTCAACAAGCCTTGAAATACCTTGTGCTTTATAATATGGTAAAAATATAATAAATGTCATATACTGGTGAACCTAAGGCATAAAAAGCTTTCTTATCACTTAATTGCTTCATTGACAAGAACTCACCCTTCTATTTATCGAACTAGGACCCGGTTCATTACATTTTAACAACCCATAGTTAACAAGCATATGTGAGGGGCCCACTTACAAAATTTTGAAGGTCATACTTTTGGACAGTGATTAACGATGCATTGAAAGTAATGGAGGAAAGCAGGACCCCATTAAATCAGACTAACACTATAAATTTTGAAAATTGTCATTGTAAGTAATGCTAATACCTTTTGTATTAGCATTATTCTAAGGATAAAACTTCCTCGGAGGGAATTACTGTGCAGTTAAGCTAATCAAACAGCACATTCAAAATGATCATTGAAAAAAATTGTAATCAGATAATCATAAAATCAAACCTGATTAGGCAAACCTAGTCCACAGGTACAAGATGCCTGCTACTATATTGCTCTATCCAGAAGACGATAAACCAACCCGCCAACAATAATCACCTTCACCTACAAAATAACAACTAAAATGATAAACACCTAGGATACTGTTGGCTCCAACAATCACATTTATCCTTATAAAACTAAAAAGATAACCAAATACTATAATAATGGCTTTGACAATCATTTGTATACTTATAATCTTTAAGAATTAAAGTTTGCAAGAAAGGTCAAAAAGTTATCATTTTTCTATCTTTTTCCCCATTTGACATTCGAATGGAAATTTTCAAGAACTTAATGTTCAAGATTAAAAACAATAATTGGCAAAAACTTGCTTAAAAAGTTGAGAACTTTTAAGCAGTTCATTACCTCTGTTGCATGAACAAGACAACTTCTGATATCAATGTTTATTAGAAAAGAAAAGGATCGATAACTTCTCCATTTGATTTATCTACAAAGAAGGATATTATTTTTTAATAAAAAAATGAAATGAAAAAAGACGAAAGAAAGACACATCAACCAAAGAATAGCACATTTTGGAAAACCACTCTTCAAAGCTAAAACATATAAGTCATATGTTGTAGTAAATGTGTCGCTTCATTTAGTAAAAATGTGACACTAACAACCACTTAGACCTTCCCAAGCTCAGCAAGTCTTTTTACATGTGTGCAACAATTCATTAATGGAATTTTCGAAGGCAGACATGCAGTACTAAGTGATAAATTGCTCTTATTGAAATTGGGTTGTCAAACATGGCCCGGCATTGGCATTCAGACTAAGATACTGCAGCAATCCTTGGCAGCACATAAAGAAAACCATGCATTGTATGGATAATTCCAAAAACATTCAGGTCTTACTGGTCTATTATTTTTCTCCTTTAATGATTTTCTAGGGCTCACAAATCACAACCAACTGACCTTAACAGGTCCAAGTTCTTTTGATACTAATTTAACATGTAATTTTTCACGACTTAAAATTTAATTTAAGGGAATGCAGGTTTGTCGTAAATAAACAAATATGGAAAAAAAATTAAGGCCCAACCGCCCAAGTAATCCCTCAAACAAGTCATAAATATTACAATAGTTTAAATAACAAAACCTTTATGATGGAAACATGAATGTAAAACATGTGAGAACAATTTGATCTTACTGCCTTGAGCTTCAATGCCATAACAACATTGTCTTCAAGCAGCTTCTCTGTATTAAAATTTGAAATGATGATCAAAGATCAAATTAAACATGATAAAAACAGATCAAAAGAAACTCAAGGAAGCTTCCATGCAAATATAAAAAGCACACTAGAAAAAAACATAAAAATAATATTTTATATATGCACACATGGTGTAGGGAAAATAGCTTTTTTTGAGGAAAAAAGTGACATACTTCAAAAAAAATTAGTCCTCCATATCATTCCAGTTTAATTCTCAACAGAACAATTCAACAGACTATAGACACTTAGGCTTTGTACCACAGCACTCAAATGTATAAATTACATGTAACAGGTAAATGATGAACATAAGACAAAATGAAGGGCAAGATTATGCCAGAGGGCATATAAATAGTTCTTTGCACAACATACAAAAAGCAAACACTACAATCCCTTATTTGCACAATAGCCACTATCAACAATTACTATCTCTTTCATGGTGAAGTTTTGTCAATTACTATTCATATGTTGCTTAGCCTAATTCAAACAGCAATTAAAGCATTGTTGCTCAATAGTTTATCCAAACCCTTTATATGAACATCAAACGAAAAGCAAGGTATAAACGTCGATTCGCTTGACTCGTGCATGCAAACATATTTTCAAGTAATAAAACATGATAAATCCACTCTCAAATTCATAAGACTTTTTCATCAACAAAAAGATTTTCTGAAAGCTAACAAAATCAAAAGCAACATGTAACCGCCAAGTATAACTCCTATAATGATTGCAAATGCTGAACATCAGCAAAACCTTATATAGACACTTAATCATTGAATGAACCGGCAATAACAGAAAGTTGATACGACGCGCCTTGCATGCGTGTGCATAAATCCTAACCATCAAAGAAAAAAATTCTTGAAATGTAAATTTCATAGCAATCATCCAATAATCGTGCAAGAAAACGTTATGAAAAAACATGTATTTATTACAAACTTAAATTAGTTAAAGTCGTAAATGAAAGATTCATCAAATGAAAAGCAAGGTATAAACTTCGATTCACTTGACTCATGCATGCAAACTTATTTTCAAGCAATAAAATATAATAAACCTACTCCCAAATTCAAAAGACTTTTTCATCAACAAAAATACTTCCTGATAGCTAACAAAAATCAAAAGCAACATGTAAGCACCAAGAATAACTCCTACAAGATTGCAAATCCCTCTACTGAACTTTAGCAAAACCTTATAGACATGTAATATTTGAATGCACCGGCTATAACAGAAAGTTTATACGACGCGCCGAATAAATTCTTACCCATTAAAGGAAAAAATTCTGATATTTAGATTTCATAGCAATCATCCAATAATTACACAAGAAACATGTATTTATTACAAACTTAGATAAGTTAAAGTCGTAGATGAAAGATTGATCATAAATATCAATTTAAACAATTGTTTAAAAACAATTTTACAAGCTCGTTTAGAATATCACAAATGTACAAGGGATATCAGATTTAACACTTTTACCTCATTGTCAAATTTCCTCTATTTGATCAACAACCAAACTAGGATTCAACTCACTACAATATATCATACAACATTATAAAAGTAAAATGAACCTTAGATATTAAACTCAGAAGATCTATTTTTTTCTTTTTTTTCTTGTGCATTTTCTGAGCATCAAAACATCGATTAAATTAAAGGAAAAGAATATATTGGAATGATATTAAAATTACATTGGGAATAAAAAGTAAAAAAGGAATCATAGAGTTTATATCCTTTCAATTCGCTTTCTTCTAATTTTGCTTCCATCATCTCAGAAATCGAACAACAATTTTATCATTATATTCAGTTCAAAAGATCATGGAAGCAAAATGAACATATTTTTTTTTAAAATTTCCTCCAATATCTCAACAAACAAACAAGGATGAACAAATTATTTAGGGCAAAATAAACAATATTTGATCGAAAATAACCTCGAAATATATACAAGAGAAGGTTAAATAAAAAATTAAAAATAAAATAATACCTTCATTGATGTCATAAAAGTGGTTATAAGAGTAAGAAAAGGAAATAACAGACGAACCAATGGAAGTGCAGATTCCAGATAATACTACTAATAATTACCTTTATTTATTATTGTGGCTTTTTTAGATTTTGAAAATTTTTAGGCTTTTTTTCAGATGGTTTTCATTTGCCGCCATTTGTTCTTCCTCCTCTGCCTGTTTTACTGAAAAACCTTCTTTGCTGTAGTGACGCGTGAATTGCTACAACTTCATTCAACCGTCTTATGTTGTGAACACGTGTATCGTTTTAACCCTGGCCCGGTTCTGAAATTGTCTTTGTTGATATTGAAAAATTAAGCTTAAAGGTAGGTTTAGTAAACTCAAATCAGTAAAGTTTTTTATTTATTAATTAGGGATGAAAGAGAGTATAATTTTACGAATTTTGCACCACATTTATTTTAGTTAGGACGAGTATGGATGTAAATTTGGTGGACAATGATCAGGCGTGAATGTTTAAAATTATATTTGTTCATTTTTATTTTTATTCGTGAATATAGTAAATTAAGTTAGGAAGAGAATAAATAATATTTTATATATTAAACTGTTAATACAGTTAACAAACTATTTATTAATATTATATAAACTATAATACGTAGTCTATAATAAATTATTAGATGAACCCTTTTCACTACGTAGGATATGGTCTCTTCCAATAATTTTTTGTCACATAAGCTTTTTTTTTTATGCCAGCTCGTGTTCGAAAAATTATTAAATGGACCATTTTCACCACGTAGAATTTGATCCCTTCCAATAATCTTTAGGTAAAATTTTGATACACAGACCGTGAAAAATTAATTTTACACAAGCCTGTGTATTTACACTATAAAAATCCAAATCATAAATTCCTAACCCTAACCCTAAAAAACTAAACCTTAAACCCTAAACCATAACACTGAATTCTAAATACTAACCTTAAATTCTAAACCCTACAACCTAAACCCCTAAACCCTAAATTAAAACTCTAACCCCTAAAACTAAAAAGCATGTGTAAACTAAAGTTTACACGGCTTGTGTATCGAAGTTTTTTCCATAAACTTTTTTTATGCCAGCCCTTGTGTTCCCTCCCAAATCCATTCTCACGTCTACTTCCTCTAGCCACTTTCAGAAACAAATCCATTCCAATCTCTTATAATGAAAATCTAAAAAAAAAAACCTTAATCATCGCATCAATTCTTTTGTCTTTGACATGAGCAATATTATGCCCTCACTATGTTAATCTTGAGTGATCGAGATTTTGAGTGAAACGAAAGAAGGGTGGAAAATGAATTTGGTGATGGCTAGAACTTATAAGGAAAAAAAAAGAAAGACAAAAAAGTTTGATATAGGAATATAATAAAAAGATAGATCCAGAAAAATGATCCAAAATACCTTCAAAGAAAAATAAATTTAAAAACAAAGGCTTTTCTTTTCTAAAAACAAAAGGTAGAAATCATCGACGGTTGAATGATATAATACAAGGGGGTTTACCTCCAATTTTCCGTTAATCTTGTTTTAATGCTTTTGATTCTTGTAGTAAATAATTCTTTTAGTATAAATAAGAATGAAATATTAGTTTCTCCATTAACAAAATAAGCTTTAATCTTCTGGAGTTTACAACATAAAATCCGTAAAATGTTCTTTACCAGGAGCCGGGAGGGCAAAAAAAATAACTGTTGATAATAAACACGACATTGCAACTTACTCTAATACTACCATCATTTGTCTCAATGTTCAACAACCAAAACATCAAAGTCAAAATCATGATGAACAACTCCATATACGTAAGGTTTTTATGATTTACAATCAATTTCTTGAGAAAGATTCCCGACATGTGCATATAACACCTGGACAAGACGATGAACAGTTCCAATCGTCCGTAGAAGTTGAAACAATATTTACCTAACTATTAGGATATACGAATCTGGTGGTTGTGCCTATTTGGCTTTACCTGATTATAATAAAAAGGTACAGTGACATTCACATTTCGCTTCAACAGCCAATTCCAAATTATGGCCATTGAGACGATAAAATGTACCATAAATCAAACTATGCACACAATTCGGTTACCTCAGACTATGTATGTCTGTTTCGAACTCTTTGGACCGCGTTTCCTTCTCGGGTTAGCACTGATCATGCAGGAGAAGGCATTGACAAGCTCAGAATCCTCTTCGGTTGTCAAAATTTTCGCACCATTCGGGTCTGCGAGTAGAAGTTTCGCCACAAGATATCCTGCAATAGACCAGGTTTGGAACAGTTGCGACTGTTTTCCGATGAACCTTGCTTTTTTAGTATCATAGTACTCGGGCCATTTGTCTCTGGATAAGCGTTTCTCAGCAACTGAAACAGCTTTAGCAGCAATTTCGGGTCTATTCATCTTCATGCATGCAACTGTGAGCTGCACGATGGGATTCAAGTAGCAGAGTTTCAACCGTTGATTGCCAAACTTACATTCAAAAGCAAATCTTTTTTGTATGCAAAACATTCTATATATTATCTTTTAATACTTCTCATAAATATGCCTAACATAGTTGACAATGCACCAATACCTATGGCTAAAAGTAGGCCAGACCGTCTATAATCTACAAACTACAAGCTACAATGCAGTGAATTTTCCCAGCATCAACAGCATCAATATATATATATATATATATATATATATATATATATATATATATATATATATATATATATATATATACCAGTACACCACATACTTGGTCATACATACACATAATTTGGATGGTCATCTACAAGTACATAGGTAAACGAGAAAAACCCTCAAAATTTAGAGAACTCGAATGCAAACCTAAGATCAGGATATTAACAAGGAAAATTTGAGTAATTAAATGAATGTCACCATCACTAACCTGCCAGAGTAGAGTTGGCCAGGAGCCACCATTGTGGTAAGACCAAGGCCTGCATTAAAAAAAAATTGCAATTAAAATGTTGATGCCGACCAAAATAAGAACATTATTATATTTAAGGGAGATATATTACGTGTTCTTTGGATCACAGCCAGTAATGATCTGCCACTCCTGACCTTCAAGAGCTGGGTAACAGATCTTAAATGGCATTTCTGCCACCAAATCTGTCCATTTAGCTTCAACGAGATCCAATATAGCATGTGACTGAGCGGTTGTTGCAAGACCACTCGCAACAGCCCAGAGATTTCCAAGAGAAAAGAACCGAAAATCCATATGAGCAGGTTGTAAGTTCCCAATCAGGTAGCCTCCTTTATTAGGCATCCATTCCACCAACCAAGGAGAGATTTGATCGGGATAAATATTGAACTTATTAACGGCATCATATGAATACTCTTCAGTCTTGTAACGGTAAATCTCATTAAGTTTTCTCATATCAATCCAGTAATATTCTCGGATATGAAACGACAGAGCAACCAGACGGTTATTCAATGCTCGAAGAAGATCAGCTGATCCATCCTCCGGAGTAAGCATTTCACGTGCACATAACAATGCTGAATAGAAAAGTGCCTACAGCAATGCAAAAATCATCTGAATATCAGGTTCGTTTCCACACTTGATTTTAATTTCTCTTGCAGGGAAAGCATGTAATTTTCTATTTTAAATGTGGCCGTGCACATAAAAATAAACATTATATCAGTAAACTCAACCAACTTGCAACATAAATCAAAAGGAAGCCAGGTATTTATATTTTGAATGATTTTTTCTAGAAATAACAGAAACGTAACTTTCTAACTACAGTTTTTTTTTTCCTTTTCTATTTTACCCTATAGGATCTTTTATAAAGGAAAAACTTAGTGTCAAAAGGAACAACCGAGCGGATTGCTCTTGAGATTATTTTTCATTTACCTGAATTTCCAGAGGGTGTCCATGAATTCCCATGCGGCGATCAATCATACAAGAACCATCAGTAACCAACAATGTAGGGAACATATCAAAACCATCAGCGAGGCATAGCCGCAGAATCATCTTGATTCCGGTTTGGACGTCAACTCTCTCCTGAACTGAAAGGTCGCCCGAACATTTGCCATATGCCCGTAATAATATAATCCACCACAATCCTGCAATTGAAAGAGGTTGTTGCGAAGTATATTTCAATGAATAAAATAGAAAATAGAATCTTTCTAGACTTTTTAAAGTTTTACCGGAATCAACAGGAGCAACACGGCCAATAGCTGCCTCCCCAAAATCAGGATCCAATACCTCCTCTGTTGCCAAATCATCACCATCAAGAGGAACTGTGCGCACTTTAAAACTTGCAGGCATCAATCCCTGACCAGGGCTATGACAGTCCATTGTTTTCTCCCAGCTCTACAAGTATGTATATTAAAAAATAAGGAAAACCCCAGGAAATTCAGACAACAGTAGGACATAAATTTGATGTTATTGCAGATTATCCAAAAACTCAACTTTGTCAAATGCATATAGATCCAGATGGATATTGAGAACTGCATGTAGAGGAAACCTCTACCGTGTCTCAATTTGATGTTATTGCATATGCAAGTGTTGTCACACTGGTTCCTACACAGGAAGTTTACACGTGGAAATGACATTTTCTATTGTTCTCATCCACAGCCACTTATAAGAAGAGTTCATTTTGCTAAATTTTCAATAATATTCGAAAACCATTAGAGCTGAATCCTTTAATGATTTTGATTATGCTATCAGTTAAAAGGTTACACGATCATGGTTGTGGACATGTTTAAATCCATGTTTATACTCATTTCAGCTATTTCTATAGACTCCATTGCTATTAATACTAACTAAATCTAGGAATATAAGAGGTGAATGACCTTTAACGGTAGAAGTAACATCGAAGTGTTTATGTCACCAGGCATTTCTTATCTACTGGAAAACAATGAGTTAATGGGCACATCTATTTTCACCAAGTAGTGCTAATTTGAAAAGTACATGCTTTCTGCTATGTGTGTAACCAGCAAGCTAACAAAGCTTTAGGAATATGTGAACCAATTGTAGATATATACTGGCAAATGGCAATGACTAGGCAGTTAGAAAGAAAAGTGAAACAAGAACGAATTCACCATCATGAAATCAAATAATATAAAAATAATCATCAAGCTTTAAGAGAAACCAACTTAAAGAAGAAACAGTGGCCAACTGCCATAGTAATGGTGTTGGCAGACCAACCCTAGCTTGCTAGGACAATTTTTGCTTTGATCATATGAAAACATGCAAAATCACAGAATTGTCTTTGTAAAGGAATTAGAACAGAAGAAATAATTTATCAAGACATCAAAAGAACCACCAAAAACATAAACTTGCCATCAGAAATCGACAATACAATAGTCATACTATCTAATATGAAATTACCTGTAACTGAAGTGTGTGAAGTATGAAGTTCCGAACAATGTCATACTCTCCTTTTAACAGAAAAGCAATACCAGAAGGTATGAAATCACGAATAAAGACTTGATCGTAATTCACCACATTGGAACTTGTGGGACCATTGGCAGAAATTGTTCCTACAGGACTTCCACAATAATAAACCATGGAAGCTTTGAGTAACTCCCACGCTTCTTCCTCGATAGAATCTACACTAGCTCCAGCAAAGGTGTTTGTGCCTGCTCCAGCTTTGCCATTCGATATCAAGGCTTCATTTTCCTTCTTCAATTTCTCAACATCCTCAACCTCCAGGATGTTTTGTGAGTTTATCGAACTATTAAGATTCGGGTTTTTTGCATTATCCACAAACCATGCCTCATTTCCTCTCCCCGTATCTACTCCACTCACACTTTCAGCATGCTGGCATTTGCAACTAAGAAGCTTCAATCTGTCGATTGTCGTATTCCTATACAAACCACCACCCAGGAGCTTACTCCTATAGTTTTCTATTCGACATCCCGACATACTTGAACACTTCAGGGACCGCAAGTACTTCGGGCCTTCTTTCTTCGCAGACTTAATGAGGCATTTAGAGTAAAATACCAAATCCAAATTGGTAGAACACAGATCACTACTTAAAAACTGAGGGGCAGCCCCAGATAAAACGTGCAGAACTGCCTTCGAAGTTCCCATTGACATGATGCTAATCAAATTAAAGGCACTGTATCAAAATCAAGTTCCTTCGAATAAAATATAATCCAGAAGCTTCCCTTCAAATCAAGATAGTCAAACCTTAAATCAAAAACAGAAAGATCAAAAGATACAATCAATATATACTATGAAAAAAGCATTCACGAAAAACCAGTAAAAGGAGGAACGCACACATGAACCTTACATGTTTAGAACCACAAGATAATATGTATATAAAGAGAAAAAAATCATGATAATAATAAATTAATTAACTGGTCGAATGGAAATTAAAGCAAAATAAGAATAATTTTATAAAATCAAACTACTCTACAAAAGCTCAAGAGCAAAACTCAAATAAATTTATCGATGCAGATGCGGGGAAAAGAAAGTCGTGTAAATTCCGATTCTGCAAAGCATTTCAAAATATTCCTAAAAGAACAATGCAGGGGAAACACATTGATTAACTTACACAAATGCCCAGGAGCAAAAATTCCAATGAAATTATCAATATTCAGGTTCGGAAAAAGAAAAAGACCATAAATCTATATTTTTTTCGAAGCTTTTATAAAAATTCCAAAAAGAATACGAATCCCAGCATGCAAACAACAAACCCAGATCGAATTGTATAGAATTGAAAGCGAAGGAAAAATAGCTAACCTTAGTGGGCCTGTTTCATGTACGAGATGAAAAATCGGAGAGAAACTGAGATAGTTTAGTTTTGAAATAAAATGGAAAATAAAAAAGACTGGGAAATGTTTATTTTCAACTATTTGTGTGTACTAAAAGTAACACGCAATCTTATTTTTCGGCATATAAAGTAATCACACAATCATTTTCAAATGTAAACGAGGTGGATATTTCACAGGCCAAGCTTCCACGTCTCTCTTTGCTTCTTATCCTATAAGAACAACACTGTTGATAACAAAAATATATGTTTAATTGTTTATATTTTTAATTTTCAAAAAGGTTGTTTATATTTTGCTAAAAAGGTTGTTTATATTTTAGTTTTTATAAAAAAAATTAATTTTTAGTGAATATTTATAAATAGACCATTATGAGATTACAAATTTTAAAGTGGTCAAAATAATATTTTAAAAATATTGAAGGATATTTAAACAAGTAAGTTATGTTTTTAAAAAAGTCTTTCACTTCTCTCTAAGAAATAAAACCCTAACCCTCTTTTTAGACCTCATTCGCATAGCGCCGCTTTTGGCGTTGAGCGGTGGTCGCCCCCTTCGCCACCTCTTTTTTTCTTTTCCTTCTCTTTTTTCTTCTTCGGTTTTCTTGTTTTTTCTGGCCATCCGGTGGTCAGTTGGTCGCGGAGTCTCCTCTCCTGGTGTCTAGGGTTCTGCTCGAGTCGTCGTTTGTGTGGGGATGTCTGAACTCGAAGATGTGGGGTTGGTTGGGCCCTTGCCTCCGATCTCTGCCGAGCTTTTCAACGGCGATCCTCCTCTTAGCCACCGTCCCTGACGATTGGCTTGGCCTCGTCCCCTCGTTCTCGCCCTTCTCTCTTCATCACTTTCCTCAGTTTTTTAAGTGGTGAAACTGGAGTTTCTTGCTGCATCGCCTACTCTTCATTTTATTCTTCTGTATGGTCAAAAACGTATATGCAGATCCAAGATCGGCAGCTGGCTTGGTATTCTTCTCCTTCCCCGATGGTTCAGTCTTCCCCCTCTGTTTGGGAGGGGTCGTTGCGTTCTTCTTTGTTCTGTTGCTCCTCTGTTTCCTTTTGTTTGTTTGTATGTTATTGTTTTATGTTTGCTCGGTCCCCTGCCCCCTGTTTCCTTCTTGTTTGTTTTAGTTTCAGTTGCTCTGATTCTTCTTCTTCACCCATGTATTTCTTCTTTTGTTTTGTTGCTTGTTTCTTGATTAATGAATGCCGGCTTTATTATCAAAAAAAAAATGAATGATTATTTAACTAATTATATATATTTTAAAAAACCATATAAAAAAAAAGTTGGCAACGGCCACGCCAAAAAAAATCATGCCTAGTTCCACCCAATGATGCCGTCAAGTTTGATTACATGTACTTAGTACAATAAATTTAATATTGCTATTAATTTATTAAATATTAATTTAAATTTTTTAATAAAATATAAATATTATATTATAATCACACTAGTATATTTTTAAAAAAATTTAAATAATTTAATTTGGTAAATGGTTCTTATATTATTCTAAATTTTATTCTTCGTGCTTTAATTTTGTAGTGTTAAGTTCATGTAGTGTTTTTTATTTTAACATTTTGGTCCCTCCATTAACTCATGTTCAATTTTATTAGGAGTATTAATTATTGACTTTGAAACTATAAAAAAGGTAAAATACTTTTTAGTATTATATGTTTATAGTTTTTATCATTTTGATCCATAATTATTACTATAAATAACAATATAATAATGAAAATTTATTTTTCTTAATACCAAAATTGATTTTTTCGGTTTGATTAATCGAATTCTCAAATTTATCTTTTAAATTTTAATTTATCGGACTTTTTGTACAATCTTATTCATTTTGTAACCTGTGTATACATGCAACTAATTTGTGAATCGTTTGTGTATACAAACTAGTATATATCATATGTAACAAGAATTGCAAGCAATCATGGAAACAACCCTATGTGGATGACTTACAATTGCAACTCATGGTCAGTTTTAAAATTTGTCATTTAATTGATTTTTTAAAATCATATATAGAGCCTTATATAATAAATATATATTTTTCATAATTTTATAAATAATTAAAGGTAATTTACTATTATGACAAAAGTTAATATTTCAATCTATAATTTATTGGTTTAGTTTATAAAATACCGAAAAGAAAATTGTATATCTTTTAAAATTAATTTCGAATGTATTAATATATATTTTTCATATAAGCACAATCGAATTTCTATTATAGATTTCTTCCTTTAATATATAAAAAAACATATTTATAGTTTAATTCATAATTTTTCCTTTTTTATAATAATATATTACGTCACAATTTTCTCATAAATCATAATATGATTCATGTGAATATAAAATTATTTTAACGAAAAACTTTAATTGAATTTCATTAATTAAAAAGAAGAATTACACAGTATAACACACTCTAATATCTACGGAGATAAAAACATAAGGAAATCAAAGAGTGTGAAAGATAAAATTAAACACAATCCTTCGTAAAATTTGTTCCATCTTCCAAATGAAATTTCAGCAAAGCTAAATTTTAACAAAAAATCTCCATGTATCAAATAGTTATTTCGGCTGCGAGTTCTTGACACATTAACAAAAAAAATTAATTGTATTTGCAACTAATTCGTGCATTGTATAAGAATATAGGGTAAAATATACAAATAATCACCAAATTATACTAATAAATATAAAATAATTACTAAACTTACAAAAATTACATAATAAACATTAAACTTTAATTTTTTGTATTTCCAGCGGGGACGGCGCCATCCCTATTTTCCCTCTCATTTCTCCCCCTCCCCTTTCTTAAAACGTAATTAACGCGAAACTCCATAATTCTTTTTAATTTTCGTAGGGAAATACCCAAACTTTTTTTTGGATAATCAGGCTTTATTATCCAAGAACCTCAAAGATCACAGTCCATTTTTTTCCCTTTAAATTTCATTTTTCTCTGTCTCTTGATAAAAAACAGGGGACTTTTCTTTTGTTGTTAGGGAAATTTGTAGTTGATTGATCTTTGTTTTCAAGATATTGTCTTCTTCTTCTTCTTTTCTCTTGTTTACTCACCACTTTTTTTGTAGTTATTTTACTATTTTCCTTTTCTTTTTAATTTTTCTTGGTAAAGAAAGAACATTTCTCTTGCTGAGTCGGACGTTTTTGAACTTTACCGAGTTATAGGTTTCGTTTTTGGTCTAAACTCCTTCTAGATCCGCTTCTAATTGAAGTTCCATCAGTTGATCTCGTTGCTTCTCTATTTGTCAACGTTCTTCTGATGTTGTTTTCTCGGGTTAACTGAGTCAACTCAACATTTCGTTTCTTTACCGACTGAGTGGACTTCTTGTGAAGTTCACTGCGCCAACTCGGGAGTTGGGGGTACGGAAGATCGAGGAAGGAGTTGGGTATAATAAGAAATAAGAACCGAGCGTCGATACCTTCGGCGAGGATGAGGCGAACCACAAGGGTTTTCAGGATGGTGAGGGTCTCGGAGGCGGTGGTTCTTTGTTCTGGTCGCCGTCTCTGGCCCGATTCCGGTGAAGTAAAGCCCAAGAGTGAAGTAAATGAGGCTTCTGCCGAGGTAAATGGGAAGCCCAAAAGATTAGGCGACGAATCAAGAAAAACTGATGGCGGCACTGTAGATAGGATGTTTGGGACTGTTTATACCCGAAAAGGGATGAGAAATGGGGTTCAAAAGTGCCAACATTCAGAGGATTCGGACCAGAGAAAGCGCGGGAAAAAGCTCAACAACGACGTGGAAGAGCCAACCGTGTTTGCTTTTGTTGTCGAAAATGGAGATTGTTGTCGCTGGTTTCCCAACATCTTGTTTTTGGTTTTGGATAATCTGAAAAGGGTAGAAGTAGGATTGTCGGAACTCGCCGCCTTTTTGATGTCCGAGCCATTATCAAGTGTTTACGCTTCAAACGGGGTTCACTTATTGTGGGTAAGTTCATAACAACCGGTCAAAACTTCTCTTGTTCTTTTCTTTGGCAAAACTATACCCGAAATGTCAAACTGAAAATTCGACCCGATTAACTCAAGTCCTAATCTTATTTGATTAGATCATAAAATTTTCTAGTCATTCAGAGAGATCCGGATACAAAAGGGTCTTAACCCAATATTGATTTGACCCGGAATGACTTTAAAATTTTAAAACTTTAATTGTTCGATCCAAATCCAACTTGGCATGTTTCATTTGATAGGACTAAGTAGTAGGGGTAATATGAATTTATCGAATTCCACTACGTAGAACATTTTCATTTATTGATTTTCTCTATAAAAATCATTTCAGGGACCTCCTGCAAATGGAAGTGGAATTTGCAAGTTCTCTGGGGCTAGGGAGTTCGCTCCGTTGTTTTTCGTGGATTTCTCTGCAGTTCCATGTTGTTTTATGTATATGCATTACCGTATGCTACTTAGTTCGAAGCGCATGGAATTAGTTCTTGTAAATACCGATGAAATAATTAGTGACAGTGCAGAAGATGAGCCATGTATAGCCTCTGTTGTAGATGTTTCGAAGAGTTTGAGTGGTTCTAATTTAGTTAAGACTGATATTCTCGGGAGCAAAGTTGTTTAGGATTTAGCTTCTAAGATGATAGGTCGAAATGGTTCGAGTTATCGCTTTATCCAGAGGAGGAGGAGTTCGTTGAGGAGAAGGAGGGCTAGGAACCCTTCACTTTTCGGCATAGTCAAGGCTAGTGGAACTCTAATGTCTGATTTGATAAGTAGTAGGAGAAATGACATCATTTTTTCTTCTGTAGTTTCTAAAATCAAGCATAGGTGACCTGTCCCTAGTAGTTCAGTTAACTTAATTGATGTTGGCTCTTCTATTTCGAACTTAATGCAGAATGCAGATTCATCATAATGCTCAGCAAGTATATTAGTAATTGAACCAGACAGATGTTACAGGGAGAAAGGAGCCATTGTCACGTTGGAGCTCTCTGCATCACGAGAATGGCTTCTTGTTGTAAAAAAAGATTGGTCAACTAAGTATGCATGCAAGGCGAATAGAGATATCAGTCCCGGTTATAGCAACCGCTTCACTCCCTCTATAATTTGGACTGGAGATGATAATTGGAAGCTTGAGTTTGCAAATGGGCAGGACTGGGCCATTTTCAAGCATCCTTACAAGGAATGTTTTGAGCGTAACTTGCCTTCTTCAACGGTTAAGACTATCCCTGTGCCCGGGGTTCGTGAAGTTCCATGGTACGATAATAGAGCCTCTGTTCTGTTTTGTAGACCACACTTGTATATTTCTTTAGATGAGGATGAGGTATCTAGAGCCTTGGCAAAGAGGACTGCAAATTATGACATGGACTCGGAAGATGAGGAATGGTTGAAGAAGTTCAATATTGAGTATTTTCCCGGAAATGGGCATTGTGAGCATCTTTCAGAGGATTGTTTTGAGTTTATTGTTGATGCTTTGAGAAGGAGGCCTATCTCCGTAGTCTGGATGATAACTCTAATGAGGAAGTTGCTGCTGCCCATCTATGTCTTGATCTGGCTAGTGCAGAAGTGACTGTAGCTGTTCATGCTTACTGGTTGGAAAAAAAGAAAAGGACGACCGACACTGCTTAGAGTTTTCAAGGTAAAACTAGCATTATGATTTATATCATTTCGTTATTGCAATATTTTTGTTCAGTTTTTCTGTCATATGATTGCCTTGAAGGACTTCTTACGGAAATAGATATTGCTTTGAAGTTTCTTTATGTAAATACATTTTGCTGTAGTCCTTCAGGTAACTTACTTTGTTGTACTATCACTGCACTAAAGTCGCCTCGCTCTTCCTTTGGTGTTTGATTGTGATATGTAGACCGATCAGAGGCTCAGAGCAGCTTCTACATTTTATATTATTGGTTCTTGTAGATGTCTAACCAAAATGAATGTTCTATTCTAACACGCTCATAAGAGCAAGAAAGCTCCAGTAATTCCAAAGTCTTCTCGATGTAAGAGGAGCTTTTTTAAACGTCAAGCTAGTAGTGGAAGAGGCAAGCCACTGATTTTGTTGCAAGGTATATCAAGTGTACGAACTTTGAGTCGGATTCTGATGTGATTATGTTTCTCGTGCCTTCGATTATTATGTGTGGTTCATACATTTATCTATTCATGATAGTTACACATGCCCAAATAAATTTGATGATTTATCCCTTCTTTCTCATTGTTTGTCCTAGGACCTTGTTTCGGGTTTTTGCGCCCTTCCCTATTTTGACATTCCATATTTTGTGTTGAAGTTTCTTTGGGCGTTCTGTGATAGGACCCTGTTTCAGAGTTGTTATGTATATTGTAAACATGCAGCCTTGGCAGTAGAACCGAATGCTATGGCTAAAGCTGAAGAAGCTAGAGCCTCGGCAACCAGATCAGTTGAATCGGCTATCCTCAAACGTCAACGGGCGCCGTTACTAATGCAGAATGCTGATATGGCAACATACAAAGCCATGATGGCACTCAGAATTGCCGAAGCTGCTCAGTTTACCACGTCTTCGGATGTTGCAGTTGCTCACTTTTTTGACTGATGATGCTTCAGTACTCCGCTAATTGCCACTTTCCCGGAATTTGGTTTTTGAAGCTCATGGAGGACGACGATTGAAAAAGGGAACTGGTAAATATTGTATAGCTTTAATTTTGAATGTATACCATGTATTGTTGTAATTTACTAGTTAATACCGTTTTTTTGCCATGTGTATGGTAGAGAAATCTGAAAACAACAAATAATAGAGGTAGTTTAGAGCCCAAAAGTTAAAATGGCTGCAGGATTCAAACCTGCTATTTATATGGTTCAATAACACTAGAAGTTATTGTGTTTCGAAATGGTCCAAAATAAGCTTTAAAAATACTATCCGTGAAGTTGAAAATAGTTGGTTATTGAAAAGATGATTAAAATGTGTTTTTTAAAAGATTTTTGAATTATTTCAGAAATTAAAAAAATTGAAAAAGTAGTTACTAGTCATGTTTTGATTGGAATTTAAATGACGCGATGGAGAAATTACGGAAGAAAAATGTTAGGATCTAATTTGGTTGAGAATAAACGTTAGGTACTAAGTTAGAAAAAATGTTCGATATTTATTTCGGGCCACTTGGATTAAATTTAAACTGGCTCGAATCATACCATTATTAAAATATAAGAAATAATTAGGTTGAAAAAAGATCAATATTATACGACACAAATTGGTTTGATATCTTTTTCATTTTTCGAAGGTATGTAAGACAAAATTTAGAGATTTAAGGCAAAAGCTACCAATTTTTTTGTAAGAGACGTCTTGATTTTTTTTAAAAGTATATTTAATTGCAATTTAACCGTTGCATGGCTCGTATAACCCACATAAAAACATCAATAATAAAGAAAAAATGCTACACTTACATGTGGCGTCTTTCTATATTAACTAAAAAAATATAAACAAATTAAAAGACGTCATTTGCATGAGGCGTTTTTTTCTCTAAATTTTTCACCTATTTTCTCGATATAAATTTAGAGTTAAATTATCCACCAAATTTTACCTACGATCCTAACTATTTTTTAATTAATATTTCTTGTTAAAATATTTTGAAATATCACAAATAAGATAAAAGTCGAAGCAATTGCATCATTAAAAAATTGCTTTACTTTTAGGCCCAAACAGCTTATCTGGGCGATGCTTTTCTAAAACTTGTTCCAAAGATTCCAGCAGGCCCACACAAAACCCTAAGCTCTATTTTTTGTGACTATTATATCAACCGCCCCTTTAAAATCCGAAAACCCTAACTTTCTCCTCCTCCCTTCTCTCTCCTTAAGCAACCTTGACGCAGCTGCCATTTCTTTTTTGCTTTCAGGTAAGCTAAACGCTCGTTTCTTTTTCCTCGGTTTGTAGATCTTAAAACCTGTCATTTTCTTCTTATGGAATGTTTGTTATTGATCTTTTATTCCGTTCAAGAAAAACGAAACTCTGATGGCTTGTAGGAAAGTAGAAGGATCCATTATCTATTGTTTCTGATGTTCCTAAATGGTTTCGCTTAAACATTTTCCTCCATGTTAGTCTAGAAAAAAGTAGAAGAATTCTTCGGTTCCTACTTTTCGGTGTTGAATTGCTTACGGTCATGTAATTTGTTGGGAGATTGTCGGACTTTGGTCTCATTAACCAAAAATGTTTTGATTTGAATATGGTTTGGAAATGGATGCAATAATTGTTTCGAATTTCATGTAAAAAATCTGAAGCAGGAGCATATTGTATTTGGAAATATGGTGAGGGTGAGCGTTTTGAATGATGCACTCAAGAGCATGTACAATGCGGAGAAGAGGGGAAAGCGGCAAGTAATGATCAGGCCGTCCTCTAAAGTTATCATCAAGTTCCTTATGGTCATGCAAAAGCATGGTTTGTTTCTCCTATAATCTCTGCCTTTGCCATTCATTCTAGTTTTAATCCATTGAATTTAGGTGTGTTTGATTTGAGTATATATTGTACATAGATAAGTTTAATTTTTGTTAGCCTTTTCACATATTAGAGCCATTGTATGAGCGATACATTGTGTTTTGACTGACATTGCAGGTTACATTGGAGAGTTTGAGTATGTAGATGATCATAGAGCTGGTAAAATTGTGGTTGAACTGAATGGGAGGCTGAACAAGTGTGGGGTTATCAGTCCTCGTTTTGATATTGGAGTGAAGGAGATTGAGGGTTGGACTGCTCGGTTACTTCCTTCAAGACAGGTTAGCTAAGAAATTTCTTGGTCGTTTAATAGCTTTTGTTTAGTTTTCGATAGTAGTGTTTTCATAAGAATTATTAGTTACTAGTATTTTTCCAAGTTCTAGAAAATTTCCTTGGGAAAAAGAAGCAACTTTGATTGATGAAAATTATTAGTTGATCTTTTTAGTAAGAAACTCGTGTTTGATTCAAAATTTGACACCAACTTTTAAACTTGAGTTTGATTTGATATAAAAATTGAATTTCTTGAGCTTGCTAAAGTGAGGTTATTTACTGATAAGCTGGGATTACATGTACTGACGTGCTTGAGTTCAAGTTTTGCTTGAGAGTTTTTGTTGCTGGTTAATTTTTTAAAAGCTTGATTAGAGGTGAGTTTTTTTATGCGTTTTACTGTTGCAGTTTGGCTATATTGTGCTTACCACATCTGCTGGAATCATGGATCACGAAGAAGCCAGAAGAAAGAATGTTGGTGGAAAAGTACTTGGTTTCTTCTATTGAGAGACAATTTCTAAGAAATTTCATTTTCAGTTTCTCTTGAACTCAGATTGAGATGTTGGTATCATTTTGTAGTTTGGCAGTTACATTTTAATGTTTTGTTTACGCTGTTTGTTATTATGAATTGTTCGGTTTTTGGATTCCCTTTGATAGTAGTTGAAACAGTATTTTATAATTGGGAGTTTCATTTAACTTTTCTTTGGATGAACTAGATATCTAAGCTTTCTTTGTGATTGTTATGTTCTAAAGCACATATATTCGGGTTCATTAAACTTGAGAAACAAATCCAATATTTGGGAGCAATAGAGGAAATTTGATTTTTTTAATCTTTGAATATAATTTGTCAAAGGGTTAATAATATATGTACTCTTTTAGATTATTTAACAAAAAAACAAGAGAATTTTTCATTATAATGTTGGAAATTATATAAACTAGAAATTTACTCTTTTTTTCAGAGCGTATTAAAATTTACATCAACGTTAGTTGCGGCGTTTATAATTAAAGATGTCTTGTAGAATAAGTTAGTTCACTTAAGATGTATTAAAATTTAAATCAACGATTGTTGCGGCGTTTACAATTAGTTAATACTATCGATTATAATTAAATTTTAGGGTATATTTCGGAATTAAGCCTCTTCTCCGGTGATTGTGTTTGGGCCATTAATCGATTGAGATGTATTACCTGATGGTTCAACTTCAAACCATATTTGAATTGGATATGCCCAAAAGAGGCTGACGACGAACATTAGGGTTCTTCTGGATCTGGCCTAGCCGATATTAGGCTTTAGAGACTCGAATTCGAAATCTTCAACGTAATTTGTTTATGAAGGTTGAAAATTATGGAGGGAAAGTAAGTCTAACGCGAATCAATATGAAATCGCCGGCTTCATAGTTCATCCTCATGGAAAGCCCCACTGAAGTTCAGGATGCAAGCTCCGCGCTCTTATTATCTAGGGTTTAGCCTAGGTGTTGAGTCTTTGTTTATTAGGATTAAAAGCCTGATTGAAGGCCGACAGCCGAGAATTTAATAACCATTAGGCTGGACATCGAAGTCGATGGTCAGCGGTATAAAGACGCTTTCACTTGGAACCCTTATGGTACGCATCAAACCTCATTAAGTATCGTTTCTCATGAATGCAAGAAATTTCGAGGAACTTCTTAGTTTTTATGCTTTGTTTGAAACTATTAATTTGGATTTAGATTTCATTTGTTTTATGAATTGCGGGAATATGCATACATTAAGTATGAATTAATGAAAATGTTTGCAAGTACGAAAACCTAAATTTCAAATTCATAAACAGTGATTACATTTTCACGTGTTCTATTACATGAATATATTATTTTTTGAATTCAAATTTATTTGAAATCCGAGTTCTTAAAAACAGCCTTAATTTAGTTTGCTAATGGAAGTGGAATGTATTCTCGTGTGAGCATGTTTATTTCTAAAAGATCCTAATTCAGAGGTGGTGATGTTTGCAAAAATGACTGAAAGACTTGGAACTTGCCCCTGTTTATTTCTATTACGGTTTTCTTCCTCCGATTTCAATCTTCATAATAAAAAAGAAAGTTGCACTTCAAAGCCGATTTGTTGTTGCACTTAATGTTCTCCTATTACTATGTGTGTCATTTTTTAGTCACAGCTTGCCACCTTTCGATCATATGAAGGCCAAGACATGTATGTTGGTGACAAGATCGTCCCAATTAAGGTTTCTTTCATAAATAAAATGCCAACAAGATTTATATAAATATTACATTTTTTCATTTAATGATTTTCCAACACCCTATCCATCACATGGACTTCATCAGCTTGATCTTCGAGTCAATCATACGGTTATTCGGGATCAATTTTTATGGGTGAGAATTGAAAACTGACTTTGTACCATATCATTATTATATGCATGTTCTTGTGTTTTCTCATGCTTGTTCATCATTTATCTTTTGTGAGCTATGCAATTTTTTCTCAATGAGATGTTTGAATTATATTATCTTAGCTGTTGTAGGACTTGAACTACTTTGATAGTGATCTTGAAGAATTTGCTAGAACTCTCTGCAAAGATTTAGGCATTGATGACCCTGAAGTTGGGGTAAGCAATTCATTTTAGAAGCATGCTCATAAAATATTCACCTACCCTGTTTCATTCTATTTTTATGCCTTCAAAACATATCTTGTGTATACTATTACTTTATTCTTTGCAGCCAGCAATTGCCTTAGCAATCAGGGAGCAACTTTATGAGGTAGCCATCAGCAAATCATGTGTTTCTACCTTATCTTAGTCATTGATGTAAGTATTGTATGGTCTGGCCGTTATTATATCGTTGTAATGGTATGTTTTTTAGATTGCGATTCAAAATGTAACTTCTGCAAGAGAGAACAGAATTAACAAAAAGGGTCGCCGGGCTGCTGATCATTTCCCTATCAAGTTTTTGTGTTGTTTCCTTACAATATAGTCACAAGCTTCGATCTTGTGTGCATGTCGATGACATTACTCTCTGTTTTCACTCTCTCATAGTAAAGCTAGTGGTGCTGCATTGGACTTGATGAAGTTATTCAGTTTCAGATCAAGTGTTGTTCGGTATGCTCTCTAGGTAAATCTGTTACAGAAAATTTTCTCTATTGAGGCTTGAAAATTTGATACGGTCCATTTGGAGACCGTATAAGGGGTGGGGTTTGGATTTCTAGATCCAAATTCTTTGTTTGGGAATGGTTTTATTTTGATTTGGGTCTAGGATTTCAACATACTTGTGCTATGTTCTTAAAAGTTCAGCACAAACAAGACTCTCTTACATGTTCCCATGTTAGAATTTAGAAAACATCACAGATTTAAGATTTGTTGAAGTATTGAACTTGAATCCAGAATCATTAAAACAAAGAATTAATCAATTTAAAATCAAAATAATATAAATTAGTAAAGGTTAAATCCACATTCAAATTTAGGCTGCCAAACCCAAACCTTAGATTCTTCTGTTAGAGTAGTTTATGAATTGCATGACAGCTCCATGTCTTAAGTGAAATAATACCGAGAGTTGGGCCAACAAGATTGAGCATCTAATACCCTGAATTCCTAAGCGCTTTTGAATTGTGTTTCTTCAAATAAGGTAATGGGCTTTTTAAATTTAAATGTAACATTAACATCACCTTTTTTCGAACTCGTCTTCCACTGAGGTACACTCCTGCTTGGGAGATTTATTGAAGTCTCACTTTGAGTAAACAGCCATTGAAATGCTCTTTATTTTATAACTACACTCGTGTTGTTTGATCTCATTCTCTTATCTGCTTGCTCTGTCACTTCACAGAACTTCTAAAGAAAAATGCTTATCGTTGGCCTTTTGTTTCTGCTGTTTCAGGAAAAGAAAGGAGTGGGATTATTATAAACCCATTATTGACCTTTTATCGAATGAAGACGTGGATGCTCTCGAAGCCAAAGAAGAGAGGAGTGGTCGGTAAATAAACGTAGTATGTATAAAGAATTTTACACCATCAATGCATCGAATATTTACCCATGTATAAACGCATTTTGATTTTCTGTGTTTCTTTACTTTTCGTTTCAACAGTATGTTAGAATATTACAAGAATGGATTATAGTTGGCAGTCTTTGCCGTTTGTGAACGATAACATTTTTAAGAATCGTAGATTTCGGTGTTTATGTAGACGACCACAACTTAGCTGTAGAGTTTAGTGGCTATGTAGATTATTAACTTTGTTGTAGTCTCGTCTTCCTTTTTAGATTTTCTGTGTTGGATTTGGCATGATAATTAGTTCGTGGTCCAATTATATGTAATATTACTTTCGCCGTTGTAAGTGACCCTATTATCAGCTTTGCCCTAGCTTATAATAGCTTGATATAATTGTTTATTATCTCCGTACCATACCTATATTTCTATCTTTACATTGCACAAATATGTAAATGGGATGCAGAAAAAAAAAGAGTAAATAACTATAGTACGACAACAAATTAATTGTATATCAAAATTTTTTAAATACAATTATTATTTTATGATAGGAGAAAAATACGTGAGATAGCACGAAAACATAAATTTATATACCATGTAAACATATAACCTTTCAGACAAAGGAAAGATTTAAACATTAACTTTTATTTTGTTGTTTGGTATTCATGATTCTATCTGCTTTGTATAGTTCATCTTTCTCAGTTCTATTATGTTCCTTTGTTTGTTTATGTTCCTATGCATGTTTAACTAGTAATTTTATGTTACGTGTATCTAGTAATTAATTTTATTTTATTAATAATAGACGTGACATAAAATTAATACTTTTTAATTAAATCAGGATAAATTTATTTAATCAATTCAGAATAATACAAGAAAAAAAAAGAAAAAAAAAAGCTCAAATTTAGGCCCATAAACAAAGAAATGCAACTTAGGCCTAAGATAAGAAAAACAAATCCTAAGACCATAGGGCTCCTGAAACCCTAACATGGGAGCAGTGAGTGTCGACGACAGTGGGCTACAGCAAGAACAAGTGGTGTCGATCGTCCAGGCCAAGAAAATGATCCATTAAACGGGGAAGACCTCGTCGGTTGAAAGAATTAGACAAGCAATTCGAGGGGCCAGGCTTACTGGAACGACGGAGGCAGACAACAAGGGCCAACGAGGAAGAGCGAAGCTTCACACCATAGATCCGTCGCTATAAAGGCAACGAAACATCGAGGAAGTCGTTAGGGGAGAGGCAACGTTGAGAGGCCAAACCATCGCTCTTTCGTCGGAAAGGAAGACCTAAGTCGAACCAAACCGTTGAAAGAGGTTGAAACACCTGCAAACATTGAACCCATACAACAAAAACCAACATAAAAAAATCGAGAAGGGGAAGAACGAAAGTGGGAGAGAGAAGCGACTCCTTCTCATACGCCGTCTCATCTTCCTTCTTGCAAATTGAGGGCTTAAACAGAGCCACGGTTACCGAGGAACAACTCTCAAACGAGAAAAATCAAAAGTTCAAATAAAATCCACAACCAGAGAAGAAAAGAGCAAATAAACAAACGAGAAGGAAAATTTCACCTCCCACTAATCACTAGAAAACCAATAAAGACACAGATTTTCCTTTTCTGCAATCAAAATTTTAACATTTGAATTATGAACAAATAAGATAAGGAAACCACATTGAGTTTATTGCATATTGTCATGGTTGCGAGTTAGTAAGATACCGAAAAGGTTCTTTGTAAGATTTTAAATTTACCTAAAAAATCATCTGACTTTGTCTGATCTTTAGAGACTGACAGAAGATCTGATAATATTAAGCCTAATAAATTAATAAATGACATTTTATTAAAAAATATTTTAGAATAACATAATATCCATTAATGTAAATATTTATGTGAACGCAAATTTAAGAAAAATATTCTAAGGCGACAAAATTTTTTTAACTAAAATTTGGTAGGTGGCTTTCGATCTGAACGATAAATGTAAATATATCTTAACTATTCATTGTATGAAGGTTCAACTATAAATAGAGTCATTCTCGCCTCATTTGTATTCATTCACTTGTGAGAAATGAAAAATATTTATTCTAACCTATTTTTTGTGTTCTTCGCATTCTTCTTTTTTATTTTGTTTCCGCTAGTTAAAAGCTTTTAATTTTCATTGTTTCGAAAAAAATTTAGACTTTTACAAAAAAAATCCAGGCTACTTTAGATATTTGTTTCGAAAACATCGACGAACTTAAATTTCTATTTCATTAAAAATGAAAAGGAACATATAAAAATAAAAATTGTAACTTAAATTTTAAATAATTCATTTCATCGACCAAACAAAACAAAACTCAAAAATTAGTTCTCCGTAAAAACTAAAATGTATTACTGATAAAACTTATCTACATTTAAAACAACTACAGTACCAAAATAATTCATAAAAGATAAGCCAAAAGTAAAAGATGGTTATAAAAATGGCAGTCAAGTAATAGAAAAAATAAATAAATCTAGAAGAAAAGTTTAGAAATATCGCTAGCTGTAAAGGCTTCAATATATTTAAGGGTGAATAAAATTTGACTCGAATTAAAAAAATTGATATTTTTTAATTTCTTGTTATTTAAATCGAGTTATTCGAGTTTGAGTCGAGTTGAATTTTCTCAACTTGAAAAATCGAAAAATTGAATTTTACAGTTTTGCAATTTAGTCCCTAATTTCATTTTTCTTCGATTCCTCCTTCATTTTAAGTTTATTTTTGACCAAATTTGAACCACATATTCCGAAACCAATGTAGAATACTTATTTTTCTTCAATTTATATTTTTGAAAATAAATTTCATATATTTTTTTAATTCAGCCCTTTAACTTTGTATGATTTTCTCATTTCTTCAGTCCCTCCTTCGTTTTAAGTCAATTTTTGACCAAATTTGAACCGCATGCTCCTAAACCACCGTAGAATGCATATTTAGCTTCAATTCTTATTTTTTAAATTAAATTTTCAACTTTTGCAATTTAGCCCCTCAACTTTGAATGATTTCCTATTTCTTCAATTTCTCTTTGGTTTTAAGTCTATTTTTGACCAAAGTTAAACCACATAATTCACTAACACTATATAATATCTATATAACTTCAATTCATATTTTTAACAAATATATTATTTTTGTAATTTAGTCCTTTAACTTTACATTTTATTCAATTTGATCATCCAACTAAATTTTTTTATATTTTTTTCTTCACATCAATTCATGAACTCATTTATACTCCCATCAATACTTTATCCCCAAAAGTTTCTTATTTAAAAATAATATTATAAATATATTTTAGAAGTTTAGATTATATTTTTATTAAATAACATTACAAATCTTACTTATACACGTGAAAAATAATATTAAGAAATATATAAATGCATATCTTATATGATTAGAGAAAGTCGTTTAAATTGGAATCAAGTTGTACGATAACATGGTAAATAATTACAATTAAATTTGTATAGGAACTCGAAAATTCGACTCAACTCGAATTCCATAAACTCGACTCGAATCGAAAAAAAATTCAAATTAAGTTCAAGTTATAAAATATGACGCGTTTACTCGGATAACTCGAAATTTTTTGACTCGACTCGATCGAACGTTCACCCCTATAATCAATTATAATAGAACACCCCATCCCAACCAAATACTACACTCAAGGAGATGTGAAAAATACCTATCAATCAAATAAAAGATTTGCACTAAAATAGAAAGCAACCACAGGTCACCGTGTAAGACAAACAAAGACAACCAATCCCTTACTTGCATTCCATTTCTGGCGAAATTAATACTTGTTATACCTTTAACTACAACTGTTATATATTCGCCCACAATTGTTATGCTTCTGCCCATATCTACCTTCGGAACTTTTAATCTATGTGTCGCGCCCCAATATACATAGTATCATGACCTTCAGAATCCCCGCTTATGGGCCATGCCTTCCGGTCACTCTCGACATGACATTTATCATATCTGTTTGACTCGCAAGCTGAACTTATTACTTGGCAGGCGAATTTACCCGCCAATTCACTGTAGATTTCGGTGATTATGTAGACGATCATAACTTAGCTGTAGAGTTTAGTGGCTATGTAGATTATTAACTTTGTTATAGTCTTGTCTTTCTTTTTAGACTTTCTGTATTGGATTTGGCATAATAACTAAACTCGTGGTCCAATTATATGTAATATTTTAATATTACAAATGTATTACTGTACTTTCGCCGTTATCATGACTCTATTATCAGCTTTTCCCATACCCATATTTCTATCTGTACGTGGCACAAATATGTAAACGGGATGCAGAAAAAAAAGTAAATAACTATAGTACGAAAACAGGATATAACAAAGAAAAAAGAATATGAGTTGGGCATATTATCTATCAAAAGATTTTAAACACAATTATGATTTTATGATAGGAAAAAAATACGTGAAATAACACGAAAACATAAATTTATATATCATGTAAATATATAACCTTTCAGACAAAGGAAAGATTTAAATATCAACATTTATTTCGTATTTCGTTGCTTGATATTTATGATTCTACCTGTTTTGTATAAAATTTTGTTCAATTTTTCTGCAAGTTTATCTTTTTCGAATAAAAATCATATGTTCCTTTTTTTACCGGTGATATTATGTTATGCGTCTCTATTATTTGATTTTATTTTATTAATAATAGATGTGATATAAAATTATTGTTTTACTTTTTTTTATCAAGTTAGGACGAATCCATTCATTCAATCCAAAATAATACAAGAAAAAATGGTTAAAATTTAGGCCCAGAAACAAAGAAAGTCAACTGAGGCCTAAGACACAAAAAACAAATCCTAAGACCATATGGCTCCTGAAACTCTAGCATGGGAGCAGTGAATGCCGACGACGGTGGGCTACAACAAGAACAAGTGGTGCGACATCCAGACCAAGAAAATAATCCACCAAATGGGGAAACCTCGGCGGTCGAAAGAATCAGACAAGTAATTTGAGGGGCCAGGCTGACTGGAATGATGGAGGCAGACAACAAGGGCCCCTGAAGAAGAGCGAAGCTTCACACAGATAGATCCGTCGCTATAAAGGCAACGAAACACCAAGGAAGTCGCTAGAGGAGAGGCAACGCTGAGAGGCCAAACCATCGCTCTTTCGTTGAAAAAGAAGACTAGAGTCGAACCAAACCGTTGAAAAAGGCTGAAACACTTGTAAACATTAAACTCATACAACAAAAACCATCGGAGAAAAAATCGAGGAAGGGAGAAACAGAGGTGAGAGAGAGAAACGACTCCTCATCCGCTGTCTCATCTTTCTCCTTGCAAATTAAGGGCCTGAAATAAACAAGATTTGGTATGTGATTTTCGATTTGAGCCGCTAATGTAAATATATCTTGATCATTCACATAAGCTCTAAATGGTTCATACTAAGATAACTTTAAGGATCAAAACTATCTTCAAAAATTAAGTTAACAATAGAGTTTTTTCAAATAAATTAAACTAGTCAATGCAAAATTAAATAAATAAATGAATGAAGGTATTATAAACAAATTCTAACCGATTAAACAAAAATGATTTATCAAATGAGAGAAAAAATAACTCGCAAAAATTTCTACAAATATAAAATTAATACTATAAAAGCATAACATAAACAAAATATTAGAACTACAAAAAATCAAATCAAATATTTACAAAATGGGCTGTGATTGTGAAAATACCAACCAAATACTACACTCAAGAAGATGAGAAAAATATCTATCAATCAAATAAAAGCTTTGCACCAAAATAGAAAGCCACATATAGCAACCACAAGTCACCGTGTAAGACAATTAAAGGCAACCAATCCCTTACTTGCATTTCATTTCTGGCGGAGTTAATACCTATTATACCTCTGGTTACAATTGTTATATCTCTACCTACAATTATCATACTTCCACCCATCTCTACCTTCGAAACTTTCAATATTTATGTCGCGCCCCAATAAACGTAGCATATTTGTTTTGTGTCCACCTCGCCAACCCATGTGATTAAGTTGAAAAATTTATCAGCCAGACCTAATCCTACCAACCAGTTAGTAGCAACCACTAGGCCCGATAAAGTCTCATCAAACAATATCACTCCTTATAAATGCTCACTGAGTAGAAAAGAACAAAAAAGAGGCAAAAACTTTTCATCTAATCTCTTCCAACTTTTGCTGCCTCATTCCAATCACCGTAATTCTCCGCCTATCTCAAAATGGATGAGCCATCACAAACTGCCATCAATCTCTTACTTTACTAGGTATCGTTACTTCCTGTTTGGTGTCTGACCTTTTTGACATCAACAATATCAATTGTGAGTTTTGGAAGTTTTAAAATCACATTTCTAAAGATAAATTCACCTTTTACTGCTTACTAAGAATTCTATAAAATTCAAAAAGAAAATCTGTAACCAAAAGGTTAACATTAAAATTATGAACAAATAAAAGACTTAAGTGCACTAAATTTATCGTATCTACATTCACCATTTGCATCCAATTTTCGCGCATATATATATATATATTAATTGAAAAGTGACAACAATCTTGTACTTGTTAGCTAATAAAAAATACAAAGATTTTTTCACGCTAACTTTTAAAACAATAAATAATAAACCTTAAAAAATTTTAAATAAATACTAGTAGTACAATGTTAAAAAATTCCTTTAATATTTGATTGAATTATCATTTTGACCCTTATTATTTTTAACCAATTTAACCTCCAATATTTTATTTTGAGTTAAAATTATCCTTTTGCGGATAAAAATTATTAGTCAACTGACGATAAACAACTTGAAATGACGTGGCAAACTTACATAGCAGTGCACGCTACGATAGCAGTGTTATATAGACAAATATGCGAACTTTACATAAAGACACATAAGTCAAAAAATACTTTAAATATTTTTATAAAATTTATAAAACATAAAATATTTTTTCTTCTCACACGTTATTATGTTAAGTCATTTTAAGTTGTTTATTGTCAGTTCATTAACAGTTTTCATCCGTAGAATGGTCATTTTGACCCAAAATGAAATATTAGAGGTTAAATTGGTTTAAAAAAAGAATAAGGGTCAAAATGTCTATTCAATCAAACGTTTGAGACATTCTTTGACTTTATGTCAATATTAATTACATCAAACGAACACACTAAATTAATGCAACACAACATTTTAAGGCTTAATGCACTTTCTCCCTTAAACTTTGCCGACTTTCCTAACTTGTCTCTTAAAATATGTTTTGACCACTTTTGCCCCTAAAATTTTCGTCGTTACTCATGTAACCTCAAAACAAGTGCCGTTTAAATTTTTTTAATAACCAACAAGAACATGCCACGTCACTTAATTATTAATTTTCTGTTTAATATATTAAAATAATCATTAAATTAATTTTATTCTACCAAAACTACCCTTGTACTCTTCCCCCAAACCCCATCATCTCATTCTCTTCCCCAAACTCCATTTTTTTACCGATCTGTGTTGCTTGCTATTAACTTAATCAAAGGTATATCAAAATGTTGACAGAAATTGCGTGAATATTGAAAATGTAAGTTTTATATTATCTTAAGATCAGATTTTCCACTTCTCCCCAAATTCTTTAATCAAATCCCATAACTCATAAGCATTCTTCATTTTACTATCATTACAAATAACCTTAACAAGAGAATCAACAACATAAGAAATCACTTTAAACCCAGGTTTCTTCGTTACCTAATTATATAACCTAAGTAAATTTTCATGCAAATCCAAAGCCATAGCAATAAGACTCGACTTCAAAGACCCATCAACTTTACTTTGCAACAAATACAACACATTTTCTAACTTGTTAGCATTAATCTCATAAGCTTGGGTTTCTTCTTCCATGTCGTTTTTGAAATCTCCAGGTACAAAATTATCCACCTGGGTCTCATCACCGGTTAGACCGTCATGAGGGGAAACTTGGGCGGCATTAATTTCAATCCCGCCGATAAAATTCAATTCGGGATCCTCATTTTCTGCTAAACCAAGCGATTCATTACTTGTGCATTTTATTGTCATATTTTATTCCAAATCATGCTCGATGAAAATTGGGGAAGAAGATGATGGGATGAAGACATGGGTGTTTTGAGTATTTTAAGAAATATAATTAAATTAATAAATATTTTAATATATTTATTTATTTTAAAATTTAAAAATAAACAAAGAAAATAATGCGGTGCGTTCTGATTGGTCAGGAGAAATTTTGTTTAACGGTGTTAGGTTTTGTAGTGAAATGGGTAACGTCGAAAACGTTAGGAGACAAAAATGGTCAAAAAATATTTTAGGGGACAAGTTGAAAAAACATATAAAATTTACGGGAGGAAAGGTGCATTAAGCTACATTCTAACAATTAACAACATTCTATTAGATTTTATTGAAAACAAAATAAACATTTATTATTAGAATCTACGTAGTTCTTAGGGCTGTCAATGACAAAATACTAAATTTTATAGTATATATTATATACTATAAACTTATTTAATTTTACAATAATTTAAAATAAATAGATTAACGGCTTTAATGTTTAGACTAAATTATTTTATTATTATAGGGTAAACTACGAAAATAATCATTAAAATTTTACGGTGTTTTCATTTTGACCGCTAAACTTTTAAAACTTGTAATATAATTACTGAATTTTTAAAACACTTTCATTATGGCCACTCTCGTTAATCGCGGTTAAAAACGCTGACATGACACATTACATTTCTTTCTCACTCTAATATGTTTTTTAAATTTTATATTTTATATAATGTTGATCATTCTTTTCTCTTTCTTAACTTTTTAATATCAAACTATCTCGCAACTAGTTGAAGTTCATATATAGTCTGATAAATTTTTAATAAAGTTTGAACAACAACAAAAGTCATTTATATTTTTTATCGTCTTCTTCATTTGATTTTTCTCTTAATACTCTCTCAATCAAGAAGAATAAATTAAAAACGAGATCAACATTTTTACTCTCCCGTGATAAAAGCCATGACATTCGAGTGATCAAAATGAGAATAATTCGAATGTTGAATTATTAAATTGAAAAATTTAAACTCCAGTGACCAAAATAAGAGTGAGAAGAAAGTTGAGTGATAAAAATGTAGTTTACCCATTATTTTATTTATGAAAATTAAAAATTAACATGCCATATCAACAACTTTTAACGGAAGGTAACACGAGAGACCATACTGAAAGTGAATTAAAAATTTGGTTACTAAAATACAAATTTAAAAGTTTAGTAACCAAATTAAAATCACCTTAAAAGTTTAATGACCAATTCACGTAATTTACCCTTATTATTATTATAAAGGCTTAAAACACTTTTTCCCCTAAAATTTACTTGTTTTCGCAACTTGGCCCCTAAACTACGTTTTCGACGATACCCATATTGTCCTCTATCGTTAAAAAAATTCGTCTTGGCCAATCAGAACGTGCTACGTTATTTTTATTTATTTTTAAATTTTAAAATAAAATACAAATAAATTAAATAAAATAAATATATTAAAATACTCAAAACACTCTCATCTTCATCCCCATTTCACTAAATCCCTCCGATCAACCTCTCCCCCTTCCGATCATCATCACTGCAAAACAACCCATTCACCCTCATTCACAACACCATCTAACTCCCCAATGCTTTTATTTCCACTATCGAATTTTAAAATAAAAAACAACCCATCATCATCATCTTTCATTCTCTCCCTTTTAGGCACTAAATTATTTTCTGTAGTCTCTCTATTTTCTACTTCAACTCAAATTTTGTCCTTGTATTTTTGGATGTAAGGCGCGATTGGAGATCTAAAATCTGTTTTGGAAATTAAAACTCCACTAATTAACTCATTTCCCACCCTTTTCATACCATGTTTTGGGAAATTAAAATTAGTTTAATATCTTTGCTTTACTTTCCCACCCCTTAAGTTATCTTCTTCTTTAGTTTAGTTAGCTGTTGTTGATGGGCCAATCAGTATCTTCAGTGAAGTTGAAGAGCCGTCTAAATTAAGACCATCGCTAACAGTCAAAACTAAAATCAATGGCTCAGATTTGTCCGATGCAAGCTAAGGAAGCAGAAGAACTTCAAGGAAATAGAATTGTTGTATCCTTGAATTTCATCTCCGATCTTTTTCGAATAGTGTTTGATTGTATTTTTTAGTCTCTAAATTTTGGTGACCGAAAATGATGCTCTCTCGTTTGCCGACGGTGTTTGGGGAATTAAAACAAGTTTAATGAATATTTCAAGAGATTTAGGAAAGGAATCAGTGAATGGTAGGTTGGTGGAGATAGAGGAACGGTAAAGAAGAAGGGGAAATGAGAGGTCGGGAAAGAAGGGAAAAAAGTAAAGATAAAGATGAGGGGTACTTTAATATTTTTATTTTTATTTTATTATTATTTTTTTAAAATAAAATAATGTGGCGCGTTTTGATACAATATTTTTTAACGGTATTAACTTTTTAAGGTAAAATAGATAACGATAAAAAAATTTAAGGAGCAAAAACATTCGGAATTAACTTTAAAAAATAAATTAAAAAACAAGTAAAATTATAGAGAAAAAATATATTAAGCCTTATTATAAACTTAAAATCCTCATTGCATAGTACGCGCAATAGTCCATTTAGTCCTCAATTATCGCTTCAACTCGTTTGGCAATTTCCTCTCGTCCTCCGTCACCGCACCTACTACTTACTACTACGACTGCTCCCGTACTCGCTTTTTCGCCGGAGTTTTTCCAATGGACGTTCGCCGGGGAACTTCAAAAGCACTCCAGCCATCTCCAAAGGAGCATCCACCGACACCGGAGTCAACGGCCTCCGCCAAGGCATCGGATGCACTCCCGCTCCCTCTTTACCTCACCAACGCTATTTTCTTCACTCTTTTCTTTTCGGTGGCGTACTACCTTCTTCTCCGGTGGCGGGACAAAATCCATAACTCCGTTCCCCTTCACATCGTCACTTTCTCCGAGCTGGCTGCTATTCTCTCTCTCATCGCCTCCTTTATATACCTCCTTGGCTTCTTTGGTATCGACTTTATCCAGTCGTTCATTGTACGCGCCTCCAATGAGGCTTGGGACCTTGACGTCGACGATGGCGACGTCGTTGACGATCATCGCCACCGGCTGCTGACTTGCGCTCCTTCTATAGCTGACCGCCAAATTCGGGCGATTTCCTCCGACGAAGACGAAGAAATCGTGGACTTAGTTATCAGAGGAGCAATCCCTTCATACGCGCTGGAAGAGAAACTTGGAGATTGCAAAAGAGCTGTTCGCATTCGAAGAGAAGCGTTGCAGAGGATTACTGGAAGGTCACTGCAAGGCTTACCTTTAGATGGCTTCGATTATAACTCTATTTTGAAGCAGTGCTGCGAAATGCCAGTGGGATACGTTCAGGTTCCAGTGGGGATTGCAGGGCCATTGCTGCTCGATGGTTTCGAGTACACTGTGCCAATGGCTACCACTGAGGGCTGCTTGGTTGCAAGCACCAATCGAGGATTTAAGGGTATCTATGCCTCTGGTGGAGCCACCAGCTCCATCTTGAGGGATGGTATGACGAGAGCTCCAGTTGTTAGGTTCCCCTCTGCCGCTAGAGCTTGTCATCTCAAGTTTTTCATCGAGGATCCTTCAAATTTTCAGACTTTGGCACACGAATTCAACAAGTAACATAAACAAAACTTAAATCTTATGATTGCTTCTTTAATTTTTTTATATGATTGGTAAATTTCTTTCATTCTTTTCGTTGCTTAGGAATTATGACTTTAATGTAGCGGCTCTTTCGAGCTATTTATTTCACTATTAGATTCATATGTTTGCAATATGTTCATTTCATTTTAGCTATGAATCATTATGAAGGTAACGTGTTTTTGATCAGACATTTGATGTGTATATGTTTTATTCAGGGATGTGAAGGGTAAGGGTTAATTCTACCTCCTTTTTAGCTATTCTACTTTTATATTTCATATAAATTATCAAGCATGTGTAGAAAAGCCTTCTCCAGCACCGGAAAAGGTCGGCGATGGGGGGTCGGAGATGTTTTAGTTTCATATGCATTCATCAAAGAAGTGATATATGTTCTGGTGTTTGCTAGGTCTAGTAACTTTGCAAGACTTCAGGGTGTCCAATGTTCTGTTGCTGGCAAAAATCTCTACATGAGATTTAGCTGCTCCACAGGGGATGCTATGGGGATGAACATGGTTTCCAAGGGGGTCGAAAACGTCCTTAAATACCTTCAAAGCGATTATCCAGACATGGATGTTATTGGTATCTCCGGTAGGTTCATTTCTTGTATGTTTCCGTTTCTAAGTTCCATAAATCGTTTGTGAATCTGACTATATAATGTCTAGAAAAAGTTTTACTACTCTTTTGCAGTCATCTTTGGGAACTGTTAATTTGACATCCAGTAATTATCATGATGCTAAACTCTGTATGCCTTGATTGTTCCATTTTATTTTTATTGCTAGGAAATTTTTGTTCGGACAAGAAACCTGCTGCTGTTAATTGGATTGAAGGGCGAGGCAAATCGGTGGTGTGTGAAGCAGTTATTAAAGAAGACATACTGAAGAAGGTTTTCCGGACCAATGTTGCTACGCTTGTAGAGCTCAACATGCTGAAAAACCTTGCTGGTTCTGCTGTTGCCGGTGCTCTCGGTGGATTTAATGCCCATGCTAGCAACATCGTCTCTGCTATCTTCATAGCAACCGGACAAGATCCGGCTCAAAATGTCGAAAGCTCCCATTGCATTACCATGATGGAAGCTGTCAATGATGGACAAGACCTTCACATATCTGTGACTATGCCTTCCATTGAGGTGGGAACAGTAGGGGGTGGAACTCAACTTGCATCACAGTCTGCATGCCTGAATTTGCTTGGGGTGAAGGGTGCAAGTAAAGAATCGCCAGGGTCGAACTCAAGGCTCTTGGCAACAATTGTGGCCGGCTCGGTTCTGGCCGGGGAACTTTCCTTGATGGCTGCAATCGCCAGTGGTCAGCTTGTCAAGAGTCACATGAAGTATAACCGATCCAGCAAAGATGTATACAAAGTTGCATCATAACTTACAAGTTCGAAGGTCACCTCGAGCTTAAAGAACTCTAACAAGTGATACAACATCCAGCTGCATTGTTCGGGGATACGAATACCGATCTGAAACCGTGAATCTTTTACGGATCCAGAAGAGTCCCCCACTGAAATCATTTAATCTTCCTTTTCCTTCATGTGAATTTTTAATCGCCCCATTTGTGTGTAGTTGCTCTGGAACACTGGTCTTTGCTCATGTATGCATTATGGAAAAGATTATGAACTTGCTAATGAATTCAAGTTAGAAGGAAATGGCTTATTGTGGCAAATGTGAGGCAATTATTTGAACGAGCCGGAGATGATATGAATACATGAATTATATAATATTTAACAATATATTATTAATGTAAAAAATTATTTAAAATATTGAAAACATAACATAAATACAAAATAAATTATAAGTGTCGGTACGTTTAAGTTTGGAAGGATGCACATTAAGAAATTGGAAATAAGATACGTAAAAACATAATTAAGAATAAAGTATGTGCTAAGTTTTTAATCTCAATTATGGACTTGAAAAAAAAATCATTAATAAAATATTTATTAATTAAAATGAAAAAATATGTTAAATTTTTAAACTCAATTATGAAATAAAAAAATCATTAATCGAGATCTATTAATTAACTTAATAATTATAGATGTTCATCCTCTTCATTCCTTATGTGAGTTCGAATCTCTATATTTATTATAAAAATATTATTATAACACTACTTAATAAAAAATCATTAATCAAATACTACCTAACCAAATGATATGGTATACAATGTTTATTTATATGTAATTTACATTTTAATTATTGTGTCTTTTCAATATCTCATAAAATATAACGTTTACGTAAGTAATAATTATATGTAAGTTTTAAAGTTACTCTCTTTGAATTTTTTATTGTTAGTTCTAAGAAGTAATAATTATATAACGTTTACGTACACAAATAAAATAGTATTGATTTTTGGCCTACAATAACTTATTTCCCGTCATTTTTACAATTAAAAAGAATGTTCTTTTGTCGTGTCGAATCTTGATTTAAATTATTTTTAAATTGAGCATGAAAAATTGTTAAATTCGTTTCAATCCGGACGTTGAGATTTGGGTTATTCAAGTTACAGCATTATGGTTTGGGTTACTTAGATGCATATTATTTTAGATTATTTAATCGTACTATTTTCGGTTCAGATAATTTTGAGTTTAAATTATTTTAGATGATTTTAAATTGAAACTATCGTTTATTTGGTTGAACAAGTCCACGTTGTTGACATTTTTAATGATTAAATTGGATTAAGTAGGATTCAAGTTAATCAATTAGGACTTTTGAGTTCATATCAAACTTGATGAGTCTACTTGTTAGTACCATACACATTAGCGTACCATTTTTGTTAATCAATTGTTTTAGTACGTATTAAAATTTTGGGTAGGAGATACAACATAAAATTTAAAAGACGGGGGGCAAATTCATAATTATTTTAATTTTTTATAAAAAATATAAAGAATTAAAGATAAAAAATAAAAATAAAAATTCCCCTGCCCGGCACAGCAGCCCCTCCCATTAACTAAGTACCTCCGTTCCTGTCGGCAACCATAGATGCCCAAAATCAGGCGACAAACTCTGAGAGTTTGTTGAAATTTGGTCTGTATTTTATGATCCAAAACAACAGAAGTTTTGTAGGCTGTGGAAATGCAGACTTGTAGTTTTGTAGGCTATGGAAAAGCATTGCCCATGTCGTGCAAGCAGTTTTCAAGGAGGCTGAGCCTCATCACAAGTTGGACTCTTATGCTATTGCTCATTGTTGAAGGATTACGTTTTATAATACGAGTTTTGCTTCCTTTACAAAACTTAGATTAAAAATTCTATGATAATATTTTTTCGGTTTGAACTAAAATATTCACAGTCGATATCAACGACTAATCTTCTCACCACAGGCGTCGTCATTAACAAGTAAACGATTATATAATGTATTATATTTTATAATACGATTGGTCGTAAAATGTACTACATTTTCATGCGTAAGAGATAGAATCCTAAATATTAGGGGTGTTCACGGTTAACCTATAAATTATGTTCTTAGTGCAATTAGAGAGGAAATGTAGAGAATATACTTAAGAATGAATAGAAAATTAGGGACTATTTCTTAATGGTTAACCAACTGTTAACTATGAACACCCCTACTAAATATGATAATATTTAATATATAATGTATTACATATATGTATACATACAAAGACAAAACTAAAATAAGAGTCAAGAATAAAATATAAATGTCGAAAAGTAGAGATAAATTTATAATTAATATATATATAACAAAAGTAAAAAAAAAAAAAAAAATCGAAAGCCCCTCCCATACTACATATAGGTCCGGTCATGTATATGTTTCACAAATATAGTATTTAATGTTTGAGTTAATAATGATGTCACAAAAATAGCATGTATGGAGCATAATGTTAGTCCACGTAAGAAATTATTTTAAGTTATAATATATATATATATATGTGAAACTTTCAACTAAAAAATATAATGTAAAATAATATAAATAGTTTATATATATAATTACGTTGAATATGAAATGGATTGAGAAATAATATATCAATATGCGCATATATTTTCCCCCCCAAATTGATTCACTATAGCAAATATGCAAATACAAATTATTTTTTTATCAAAAAAATGCAAATACAATATATTCAAAATCATTTGAACACGAAACGTATTTTTTAGACAATTCATAAAAATATAATGTAAACACACAATACTATATATCCTAAATACATGAAAAATAACATGAATATGAAACTAATCTCAAGTTCCAACAAAAAATATATTTTTACGCTATTATCAAGTATTCAGTTGGCAAATACGACTAGAATTCAGTGACGGACCAAAGATTTTATGTCACAGGTTCGAATTATTAGTGAGTTATATTAGAAATTTAAGATATGTGAAATTATAAGATTTTATGAGGTATAAAATTATATATTTATAAAAAGTAAAAATATATAAAAAGTATATGAAAGTTTGAAATTAGTAACGTGAAACAAAGTATTATATCTTAACACAAAAAATACAAACTTTTATATGATTTTATAATAAGTTAAATGTAAAAGGTAGTGAATAATTAAAAAAACATTACTAGTACTACTTTTCTTTTTCTTGAAGAGAAAAATGACTTGCACACGTGGCAAGCTAAGGGGGCATATGACGGTAAAATTCTCTTCAATCATGCATTAAGGGACAACTTTTAAGTTATATAAATATGACAAAAAATCGGTATTTGTTTATGTACTAAAATTAAAAATTAAATTTTAAGTTTTAACTTTAATTTTTAAATTTTAAATCTTTGGATTATCTGTTAACCGCTCAATGAATTACTTTTTTGGAACGGTAAAAAAATACTCAAATAATATTTTTTTAATTAATATATGCCTATTCTATTTCATTTTTCCTTCATTTCTGATTATTTTCTTACTTTCAATAGGAATTTTGGTATCCATCAAAAGAATCAAATCCATGAAATGAAAGAATTAAAAAATCGTAAGACTTTAACTTTAAAAAATACATCATATCTTAAGTTTCTTAGATTCTAGTCCTAAACCTTAACCTTAAACCTTAGATCTAAATTTTTAGCATGAGAACATAAATAGAGACACTAAAAAAATAGATGGTTTATATTCCTATAAATATGGACTAATATTTGTCATAGTGTATAATTTATGTATCGTAGTAAACAAGATAATGATGTGTCATTAAAAATAAAGTTAAATAAATTTAATTTTTAAAACTTTTGATTATATATGAACATCTTATTTGCTGAAAATGTATAATATTAATGCATAGAATAAAGCTGGAAGATATGGTGAGAGTTTTGGGCCCAAGACCGCGACCGAGACATGTGCAAACATGGCAACTCAAGACTATCTTTGGCACATTTTGGGCCTGCCAGATGACCCATAAAAGCTGGCCCGTCAACCATTGTGAAATGATCAAGACATAGTAATTATCATGCTGAATTCGATAAGGCATTGTACTTATCACTTTTATTATTTGTAATTAATTCTCACATTATCTCTTGTTTGAAATTCAAACAGAGATGTAGATAAGATAGACTCAGATCTTGACCGTCGATGTAATGTAATCTCAACCATTGATTGTAAGGGGCTGCAACTATAAAAGGAGGCTCACCCCACTTTATTTTACACACTTCACTTCAGATTGAATACAATCAATATTCACTCTAATCCTTCTCTCTTTACTTTGCTTGCCATTACTTGTTCCTTTCGCTTGTTCTTTTATTCCGCAACCTTTCTAAGTTCTTTTACTTAGAGTTTTTTAAGGTGACTTACTCGAAGTTTCAATCGAGAAAGCGACTAAGGCCGCGCGATTATCTAGTAGCAGTCTAGCCCTGTGACAAGTGGTATCAGAGCCAGGTTTTGCTGAGTATTTTGTTGATTCGAGATGGCACGTGATGGAGAGAACACTACAGCTAAGAAGGGTGTTGAGGCCACAACTGACAAATCCAAGAGGGGTTCGTCGAAGGACATGATCACATCGATCCAAGGAAGGGTTACCAACCTCGAGGAATCCGTGAAGGAGGTGAAAGAGGTGTTGGAACTGTTGGAGCCGATAGGCCTTGAGAAGCTGGGTTCATTGGATCTTGAAAAGCTCGAGTCCATGGAAGGGATCCAAAAAGAGGTTTAAGAGGCTCTTAATGGGTTGGATGTAAAGATGGTCGAGCGTGGCGACGCCTTAGAGGCTACAATGGTAGCTCTAAAGAATGAGGTTGAAGAGCTTAAGAGAAAGAGTTTCGAGTCTGAGAATGATGATCTGAAGAAGGAAGTGGAGTTGATCAAGACCGAGTTGCTCATGTTGAAGGCTGTAGTTGGGAATAGCTTGGCTACTGCAGTGCCCAAAGTTATGGGTGATATCCCCAAACCAAAAAAGTTTAAGGGGACAAGGTCCACCCAAGATGTGGAGAATTTCCTTTGGGGGATGAACCAATACTTCAAAGCCATGTGCATCGAGGAGGATGCTAAGAAGGTAAGCTTTGCTGGTATTTACTTAACTGATATTGCACAAACGTGGTGGCGACATAGGTGCGAAGATGTGAAGCGTGGTGACGCTGCCATAGAGACTTGGAAGTAGTTTCAAGATGAGTTCAAAGGGCAGTTCTATCCACAGTATGTCGAAGATGAGGCATGGTCAAAGCTAAGGCGTCTCAAACAAGATGATGCATAGTTATTGAGAGACCATGTCCGAAAGTTTGTTGAGCTGAGTTTGCAGGTTTCGAGTTTGAGCGAAGATGATGGATTCTTTACCTTCATGAATGGGTTGATGCCATGGGCGAATAATGAGTTGATGCGACAGGGTGTGACAAAATTTTCTACTGCTTTGGTAGCTGCCGAGTTAGTCATTGAGATTTGGGGTATGAAGAAGTCTGACTACTCCAAACCAAAATTAAAGTTCCAAGGTAATGGTGAAGACGATGAGAAGTTGGTCAGATCCAATGGAGAATCGAAGGGCATTGACAAGCCATCGAATCAGAAGCATGGAGATAAGAGGGACAAGCAGTCTATCACGTGCTTTATTTGTCACAACCGATGGTACTATGCAAGCGAGTGCACACAGAAAGGGGCACTTGCTGCCGTCACTCACGAGGAGGACAAACCAGAAGAGGAACCTATGAGGATTGATGTGATTGCCAGTGTTAAGGCAGTCAAGCCGAGGGTTGAGGAGGCACACCAAAGTGCCACCCATGCAATGGGCCACAAAGGTCGAATCAAGTCCAGCCATCTGAAGGAAAGGACAAGCCTGAGAGTAGCGAGGCTGCAAAACTTGATTCAATGATATTGAATTCTGCTAGGGTGAGGAAAGGCCAGAAGCAGAAGGGGTTGATGTTTGTCGACATCAGCACTGTGGGTCGATCGAGGAGTGCCCTAGTGGAAACCAGGGCAAGCGATCTCTTCATGTCAAAGAAGGCTGCCGAAAAACTTGGCCTTAGAGTTGAAGGATCAACCGATAAGATCAAGAATACAAATTCTGAGGAAGTTTCAATTGTTGGAGAGGCACGAAAAGTTAAGATGCAAATTGGTGAATGAAAGGGCAAGAAAAATTTCAAGGTAATCAATTTAGATGACTTTGATTTTGTTTTAGGACTAAGCTTCCTTGACCGTGTAGATGCCCTCATTCTTACTTGTGTTGATGTTGTCTACATTTTGGATCCCAAACAATATAATATGTTGTACCCGTGTAACGAGACAAGGGGAAATGAACCAAGACGCTAACTGTCATTCAGCTTTCCGAAGGTGCTCCCAGTCAAGGAGACATCAATTTGGAGGCTACTATTGGCGACACTACCTTGGAGGGGCAAGAGTTGCCCAAGCCACTTGGGGACATGAAACCCGTTGGAGAATTACCTTCGGGCGAGGTGAAATGGGCATTGGACTTCGAGAGAGAAGAAGGGCCAATGCGCGAGGCATCAAGCATCATGGAGAAAGATGGGTTGATGCACTTTAGAGTGAATGACGCTGAAAGTATTTCGAGCAAGGTACATCTCAAACACACTACGAGTGATTTCCAGTTTGATTTGCCACCTCTGTTGGGTGTAGGGTGCGAAAAACCTAACCCATCAAAAAGTTCAAAGACTTGGCAGGGACACAAGAGGCCTTTCAGAGTTCTGTGAGAACATCGAGTGTTCAATGTTGTGGCGAACAAGTCTTTGATCGAGGATCAAGAGGGTCCAAGCCAAGGCGAATCACAACTTGTAAGAGGGGGCTCTTACGGTCGAGATGTACGCGGTGATAGCAAGCGAGTTGTTACAAGATGGTACGAGCCAATGCGAGCGGTCCTTGTGGGAGGACATCTGTGCCCGATTCTGAGTTGGGAACCTGGCGAAGCCTTATGGAGATTTCAAGATCAGATTAACCAATTTAATTATAGCCTTGCGACGAGGGCGTTACTAGAACTAGTGGGGGAGAATGTTATGGACCGCAAGACCGCGACCGAGACAGGTGAAAACATGGTAGCCCAAGACTATCTTTGGCACATTTTGGGCCTGCCAGATGACCCAGGAAAACTGGCCCGTCAACCATGGTGAAATGACCAAGGCATAGTAATTACCATGGTGAATTCGATAAGACATTGTACTTATCACTTTTATTATTTGTAATTAGTTCTCACATTATCTCTTGTTTGAAATTCAAACAGAGATGTAGATAAGATGGGCCCAGATCTTGACCGTCGATGTAATGTAATCTCAACCCTTGATTGTGGGGGGCTGCAGCTGTAAAATGAGGCTCACCCACTTCATTTTACACACTTCACTTCAGATTGAATACAATCAGCATTCACTCTAAGCCTTATCTCTTTACTTTGCTTGCCATTACTTGTTCCTTTCGCCTGTTCTTTTGTTCCGCAACCTTTCTAAGTTCTTTTACTTAGAGCTTTTTTAAGGTGACTTAGTCGAAGTTTCAACCGAAAAAGCGACTAAGGCCGCGCGGTTATCTAGCAGCAGTCTAGCCCCATGATACAATGTATAATATTAATGCATAGAGTAAAGCTGGAAAATATGATGTGAGTTTTGAAGATTATTTTTCCTAAAACAAAAGTGCCGGTGATATTTAGTGGGCAGCATGAATTTTTCTTTAGCCTCGTTTCAATATGATAATTTGGATCTTTATTATCAGAGACTATTAAAATTAGGAGCGCTTAACGACCAAGTTAGAATTAAGTTGAATAGTGTTCAATTTGTGCTCATTAAAAAATTTTATTGCTCAATTTGATTTGTTGCTCGTGAAGTTCAATTAATTTTACTCGACTCGTTGTTCGCTAAGCTTGCCAAAATTTTTATATTGTTTTTTAATATAGGTAAAATCTAGTGATACTATTAGAGTTTAATACAAACATACAAATTCAAAAAAGTGAGGATTGTGGAGATAAATAAACGAATCTATCATGACTAAGTTAAAGACGAAATTGATATTTGAGTGTGTGACTCTTTTTAATTTCTCAAAAATCTTCGATGAACAACAAAGAAGAAAAATCCTTAAGAATTTCTAAGTTTTAACTTTCAATTGTATTTTTTAGATAGAAACTAAAGACTTTCGCATTCTCTGCTTCTATACAAAAGGCTTTGACAAAGAAAAAGAATGAAAGACTAACTATTATAATTTATTTTCTTATGAATATAATTAATTTTTTGAATTCTTGGGAAATACAAAATGTTCTGAAAACGTAAAATCAAATATTTAATGCCAATATTTTTAGAGCTTTCAACGAACATTTAAATTTTTTGAAAAATAATTTTTTTAAAGTAGTCACAAAAAATTTATTATTATTATTATTATTATTATTTAAAAAAGGTAACGAGTTAAACATATAAAGTCGAATTGGACATGCTCGACTCGCTAAAATCTCAAGTTGAACACTAACTCAATTCGAGTCAACTTGAACTGTTTGCAAGCTACTCGTCTCAATTAACACCCCTAATTACAATTCAGTTTTGTTCAATTTTGAAACACTCTAGTTATAAATGCCAATGATATTTTACCGGCGGAAGAAAACCAAAACAACTGATCAAAAATGATTGATTGTTTTATTAAACAATTGATTATAATCAGGGACGAGATTCGAGTTTAGTTTATTGATTATAAATAATGAGGCAATGATGATTATTAGCAGTTTTTCTACATCTCTTTTCATTGTTGCTTATGGCAATTTTTGTGTTAGTAACTTCATTTGAGGGTGCACATTAATTTAGGGTAATTTATCCAAAAAGTAAAATATTAAGATCAAAATATAGATGTAATATATTATGATTAGATATATTCTTGGGTAAGATCTTAATAAAATGGGTTGAATTGAATGACTATATGGATTTTAATAATGAAAATTGGCATACGGACTTTAATTTCCAAAAAGAAAAAAGAAAAAACTGTCCATGCCTGGTCCAAATCCAAATACAACCCTTACTTGTATGATGAAATCAATTATGTATATATGCTCCTGTCACAACTCGTGAATTGCATATCCATCCACCCATACGGCTATCTCCCAATTAAGTTGAACAAAAGCAAATGTCATTTGACGAGTCATAGAATCAGGTACCTCCTAGGTCTAATAATATTGGATTCTCCTATTTAGTGTGCCTGTATAGGCTTGAAAAAACATGTCATTCCTAAATGACGAGTAAAGACCTATGTTACTCGGACTCGGGCGTAAATGCCAAATACTCGAACGGTCGGTCACCTTAGTTAGAAGGTTTTACTTCCACCATACCTATATTAAAAAATGGGTCAGACACGGGTACCTCAAGGAAAATGGAAGAATTGATCATCATATTTTACCTTGAGATTCATACAATGATGCAGAACAACGGACAAATTCATAAAGCATGCCGATGCAAGGACTTCCTTTTATAACAACTACAAGAAGGAAAGCAGTAACATGTGGTAAACTAACCTGTACACTAGCCATTGGTATATTCATTAGCAACTCAATCGATTTTCCAATTGTTTGACCAGATCTTCTTTCTTCATTGTCGAGTATTTCTTTAGCTTCTGTGATCTTGCAATGGCCTTCAAATCGCACATCTTCATTTTCATCAAGCTACTTGCATCAGAAGGCAGGGATGCAATTGAAGCCTCTGATTTAGCAAAATCAGTTTTCGCAGCATTGCTCCTATTTAATTCCCCATGCAACTTTGAGATGTTCATTTGAACACATGAACCTCTGATCTCGACGACAATTGGCACACTAGAAAGCTTTTTACATCTCTTTTGTGGCAGTGACATTGTATTCTGGCTAGCAACTGGCATCATGCTTGGCTCCTCAGCTTTGCGTTGGCTAGGCTGAACTGTTTTCTTAATGATTTTCCCAGTCAACGAGTAGCTTAAAGTATGGCTGTTAGCCCTCTTGCCTTTCGGAAAAGGGGGTGAGTTTGAAACATTTTGCTTTGAATTTAAACCAGGTTCTTCAATATCGGCAGGGTTCGACTCCACATTCATCTCTACAGTCTTTACCATTCCTCTTTGTAGCCTCATGTACAAATTTGAAACTAGTTTGCGATCACTAGCAACAATTTCAGGCATCTGAACTTCCTCCATTTGCGGTTTTCCCTCCATGCGATGGGCAGTTTTATCCTCTTCACTTCCATCCTGCAGTTCTGCGAGTGAGGTTAAGGCGGGATGTTCATTGTTACTCAGAGCAGCTTCTTTTTGCGACACAACCGGTAAAGAGTCTTTTCCCTTGCCTTCTCCCTTAAGTAATGAATTTGAAAACTGATTCTTGTTAGTTGACGCTACTTTAAACTCTTTGATGCCTTGTTTACGTGCAGATTTCACAGCAAAGTCGCATAGCTTTTGCTCCATATCACTTTTTAGACTTTCTACCTGTTCAAAAGCACCTAAACTAGAATTATAATATTCCATGTCTCGAGTTATAAGGACTAATAGTTTTAACCAGACTGCTTGCAGAAAATTTCATTATGAACTTCATTGATAGTCAGTAGTTTAAGTCAGATTCAAATAAATGACTCAAAGTGGTAATTGAAATACTCCCCTGAAAAATACCAGCTTGCTAAAGCCTAAGATTCCCCCCCCCCCAAAAAAAAAAAAAAAATTTGAAGATCAAATAAATACAAAAATTCCATGAGAGAAAGAGCTTAGTCTACCTTATCTGCTTTCTGAATATTTCCTTCATGTTCAGGATTCAAACATGAATTTGACGTATTACTTTTTCCGATGGTAGTTGTATCACATCCTTGCATTTCACATCCATTAACTTTCAGATCATGTGTGCATATTTTCATCTCATCAGAGAGGCCAATTGTCTGTTTTTGAGTTATCGAGCCCAAATCCTTGGCAAAAATATTTGCAGTCAGCTCAACCTGAAACAAGAAAGTAAGTTAGGACAGACCACAACAGACACCTTAAGTGAGAGCGTTCGTAACAGAATCACCCACTTTTGTACCTTCACACAGCATGCTACACATCCAATTTAAAACTAACAGAATCTCACATGTAGCTCAATATGGGTTTCACGTGGACAACCTCACATGGGATTAGGCATAAACAACAAAACACATTTGGGATCTGAAACCATGTTCAGCATTGAATCTAAAACTATTCGGTACCAGGTAGAAAGACCCAACATGAATATAAGGCCACAAGAAACCCCAAAACTTAGTAGATGTGAGATAACATCACTTTGTTAATATCACTTAACAAAGGTATCTAAAAAAGCATCCAATTCTGGCTCTAACATGAATCAGAGAGCTGGTCATACCTTCACTTTATTGTTAAGATCTACTGTCATCCCCATTGATCCAAAACTTAATAGATGTGGGATAATGTCACTTAACAAAAGGTATCTAAAGATGCAGAACATTTTGGTTCCAACATGGATTAGATAGCTGGGCATACCTTCACTTTCTTGCTAAGATCTGCTGTTATCCCCGTTGAATTTGATGATAAATCTCGGATTAACATATCTGCGGTAGATATAGAAGTGTTTATTGTTGCTTCCTCGCTCACGATTTTCAGACCAGAAGAATTTAACTTTTTCTTCTTGTTCAGGTGGCCAGCTGAATGTTTTGAAGCATCCAGGTCTGAGTTATTCACACACTGTGCAGCTGCATCCTGTTGAAGAAAAGCATATTAATTTAATTTAAATTACATGCAACACTAAAAATGATATATATATATATATGTGTGTGTGTGTGTGTGAAAAAGAAAAGAGTATATTGATTGATATGATGGCATGCTTAAAGTTAAGAAGGGTAGAAAGCTGCAAAAGAGCATTTCATCACGAATTCTCTGTAGTTTAAATCACAATTAAGTCAGTTTTGTCTCCATGCATGACAGAAATGCAAACTCCTTCTGTTGACTGTAACATGTGAGAAGTCATAAGGTCCAAATTATCTTTTAGTGCAGACAAGCTCAAACAGTCCATTTGTTATCTAAATGTACAAGTCGTGCAAAAAAAAGTAACAAAAAAAAAAAAGAAAGGAAGAAGCTAAATGTATGCCAAAAAGCTTCCCTTGTTGAACAGTACTAGTTACAAGTGAATTGATATTCAATGATACTACCCTTTACATCAAGCAGAAGGTATATAAAACCGCGAAAACGTCAAAAAGTACTTTTGAAGGTTCAAATGCGTTAAAAAATTACATTTCAATTATTAAATCAGACACAGTGAAAAACTTACTAACAGTTGCAGGAGAGCATGAACACCACAGTTAATCAAACCTTTTCGACAAAATTTTTCCTTTTTTTAATAAGAACTTGCTAAATGATATTGAATTTGATTGTTTGACTAAAAAGAGAGCGAGTGAAATACCTTGACCTTGGTCCAGTTTAGGCTATTCGTTCTCTTCCGTACAGAATTGGGAGAAAAATGCTGGATTGCATTTTTATCCTTAATAGTATGACCACTTTCTTTGAGCTTCTTAATAGTTTCTAAATCAAGAATGGTTACAATGCTCTTCTCATCAAATCGACTAGCTGCTGGCCGCAGGGAATGCAGCATCAGATCATTGACCTCAGCATTAGTTAGCTGCTAACGAATTATAAATTAGGACAGGAAGAGGAGGAAGTAAAGCAGGATGTACTTTACAAGGTACAGCTAGTGCACAACGAGAAACCAAGATACAGCTGTCAAACATAACTTACAGGAAATTAATCACCATGTACATCTGCAATGAATTTAAGGCTATTTTTCCCCCTCATCTCCTTTTCTGTTTTATATTCTCTCCTTTACGGTAAAATAGGCACTATATCATTTCTCTTCATATTTCTACATAACCGAGTCTGCTTTTGTTTAGTATCTAAAACGCTAGGGCATTCAAACATAAACACTATGCATAACTTCAGTTTTAGTGCTAAAGTCAAATTTAAGATCCCCCAATCCCATATTTAAAGATTTTCTCAACTAAAATATTTGTACTTGAGATTAGTATAGCAAGTATATGCAGTGGTGTCAACCTCCGAATTTTGTTCCCTTAAAGACATTCTCAATCAATATCCTCACACAACCTCAGCAATAACACCACAGAAAAGACACCAAATGTTCCGTGATTTTCAGTTCCCAAGTATGATAAGGTTGGATACATTTATACCATTTCAGCCTCAACTATAAGCATGAAATTTATATGAATCTCTCCATAAGTATGGGTAAGTAAATCAAACATGCAGATTCATGCAAAATATAACAAACTAATAATATCACCCATAAAAATCTTGTTTAAAGGCAGAAAAAATGTTGGATAAAAAAAAGGCAGAAAAAATGTTATTACAAACTAATAATATCTTGTAAATATCAAATAATGAACACTAAATCTCTTAAAGAGCTTGCATGAAGAATTCAAACAAACAAATCAACATTGGGGCTATGACAGGTCCAGCATCTACCACCTTGTTGGAAAGAGAGAGACTAGGACAGAAATGCAGAACATTCAAGAGGCACAAAGCAAGATGCAAAGTAGGGAGACATAGCAAGTTGTCATATTAATATAACACATACCCTTAATACAGCCCTTAATGACTGTATTGCAATAGTATCTAACTATTTCACCTTCAATGAAGGCCCAAAAGTCGGAGTTCTCTTTGTATTTATGTGGAGAGAAAATGGATCCTTGACCATAGACACGTTAAAGCATGCAAGGATAAAGCTTCATGTAACTTAACTGTTTCTGAACCATTTGCTTTTTTCACTTCAAGCTCCATAGATGGATTTGATGAACTAAATTCTTCTTTGGGAGTAACATTGGGTCCATTGTTTTCCTCCTTCACAATGGAACATGGATCTGAAGAGCTTGATTTTTTGTCCTTATGCAGGGCAGCTGATTTGTCTGGAGAACCAGACCTTGAATGTAAGACAACATCCTGAGATTGCTCATTCTTGAAAGGAAAACTGTCTTAGTTCATGAAATAATGCATAAAATAGACAGATATTAGAAGGAAAACTAATAAGTAGAGGATAGGAAACTACAGGAAAAACAAAGGCAACCAATCTGCTGAGAATAAGGAGTTGACTGAGCTTATCAAGTTCCATTGCAGGCATAAGCATTCCAAATAAATTTAAAAATATCCACCTCTAGTTAAGTCTATTAAAGGTTCTCGATTCTCCTCCCATCCAAAATGAGAAAGGGTAGCAGAAAAATCCAACATGATTACAACTTTTTGACTTCTAGACACTACTAAACCTACATTTAGAACAAACATGAAACAACACAGGTACCAGCAATAAACTGAATCATTTGGTGAAAATAGCTTAAATTGAAGAAGCAAGAAACATATATTCTACACAAATTTGGTTGAAATTGCAGAGTTAAGGGAGACAATTTGTAAAGTCAACGCGAGGACACAATCTTGTGGTATTGTCCCTTTAAATTTCAGAGTTGAATCATGTGCATGGCAAGTTAGTAAAAGAACATGAAAAATATCCAAGAGTCAAACCTGGTCATTTTCCTCATGACAGAAACTTTTGAGCAGGGCCTTCACTATTTCATGCACCTTCTCAGCAGGTTCTGTATGCATCAATAAGAAAACCTCAATGTCATTCTCATCCTTGCTCCTCAATTTCTTTATTGAGATATCAAGGCAGTTGATCTTTGATCTCAAGGCATTACAGCAGATGTCATGCCATTCTTCATGTTCATCCCAAACCAGTTCACTTTGGAGCAACACCAATTCCTTTTCAAGTTCATCAATTTCAGTATCTGCTTTTGCAATCAATATCCTCAGCACTTGAATACAAGATTTCTCGTTCAAGGCATTTTCTTCAATCATATCTGTAAATACCCAAAACATTGCATAACCACGGTAATAACAAAAGCCAAGAAACACTATACAAATCAAAATTACAACAAAAATAGGACCATCATTATACCGATTCCATAACCGAAGTAAAAGTCACATTGCCATTCTGGTTGTATGCAATAGCTGCTATCTTCTGCAGATTACCGATGTACAGTCAAATCACGCTAAAAAAACAATGATTAAATAAGAATGCATGCATGTAAGCACTAATTCAAGAAATAAGAAAGCACCGTCAGGGAATGATGGGCCCCAGAGGTCACAAGCCATTAACGGTATATCCTGAAATGCAAACAATGCAATATTATGATTCTTATAAAACACAAGAAAGCACAATAATGATTCATTACACAATAAAAATTGAAGGGCCATCAGTTGCTCCTATCGCTACTTGGAAAGCACCTAAGGTTGTCAAATGTTAAGGAGTCTCTAATGAGGTCCTTGAATTCGCAACAATAAATTCAAGATTCATTCCCTGGTAACAATCAAGATGGTCCAACATGAAGAAAGGAAAAAATAAAATAAATCATAGCAAAGTAAACATGATTAACAAGGTACTATCAAGAACGTTAGCATAAACAAAATTATCTGCATATACATTAGTACACAATTATTTAATGAAAAGTCGTCTCCAATTATTTAATGAACAACAAGAAATTATTAACTAATAGTAACGCTTCAAACCAACAAAAAGAAAGCTCAGTTTTGATAACCTTGCTAGCTTATAATCAACCACTTTCACTTAAACCGTGTTCAATCAAATAGATTAATTAATGACTAAGAAACATCAAAACTCAAATTAAAACTACTTCTGTCCACCCCCAACCCTCATCCCCAATTTCATCAAACGAACAAAATATTTATAAAAGAAATTCAAGGCTGAAATAAAACTAGGAAACTAAATAATATATAAAACTAGGTAAGACTCCGAAACAAATAAATAGAGAAAAAGGCAGGAAAAAAAAAACAGAAATGTACCTTTTTCCCCTCTCTTTTTTTTTTTCTCGAAGGCCAAACAGTACCTTAAAGAACGAATCACGATAAGGAAACGAAGGAACGATTCAGCTTCCCCTGATTGAGCCCTACGAATCATAATCCAACATTTTCTATAATTTCGAGATCTCAAAAGAAATCATAGAAAGAGAGAGTGACTGAGCAAGGTGTTTTTGTGTGTGTGCGCGCGCGTGTGTGCGCGCGCGTGTGTGCGTGTGCGCGCGCGTCAATGAAGGAAAAAATACTGAGGCTGAAAGCGACGAACGTTTCTTTTCATCTTTTGACGATGAAGCCTTAAGGAGGGGACTAGTATGGAAATACAAAATTCTTATTAGAGTAAAAATGGAATCATAAATACAGATGGCAAGGAAAGGCCACTTGTGTCAGATCACACGTAGGACGCGTAGGAAGTTGCAGGCCCACAAGAAATTCCCCGTTTGTTTTCTCTTAGTCCTAGCATAATTGGCTGCACGTGAACCGTTGATTCGTGAACTTTCTCAAAAGCACATCGGACGGTAATGAAACGCCTCTATTTCGTTGGGTCCACACGCTTTAGTGTTAATAATAGGGTTAAATGAAAAAATAGGTGTCTAAATTATAGTTCGGTGTTTAAAATATTTTTTTTGTAAAAATAGGTGTTCAGAGTTTCAACTGTTATGACTTTAGGTGTTTAAAGTTTATTATGTTATAATTTTAGGTGTCTGACCGTTAAATGGTGTTAAAAAATTATCAACCAATCAATGCTTGATATGTGACACTAAATTTATCTTTAAATTTTTTAAGGAAAAACTCAAAATTTTTAATTTTTTTTAAAATCCTGAAACTTTGGAAATTTCACAAAATAATCCCCAAATTCTTAAAATTACCCAAACCCAAACCCTCAAATTACCGCCGCTTCCGCCGCTGATTAACGCCCCTAATCACACTCCTTTGATCGCTGGACCAAGTCGGTCATTTTTTCCAACACGGCGTCGCTGAAAATGGTGAACAGCATGCAACCGAACGTCGAACGCGAAATTGACATTTAGCTGGCACATCGTTGGCTATTTTTGGCGACGCCGTGTTGGGAGAAATGACCGCCTTAGTCCGGCGACCAAAGGGGTGTGGTCAGAGGCAACGATCAGCGGCGGAAGTGATGGCGATTTGAGAGTTTGAGTTTGGGTAATTTTAGGGATTTGGGGACTGCTTTGTAAAATTTCTAAAATTTCGGGATTTTTTTAAAAATTAAAAATTTTGAGTTTTTCCTTAAATTTTTTTAAAAAAAAATTAGTGCCACATGTTGAACATTAATTGGTTGAAAAAAATTAAAAACTTTAGGCACCTATTTTTATAAAAAAAAACTTTAGACACCTAAAGTTCAAAAGAGGTATACTTTGGGCACCTATTTTTCATTTAAGCGTTAAAAATTTATGGCTTTAGTTTAAAAAGTCATGGTAAAAAATAGGGTAAAATACGTAAATGGTCACTAAATTATCTCAAAAAATATAAAATGGTCACCAAACTTTCAAAAGTTACATAATGAGCGTTAAACTTTAGTTTTTGTTATAAAATGGTCATTGAGCTGTTAATTGTCATTAAGTGAATGGCGTAACAATTACGAAAATTTGAATAGTAACACATTTAATGTAACCATCAATACCTGCATATGCGTTACACCTAAACTCCATGAGGGTCACAACATATTCCCTAAACTTTCATGAAAATATTCCCAAGTTAAAGTCTCATAACAGATAATACTTATATGCCATAGAATAAAATATCAGACATTTAGCCTAAACCATATCGAAACTTTAGTTACAAAATAATGCCATAGCCGGCAAATTAGTAAAGTATACAATATCAAAATATAAGCTCATGTCACCTAAATAAAGACAGTATGGTGGATAGAAACATTACAACAAAAGATGAGTATGAATGTGTCGATCCTCCAAGTGCCAAGGGTAGCCTATCCAAAAATATCTAAAAGGGGAAAGATTTTGGGGGGTGAACTGGAGAGCTCAGTGTGTTCCAATAAGTGCAAAAGAACATATATATATATATATAAATCATTTCAAATCATATTATAAGTGCAACCAATGTTCCATTATAACCTAACTACCCTCCAACTGAACACCAAAATGCAATCCCCCATGAACTGCACACTGAAGGACTTATCCTAGGTCTGTGGGCGTAGGAGCCTACCTAGAAAGTCTTACCCTATGCCCGTTGGGCGTAGGAGCTTAACCGAAGGATTTACCAGCTGGATCAGGGCTGTTCCTGCAGACACTTCAAATCATATCCCAAGAGTATACCCCAAATAAAACAGTTCAGTTCAATATGCATTATCATCAGAATTTGGATAGCAGACATGTAATTATCTCCATTATACAGAAATCAAATATCTCAGTTCCAGATCAGACATGAGGCATACTTCCAGATATATTACGTAGTCATGCTTTCAAATAGTAGGTAGTCGTGTAGTTCATACATAAAGTAATCATATTTTTCAAACAAAGGTAATCATGTTTTTCAATTCAGAGAATATTTCATAATATATCCAGAAAAATCATTCCAAAGTTCATATGAAACAATGATATAGCACGTACAGAACACACCTCAAAGTTGGTCAGAGAGGTCTATCGGGCACCTGCCTCACTACGTTCTGCCACTTTGCTAGGTCCTAAAACATAATGGATTAAGTTTACTACGAGAAATAAACTCTAACTTAAATTTATCATAAAGTTTACAAGATTATACTAGTAACTATAGTGGCGCGCGGGTGAGTGGTTCGAGAGGAGATGGGTTGAGCAGACGAGCAGTCAGGGAGTTTGGAGTAACTTTAAATAGATAATATTTACATCAGTCTTTTAATTAAAATAACCATTTTAAAGTAACAACTTATTAAATAAGCATATTCGGGTTTAAGTTTAGATTCAGAGGCTTTCGGGTTATAATTTCGCGAAACGGACTTCGAACATGGACTCAAGACGTCAAAAAACATAAAATAGGGTTTTTTAGAAAAGTTGACTTTTTGGTCAACAGTTAAAGGTCAAAGTCAACGCTGGCGTTAGCATTGACTGCTGACTTCATCAATCAACTAGGTTGACTCGGATGAGTTGGCTCACTGAGTTGACTCATTGGGTTGATTCGAACGAGTTGACTCACTGAGTTGACTCGGTTGGCTAACTCGGCAGGTCAGGTCGAACCGAAACGGGTTGGGTTATGGGTTTAGACCGGTTTTGGTTGGACCAGTTTAATCGGGTTGGATTGATTCACTTACCCTGATATCGAATCGCCGGACGGTCGCCGAAAATGGTCACCAGAGTAGCCTTTCAGTGCCGATTCTGCTGGAAATCAAAAGATTATTAAACCCAGAATCACATTTAACCCAAAACTTAGCCAAACATGCCGAAATACAGCCGAAACTTACCCAAACAATTCAAAAATGGTCGGATTATTTCGTAACTCCGACGAAGCCCTTGTTGGAGTCAAACGGACGATTTACCAGTTGGGCTTTGCTCGGCTCGATGTGGTGAGTTCGGTGGTGGCAACAACTACAGCCGGGGATGACGGACGATGGCACAATCGCAAAAAAAAAAAACAGACAGGTTGTTCACAAAACTTTCAAACCGTTGCTCATGGCAAAAGGCAGCTCCGATGCGCGAGTGGCTGGTGACGGCGGGTTCAGGGCAGAATGGCACACAAGCCAGTGGTGACGGTAACGTGCACGGCACGACGGTAAGACGACAGACGATGTAGGGAGGTAGGTGGTCGGGGGGGGAGAAAATGAAGGTTTATCCAGATTTTTTTGTTGCTTTGGTAATAAAGATGGTAGGTGGAAAGACAGATTGGGCTATTAATTATCCTTGGTAAGAAGACTGGTAAGATTCAAAAGAAATTCGGGAAGACTTAAATAACAAGAGCTATTTAGCTTAGTTGGCTGGGTCACTAGCAAAGACACCAAAAGATTGTGGGTTTGATTCCTATAACTAGCAACTCTTTTTTGATTGAATGTGTAAATATTGAAGATTAAATGTGTTGTTATACAAAATTTTGCAACTGTCATGTCACCCAATTAAAAATAGTTAACGGCTCAGTGATCATTCTGTAACAAAAACTAAAGTTTAATGCTCATTATGTAACTTTTGAAAGTTTGGTGACCATTTTGTATTTTTTTGGATAGTTTTGTGACCATTTGTGTACTTTACCCAAAAATTAATTCAACCTTAAAAAATAAGATTAAGCGTGTAAGAAGCCTTCAAACTTTTAGAGAAAATTCAATTAAGCTTGTTCCCACATGCGGACCTCCACTAGACAGAGCGTATCTCGCGAGCACATCTTACGAATGATCATTTGCCACCACGTGTCAGTCACATACGACCCCCACGAGCGCATACTACAAACAATCACCAATGACCACTTGTTACCACATGTGGTCTCATTTGATGACAAACTAGTCTAGGCTATCACTTCCTAGGACGTCCAACCAATGTCAATGCCATGATAACTTTTTATCGGCACATGTCCAAACCACTATAAACAGACATACAATAGAGAACAAAGGGAGGATCACTCTTCTACACCAAGAACTAGACCAGAGAACACCAGAATCACTTTCGACCACTATCAGGACTACCATCCATCCACCGTCTATGAACGTTATTCATTTTTTCCAGTCAACAATTAGTACGGTGAGCATGGATCGAATACGCAACACTTAGATCTTTAAATTTTTAAACCTTCAGATCTTCGAACCTTTAGATTTCCAGATTTTCAAGCCCCTAAACTTCAATTCGACTTTCCTTCAAGAAATGACAGACGATCAACAAACCAAAACAAATAGAAAGCAGACAGAGGATCCAAATATGTTATCCTTCGATGGAGCAGATTATGCCCAACATGCAGCAATGACAGCTACTCTGGGCCTCACCCGGTCACCCCCATGGTTTATGAACCCAAGGGCAAATATCAACCCGTCTAGTGGAGCCTCCCCTTCAGAGTCTAGTAACCGACAATTAACTGACATGCAAAAAAAAAGTTAAAGACTATGGAGAAATCCATGCTAGTTTGAACGGCAGCAAGAATTCATACGACACCAGATGAAAAGAAATGATAGAAATGAGAGACTAATTGAGGAGTTAACAGTAAAAAAACATGTATGATCGAAGAGCAGTTAAAGGCATACAGGAGGAAAGTACAGCAAATCATGCAGAGGGGAATGATCAAAACCCGGAGTTTCATGACCATCAAAGAAGATGAGCACTATTATACGGAGTTTCATGACTTTTCAGAGAGGTGATGCCGAAGAAGATGAGCGTTATTACCCGACGTTTCATGATTTTTAGAGGGGTGATGTCGAAGAAGATGAGCGCAATTACCCGAAATTTCATGACTTTTAGAAGGGTGATGTCGAAGAAGAGGAACGCTATTACCTAGAGTTACATGACTTTCAGAAGGGTGATATCGAAGAAGAGGAACGCTATTACCCAGAGTTTTAGGATTTTCAGATGCGTTCCTATGACCCGGAATTTCATGATTTTCAGAGGGGTGATGTCGAAGAAGAGGAGCTCTGTTACCCGGAGTTTCAGGATTTTTAGAGGGGTGATGTCGAAGAAGAGGAGCACCATTATCCTAAGGACGTGACAGATGAATGCACAACAAATGCTCTTATCAACGAAACGACATGTCAACACTTGAAATACAATTTGTCGGACAAACCATCCGCCATTTTTTCTGCACTTTACGAGAGGGCCTAGCCATATGCGGAGAACGAAGAGGCCAAGCCCAGGATTCGCAGAATGAAGATTTTTAGCTTGGAGTTCGCATTTCTAACCAGGGAGAACTTCTACTCCAAGACATGGATAGAAGAGCAAGGTTCGCATGATGTCAACAAAATGAACACCAGTATAGAGGGGGCAATAATATTCACAATCTGATAGATATAAACAACGACGCAATGAGGGGAGTAAACAAGGGAACAAGCTTAGGAAAAAGCCTTCATCTAGATTTCAAACCTATCATCAGTTGACGGATACACCTTCCCAGATTTTGAACTAGATAGAGCATACAAGAATCTTGAAGCCTCCACCACCCATGAGGCCGAGCAAGCACAATGAAAGATGCTTCAAGTAAAAACACGTATGAAAAACTACAAAGAAGAAAGTTGGTCACGCTGGCACAGGTAAAACACATTTCATTTAATTAAAAATTTAATTTGTAGCACAACTTAATTCATAAATAATTAACCCAAATTGAGGTGGTCTTTCTAGTAGAAATAAGAATGTAATAAAGCAAGTTTAAGACTAAAGTAACTGTGGAGGCGACAAAACGAAGTCTCCTACCGCTTCAAGTAGCAATGTCGCTCTAAGCGAGCGATGTCACTCCACGTAAGCGATGTCGCTTCAAGAGAAAGACAAATCTCCTACCACTTTTAAGAAGTGATGAAATATGAAAATAAAGTGCACATAAAATTATAGTCCTTTAAGCGCCAGCCACTTCTAATCAAGTGTAGGTAAGCATGCCCGAAATTATTGCTATTAAGCAACCGCAAATTCTCAGAAGTGCGCTAACTTTTGTTTTATGAAATATGTCCAAGCTACGTTATTGCCTTTTAAAAGGTTTTTATTGCTTTTAGACAACTATCGCTAAAGAATAACGTCATTTTTAAAGGTATTTTTTAAATACATTTATTCACTTTTCGTCGCCATCGCCTATACCGTTATCTTCTTTGTCGTCGCCATTAAAGGTTTTAGAACCCTAATCTTTGATCATGCATTGGATACAAGGGTTCGGCTAGCAAATGCAACCCATTAAAGAGCCCAAGACTTTGAGCCTTTGTCAGTGGCTTAATCAGATGTGAGTTTGATCGTGAACCCAAATCTGAGTGAGAGCTCGAACCATAGTGGTTTAGACCGAACCGGACCCATGAACTTGAATTGACTTATGTGAACCGGACATGAGCTAACCCGAATGTGATCCTGAACTGAATCTGACCAGTTGACCAGATCTGACTCATTGATTGACCCAACTCGACTGTTGACCGATCCGACCAGTTGACCAGATCTGACTCGTTGATTGTTGACTGACCCAACTCATTGATCATTGATCAATCTGACCCGTTGGCTGTTGAACTTGGATAGTTGACTTTGACCGTATGGTTGACTAACGTTGACTTTTTCGGACAACATTCATCTCGACCTATTTCGACATCTTGAGTTTGAATTCACTGCTCGTTTCTTCATATTCGAACATGAAGCTTCATCTTGCTATTTATAATTTAATTGTACTTAATAATTTCAAAAGAGTTAAATATTGGTTTGATTCAAATTATTCTCATGTTTAGGTATCGATTTTGAGGTCGACGAGTTGCCCCCCTCCTGTTTAGATTTATCATGCACATTCTTCAAAATCTACGTGTGAGTATTCTTTTAGAGTAGTTCTTGTGTTTTTAGTTGGTGGCTTAGTGTTAGTAATTGATATTAATATAGAATTCTTATCTCGTAGGTCTCGATTAAGTTGGACCAAGTGATAGATCTGAACGTGGGAGACGTACTTCACGACGATAGAGCTATTAGCCGGTAGAGGTATGTTTCTTCACGTGCTACAAATAATGATGCTTTATACTCTACTTGATTTTTTATCTGAGTTGTGATCCGAAAATGTTTTGTAATATCATGCATGGCATATTAAAATGTGATTTTAAATCAAGCATCGGATTTTTAAAAATGAGAACCTCGTATTTAATATGACAAGATTGAGTTGAGATTTATGATTTTTAAATCACATCATTGTGTACATGGAATGGGATTGAGATCGGAGAACGTGAGGGAACCTCCACTTTAGCGAAGCCAACCTCCACTCTATACGATGTTAGATAGCTGGGTATTGAGTTGTGCATCTATCATCATATCATTATAATTCGGATTTATATGTTTTCAAAAGACTTTATCGAAAAATATTGTTTTGCTTTTGTGGTTGCTTGTACTTTAGAGGCACACTAATCTCTTTAGCTTACACTCTTATTGTCTTTCTCTTTCAGATATACCCAGACTCTTAGGTAACTTGGTACTTGGAGCATCTTACATTTTACTCGGATATTTTACCATTAGTATGAGTTGTTTTTATTAGACTTTCAAATTATTATTTATTGTTTTGAGATATTTATGTACTTCAGACATTGAGACTATTTATAATTTATGATTATTTTATAGCATGCACTTTAATTTATTTTAATAAAATATTAGAATATTTCTTCAACGTTGAGTTTTATATTAAATGAAGTATTTTATGAGAAAATGTTATTTTACTATTTAAACTTAAAATTTGTTAGTTAAGGGATGAATCTTTGATTGTGACTTCATAAATTTGTTAGATAAATCTCTTTTTTTTTAAAATTTCTCTATTGAGCCTTGAAAAATTGTTACGGTCCATTTGGAAACCGTATTTAAGGGGTGGGGTTTGGATTTCTAGATCCAAATTATTGTGCTATGTTCTTAAAAGTTCAGCACAAATAAGTCTCTCTTACATGTTCCCATATCAGAATTTAGAAAATCAAAAGAATATAAATTAGTAAAGCTTAAATCCACATTCAAATTTAGGCTGCCAAACCCAAACCTCAGATTCTGTTGTCATTGTAGTTTATGATACCGAGATTTGGGCCGGACAAGATTGAGCATCTAATACCTTGAATTCCTAAGCCCTTTTGAATTGTGTTTCTTCAAAATAAGGCTGTTCCATGATTCTAAGCTCCCAAGTATGACAAGGTTGGATACATTTATACCATTTCAGCCACAACTATAAGCATGAAATTTCTATGAATCTCCAAAAATGTGGGTAACTAGAATCAAACATGCAGGTCCAGGCAAAATATTCAACATAACAAAAACAAGTATTTGAAGGTCAACGATATTACACATAAAAAAAATCTTGTTTAAAGCCAGAAAAAATGTTATTAGAAACTAATAATAGCTTGTAAATATCAAATAATGAGTACTAAATCTCTTAAAGAGCTTGCATGAAGAATTCAAACAAATAAATCAACATTGGGGCTATGACAGATCCAGCATCTACCACCCTGTTAGAAAGAGAGACTAAGACAGAAATGCAAAACATTCAAAGAGGGACAAAGCAAGATGCAAAGTAGGGAGACATGGCAAGTTGTCATATTAATATAACAATTACCCTTAATACAGCCCTTAGTGACTGTACTGCAATAGTATCTAACTGTTTCAACTTCAATGACAGCCCAAAAGTCAGAGTTCCCTTTGAATTTATGTGGAGAGTAAAGGGATCCTTGATCATAGACATGTTAAAGCAGGCAAGGATAAAGCTTCATGTAACTTAACTGTTTCTCAACTATTTGCTTTCTTCACTTCAAGCTCAATATTTCTTTGGGAGTAACATTGAGTCCATTGTTTTCCTCCTTCACAATGGGTCATGGATCTGAAAAGCTTGATTTTTGGTCCTTGTGCAGGGCAGCTGAGTTGTCTGAGAACCAGACCTTGAATGTAAGACAACATCCAGAGATTGCTCATTCTTGAAAGGAAAACTGTCTTAGTTCATGAAATAATGCATTAAATAAGCAGATATTAGAAGGAAAACTAATAAGTAAATGATAGGACACAAAATTAATACTAAATTAAACTCCCCCAAAATGGGCGTGCAATTGCACCCCTTCATGACTATGTGCCATTACACATAAATGGCTCAAATCTAAACACCTTATCAAATTTGAGTTTAGATTAAAAAACTGGGCCCAACAAACTTCTAACAACCCGTAACTTATCAACTTATTCCAACTTTCACTCTGTTATCTAATTTTCTAAATTTCTTCAACCTTCTTTAGTGAGTTGAATCTATGAGTTGATTGAATAAGCTGGAATTATGAGCTGCTGGTACAAGAGGAAAAACAACAAAATAGAGTGAATACCCAAAATGATAATGTGATATCAACCAATTCAACAAAGGATAAACAGTCAAATTGAGTTTAAGTCCTAGCTCTGCCCTTCCCTTTGCAAAGCTTTCAATGGTCATCTATGGCTTCCTGCCTGCATGTGGTTAAGAAGAAAATCAACAATAAAACAGTAAAACTATGACTCAAATATCTCTAAAATGAGCCCTGAAAGCATCCCGAGAAAAATGAAAAGGCCACAGTTGGAACCAGTAATCACTTCTCAAGATCATTTTACTAGGCAGCTGCAGTAAATATTTACACAATCTAGCAGAGCCATTTTTTTTCCATTTAATGGAATCACAATATCCAAACTGACAAAACGTTGGCTCACACATGACATGGTGCAAGTCATATGCCTTCCAATGGCCACGAAAAATGATTATCGGCCTTATTAATATCCTATTTTGCAATGAACTAACAGAGCATTGCAAACTATACCTAAAGTCCATGAAAGCTTTGCCAACACAAAGGAACATAATTGACTGAGAACATGCTTGAGAGGATGAGATTCTACGGTTAGCAAAGTACGAAACAGACCTGACGTCATCAAGGCACGATGGGGATTTGTCTCCTTTTGTCTGTTTTCTAGCCGCCCCTCTCACAACTTCGACTATTGTTGGAAGTTCATTTATCATACTGAAAAGGCGTTTCCTGCATCACATCAACCAGCATGGAAATAATAAAATTTAAACAGACATACAATTAATTAAAATCGTAATAAAAACAAAACATCAAAACAACTAGAGAATCAAATCAATTATTTTACAGAAATAGGCTGCGATTGTTTGCATGCCAACCAAATACTACACTTGGGAGATGTGAAATATACCTATCAGCTTTATCAAATAAAAGCCTAGCACCATAAAAGAAAGCCACGGAGAGTAACCATAGATCACTGTGTAATGCAATCAAGGACAACCAGTGCTTTAATTGCATACCATCTCTGGCGAAGTTAATACCCACTATGGGTTCTGGAAGCTGTTAAGGCACCTTTTCTGAAGGTAAACTCACCGCCCACTGCTCACTAGGAAATCCATGAAGGCAGAGATTTCCTTTTTCTGCATCCAAAACTTTTATATTTGAATTATGAACGAATAAAAGACACGGTAACCACACTGAGTTTATTGTGTTTGCATTCGCCCGTTTGCATCCAACTTCAGATGCGCGTTTTATTTTATAAATCAAAGCCAACAAAAAGAACCAAACAGTGACAACAAAATCTTACACTTGCTGGCCAATAAAAAAAATACAAAGAACCTTTCATGCCAACTTTTAAAAATGTATAATTGTTTAAAGAAAGAAAAAGAATATACATTCAGTCCTAACACCAGTAAGGCACAACAACAGTAATGTTGAAAAGATTAAATCCACAACACCTAAACATACGGCAATAATTACTCAGTTCAAACTATTCATTTTTATTTTCAAAGGGAAAATGCAATTTAAGCAGACAATGGTAACCCCGAAATTGAACTGTTTCTTCAGGCGATAAATTTAAACATTAAAAAGCTACACAGTTGGTAACTTAGATTTCCAGTAAATCATTTCATCAACCGAGCAAAAAAAGCCCAGAAATTAATTCTAAATAAAAACTAAAATACAATACCTGGATCACACTGTTTGTAAAAATCCTCCGCAACAAGCACAATACCAAAAAAAAACTTAAAATTTCAAAAGGACAGGTCAAAACATAAAAGATGATTAAGAAAATGCAGACAAAGTGCAGTAAATCACCAATAGTAAGGGCTTTAATCAAGCCAGCACGAGCACAATTGAAATCCCGGAAGACATCATTGATACGTGGATTGTATGAAACAAATCGTATTGTTTCTCTAAACTCTTCCACATCCTTGGGAGGGTGGATGGTGACATGATCAAGCAAAGGGGTCAAATAGTGGGAATAATGTAATATTTTCTTTCACACGACACCAAACCACCATAGACTTAAACTCATGCATATTAAACATTTGAAGAAACAGTAAACAAAAAGGTTTTCATTACCTTAGGGTTTGACTTAGATTCATTGCTGCGATCATTTGAAACTAAAGGTATCTCCTTTGTCTCTTTCTTAGTCGCTCCTGTCACAACTTCGACAACTGTCGGAAGATCATTGATCGTATTGAAAAGGCGTTCCCTGCATCACATCAACCAGTGAAAAACATGGCAAACTTGTTCTAGCCACATGCAAATTTTTACACAGCATCGCAATTTAGTCAACCTTACTCAGGCTATGCCTCATTTATAATAGAAACACATAATCAGTAAGCCTAGCGATTTAATTGTGTGCATCCCAACCAAATAAAGTTTATATAAAGCAAAACCAAGATACACTTGGGTGATGCGAAATTACCTATCAGCTTTACCAAATCCAAGCCTAGCGCCAAACATGAAAGCCAAGGAGAGTAACCACAGGTCACTGTGTACAGCAACCAAAGACATCCAGTCGTTTGCTTGCATTACATCTCTGGCAATGATAATACCCAGTGTGGGTTCTGGAAGCATCGAAGGCACCTCTTCTGCAGGTAAACTCAACTCCCACTGCTCACTAGGAAACCCATAAAGGCACAGATTCCCCTTTTCTGCAAACAAAATTTTAACATTTGAATTATGAACAAATAAAAGACAAGGTAACCACACTGAGTTTTTTGCATATGCATTCACCCATTTGCATCCAACTTCAAAATCATGTGTTTTGATCCAAATCAAAGGCATCTAAAACAACGAATAAAAATCAAATTTGCATGCCAACTTCCAAAAATGTAATTGTTTAAAGGGGGACAACGAATCTACATTCCTAACACAAGTTACAAAAAACAATAATGTTAAAATAATTAAACCCATAACAGCTAAACATACGGGCATCATACTTTCTCAGCTGAAACTATTCATTTTTATTTTTAAAGGAAAGTTGCAATTTAAGCAGTAAACGATAACCTCATAATTGAACTGTTTCCTCAGGCCATGAATTTAAACAACAATAATAAAGCTACAAGGACACATGAATAAATACTCAACTCTAAACAAAGTCAATCTGTTTCATTACAAAACAAAGCCCATAAAATAATTCTCCATAAAAACAAAAACCCAGTACCTGGATCACACTGTTGGTAAAATTTGTCCGCATCTGAAACGAGAAAATACCAAAAAGAAATTTAAAGGAGACATCAAAAACTAATAGATATTAAGAAAATAGCAGTAAAGAGCAAAAAATTTACGAGAGTTGAGAATTATCACCAGGAGTAAGGGCTTTAATAATGCCAGCACGACGACCCTTGACATCCAGGATGATTTCTTCAAAGGTACGTGGTTCCTTCGGAGGGTGAATGATGACAAGATCAGAAAATGGGGTCAAATAGTGAGAATAATGTAATATTATGTTTTACATTAATCACCATCCCAAAATAACCTTTAAACTCATGTATATAAAACATTTGATGTAACAATAGAAAAAAAGGTTTACATTACATTAGAGTTTGGCTTAGATTGGTTGCTGATATCAATTGGAATTGAATGATTCTCCTTCGTTTGTTTCTTAGCCGCCCCTATCACAACTTGGAATATTGTTGGAAGCTCATTTATAATATTAAAAAGGCGTTTCATGCATCACAACAACCGATACAAAAAAATTGAAGCCCTTATGAATAGGTATCAAAACCAAATTACTTAATGGTTTGACAACAAAGGGGAAAGATAACTTTTTAAAATTTCAACGGACATACAATTAATAGTATAAAATCGTAATTAAAACAAAACTCAAAACTACAAGAGAATCGAATCAATTATTTTACAGAAATATGATGCAATTGTTTGCATGCCAACCAAATACTACTACACTTGGGAGATGTGAAACATACCTATCAGCTTTGTCAAATAAAAGCCTAGCACCATTATAGAAAGCTACAGAGAGTAACCAAAGGTCACTGTGTAATGCAATCAAGGACAACCAGTCCTTTCTTTGCATTTCATCTCTGTCAAAGTTAATACCCACTATGGGTTCTGGAAGCTGTGAAGGCACCTTTTCTGAAGGTAAACTCACCTCCCACTGCTCACTAGGAAATCCATAAAGGCAAAGATTCCCTTTTCCTGCATCCAAAACTCTTACATTTGAATTATGGACGAATAAAAGACACGGTAGCCACACTGAGTTTATTGTGTCTGCAAACACCCATTTGCATCCAACTTCACATGCGCGTGTTATTTTATCCAAATCAAAGCCAACAAAAAGAACCAAACAGTGACAACAAAATCTTACACTTGTTGGCCGATAAAAAAATACAAAGTACTTTATATGCCAACTTTTAAAAATGTATAATTGTTTAAAGAAAGAAAAAGAATATACATTTAGTCCTAACACCAGTAAGGCACAACAACAGTAATGTTGAAAAGATTAAATCCTCAACACCTAAACATACGACATAATAGTTACTCAGGTCAAACTATTCATTTTTATTTTCAAAGGGAAAATGCAATTTAAGCAAAAAAAATGATAACCCGAAAGTGAACTGTTTCTTCAGGCGACAAATTTAAACAACATTAAAAAACTACAATCTTAAATATAATGACATACACTAATATTTTCATTATAGATTAAAAGAAAACGACATGGAAAATGTAGAAATAGATAAGGTAGATTTACAGAGAAGAGAAAGAGAATTTTTCTCTATTATATTATATATTAACTCGATACAAAGGAGGAGTCTGTTTTATAGACTCAGTACAACATAGTAAGAGTTTAACTAGCAGTAAACTACTTTAGGATTAGTCTCTTCTCTCTAGGATAGAGTTCCTAACAAATTAGAATACTATTTACATAATAAAATACTATTTACCGTGTACTAACTCACACTCCCCCGCAAGCTTGTGTGTATACATTGTATATACCCAGCTTAGATATAAAATTATCAAAAATCTGTTTAGTAAGCACATCAGCAAGCTGTTCTTCTGTAGGAACATAAGTTAAGCTTGCTATTCCATCATTCACTTTCTCAGCAATAAAGTGCCTGTCGATTTCCACATGCTTAGTTCGATCATGACGAACTGGGTTTTTAGTAATCTGGATGGCAGATTGGTTGTCACTGAGAATCTGAAACTTTCTCATCTTGCTTCATACCCAACTCTTTTAGCAGTCTAAGCAGCCATATTCCTTCACAGATTCCTTATGCTAAGGCTCTATATTCTGCCTCGCACTACTCCTTGCAACGACTGGTTGTTTCTTGCTTCTCCATGTCACTAGATTACCCCATACAAACGAACAGTAACCGCTAGTTGACTTTCTCTCAGTAACTTCACTAGCCCAACTTGAGTCTGTATAGACTTTGACTGTTCTTTCTTCAGTTTTCTTGAAGATTAAACCATGGCCTGGTGTATCTTTCAAATATCTAAGAATTCTGTATGCAGCTTCTAAGTGCTCTTCTCTAGGATTAGTCATGTGTTGACTAATGACACTTACGGGAAATGAGATATCCGGGCTGGTTAAGGACAAATAGATGAGCTTCCCTACCAGTATTTGAAATTGATTTTTATCAACTTCAGTCCCCAATTCTTCTCCTCTTAACTTCATGTCAGTTACCATTGGAGTTTCAACTGGTTTACACCCCAACATACCAGTTTCAGAGAGTAAATCTAATACATACTTTCGCTGGTTTATCACTAGGCCTTTACTGGATCTGACAACTTCCATACCAAGAAAATACCTTAGTTGTCCCAAGTCCTTAGTCTTGAATTCCCTGCTCAATAAGTTCTTCAAGTTTCTGATTTCCTCTTCATCATCCCTTGTTATTACAATGTCATCAACATAAACAATTAAGATGACTCTTTTATCATTAGAAGTTACCTTTACAAACAGTGTGTGATCTGCTTGACACTGTTTGTACTTATTCTGCACTAGAACTTTAGTGAACCTGTCAAACCAGGCTTTGGTGACTGCTTAAGGCCATAGAGGGATTTTTCAAGCCTGCAAACTTTCTGGCAATTCAGCTTAGGCTCCATCCCAAGTGGCATCTTCATGTAGACTTCTTCCAGTTACTATTTAGAAAGGTATTTTTTATGTCCAACTGATGAAGACCCCAATCTTTGTTCACAGCAACACTCAGCAGTACTCTGACCGTGTTCAGTTTTACTACAGGGGCAAAAGTTTCCTTGTAGTCTATGCCATAAGTTTGTGAAAAACCTTGGGCCACAAGTCTGGCCTTAAATCTCTCGATGATCTCGTTTAACTTGTATTTAATGACAAAAACCCACTTGCTGCCAACAGCTTTCTTGCCTTTTGGTAAGTCAGCAATAGTCCAAGTGCCATTCTTTTCAAGAGCATTGATTTCCTCTTCAACAACCTGCTTCCATCTCGGATCTTTTAGTGCATCATCAATATTTGAAGGAATTTCTTCTTTATCAAGGCAAGCTGTAAAAGCCTTAAAAGATGGCATCAAGTTACCATACGCAACATATTTTTGAATGGGATACTTAGTGCACTATCGTACTCCCTTTCTTTTAGCAATAGGCAAATCTTCCAAATTAATTGATGAGTTTTCATTACCTCCAACATCCTCAGCAGCAACTGGAGTCATTTCCAAATTAATTGATGAGTTTTCATTACCTCCAACATCCTCAGCAGCAACTGGACTCATTTCCAACTCTCTGCAAGTGTCAGATTGAAAAACGGTCTCAGGAATGACTTTCTTCCTTCTAGTGTATACACTAAGTTGTTTAGGGGTCTGAACAGTTTTAGAATGATATTTTTGGGTTGTTGGTTGAAAAACAGATTATGGAGTAGAGGGATCAACAGATAAAATTTGTTTGGAAGATGCTATATCATTGGGAGGAGTAGAAATAAACTCTGAAGGTATAGAAGGAATTACGGGTGAGTATACATATGGAATAGTAAGAGGCTGCAATTCTTTCAAAGTCTCCCCGGAATTGTAGGCTTCGGAAAATAAGGGTCATATTCAAAGGTTACATCCAGAAAGATAAAAAATCTGTTTTGTAGAAGGATAGTAACATTTGTAGCCTTTTTTAAGTGAAGAGTAACCCACGAAAATACACTTCAAGGACCTAGGATCTAATTTTGACCGAGAAGGATCAATAGAATGCACAAAGACAATACAACCAAATATTCGACGAGGAAGTATAGAAGACATTGGTTTAAAATTTGTATAGCTTTCCAACAAAAAGTGACTGTGGTGTTTGAAATTTAAGTACTTTACTAGGCATCCGATTTATAAGATAAGTGACGGTCAATAAAGCCTCGCTCCACAAATAATTTGGAACATTATTAGACAATAATAATGATCGAGTGACCTCTAGTAAATGCCTATTTTTGCGCTCAGCAACCCCATTTTGTTGTGGTGAATCCATACAAGAGCTAATCTGGACTATTCCTTTCTCTGTAAAAAATTTCCCCAAAGAAGTGGTAAAATACTCTCTCCCATTATAGGACTGAAATATCTGAATTTTACTGTCAATCGGAAGATTCGGGGTTATCCTGCTTTTTTTTTGAAAAATGTTATTAAAAAGGGGATTTTCTTTTAAACGCGCTTTGGAAATAAATAAACTATGAGTTGCCACCGGTCACCTGAATTAGGTAGACCGGACACCGAAAACAAAACCAGAGATTTTTAGGTTCGTGAGTCGGTTACGTGTGGGGAACGGTTAGCACCCCACAACGCCCAAAATTAGTACCAAAAGTTTTACCACTTATTTAATATTGGAAATTGCAAATTTAAAGTGACAAATTAAATCGAAATTTAGTTATACAGAAGGGTACATTTTATGGGTCTAATTATTCAAAAATGAACACTAAACCACAACCATTTTGACTGGTGCTAACCCGGTTCGTTCCCGAATAAAAAGAAACTGCATAGCAAATAATATTCTGAATGCTAAAGATTAACAACATGATATGGCAAACAAACACAAACGAAGGCTAAACATATATTACATGGAAACTATATTATATACATTATGAAAGTTATATATATTATATACATTCTATTTATTATATATTTTTAAACTATATATTAGATACATACTTTATATTATGCAAGAACTATATATTATGTATATACTATATATTAAGCGAAATCCTATACTATATATTATAAGATAAGAATTTAGAATATATATTATATATGAAAATATATCATACTTTATATTATATATTATACAATACTATAAACACTACGCATTTTATTTTATATATAAAAAACATATATCACGTATATTAAAATATCACATGTTATATAAGAAAAACTTAAATACACAGTCTGTGTAAATTTTAGTTTACATAGACTTTTTAGTTTTAGGGGTTAGGGGTTTAGTTTAGGGTTTAGAGTTTAAGGATTTAGGTTGTAGGGTTTAGAATTTAAGGTTAGTGTTTATCATTTAGAGTTTGGGGTTTACTTTTTTAGAATTTAAGTTTAATTTTGATTTATAGTAGAAATAGACATGCTAGCCTGTGTATCAAATTTAAACCCCATATTATATATCCCATATATTATATATTTGAAATATGTATTATATATATTTATAGAACTACATAAAAACCATATATAATATATTACATTAAAAGGAACTATCATTATATGTTAATGGGCTATATATTATATAAACTAAACACAAATTATATTACATAATATATATATATATATATGTATACTATAACAACCAAGTATTTCATTAGCATTAAAATTGGGCTGACATAAAAACAAAGGTGAGAAGAGGGTACCAAAGCCCACTAATCTTGGGCTTGCTATACCTGTCTTGGTTGGGGTGGTCGGGCGCGAGCCGGGTTGGTGTGAACCGGCTTATCCGGTTCTGATTAAATAAAGAGGTAAACCCTTTATTTTCCTCATTTTCCTTCTTCTTCAATAAAGAAACAAAGGGGGAGAGCTTAAAAGAACCCTAAGCTGCCACATCTTAGCCGTCGTTGGGTCACCGTCTGGTGCCGGTTCGGCACGGCACCACCGCCGATAGACTCCTCTCAACGCCCTCTTTCTTTCTACCGAAGTAGATTAACGAGAAAGTCGTTCGTCCTTCGCGAAAACGGTCCCGAACCGTTCGACTTCCTCTCGTCAAATCTCTTCCGTCCACCGTCGAATTGTCGCGAAACCAGACTATGTTGTTCTTCTTCAATAAAGAAACAGAGGGGGGAGCTTAAAAGAACCCTAAGCCGCCACATCTTAGCCGTCATTGGGTCACCGTCCGGAGTCTATCGGCGCGACACCACCGCCGATAGACTCCTCTCAAAGCCCTCTTTCTTTCTACCGAAGTAGATTAACGAGAAAGTCGTTCGTCCTACATGAAAACAGTCCCGAACCGTTCGACTTCCTCTCGTCGGATCTCTTCCGTCCACCTTCGAATTGTCGCGAAACCAAAGTATGTTGTTCTTCTTCAATAAAGAAACAGAGGGGGAGAGCTTAAAAGAACCCTAAGCCGCCACATCTTAGCCGTCGTTGAGTCACCGTCCGGTGTCGGTTCAGCGCGACACCACCGCCGATAGACTTCTCTCAACGCTCTCTTTCTTTCTACCGAAGTAGATTAACGAGAAAGCCGTTCGTCCTTCGAAAAACGGTCCTGAACTGTTCGACTTCCTCTCGTCGGATCTCTTCTGTCCACCGTCGAATTGTCGCGAAACCAGACTATGTTGTTCTTCTTCAATAAAGAAACAGAGGGGGAGAGCTTAAAAGAACCCTAAGCCGCCACATCTTAGCCGTCGTTGGGTCACCGTCCAGAGTCTATCGGCTCGGCACCGCAACCGATAGACTCCTCTCAACGCCCTCTTTCTTTCTACCGAAGTAGATTAACGAGAAAATCGTTCGTCCTTCGCGAAAACGGTCCCGAACCGTTCGACTTCCTCTCGTCGAATCTCTTCCGTCCACCGTCGAATTGTCGCGAAACCAGACTATGTTGTTCTACTTCAATAAAGAAACAGAGAGGGAGAGCTTAAAAGAACCCTAAGCCGCCACATCTTAGCCGTCGTTGGGTCACCGTACGGTGTCGGTTCGGCGCGGCACCACCGCCGATAGACTCCTCTCAACGCCCTCTTTCTTTCTACCGAAGTAGATTAACGAGAAAGTCGTTCGTCCTTCGCGAAAACGGTCCCGAACCGTTCGACTTCCTCTCGTCGGATCTCTTCCGTCCACCGTCGAATTGTCGCGAAACCAGACTATGTTGTTCTCCTCGAAGTTGGCTTTTCGTCCACTGTTCGGTGTTGGAGTCGCCGGCAGCCAGAAACTGCCATGGCCAAATGGGTGAGCTCTCTTTTTCTTTTTCTATTTTTTAGATTCAAATAAAAAATATCGAACTGAGGAAAATGCTTTTGTTCTGATTCTAAAATCTCCTCTTTTTTATTGATCTCCCAAAAGTCCTTCCAATGGTTGCTCTTTACATCCCTTTTATCTAAGCTTTTTGTTTACAACAACAAGTAACAATTAATTGATGCTGTGGATGATTATAACACTCTGATAACTTGTTTGCCTTTGCCTGCAAATTTCTGAATTTTGTCTGTTTGCTATTTTTATCGTCTTTTTTTGTTTTCTTGCACGAATGGATAATCGGTGGAGGAGGGAGAGAGCCGGTGGCCGTACGGTGACAGCGGGATTTCCGGCGGTGGTGTCACGTAGACGGAAGAGGCGAAACAGTGCAGACGTGTGTTCCACAACACGCGCGCGTGGAAGGTGCACGGTCGGCGCGTGGGTGCGTGGGAAACTAATCGGCTGGCGCGTGTTCCACACGACATCTGGAGGGTCTACGTATTTCCATCTGGGCCATTGGATCAAGTTTGATCCAACAATGGCCAGGATTCGGCTGCATGGGATAGCAAAGGGTGGCATTAGATCATCATATTAGGGTTTTTTTTAATTGTCTTGGGCCTTATTGAGCCAGATATGTAATAATATTTTTGAGATTTTAGAAATATAACTGGACTCTAAATGAACTTGGGCCTTTTTTATTTATATGATATATTTTATATATGGGTTGATAATAAAGTGTGTTTCTAATAATTAGGCTTTATCTATTAATAAATTTTTTTAGGGTTTTTCAATTTAAACTATATAACATAACAATAAGATAATAATAATAATAATAATAACATACACATACAATATGCATACACATATATAAATAAATACTCAAACATTAGTACATATTACATGCACATTATACACTTAATAGCATAATAATACGATAATACATGCAATAATCAAGCATAATACTTGAATTAAAAGTATTTCTCTTAATTAAACTACAAGTAACTAATAGTTAGAGCACAACTAAACACAATGTCAGTCTTGTAAACAAATTCACCGTATGTATAGCCATCAATTTTTAATATAAGCTTACCCGAGATTCGGATGGAGGTTGTTGGCTTGCCATAGATCGAGATTTGAGAGAGAGGAAACGAGGAGCGGTCACCCGAGAGGAGGCCGTGAGCACTGAGGCGTGAGGGCGTGAGGATCGGCAAGAAAACTTGTTGGATCGTTGGCGGGAGAGGAAGACCGGTGGCGTGTCACAGCTCGACTGTGAACAAGACCAATAGTGGAGGATAAGCCCAATATAGATTAAAGAGCACAATTAAGTTAATAGTGGAGGACAAGCCCAATACAGATTAAAGAGTCCAATTAAGTTAATAGTGGAGGACAAGCCCAATACAGATTAAAGAGTCCAACGACTAAAAAATATTGGACTATTAACTTAAGGGTAAACTATACTAATAGTCACTGAACTATTGTTTCTTTCTTATTTTGGTCATCAAACTTTATTTTAGCATCAGCCGTTAATGGATTAAAATAACACCGGTAGATGACTTATACCATCCCGAATAACTGCTTCCAACGTTCACTCTCGAATCTAATTCGTTTTGTAAGCTGTTTTGATCGTTCTTGCAAGAAAAAGTTGAACTCTATAAATTTGCTACTCTACATGTCTCTGATTGCAATTCTAGTTTTAGTGCATGCCGCACATATAATGGAACCAAACGTGGTAGAAGTTACAATATCACTTGGAAGACATTATAGATACATGTGGTTGTTTCTTCTCATTAACTCAACACTCGCATATTCAGATAATTCGTCGAACTTCTCGGTGACTAAACCCACAAGTGCATTAACACTCTAGGTTCAGTCTCTTCTTCCTTTATATAATTTCTTTTCTATATTGTTGATGCTGATTTTGGATGATACCAGACAAAGAAGTGGAGACCGAAGAAAGGTTTGGGGATGAGACTTGATGATTCACCCGTTGTGGGATGGGCGAAGAGCCACGGTGAACGGTGGTTGATTGTAGAATCGGGCGGTTCACTCCTGGTTGACTTGGGGCCGAGAGTCGCACGCAATGTAGAGAGGGTGATCGGAGTCATGTCGGAGAGGAGAAGGAGAGTGGTCGATGTCGAAGGGTCGTCCCCTTTGTCTTCGATCTTGGGGTATTTATAGGTATTTAATATCCCCTCGTTGTTGCAGACAGAATAATGTTTGACGAGACCGTACCTAGTAATGACTATTAATGGGTTGGCAGGTGGTAGCTCGACTGTCAGGCTGCAAGTTCAATCAAACTTGATGGATGTCTTGTCTCAGCATAATAGTCTCTAGAACTGATAGGTCCGGAGGTATAGAAGTGTTTGAGAGAAAAGTTTCGGGCTCCGTAATATTTGGAGCGTGGTGTGGGGACAAAAGCGTTCTCTTCAGAAGTAGAGTTTTCCAAAAATATTTGATGGAGTTATAACAGATACCTATATCTACTGATTACAATAGGACATATTGACCGACCTTAAGCTCTAAACAATGTCTTAACTCTATTTATTAAGCCATTCTATCAAATTGCACGAAGTAGAAGTACTAATACAAGCTATATTCCATGTACCTTGTATACAACAAACATTTCCCGATTGTTAAGAAAAATTCGTTAAAAATTGATGGTCAAAATTAGTCAAATAATTCATTGGTTTAATTTGTTAGTTGGAAAGTTTAATTGGATACAAAAGAAAAGATTCATGAGTTTAATTATTTAAAAAAAAAAATTCAAGGCTTAAAGAACCCTTAAGCTTTTAAAATTAAATATAAATAAATAATCAGATTATACTGTGCTTATCAGATCTAATCGGCTGTCTGGACCTTGGGTTTTGGGTGGCCCAATGGCAGATAGGTTTAGGCATTGTAGGGTAGGGTGAACTGGTGGAATTAATTAGAGGTAATAAATTAAGTTGAGAATGGTGGACTTTTCAAGTAGTGAACGGTGGTGAGGGGTGTGATCGGTGAGGGTGGCCGAAGTAAGTAAAATAAATAGTTTTAGAGTTTGTGGAATGATGATTAGGTATGATTTAAGAATTTTTTTTAAATTACTTTTGTATTAAATAATACTAAAATATAATTTATTTTTATTTTAAATTATTTTATATTTAATAATAATAAAATATGTAAAATCATATCATAATAATAATAAAATAATCTTGAAAAATTAAAATACAGTGAGTAAATTGATTATTTTAAAAATTCAGTGAGTAAATTGATCTTTTTAAAAATTCAATGACCAAAATAAGTAGAGAGGAAAGCTTAGTGATATTTTTGTAATTTAACCTATATTTTTTTGTAGTTTAGCCTATATGTATATATAAAACAAAAGTAAAAAAAAATGGCCCTTCTCGCTCACCTGTACCTCACGATTCACCTCGATAATAATATTTAATCAACGATTATTGCAATATCTCGAACATAATTGTCCTTTAGACACTATTTGTTTCTTTTTCTTTAGATAATGTTACTATTAAAACAATAATTCAACATTCCATCTCTTTCACGCTCACTTCAGTTCATCAAATTAAATCCCCATTTTCCGATGACAAATTCTGTTAACTTGGGAGGTCCAGACGTTACTTTTAGATTTGAATGCGAATGCAGAAAACATATGATCCGACACAAGTATATTTAATTTTTTAGTAAAATTTTCATGAATTTGAAAGGTCATTTCCCGCGTGTGCTAGTTGACAAGAGTGTTGGATATGGGCATGAGTGAGTGTCTTTTAGACTATCCGCTTCTTTTTCTGTAGCTCACTATTCAAACAATAATTCAAAAAATTACCCAATCACGTCAGTTATCTACTTTTTCTACCTAATATTGCCTGCTTATCATATTTACATTTTCCCTGAAAATCTAATACAAAATATATGAAGCTTAGGAATTAGATGCAAAATGATTGAATATAGTCTCCAGAGTGGATTGGCTGATACTGTATTCAGCTATGCCCGATTCATTCCTGACGTAAAGAAATTCTAAATTCAGTGGAAAATTCACCCCAAAATTATATATGAATAAAAATGAACATGAAAATGAAAAGGCATGGTTGAAAAAGTATTAAAAATGTGGTTTTACTGGCTCCTGATTTTCAGTTTTTACTGGTTCCAGCCTGTGCTGTAATTCTCCGGTTTAAGTTATATAAGTTGAACTGCCAGACCAACCGGTTTCAGTTGAACCGGCCAATCCTATCCGAATTTTCCAACCATAGGAAATGGAAAAAAGAAATGATGGTTTGAGAGATGCTTACCTGTTTCTCTCCAAGTGCCCGAAAACATCTGCTAACGAGAGGCCTTCCCTATATGGTAACTGCAACCAAAAAATACTGAATCAGTTACTGTCGCTTAACTAAATCACAAAGCAGCAGTATAATGTACAAACCATTGGTTTATCATATGTTACTCGAACCTCGTGAGCATCTGGGCATGGGTATGCATGTGATACGAGTAACTCTTTTTCTTTCTTAAAAAGTTGAAAATTAGTTGGAAAACTATGGGAGATTTTTACTTGATATTTAGTACTGAGCACGAGTATGTCTTTAATACAAATATAATCCTTTTTTCTTTTCTTTCTTAAAACGATTAAACAGGTGAAAATTCGTCAAAAAAAACAAGGGTGTTTTCTTTAGCTTAAGTAACCGAAAGTAACTACGAATTTTACCTGATATTTAACACTTAATCCATTGCACCCATGGAAAGTTGCACCAGGAAATGAAGCGTGTATAAATGAATCAATGGCTGAAAACTTCTCACGAGCTAACCACCACTCAGAAAATATTGGCAAAGGTATACCACCTACCGAAACAGGAATAGTAAGTCAAAATTGCTGTAAGAAAGAAAAAAATAAATAATGGAGGACTATAGCATGATAAAAAAATGTCTTGTTTCATGCTGAGTTTGAGTTTCTATGAAATGGCATCAACAAAATTATTTTTTGCATCAGCAGTGAATGGATTAAAATAACATCAGTAGATGACTTATACCATCCCGAATCAACTGCTCTGACAATTGTTCACCAAACAGCCCATCAGAGATTGGTCTTGAAGAAATAAGAGCCTTCACCCTTTCTTCATTTCCGAGCCAACGTCCAACAACAACTATCATCTCCTTTGACAAGCTAATTTCTGCAACTGATGCATTTTCTGATGTAATGGAGTCAATGCCCCCAATACAGACTTCAAGATCGTTTAGTAGGCTTCTTGGATGGGAAGGAATGTCAAAGAGCATTTCTTGAATAATGTGGCAAAGATTTTCCAAATCAGCAGAGTTCACTTCAGTGGGTTTAATCTGATTGAAGGTAAGAATTTATTGCGTTACAAGTGTACATGTATTTCAACTCTGATTATCGAACATTACCAATACAAAGAATGACATCATATTTAACTACATACCTCCAGCTCAAGATGATTTCCGAACCTTGTTTTCAAGTGCTGGGGACTTCCAATGCACCTTAGCCTGCCTCCAACCTAAATGGAAGATGGTTTACGTCAAGTGAATTAAGTAAATGCCAACAAGTTTCATAAGTTTTAGGATGCAAGGACTCGTACCATTATCCCAATTCTGGTACATAAAGCTTGAGCTTCATTCATGCTATGGGTAGTGAGGATCACAGCTGTCTTTCCTTGTCTGGTCGAGAGGCGGTATATTACTTCCCACATGAATCTTTTTGCAATGGGATCCATACCTAAAATAACCGATAATTACTAACTGCTAGTAAACAAAAATAAAGCTCTAAATATAACATCATGCACTTCTCACAGTCACAGATTCCCTCTTACACAACAATTAGCTAGAACTTAATAACACAGCACTCTTAAACAATAGACAACAGGCTAGAAACTGCCATCAAAGGCCAAATCCCTGTGCCGATCCAAGCATTGGTTTTCCAGAACTCAAACATGTAGTTTGTAAGCAACTAAACCTTTTTTCTTAGACCACAAAGCAACTAAAGTTAATACATTGAGAATTTGAAATTAAAATTTCATAACAGCTTTAGAATAAAAGCATGAATAAATTTTGGGAAGGAACCCCATACATGATACAACCATTTGAGTAAAAGCAAACAAACATGCTTACAACATGTCAGGGGAGCCAAGCAATAAAAGCTGGATCAGAAGATATATAAGCAAGTTTATAACATTTCTAAACACGGAAGTTAATTGCTATCATTCATTAAAGGGGAAAAAGGCACATAACAATAAGAGCTGCATGCAAAACATTTTTCATGTCCTTGCAAAGTTCATGATTTAATGCAACCTATGCATACCTGTGGATGGCTCATCAAGAATGACGATCGGAGGATCTCCAATCATTGCAATTGCAACAGACAATTTACGCTTGTTCCCTCCACTAAGGGTGTATGATGGTTTGTTAGAATGCTTTAGTAAGTCAAACTCTACAAGCTTTTCCATAACAACCTGCCAAAATAGTTGCATGCATCAGGTGCATTTTGCGGTCATTACTGCATCAAATTAATATATTGATGCTAATGGGTTAAATGGAGTCACGCATATCGACTATGTTACTTATAATCAGATAAAGCCTCTCAAATTATCGTGCAATGTTGAATGCTTCAAATCAAACTAGAACCCTTCTACTATACTGATGAGGAGTAAAATGATTAGAATAACTACTGCAGATACACATACATCATTCATTATGTAGTCCGAAACTCCTTTTATCCTTGCATAAAGTTCGAGGTGCTCTTGCACTGTAAGATGTTCCAATAAAGCATCAAACTGAGGGCAGTACCCAATCTGCAGGTAATCCATTAAATAATAGAAAATAGTTAATTTCTTTCCGATAGACTATCCAGACTTCTAGATCAAACATAACAGTAAAATAAACAAAAGAATCTAACATACATGATGACGGACAGCCTTTGGATTTGAAGATATATCTTTGCCAAAAATGAAAGCAGATCCTTCGGTTGGAGATTCTTCTCCTGTATTGGGGGAAAGAAAAGGAAAATGATGTGATTCAGACGGACCAAAATCTTAAAATTGTACAATATCTAAACAGATTAAAGTTCTCAAGAAGATTCACGGAACAGATATTATATAAAGGAGCACAGTTTAAGAGAAAGAATATTATAATTAATTATTAACAATTATAGAGGCTAAGTCATTCTTCATGAATTCAATTATTGCACAATATTATATAATGGAGTGTTCTGCAGATAAAATATTGTCTAAGCTGAACAAGTGCAGCATACCAGTTAGCATAGACAAAGTGGTAGTTTTCCCTGCTCCATTTGTTCCCAGAAAGCCAAAACATTCCCCAGCTTGAACGGAGAAAGTTAACGAATCTACAGCTACTTTTGCACAGTGATCATTTCCTCCAGGATACACCTGAGATTGGTTGATAAACGTTACTACCAAGCAATAATAAGAGTACAAGAATGACATGAATAAAATCAGGGCCAGTAGAATACCTTCCGAAGATTACGCAAGAAAAGAATGGTATTGTCAATGGAACCAGAAAGCACCCTACGTCTTTCTGTTCTTACATCTATGTCTTCATCAAGGAGAACAGATGTTTCAGAGGAAGATTTCAGAAAAGGTTCTAAAACAGAATCATCACTCTGATATTGTTTTTTCCTCCACCACTTTATTAGTCTTGCAGGAGTCAATTTACAAGTAGGCAAGATTTCAAGCCCAAGAGTCAGAAGAAAGTAACCAATAGCCTGTCACAGCAAGAAACATGCAAGTTTATTTGAAACTTCTAGGAGAAATGAAAAAAAAATCTTCTAATCATGACGAAATGGGAACTATAACTTCACGTGCAGTACTCAAAACTGTATTCACCAAGGACTTTCACTCTCACACCAAAAAATGATAAGCATAATAGCAGAAAATAATTAAGCCAGAAGAGTGAGAAAGATAATAACCTCAACTCCAAGATAACAAATGGAAGCACCAGTTACATTCCAATCAAAAATCCCATCACTAGATTTATCTTTCATCCCTTGCCGAAGTAGGGCCAATGAAGCAAGCCCATCGGCAAAGCAGAACCCAGGGGATAACCTGAAGAAATTCTGGAGAAATACATAACTTAGTCAAGTTCACCAATCTAGCAAGCAAAATTGCAGCATATTGAACAACCTATGTGAGATCATGTATAACTTAGGTTCTAGATTAGTTATTTGACCAATTTCAGAAATATTCCAGATGTTAGCAGTGTTAATTCTCTGCAAATGTCGGCAGTTAACCTTTTGTAAGCTAATAGATTTGTGAGTTAAATAAAGGCATGGAAACAGTCTGAGTCATCCAGGAGTATTAATATAACCAAGTCCAATTTAAAACACATAAGCAAGTTCTTACAAATGTCTGAGATTATCTTTAATAAGTTATCTGGGATAACAGATTTCTTTTCTCAATTTACATTAGGTAAAGCACACTACATGTTCTTGAGGAGAGGAGAAACAGGAAAGGGGGAGGGGAAACGGAATGGGCTGAAAGCAGGTTAGTATCCAAAATTTGAAGTATGAAAAGATACCTTAATTAGCCTTCAAATAGGTCTTTCACCCTACCCAAAAATTTCCACTACACTAACCCTTAAAACTAAAGAATTATTGTTGACATGACAGCAAAGAATACCCAAAAAGAAAAAACATAACAGATAAGAAAATCAATGATCTTGAAAAGCCTGCGAGACAGACTGAATTTCCAATCCTAGAAAAGGTTTTAGTTTCAGCTGCATAAATTTATATTTTTTACACTAAAATAGAGATATTATGGCCTTGTTTGAACTAAAATTAGAGGTTTGAGCTAATATTAGAGGTTTGACCGGTCAAATCCGCTAATTTGGATGTTTGGTAAATAGCGGATTGGGGTGAAACCTTTAATTTTGAAAAGGCTGCTAATAGGAGCTTTTTGAAATTAGCAGTTTAACATAATAGTTATAAAGACCCTTTTACCCTTAACAATTATCATGTCAGTTCTGATGATAGAAAATTAGTGATATGGAAAAGAAAAGGTTGAATGAAGTTTGCATTTGTTTGCTCTGAAAGAGAGACTACTTAGCTCAAAGAAACAAACCTTCAGAAAAGAATTTGCATTCGCAGTTGTTTTTATAAGCCCCATAATAAATGAAATAACCATGAGAATGAGTCCTGTGAAAAAGTGGATCAGGAGAACCACATTCTGTCCACACAAGACAAATATAAAAAAATCATGTCATTGACAAATTCAGAGTCTTAACTGCTGATGATATAACAATGAGATAAGAATGTTACCCTACCTGAGCCATAGAGTGGTCAGAGAAGAAGAAAGTAAGGCAATATGTTGATGACGCAATTGCCAGACCATACTCCAGAAACATGATGACTGTTGGCAAGAAACCTCTTCCAATGAATTGATCAAGACCTACAGACCCAATTAATTTTAGTGGAAGCTTCAAAAGAAATTAAACAAGATAAAACAGCAAGAAGTGACTATTAACACGGAGAAAAAGATGGATAACTCATTGGGTCACGTTACATATCTCATGAGTCATACACCAAGTGTCAGGTGTCACAAGGTTGGATATAAACCTATATCTATAGACAGCCATAGCAGCATCTCCTTTTAGTCGGTAGAAAGCTTAGAAATATACATATCTTTTTCAGAATTATTTATTTGCAACAAATTATCTTATGAATAATATAGCCCAACATCTCTGAGAAACTACTGCACATGATGTCCACATTCAATATTTCCACGCCCCTAGGAAGTGTTACGAAACTCCAGAAAATACAAAGTGAAATTAGAGTACATCACTAGTGATGTTTAACATCTCTTGTTAACTAATAGCAAATTTACAAATTTCAGTACATTTAATTACTATCTTGGACATCTAGCAAGTCCTAAAGCATTTGGAGGCTCCACATATTCAATGAATACATGACAGCCAATAAAAATCAATAATATGAGCATTATCCATGCATTGCTGCTTACATGGGAACAACTTAATCAGGAACGCAAGTGTAGGAACATACCAAACACATAGAAGAGAATTATGGCAAAAGTTGAAGGAAATAAGAAACTGATGAAGTCCCATATGTACGTTGAAACCCAATATGAAATTACAGAAACCTGAGAAAGAAAGTATTTTATCATGAAATACATGTATTGCTTAAACAAATTTAGTTTAGATTATTGGATGAATTAAAACATACTCCGCTGATCAGTTGTTGGTGCTTAGCTTTAACTTCCCGTTCCTGCACCAAATAAGACAGCCAAAATCAGGGACAAACCCTTTTTCCCACAATTATGAATTTTTTCAGTGGTCATGACTGTTGGTATAAGCTACAATAGTAATTGTCTATGGTACAAATAGAGATAAACAATTTCATCTAGAGACAAAGAACCTTTTAGTGGCTATACATATAATTAAAAGGAATTAGAGGGATGAAATAGTAATTGCAGGAAAAGACTGCACCCAGTAAAGTGGGATTATGAACAGGAAATTTTAGACAAAGGAACAACCACAGAGGAAGCAAATGCAGAAATAGAAGTGCTTGATAGAATCAGATCCTCATTACTACTCAAGACAGTTATACTCGACATTTCTCCTAGGGTGCAAGAAAATCAAACTGGGGCCCTCAGATTATATTTGATGAGTGTATAGGCACCGGAATGCACAACCTATGGTCCTGAATCCTGGAAGCATTTGCATTAGCCAAATGTTGGTGACCCAATCAAGTATCTGTTTGAAACAAAATTTCAGCCAAAAGGAAATTTGACTAATAGACTTTGGTCTGACCAAACCACATAAAATCAATAATGATTCCAATCATGATGAAATAGTGGACAGAAGAGGTTTACTCCATGGAGCTGGTACAGATATCAAGTACCAAAAAATGGAAAACATAATACTATAGGAACTTGAAGTGGTAGAAAAGCATAAACAGAAGTACAAATTTATACAGTTTTTCCTCCTTTTCAGAGGGGGATAGGGGATGTTGAGAAAACATGAAATGGACCAGTGAACTGCATATTTTTTATAAGCCTGCACCCATGGTTCAATGTCCTTTTGAAAAGAGTGATGAAAAAGAAATGTTTCTTCTCCTGTCGTACAGTTCAAATTTCTTAACCCATTCTAAATAAAAAGTATTTAATGAATTAGAAAGAAAACACAGAATATAGAATTAGGAGTCAGGTCAAAACTTGAGAAATCAATCATCAAGTGGAGTTATGCAACGTATCAAGATATCAGTTTAGAGAAGACAAAATAATCTGGAAAGAATTAATAAGATAACAACATAATTGACTCGAAAACTTTTATGTAACACATGCAAACCTAGCACTCTAAATGAAGTTCCCTCATTAATGAGCAAGTGAATGTTTTATGAGTATGGAACAGTATCAAGAAAGTTCCTACTTCTCTGATCACCAAAGAAGAGTGAGCCAATGAAAGGCAGGGAGTAACTGAATTTTCAACAAAGGCAAACAACTTCGTCATTCCAAATTTACAATCAATTGCTTTTTATTGAGAAGTGTCCTATGATGCAGCAACCTAGTATTATACCTTTACAAGGGGAACAGCAAATGAAGCGGGAATGAATGAGAAGGCAATGTTAATAATAATAGCAGCAGAGAATGCATCCAGATCCTGCAAAATTCAGATGAAGTATCAAAGTGAATATCTGGCAGGTGTGGTTGAAAAAATGAAGGAAAAATCAATAAATGGCCACATCATTTAGAAATTGAAGTATTGGTTTAAAAAGTGCAAAACAAATACATTTGAGAGCAATTTATTTATTTATTTTTGGTGTTTTATGCAACTTGCAAGCATGCATGTAAATATTCGGGTTGGATGCAAAGTCCACATCACATGCACTACTTAGAACAAACATGTATAAAAGCATCAAGGGTACAAAACGGCTCAGGGTGTGCAAATCCTATCCATAAATACACTTACTGGTACCTTCCCTCCAATCTAGCTTCTCTACCATTCACTTCATTGTTAGAACCATTGTGTGCTTTGTTTTGATGATTTATTAAACATCTCAAAAAAAACCTTCAATTTGAAAGTGTCGACATGCTTGTTAGAAACATTTTTAAAAAGCTTTGTTATCCCTCCTCACCTTTTGTCACATAGGTACTCCTTGCAACAAATTATCAAAAATATTAAGATGGCATAAAACAAATTATTAGAATCTTATAATTTTTTCTTTTCAAAAGGCAAGAATGTCAAATTTTATGACATGACATCTGTGAGAAAAGGGCCATGGTGGCCGGAGATGCAATGAATAATGGTGGTTTGTGTGTGATCGGTGGTTAGGGATTTGTTGTTTGAAGAAGATGAACAAGATATTTTCCAGAGAGAACAATGTGTTTCTCTGTATTTTCTTATTATTCTTAATTATTCAAATGTGTATAAAGTGAGCCTTTAAATAGGCAATTACAGAGTTTCAGTATATACTTTTATCTCTAATTTAAATAATATTTATCCCTAATTTAAATAAGACTTCTAGTAAATCTAAACTACCGACTTGGGAATAAACTCTAATTACACATTAAATAAAACTCTACCACTTCTCGGATAACTTACACTCTCCCTCCAACAACACTTCTCGGATAACTTACAACCTCCATCCTAAAACAAAATAGAAACACGTATACAGATCTATAAAATGTTTACACTTTAAAAACCTAGGGTAACTTATTCACAGTGGAACATATTTTCTCAGAAATTAACAACAAATATCACAGGGTGTAAACATACGTGAAAACAGCAACCACATGTTTACATCTTTATTATAAATAGCATGAGTTATTATGATACGTAGCTGGATTATTCATGTTAATAGGAGGAGAGAAGCTTACATGACGCTGTAAACGCTGGCTTTTTGTCATAGGAAGAGGATGATTACGTGCTTGAATTGTCATATTTTTGTCATTAGTAGCAAGCCTAAGAATTGCGGAGTTGATCAAGTTGATAAAGGTTGGAGCCGCATGCTGACAAGTAGAATTGTGCAATACGGTATACCCCAAACTCCCATCATCATACTGTCCATCAATCACAACTGCCCCATACCTGCCCAGACAAACATAAAAAATAAAAATACATTAAAAAAGTAACATACATGCTTAAAGTAACAATTCAAATTCCAGTTGCCTTTCATCATACTCAGAATACTCAAACAGATGAAAGAAACCACAGGAAACAAAAGTTCTAGGCACATTTTTCAACTTAAGATAGAGCAGGCTGAAACTAGAGAAAAATGCAAACAAATTAATAATATCTTACATAAAGCAAAAGAGAAAGGCATCTGAACACAAATTGGAGATAATGCTGGTTCCAACATGACTTGCCAATAAGTATGATAGGATATTTAATTATTTGAGTTAAATCAGTTAAAAACTTAAAATCATGCAGAAAAATAATGAAAAAAGAACCCAACTCAAAAGTCTTTATCGAACTACATGAGCTTGGTTAAATGAGTTCTTTTCTATGTTCTTAAGCATACAATGCAACTCCACTACCTCAACCCTGCATTAATCTACACTAGAAGTAACTGTTAGATAATTCCAACACATTTGGTACCCAACTTCCCAAGTAATTTCTTCATCCATTCTCAAACACTTAACTACCCATATTATGTAAAACCTAACATCCCCTTTTTACACCAACTTAATAACAAAACACACCGTACCGTCTTAAATTGAAAAAAGAACATACAATGTTATATGACTTTACGACTGTATTTACGACCAGTAATCCCTTCACATATGGTAACTTCCAGTTGATTTTAAAACATCTAATAGATTTTACTTGATTCATATCCATACACCAAGAATTAAATCTTACTCATTATAGTTGTATATCTTCAGCCTAAACCTTAGAGAAGTAATACCCAGGCATAACCGCATACCAATTACTACATAGTTATACCACCAAATTTTTTTTTTGTATCAAACGCTTTTAGAAGCATCTTTTGAAATATCATTAAGTGGATGCAGTACCAAGTAAAACCGTATTTAACCACTACTGGAAATTAAAAACACACACAAACAGGCAAATGCACTACTACTTTGAGATATCAAAACACAGGAGCTTTTAACAAACATGCCAGACCAATTAAATCAAAAGGCTTAACATGTCTGACAACAAACATAAAAGGCTGGACCGTGTGCTAATAAGGCTTGAAAAATAAATCTACAGTTATGAAAATCGACAATCTTAAGACAGATCAAGCAATAATATATACTCTTATTAAGGATTACTAACCAGGCATACGGATAAAACTGAAAAACATACAAATAAACGTCGAAAAGATGATGAAAAAAGCATTTAGAGGGCATAACCTTGCAAATAGTTCAATATTTCTCACACAAATACAATATGAATACTATCAACTAAGGCATCTTCTGCCTCCAGAACAGTTAAAAGAACAATATAAGAAAATAATTTAGTGATTAAGATCTACCTGGACTGGTATGATTCGTTAAAGCTAGACATTAGAAATTCACTCATTGAAAGTAAAACAGGTCCTAACGTTGGCCCTGCTGCCTCAACAGCATCAGCTAAAGCCCGGTCTGAATCAGGAAATCTATATGAAGTCGGCTTAAAATTTTGAATCCACCCTCCTTCAACATATTTTGCTACCTGCAGTCGATCACTTTATTAGAAAGGAATCTTATCTCTATTAATGTCACCAAACAAAAGAAGCATGATACAAAGTATCATGACTTAAGAAGTGTACTACCGTGCTTGTGTTGGTGAAATCAGAAAATAGAATTCACAACAACAGAAGTAAAAGAATAACAAACCTCTTTTGCAATAGGACAGGAGAGATCAAAAGGAATTGGACCACCACCACCAGAACCACTTAAAAGAGGATTAAAATGTGAAGTGGTGAAAGTCAGAGACTGCTGATTAGGATGTGGCTTAAGCTTGAGAAAAAGAAGACCAAAAAGCAAGAATACCACAGGAATCAAAAGCTGGAAAACAATTGTTTTGCGGTCTCTTAGAGCAGAAACAGCCCTCTTTATGAGCAACGCCTTACAATGTTGCCAAAAGATTGACCTTGAAATCATGCAACAGCTGCAGCATTGCATACTTAAGAAGTGTATGAAACTTAGAAATATAGAAACAAATAAACCACAAAGTCTGGTCACCATAGAGGATATGCCCTCAATAAATTTTTTATAACTTCCCAGAAGCTTAGTGGGGGGAATTCTTTTAGGCATTTGCTCATGAGAAGGCATCGAATCAAGAACAACAAAACTATTTTCCTCTTTAACAGGTTTTGCTTCATCAAAGTCGCACCCTGCAACTCTCAAAAACACTTCCTCCAAGGTTGTAACAGATATTCCATAGCTTTCAATACCAAAATAATTTTTATGCTCGCTAATGCTTGTTTCTGAGTTAGAAACTGGTCTTCCAATACAACTCTCAATTTCCCTAAACATACTTTCAAAGACTGATGAGGATGCCAGAGGAAGCTTGAAAGAAATTTCAGTTCCAACCTGGAGGACAATTAACAAAATTACATTACACAATATAGAACATTAACATTCTCAGATCTGCTTTTACCACAACTACAAACATGGATAATGAATACTAAATTATGGATCACTTTCACTTTCTCTGTAATTATAGGTAGCTATAGTTTCCTTCTATTTCTTCACCTTTTACACTTTTTTGCTGGTAAAAGATACAACTGGCATTACAGAAATTTCATGTTTAATATATTTTCATGGCAAAGAAAAATATACGGCAAGAATGTTAATTATATCCAAGTCAGAGTGATTGAATACTTTACTTAAGGGTTATATTTTGATAAACAAGCTGTGTAAAAAGAATTACACCCCTTCATATTTAAACCATAAAATCTAAAACCTAAATTCCTAACCCTAACATCCTAAAACCTAAACCCTAAAATTAAAAGGCTTGTGTAACACAAGCTTGTGAATCAAAGTATTTTCCTAAGCAAGAACTATAAGCAACATTCTTTATGCAAAATATCCCATATACACTTGTGTAATTTTTATTTTATTTTTTTTGCACCCATGCCATTACATACATTCAATAACAAACAAAATGGTAAACAATAATCAAATTTATTTCTATTAATTCCTAAAGGATTCAAACTAATTGAGTAAAAGGATATGTGAGAAAGGGGCCATGGTGGCCGGAGATGCAATTAATGATGGTGGTTTGTGTGTGATCGGTGATTAGGGATTTGTTGTTTGAAGAAGATGAACAGGATATTTTCCAGAGAGAACAATGTGTTTCTCTGTATTTTCTTATTATTCTTAATTATCAAATGTATACAAAGTAAGCCTTTAAATAGGCTGATATAGAGTTTTAATATAACTAAAACTATACTTTTATCTTTAATTTAAATAATACTTCTAGTAAATCTAAACTGCTCATTAGGAATGAACTCTAATTACACATTAAATAAAAACTCTTAACACTCTTCGTCAACTTACACTCCCCCTCAAGCTCTAACACTTCTCGGATAACTTACAAGATACCCGCTAAGAGATTGACAAGAAAAAATCAATAAAATAGTTAACCCATTAAGCATTAGACGTGTTGACAGATTGGATGTTGTTAAAGATGAATACTCCTCAGATTTTAACTAATTAGTTTAACCCAAAAATAATTAAGTATAAAAGCACATGCATACCTCACTAACACATGTAGCCGACGGAACATAACGATAAACAATATCAGCAGCAATAGAAGCAGTTGGTGCAGACTGAGAAGAAAATGAAGTCAAACCACCAAGTATAAGTGAAAATACATAAAAGTAATCATTCAACAAAATCATAGGAACATTAATAAGAAAGAAGCTAACCTTCACTAGTGTAAGAGTATAACCAACCCCATACTGATGCTTCAAGAATAAGGAACTGTTGCAAAATAGGCATTAGAAATTATGGAAGCGGTGTTAAAATATTTCCCAGAAAATAACAAATAAGTAAGATATTTATAATATTCTTAACTTACAATCAAGTGTAAAACCCCACATTATGAAAGATGTGCATCCATGTACTAACGGTGAGAAAAACAAGAGTAAGAAAGATAGAGAAACTAAAGAAACCATTTTTTTTATTTTGGATGGAAGAAACCATGTCTTTAGTGCCCTTCACTTAGATGACTCATACAGTGTCTGAACAGGCTTGCAGGAGCACCAAACTCCTAGACACTAGTAATTTCAAATCCTTTTCAAAAGCAAGAGCACAAATTATATCTCTGCTATTTACTTTCGGGGAAACGTGATTCATCATGCCTGATTTCTGATTTCAAGGAAAACTTTTCAAACAAATTGATCTTATGGAGAAAATTTTTGGTTAACAATATCGACCTTCCACAGCATTTCAAAGAACCATCAGCCATGATGGCTACCCGATCCCCCAATTCATCAGCCTCGTCCATTGAGTGTGTTGTTAGCAATATTATTCTTCCCTTCTTTATTTTTTTTATTAACTGCCAGGTCATACGCATTGAATATGGATCCATTCCACTAGTAGGTTCATCGAGAATAACAACCTGTAATAAGAATAGAAGGAAAACAAGAATTAACAATGACAACTTCCAAAATCAAGAAATACTAATTGTGACCTAGAACATTTTCACACCTTACTATTTCCTATCAATGCAATTCCAAGAGATAATTTCCTCTTCATACCACCAGATAGTGCTCGCACAACAGTGTTCAGTTTATCTGCTAAACCAACCTGATCATAAAAGTAAAGTTAAAACATGTAACCACCCGAGGGACAGTCACAGAAAGATAGATGGAGAGAGAGAGAGCATGTAACAGGTCCTCTGGACTCAAGATTGAGTCAAAGAAACATATCAGACTATTTTTCTTATAAGATATCTAAAACAAATTTCTCAAACAATTCAATTAATTTTTTACACATTTAAAATAAAAATTGATTGATTCAGATCCTATCATATTAAACAGTTCAGCAAGTCTCAGAGTGCAAAAATACACATTCCATACAAGGTCCCTGGTAGGCTGGTATCTGTAATTAATACCTTATGCATATAGGATCTGAGCCCAATAGAATTGCGATAAAAAAACTACTATATCACCAGATAAGAGAAAAGTTAATAAATAAAGGCAGAAAAATCTAACTTCGAAATTGGAACATAAGGCTACAAAATAAAATCAACGAAAATAGGCTAATTCCAAAAAATGAGTAGTCCAAAAAGACCCAAACCTATAGACCTAAAACAACCTGGAATTAAACAATTAACCTTAAATTGTTCTGAAAGCTAATTGAACTAAATATTTGGTTGCACTGGAATACTTAAATTTGGAAGAAGGGATTTGGTTTTTAAATTCATATGAGAACTAAAGAAACAATCCATAACATGATTTTCTTCATATGCACAAATTTAATGATTTCCTAGATCTCTCTTTAGTGGTGAATTTTATGGAATTGTTGCAACTCATTTACTCATACCCTATCAAATACACTGTCCCAACTTTCATGTTTTCAAGCATGGCTTTATTAGATTTTCAAAATAACATGTCACATTTGCTGTTTTATAAAGAAGTAGCTAAAGATTCAGAGTATTAAGCAAAATATGAACACAAATCCAACAAGGCAGACAGGAACTCACTTCATCAACCATTTCAATTACAGCACTTTCTAAACCATCCTCCTTAACACCCTTCAATATAGCAAACATTTCCAAATGCTCTCTGACCTGAAAATGGGAATCAAATCAATCTTTGATGCATCAGATCATAATTGCCAATCATAAACTCCAAAGAATACAGAGATATCAATCAAGTGAAACAAAATTTGTAAATCTATTATTTATAAAAAGAAAAGAAATCAGGAAATATTGGCAACAGGATTAGAGTTAGTTTAGAACAGATTACTCTATAGTACAAAAATTAAACATGCTAACTTCCATTGACAGCATCAGAAGAAAGCCTACAAAAATTGTTGTAAGGGGGAGTAATCATTTCAATTAGAACAAAACTACAAAATACATGGGGGGAAATTTCTAGTATAGATATCATATATCTATAGACCTACATGCTCAACTCTACATTTTTCTTAAAATAACTGTGTAGAACATACTGACACCTCAGTGGAAACTGATGAAGTCATCAATACTCCAACTATAACACTTAGGAAAACTTGAATGCTGAACACTTGGTCAGAAGTTCGAGCAACATAGACTAGACATCAATATTTCCAGTACCATCTAATAAGTAATGAGAAAAATATGCATCAGAACTGATAGAGTTTGAGGTGAACCTGCATCCAAACCTAGAGACTACAGCTTGTTCCCAGTTATGATAAAAAGGATATAACATGCAAAGCAATACACTATGAGAAAGAAAATGTCAAATAGATGTTACATTACAATAACCTACTAGAGGCAGAAGCTTATTTCATCTATCGTACAATGCAAAAATGCCCTTGAAATAACAATTGAATTATGCATTTAAATGCAAATACAAAATTAAAAGATGCTTCTTGCTTACAGTCAATTCAGGGAAAAGGATATCATGTTGTGGACAGACCCCCAATTCTTTATGTATCTCTTTCTACAGGACAAACACAAATAATAACATTAGAAACAGAACCATTTCTTACAGAAAAAGAAACAAAAGAGATTGGTAAAAGAAGAATGAAGCAGAACAAGGAGAATAAATAATTCTACAATAAGATTTAATCAGTTTAAAACTTATTTACAATAAGTCAAGAACTTGTCATAGCTGATGCACTATAATGTCATACAGATGCAAAAGACTCAACCTACTTGAGACAATATCAATTTCCATGCATTCACTAAACAGAAAGGAATGAAGTGCATAAAAGGGATCCAACCACAGATGCATTTTAGAAAAAAAGAGAATTATTGTTATGCATAAGAGAGCCTAAATATCATATAATCATAAAATCTTAAATTGACACAAATAAAGAAATTGGATAATAAATGGATCTAAAACCTCCTAACATACTTGAGTTACCATTGGTCCTATTCATTATGAACATCTGATGAACTCTCAGCAAGTTAGGTCTAAAATCCAAATTTGACAATAAAAACGACAAAAGTGAAGCAAAAGGTGGAATCACTGGCTGAAATTTTTAACCCTTCAAAATTGCACCCCTCAAAGTGCGATGCTAGTAAATAAATATCGACTTGGAATATCGTCTATTTAACTAATAGACCAGATCAAAACAACATAACGCAGCATTTACAAGCCCTTGTGCCACTAAGAAGGACAACTATAAACAGAACATAAGCATGCAATACATGCAACAAAAGAGCTATAAGAGACGAATTCCTTTTCCAATTATTAATCTTGAAGGCATACAGCATAAACATGTTGAAAAAACAAAATGGAAACACCACGAAAAGTACAACATACCATGTCTGTTAGAATACTTTTTCCAAATATCAAGGCATCTCCAGAAGTTGGGGGAAGAAGGCCAACAAGCATGGATATTGTGGTACTTTTACCTGCTCCGTTGTGTCCTTCAAAATAAAGGCATAAAACAAATAGAATCGACATCATGAAATACAACATTGAGATTTCAAAATGCTTTCAAGTCTATATATATAGAAAAGATTTCTTATCAAATCTACCAAAAGGAATGCTAAAATAAGAATTATACAGAATAAAGATCTTATGCAGAGAAGAAAAAAGCATCATATCCCCATTAAAGGATATACACAACTATATAATGCAGCAAATGAGCTGATCTCTCATGACCTAGCTCTCTTCTCGCATAGAAAACTCAGATAACCTTTAGAAATGATTCAATGAAACTAGTCCAACCCATCAACTGCAATTTATGGATATAACAAATATGAATGACATCCAATGATTGAACATAACAATAGGGGACAGATCCCACCACTGCCGAACAATAATTTCAATGATCTTGACCCTAGCAAATACTTCAGGACCTTACAAGAAGACCAAATTTAGGTTATTGGAATTCCAACAATCAATTGCAGAACTTATCAAAAAAATTGCAGTTTAAGATTGAGAAGAGAAGGATGTAACATATATTGAGGTATGAAGTTAGCATACTCACCGAGAAGAGCTAGGATCTGGTTCTCATACAAGGTTAGCTGTAAGGAGTTTACAGCACAGCATTTCCCTTTCTTAGTGGCATATACCTTATGCAGGTCCTTTATTTTGATACATCTGCATGTCTAGCATTATATATACGGGGCAAAACCAATTAAAATGAACAAAATAAGAAAGCATACTAGTTTCAGTACATGTACCTGCCATCGATCTCTTGTTGCTTCATTTCCAAGCTTATTGCCTCCAAAGCCGGTCCAGGCATATCCTTTCTAGGAAAGATGCTTTTCCTTTTGGAGATTGTATCATTAACTTTTACTTCATAACTGGAAATTTGAGGTTTTATGATACTTTTCTTTTTCCAAAAGCATTTTTGGAATATAAAGTTCCAAGGATAGCGAACTCCATTTTCACTAGGAAGAACCTGATCCAAGAACCATTTCAACACATTTCATCACGCACAAAATATTCTAGAATCTGTAGACAAGACTAGAGGTGCTCATAGCCGGATCGAGCCAGGTTTGGGCTGGGCTCATGTATGGATTAACACACTTCATGCTTGACAAAACCCAGCCCAACCCAAAATATGAGCATCAAATTTTACCCAAACCCGCCCGTATTTGTAAATGGCAAACAAATGCCCGTTTTCAGCCCACCTATATTATTTTTGTATATTTTTAAACATTTATTATATTTTAATTTAATATTACTTTACCTTTTATTAAATTTATTTATTTTACTCTTTTACACATGGACAACATATTTTTTAATGTTTACATTATAGTATATATTATTTATAAATTTAATTTTTATGTGATATAGAGTAATTATATAATATATAAAAATGAAATGATACAATATATTATTATAAAATTAGAAAACTGGTCAAGACAAGCTCAGGCCTTGAATGATGGAGCCCAAGCCTGGCCCATATTTTAAATGGGTCTAATTTTTTGTCCAAACCCTCCCAAATTCCGGGCAGGCCTTCGATCTTAAATGATAGCTCAGCCTTTGAATAAGTCTAGACTAGGCATAGCAACAAACCCATAGGTAGTTAACGAAATTATCTTGAGAATACTTCAGTTCACAAAACTGCGTAATTAAGCTATTAAATTACTTGCTACATCATCAAATATTGTAAAACATTCTAGGAACAAAATTCTTGACTTTTAAGGATTCTAAATGAAAAACATAAACTAGACCAAGGTATACACGATACATATAGTAAATATAATAGTCCCTTCTGATTGTTATAACTTAGGAACAAACCAAATCTCCATCAATGACAAAAAAATAAAAACTTCACATGACAACCTATCAACTTGAGAAGACACTGTCTAGAAATATATTTCAAAACAAATAATAATTGTTTGAACCTTCGGTTTAATTTGATGATTACAAAACACTTTTAAGTGGTATTGGCTTACTCTGTGATTTGAGCAAGGGTTGAACTCATTGATTAAATATTTTATTCGGGTAATGTGGCATGATCAGAAAAATATAGTTTAATCTTGTTCATTAAAAGGTTTGATTTGATTACTGGTATCAAAGAATTTCTCCATTAGAAGTGCTTTTGACACAACCATCCCAATTTTAAAACAGAGCTACAATTCAGTTGTTAGGACGGCTATTTAGGAAATCAGTAACTGGACTTGGGAGTGTCAAGGTAAAGAAGTCGGTTTAGAGGAAGACAAAACATTCACCCTTATTATGCCTTTACTCTTTCTTTTACTTCATATCCAACTTATCCATGTAGTTTGGTTTGTGAATTTAAAATCTTTTCTTAGATTCAGTGTTGCCATTATTTGTAATCTAAGAATTGTCAGAGCTCTTTCAAGATGCAAAGCGAGGTCATTTTAGAGCAAGGTTTTAACTCTGTTATCAGAACTATAACTAAAAAAATTCCTTTTATAAGGAGCAATTCTCTCACTTTTCTCCATTATATGCATCATAACCCATTTAAACAAACAACATCCTAAGATAAGAGTTGACAATTAAAACCCCTTGAATCAAAAGAGAAAAGATAATTAGATGTTTTAAGAGATACCTTATCTAGGTAGAGACCAACAACGCAGTACAGCAATGTATCAAACAACATCATTAAGAGGCAAACCAAAAAGTTCACTCCAGATGATCCCTACAGCAACAATAAATTAAGAAAAGATGAAAATAAAGAAGAATCAAAATAAGATAACTAGTAGCAAAAAATGGCATCATGTAGAACATACCCGCCATATGTTGCTCCAACGAAGCCCTACATGGGCACGTTCATAATCAGCAAAGTTAATAGATCCAAGAGCGAAGGCCGTAGGTGAAAGAAAAGAGGCAATGACCTTTAATAACCTGTAGTAGAAAATGTTAACTAAAATAAAAAAAATGAAACAAACCACATAGCATAAGGTGTTTTCATCGCACAAGTACTTACATCGAAACTGCCTCATCATTGACAGTGTAATAAGGAAAGAAGGCTCCAAGAAAAGAAAGAGTTCCAACTGCAACAGCAGTCTTTGCTCGTGTAAAGAATGTAGAGATAAAAAATGATAGCATGATCGCGCTGAGTCCAAATACAAAGAAGTACACGAACACTACTGTCTTATCACTATACTTGAAAAGGTTATCCATGGTACAAATTGTAATGATCCCGGATGAAATGGCAAACTGCAAATGGAATCAAATTATTTTAACATGAGAATCCAAGATGTAAGAATCTATACCATTTATCATCTAGGATACCACCTATCCTGCAAAGTACAAATGAATATAGTAGCAGAAAACTAGGATACTCAATCTATGTTCAAGGGATTGTAGGAAGCAGGATCTCTATTTCAGACATAAAGTCTATTTTCGTGATGAAAAATGTGAAAGTAAGAATAGAGTCCATTACAGATTATGCTCTCATCATTGAGCAACACTGTTTCCATGAATTAAACATCTGAAAATGTGAAAATGCACAATTAATAAACATATTTAAACATCTTTAATGAAAGATTGAAAAGAGGATAAGACAAAACCTTCATGAATTACACATTAAAAAAGAATCCAAATTTAGATGTATGCTACTGCAATACTACTGCATATTGCAAACTATACACTACAAACAGATGGGAACCAGAAAAAAAGCATAAAATTTCTTTACTAATTAAGGATTTATAATTCAGACAAGTAAAATTTTCAGAATATCACAGCAACCAAAATTAGTTAACACCAGTTCTAGTCTAAGAGAATAGCAACAGATAAGGGTTTGCAGGCCTTATGGATTTTATATTTCCCATTAAAAACCGAAAACATTTTCCCCCCTTCAACATGACTCACTTACTTTTCTGCCACTTAACATGCTTTGAATGAATATTTGAATTATATGCAGGAAAAGTATCATTATCTTATCTCAAATGAATGATTTGCCAACTCAATAAAAGAGCACCTAATCCCCACCAACAGCACTTAATACATTTCTAAACAAATTGATTGAATCAAGAAAAAATTTCAAACAGAAATTATAAAAGGGGAAAAGGCCTCACACTCTGTCCGAAGTACAAAGAACAGGAAAAACATGATTATTCACTAGAAGTTCAAAGCCAAAAGTTAACCTGAAAAGTGTACGTAATGAACCAAGAGAGATGGAAAATCCCATCTTTCAATCCCATCATAAAAAGGCCTTCTCTTATCTTCTGCTCCTGAAATGTTGGAAAATGAAATGATTTTAGATATTAAGAAAATAAAAAGAAAGAAATATCCTCTATATCAAAATGTCACAAACTGAGTACAAATAGAAGCAAAATTAAAAATACACATAAAAGTATAGATAAGTGAAAATTATCACTGTGATAGCCATTAACAACCTTCTCGAACACAGTATGGCTGATCAGGCGAGAGATTGGATAGAGAAATCCCAATAAATACCTGTTCATCCCAAAGGCAGGGCAACAATAAACAGTATATCATGTTAGCCAACAAAAATAAACTTTTTAATGTAAAATTAATAAAGATGAACACAGAGACATTAATATCAAGAGGCACATACAACAGGCCCAAGACACTCTTAATGATGGATTGGAACTCATCATCTGTGTATTCTCGAGTTGGGAAGGGAGCTATTCTTATATTTGAAGGGCTAAACTGTGTCCATGGTAACCCTAGGGATGATGTTACATTGGTTGAGCGCAATGCTGTTAATTCTATATTTTGACTAGCAATGCCTGTTTCTGTTTGCTGAGCTGCAAATATGATGAATGAATCTAGCACCTGCTGAAGCTGTAGAAAGTACAAAAGTATCAACAACCATAGCAAGGCATACTTCACCAAATTTGAGATGATGACCGATGAATAGAATACCAAAAAGGCCCACGTGCGATTGAGAGTAGAATACCAAATTTGTCAACTCTAAGGATATTGAAAAAAAATGAATAGATGAGACAAAATCAGAGAACTCAGGTGATGTTTTTTTTTTTTTTGGGGGGGGGGGTGGAAGAAGCCCACCATTCATTATGCATCATTTCTAAGGATAAGCATAAACTGATTAAGAATACCAAAAATGCCATGAACCAAAAGAAACAAATGTGAAATTAGAAACATTGTCTGGAAGGAACTATTGGTTCTTACAGTAAAAAATCCACTGATGCTGTACTGCATTGTTGATACGGTATTAACACCCAATTCCAAGTCATTGACATAAGGGCCATTAGTGTCCATGATACTTTTAACATCAGGAAATCCAGAGAATGCCCATGTGTGATTGAGACGAATGCTATAATCAAACAACTGAGGACCTTGATGATGAAATACCACTGCTCCTTTAATTTTGGGATTTGAGCAATTCCTAGACCAAGATAAACTCAAATCAAGTCAAATAATGCAATTACCTACCATTCTATGAAATCCCATAAAGTTAAGCCTTTTTGCATGAGAAAAAGATATTTTAGATTATTAACAGCATCCAATGTACGAAAATATGAAGAAGAACAGAATAATTACATATGAAGGAGGAATACAAGAAAAGATCAACTACAACAGAACACTAAAAACACCTCATACCCGTACGATATAGAATGAATAACTATAAAGGTTTTTCTACATGATCTTTTTCTTACAAATTACAATGTAGTTAAAAATGATATTCAACACCAACAATTTAGAAGAATTATTATAAAAGAAACGGGCCAACACATATGTAAGGATTTCTGTAATGCTCAGGATATGAATGAAAACATCTGTAAACCATTTAAGTTCTGATTTTTACCTAAATGCAAATTAATTTTGACTACAATTATAGAATCATTAATTATTGATTTGAAAGCCCTTCAAACTTCTTGGAGAAGTGATCCCCCACAGTAGAAATAACCAAATAGCATGTTCCCGATTCAATTCTTTTAAAAGTGCTCATGTTAACAGTGAGGCACATAACATCTATCAGCAAAATGCCCTCGTATCAATACCACAGTAAAAAGAGTGTTACTTACGAAAAATCGCAAGTACCATACAGATCTGACTGTATATATGTATCCAGCTCGAGCTCATCTTTGTATATTTTGGAAACAAGCTGCAGCCAGCAAACCAAGTTACTGGAGAGTAAGTGATAAAAATAAATGCAAAAAAAAATATGCTAATCACAGTAAATATAGAAATCCATAAAAACAAGGATTGTGGCACACATGCAACAGCTAAATTATAACTTGGAAACAAGGAAGAATCAAAAAATGATTATTAAATTTGTTGCCCACATTCATAACAACTAGATGAATGAAAAACAAAGTCAAAAACAAAATACAAAGAATAATAAGAATGAAAAATAGATAATTAAAGGATACCTGCAATAAGGGGAATTTGAAGGAAATTAAGTTAATCATCTGTCTTGTTTGTTCAGTATCAGGTGCAAAGGCTAAATACTCTCTTTTGGCCAACAATAATTCCAAAACTTGTTGGAAATTAGGGGATATACCTTTGCCTACCTCCACAAACGTATCTTTCCTCACATATCTAAATCAATTCAATAGCAATTTCATTATTAATTCCAACAAATAAAAATTCATAAACTCCAGGGGAAAACAACAAAATTTAAGAACAGAAAACTTTACTTACGGTTGAGCCGGATGAATTTGAGTATCGACGCGAGTTCTTATACCAATTAACAATAAAATTACGATCGTGGGGAGTAAAATCTGCAACAAACCACACAAAATGAAACAAAAACAATAAAAGAATAGAAGAAGAAGAAACTTAAGAATTTGAATAAGAAATCAGAAAATTAAAAACAAAAACGAAGTAAAACCTCAGCAGCAGTGCTAAAAGGGTGACGAATCTTCAGAAGCCAGCTTTTTCGAAGCATAGCTTTCAGTTGTCGCTTGGAACTCCCCATTCTTAGAGCTTTCTTTTTTAATTAAAGGAACAGAAAATCAAGATCAAAGCCCTCGAAACAGTCGAACTTGTAGAAGATGAAAATGATGAAATGTGAGGGAGGTAGCGGTGGTGGAAAGTGGCGGAGGCGGAGGTGGCGAAACTGCACGGCTTCTTTTTTGTTAAGTGGTGACCACTGTTAGATTTTGGAAATTGAAAAGGGAAGCAATGTAAAAAAAATAAGAAAAAGGAAAATGTTGAGGGGAATTGTGAAGGGGAAAACTGACTATTAATTAGTAGTAATTTCTTTTATTTTCTATGGGTTAATTTCACTAAATGTCCTCAAATCATGATCCATATTTTATGGTAGTCCTTAAGATTTAAAGTGTTATGATTAAGTCCTTAATGTATCCATATCGTATCAATCAGATTTTTCAGTTGACCTTATTAACATAGGCTTTAATTGTCAGTTTAAATTTGACATAAAATATATTCAAAATACATGGATCAAATTGTAAATATATATGTTATCAGATGAATAGTTCAATCTTTCATGTTAAAAAAATAACCTTAAGTTTTATTGATGCTTTTATAACATGTTTGGTCCAAACTGTATAAACAATAGACACATGTACTTATGTTTATAATTAGATTCACATAATTTGAATATATTTCGCATCATATTTTGATAAAAATAACATTTAATGCTTATATGATTAGGAGGTGATGAAAGGACTTAACTTTCTTACAATACTGGTATTCTAAAGACGAAATTAAGATATTTTAAATTTTAGAAACTGATTTAGAAATTTAAGGATAGCTTTGGTGGACTGTAATGCAACTAACCCATACTTAAAGGTAAAAACTAGGGTTTTGATATTTTTATAAACCGGCTAGTAATGCGATTGGAAAATCAGCGGGCATCGGGTTTTACGCATGGGGCCTACTGGCCACTTTGGCGCCAGTGAAAAAGGTTCCCGATAAATTTGTTTCACATAGATTTTCTCGTCAACAACGCGTGAACGAGAGAAATTGAAACTGAATGGTTGTTGGATGACGTAGGAATGGAAAATTGTTTCAGGGTTATCTGTTCGGGGTTTGGAGTCGTTGATAAGGAAAATTATTAGATAGATAAGCTCATCGCGTCTCGGTTAGCTATTTAAAAATTAAAATGATGACGTAGTGAGTCTAGTGGCGGATTTATATGGCCACTATGGGGCAATTGCAAACCATTTTTGGGAGAATTTTTTAGTGTTAAATTTATTTTCAAAATTAATTTAGTGTGTAGATGAGGGGAATGAAAATCTACGTACTCATTTAAGAGAAAAAATATTTTAAACACATATTTTTTAAATTTCTAGATATGCTACTGGTTGAGCCGAATTCATCTAATAATTTTTCGTTGTTGATTAGACCCTTCAATTAAAATTTTGGGTAAATGTCACCATTGGTCACTTAACTATTCATGATTTCTTGTTTTGATCAACTATTATTTTATGCAAAATCATCACTAATGTTAGTTTTTTTTTATTTTGGTCACTAATGTTACTTTCTTTTTCTTATTTTTGTCACAAATTTATTGTGTTCTTCTATTTTGTTCACTAAACTTTTTCGCTTTTTTATTTTTTGTGAGTCTTTTAATGGCGATAGACCAAAATAAGATAAACGTAACATTAATGATTATTTTTTCAAAAATAATAATTTAGTAGCAAAATAATATTAGTTTTGTGACCAATGGTAGTGTTTACCTTAAAAAAATTAGTTCAAAATCGAGTTTAGATTAAACTCAGTCACACAACCAACAAAAAAAATATTAAAATGTTTTTATTTTATTTTATATATTTTAACTAAAGTTTGCAGACCTTAATAAGTCATAATAACAATTTAACATTTTTTATGTATTTTAATTATAGTATTAATTGTATAAGCTTTTACTATGATATTTATTTTATTTTGTAAAATTTAATATAATGTTCCGGTGCAAATAGAATTGGACTTGAAGAGCTTTTTTTTTCAATTTGAATTCAAGCGTTGAACTTTTAAATGAGATCAGGAGCGAACGCAGAACTTTATGTTAGGAGGGCGAACCTATAAAATTAGGAGTGGCAAAAATAGATTTCCAATAAGAAATACATAAAATATTTCTAAATTTTTTTCTAAATCATATAAAATTTTTAAAATTTTAGGAGGGGCGATCGCCCCCTTCAGCCCCTCTAGGTCTATCCCTGAATGAGATCACACGGAGAGCAAGAAAACATAAAAAATCATGTCGGGACTAGGGCAAGGGAAAAAATCATGTTTATATTTAAATATCACGTATGGGTTTTCGGTACATAGTATTCGAATAAAAATCAAATTATGTATGGGCGATGTCCACAACTAATATGATTTAAATTCAAAAACATATCAATTATCATTCATTCGTTTATACATTATAATCAGTGGGGAAGGAAATTGGACCTTTTCAAACAATTTTTTTTGTAAAAAGATACTTAGTAAATCTTACTATATAAATATTAAAAATAAAATCAACACCACTTTAAACAAAATATTAACATCATTTGGCACAGTAATATAGATTTATTAACTCCGCTCATGATTATAATAATTTATTCTAATTGTAGTCATATGTATCATGTTGATTGACTATAATTGTGATTACACAAATATATTATTTATAATCGTAATTGTAACTAATGAAAAACAAAAGAGATGAAAATAAATTACACATAAAAGTCCGACTTTAAACCTTATACCAACCTTACTTGAATCGGTACACATAATTATTACCATTGGACTTGTCTAAAACCTAGTTTGAGGTTTGTTTATATTTGTATGTTCGTGACTAATTTTATATTATTTTTAATTTATTAATAATATAAATTTTTTTAAAACAATGATAACTGAATTTTATTAATTATATAGAAGATAATAAAATCTAATGCATCAAAAAAGAGATAAAATAGACAGACCCACTAAGTCTTTACAATGGTATATAGAATAGTAAATAGTTCCATAGATATTAGCATACTAAAATTCAGAAACATCAAAACGAGACGCTTTTAAAATATTTTCTATGTATTATATTATATTATATCATGACATGTTAATTTTTCACCATATGATATTATTATTTGAGGTCTATTTGATGTCATTGTCGGTATAGACAGTTTCTAAGGGAATGTTTGCTTTCAACTTTCCTTATATTTAAGACGTAAAATATTTTTATCAATATTTAAAAATGTCATGTTATTTTATAATTTTGATAATCTATTTTTTAACAATTTTTATTTAAGAAAGAAAAATAGAGAATTTGCTCCTAATAAATTTTGATAATCTGCATACTTGCATACTGATTTTAGAATGTTAATAACATATTTTCCGGCTTACTAACTTTTAAGTTATGATAACAATTATAATTAATCAATGAATAATAAATTATATAATTTAATTTACACTATAATTAAATAAGTCAATTCAAACTAAAACTTGAAATTGATAAGAAAAATTGTGCATAATTTATATACGATAAAACTTAAACCTAGGAACTCAATAATTTATACCTCAACCTTTGTCAACTTATGAATACTTATAAATTATAAATCTTAGAATATAATTTATACCTCAACAATTTTTAGGGTTTATGGTTTTATGAATTATGATTTAGGGTTTAGGTTCTTAGTATTTGGGTTTAAGATTTGGGGTTTATGATAAAAATAATATTAAAATATACTAACAAACCTTAAACCATAAACCCTAAAACAATTTACCAAGAATTAGATGTAATGACAATGCACATTGCTCTCTTAAAAAAATAATTCAAGGTTTATGATATAAATAATATTAAAAATAATATACGAGGTATAAACTATTGAATTCCTAGGTTTAAGTTGACAAGACACGTTTCTCTCCTAAACCCTAATCTCTAAAATAATTCAATAATAAAAATAATATTAAAAATATACCAACAAAGGTTTGGTGCAACGACAAGACACGTTAATTTTCTAAAAATATAACTCGGGTTTGAACTTTAAAAATGACATTATTAGAAAGAATAGCTACGAATCTCGAACATAAACCATAAATTTGACACATACTTTAAAAATAATATTAAAAATATAAAATAAGATCAATATTTTAAAAATAAAATTACGATTAAGTCCTGTCTATGAATAGATTTAACCGAAACTAAAACACAAAAGGCAAGGAAACGACGAGATATTGCAACTTTTCTCGTGAGTTGTTGTCTGATAACAAAAATGCAGCCAGAGTCTCTTTTGTCGTACGTTTATGTTGAGAAAATAATTTTTAGAAATTATTCACACATGAACACATTAGCTCGGGGTCCACGAATACGTTTCGCATGTTTATTGAATGGGAGGCTTTGGACTGGGCCCCATTTTCTTTGAAAATTGTGGGGACCCTCTCGATAACGTTCAGGTTAAGCGGTTATGAAGAAGAAAAAATGATCACCGGCTGCACCACGGACTTTCGGTGAAACCTATACGGGCAGTAGTCTCTTTGTCACTTTGGAATTTATTCTAAAATTTTATTTCATTTGGTCAAATCATATAACTACTCCCTGCATTTTATATAAGTTGTGTATTTATTCACAATACTTGATTCTTGTCGATAGCCTTTATACTCATTGAATCTTAAAATTTCAGTAGGGATGGGCACGATACTATGACCCGATCGAATTTTATAGGGTTGAGTTTTTTATTAAAAAATTGGGGTCGATCAGGTGCAAAATTAATGAATGTCAGGTCAAGGTCGGATTTAAGATGAAAGGCAGCCTAAAGGGACATGGTCCACCTTAACTTGTTATGGTTTAATTACATTTTAAACCTTGAAAGGATTGAAGCTATTATAATTAAGTCTGGTCCCTCCCAAAATTATCTACTTTATTTTTTAAGATCTTATCAGTTTCGAACTTAATGGAATTAAGCTTAGTTAATTTTTTTTTGTTTTATTGTTTTTTAGGATGTGTCAAATTTGAAATTAGTAAAATTAAATCTTAGCCCTCTATTTTATGGTTATCTTTTAGGGGCTTGTTAATTATATAGATAAATAACTTGACCCCTCCCATAATTTCATTATAGTTTTGGTCCCTCCCATATTTCCATCCTAGTCTCGCCTCTGTCGAGATATTTGTATACCTCTTTCATGTATTTAGAAATAATTGCTATAATGACCTTTCTTTATATATATATTTTAATTACATCCTTAATTTTATAAAATAAAAAAAGAATATGGATAGTTACTATAAATACCACTCATTATATATTTTTGATATTACCCCTTTTATTTTTAATAAAAATGGGGAATATATATTTTTTATTTGTTTAATCCGGGTCAGATACGAGTTTTAATCTTAATATTCGAGTTGAGTCGAGTTCAAGTAGAAAGTTTATATTTTCAAATTGGGTTTGAGTTCGCCAAAAACTTACTCATGCCCATCTCTGAACTCTTGACTCAAATGAAACAAGGATAATATAACATGACTGAATTTTAAGACTTAAAATGATCAAATTAGAGAACAATAACTAAATTTACTATTTATATATAATTAATAATTAATGGCATAATTAGACGTACCATATTTACTTGTTATTGTTTTAGCCGAGATCGAAATGTTAAAACTAAAAAAAGTACAAAAACTAAAATTAAACTACGATACAAATACTAAATCCACACCTTCCTGTGCAACGATTAATTGAAGAATTTGAATTTGAATATTACTTTTAAATAATATTGAAATGAAGCTGTTCCTTCTTAATAAAAATAAATTGTAAATATGATTATATTAAACTTTTATGGTTTTGAAAAATTAAACCATATCCTTTTTAAAGAGTAAATTAGTTCTTAAACATCATAATTTTTGGTAAAAGGACTAAAATTTTAAATGATAAATTTTGATGATAGGATATCGAGAATTGAACCATAGCTATTGGTGTAAACAATTAACAACTATGATTTTGTTGGTTTATAATAATTTTATTGATATGACTTAAAACATGTGTAATAATTTAATTCTTAAAAAGTATTTCATAAAAGAATTTTTTTACAAAAGATGAACTAAAATTAAATCATATAAAAATACCAAATATAAAGTGAATTGATACGCAAAATAAACATGACATTGCGGAAAATAACTTCTAATTACATGATACAAAAGCACAATATTTTTCTGAAAAGCAATGACTCGTTGAAATACGAGCACAATATGAACAATTGAACATATAAAATTTATTCAAATATAACTCACACATGAACATGTAAAATTTAGTTTATAAATCCACACATATATTCATGCACGACAATACTCAAATTCGGGGTTTCAAAGATTTTCACATGAACATTATTCTCCTAAAGAGAGGATTCAGATTCGAATTTTGGAAAAGATATTATTAAAATAGAGAATCACAAATCTCAAACATAGACCATAAAATAGAGATGTAATTTACCAAAAAAAATTATCACGTCACAGCCTTATCATTTATCATTAAGTAAAGACTATTAACAATAAACTCACATATTAAGCTAGAAGCCGTGAAGTAAACATGAAATTTTATTGCAGCTTTTCATATAAATCAATGCATTTGCATTGGATTTTTTTTAATAGTCTAGAGGTGATTACAATGTAGTATCTATTCATACATATTTTTAAGCCTTTGACAACGTGCATACACCTTGTAGACAAAACGATTTGAACCCGTATCTCCTAGGATGAATGTTATCCGCTATAAGATCTTTTTATATAACATTACAAGTGAATAATCAGATTAAATATATAAATTTTGGGTATTTGATTCGATATAGTTTAATATATATACCCTTTATTTAGTTTAAGAACTGGATTTATTCATTTCTCATGAGTTAACTATTTGATAAGGTACACATTTTGTATATTTGAACTCAAGCCTCTTAAGAATTAAGATGGACATCTAGTGGCGGAGCCACATTTAAAGTTTGGGGTCAATTGATCCACTTGATTTGTTGGATATGAGATTTTCAATGAGTTAAATGGAGTTTTCAATACGCTAATATAGAATTTATTGTATAAAATATTAGAATCGACTCTACTTTATTTGTTGGGAGTAAGGGGTCAACAACACTTATTATACTGATATAAGAATCCACGTATCTCATACTCTACTCTGACCCTACTATATGAAATTTCTGACTTCGCCAGTGTTTTTTTACCGAAACTACTCGTTGGGTTCTATAATTTAATTATTTTAACATACAAAGTTCATAAGTTAGACATAAATATTGATACAGTTATCACATTAGACATATGAGAATTAGATTATGATATTAAATGAAACCTAGTTTTAAAAAAATAAATAAAATCATGAGCCCGTGAAGTGCAAAATGATTGTGACCCTTCCCTCCTTAACATATTAATTTTAATTCTTAGCCATAAATAATGCAAAAAAAGGAAGCCATATTGTCATTGTCACGGCACACATTTAGAATCGACTTTAAGGTAAAGCATCACAACTTAAACGACAAAGAATAGCAAATGCAACAAGTTAAGCAATCATGCTTTGAAGCTAAAGCCAAAGGCAATTGGACAACATTAAAAAATAATTAGAACTTTAAGAATAACAATTATTGGCTATAAGGTTCCATTATATTCCGCTAACTATTTCATTTATTTATACAATAATATGTATCTTATCTTATCTTTTTAAGATTGTTTTATATGAATAAATTTATAGATATAAAATTATTTATACCATTTATAAAAAGTTTGATTGAGTTTGTCTGACAAGTTAATCAGATATCAATTCAATTATAAAATTAAAAAATAATAATGAATAAATTAATCAATAATATTTAAAGTTTTTGTCATTTAATTTTTTATTACAGATTCGTTATTTAAAATCAAATGAATTCTTAGCTCAAGTTTTAAAAAAATGGGTGGTTAGATGTTTGAGACCTTTGATTCATACTTTACTTGATTAAATATTTTTGTAGTATATTTTTCCCATCACCTTTTTTAAAATCAATTTATTAATTGAAAATTATTGTTTTTAAATATATTTATTTCTAATGAGTTTTATTACTTCAAAAAAAGTCCATTTCGTTTCTGAAAAATATTTTATGTTTTTTTCATTTCCATTTCTAAAAAATATTTTTATTTTCTATTTTTTGAAAATGAAAACAAAATATGTTTAGTAAGTAGAAATAAAACTTGTTCTCAATAATGAAATTAAGAAAACATGTTTGATTAATTATTTTTCTTATAATAGAAACATGAGAAATAAAATAAAATAATTTTATATTTATATGTATTTGAATCATGGTTAAATTATTGAAAAATTAATATTTTTACATTTATATAAACTTGAACCCGAATCAATTCAATGAATTAAAAAATTCTTTTTTTTTTCTTTCAATTTTACAGAACAGTTTTAAGGCAAAAAAAGGAAAACAGCTTTTCTTTTGTTTTCTAATTTTCTCGCATTTTCATTTTCAAAAATAATGTTTATAAATTTCAACCACACACATTTCTTCATTATTTTTCATTTTTAAAAAATAAAAATGAAAATGACTTTTGTTTTCTGAAATCAAGCGCAACTATTTTCACTAACGTAATGATATGATAAAATTCTAATCTATAACGAGTAAGAAGATATTTGCACTAGGGGTAACCGAGTAAGTGATTGGGAAGGTGAAGAAATATTAGGTAAATAAAAATAAAGTGCTTATGAATTGGTCATGCATATATATATTTAAGGTTATTATTTCATGCGCAAGTGTTTGTAGAAACTTTATTTACACAAATGTCTTAGTTTTAGGGTTTATATAGACTATTTATGGTTTAGGGTTTAGAGGTTTAAGTGTAGTAATTTTGAATTTAAGGGTTGTTGATAGAATTTCATATTTAAGGTTAAAATTTAGGGTTTATAGAATAAAACATAAATATCTAACTATATTACCTTAAAACATAAACCCTAAATTATAATAACAAACCCTAAAATCTAAACCCCTACAATAAAACCCCTAAAATCTAAACCATAAACTAAAACCTTAAGTTTTAAAATTAAAGCGCTTGTGAAAACAAAAAAAAATCCGCCGCATGTGTATAAGATAATAATCTATATACTTAAATAAAATAAATTATCATCTACCTATATCTAATCATAAAACTAAAACGTTGTTCTTTGGAATAAATTATAATATTAAAAATGCCCATGATTTTTTATATAAAAAAACTACGAATATTATTGGCACCAAGTGTCGAAATAGCAATGTCAAACAAGCAATTACAAAGAGAGAAGACGAGGCAGCCAGCCAACCCAAGTTGGTGGTGGGGAAAACATCCACACGAGCCAATCAACATCCCCATTCGTCTCTTTCTCAATTATTAAAAGAATTTTAATTTTTTTTCATTAAACTTTTTTTTTGACTATCTTTAAAATTTTATAATTTTATTTCGATTCTAACGTTAAATTTTAGCTTCGTCCATACATGCTAAACAGTAACAATGAATGGAATTGTGATATCTTTAGAAAAATTTTAAAATAAACGCACGTATTTTTTTAACAAAATGATCAAATTCGCTTGTAGATATATATAATTGGAAGTAATACACAAATTACTCTATATACCAATTTATCTACACATAAAGTTGGCTATGTAAATTGATTCAAAGTGATATATCACGTGTAATGTTGTCATTTATTGATTTATACTTTTTTAAATACTACATTGTAATAAACTTTAGACTATTCAAAAAAAAATTACACTTTTACAATTTATAAAATGACCAAACCATCATTTCATCATTCTAGGATACAAAAAATATAATTTTATTATGTACTAACTTACAAACGGATAATTTTTACAGGAACTTGTTCATAATTTTATCATTTTAGGGTCATGGGCCTTGCTAGCCTTGGATTCGCCTATATTATTATTACTATGCTAAACGCATAACAAACTATTGGCTTGTTGCACCATGCCAATCTCTATTTCTCCTCAACCAAAATTTGTATCAAATATGTTTGGAAATATTTTTAATCAAATATTTTTTAACATGATAAAACTCCAAATATAAATATAAATGCAATAAATTAAAATTCAATGAGTTAATCTCGATTTTGCGATATGTGAAGTGTATAAAGCTATTAAACTAAAATCCAACAAGGCAAAAGGGAAATATTAGCACCATCGCCATTGGAATAAGATAAAAAGCTACCACATCCACGAACAATGCCGGCTTTTAAATTAAAATAAATAAGTCAAAATATGTCTGAAAGTGATGGTAAATGTCTAATTAAGGTTATATTTACCTTTAAATTTACCTTTAAATTAAAATAAATAAGTCAAAATATGTCTACTATACGAAGAGTGTGAATGGCTCATCTATAAAGTGTATTATATATATAATCGGTACGTAATTTACTATCTGTTGTAGATTTACACGTCGTGGTTTCAAGTAGCGACAGAATTAAGGTTTGAAGTTTGGGGCAAATCATAAATGTTTGAAAGTGATGGGAAATGTCTAATTATTCCATTTTAAAGAGAATATATATATATATATATATATATATATATATATGTTGCTGGGGCAACAACCACTTCCAATCATCAAAAAGTTCCGTCCTTGGTAAAGCGAACAAGGTTGGGACGATGATGCGTAGTGGGCAAACGATTTCATTGCGAATAAAAATTATCTATCTTTTTTTTTTAAATTTTTTTATGTTTTAACACTAAAAACTATATTTAAGGTTTAAAGTTAGAGTTTAGGGTTGAATTTAGAGTTTAAAAATAAAAGTTTAGTTGTTAAAATTTAATATTTAAGTATTAAAATTAAGAAATTAAAGTTAGAGTGTAGAGTTTAATCTTTTTGTACTTAAAGCCTCTTAATAATTTAAAATGATTATAGAAATCCATTATCAAATTGGTAGATGACAGTCTCATTTTTGGTGAAGCAACCACTAGTGCTGCAGATAGATTGTGATGCATTTTATCTACTTACGAGACTACTCGGGACAGGTTATTATCTATGAGAAATCATGAATTTTTTTCAGTACAAATGTTATCGATGAGAATAAGAACGATGTCCGCTGAGTACTACAAATCCATAGCTCCCTTAGTCCTGAAAAATACTTGGGTCTCCCTATAGTGGTTGGTAGAAATAAAAAGAAGGCTTTTATGGCTTTAAGAGATATATTCAATGGAGGTACTTCGAACTGGAGTTCACGTTCTTTGACCCAGGGTGGTAAACAAAAGCTGGAACTAATAACTATTACAATATAGGCTCTATGAACATCTCGCAATCAACTCATTTTTGAAGGAGAAGCAAAACGACTAGATGATGTGTATACCTCTGTAAAGAGCTATTGTCTTGATCTTCAAAAAATTAGTGCCCCGGCTGTTATCGCCAAGACGAGTTCTCCCGGGCGTTGGTCTGCCCCTCTAGATCCGTTTGTTAAAGTTAATTGCGATGCAAGTTTTAAAATGAATTCGCAATCAGCAAGTATTGGAGTAGTAATCAGAGATGCTAATGGACATATAATGGGAACTAGTAGTTCAAGTGCTTACTATGTTCCTTCATCTTTCGCAGTGGAGGCTTAAGCATTTATACATGGTCTGAAACTAGCTTCTGATTTAAGGTTCTGCCGTGTTGAGATTGAAGGGGGTTCCTGTTTCATTGTCAACAAGCTCAACTCAACTTCGGAAGATCAATCGGTCATCAGTGCACTTAGAGGTGCTTATCGAGTGAGTTGGTCACGAGTTAAGTAATGCTCGACTCGTGCTCGTTAAAAATTTTCATTGCTCGACTCGACTTGTTGCTCATTAAGTTCGATAAAATTTTGCTCGACTCGTGCTCGTTAAAAAATGTCGTTGCTCAGCTCAACTCGTTGCTCGTTAAGCTCGCCAAAAATTTTTACCTTATTTTTTAAATATAAGTAAAATCTAATGATACTATTAGAGTCTAATATAAACATAGAAATTTAGGAAAAACGTGAGGTATGAAGAGATAAATAAACAAACCTATCATGACTAAGTTAGACATGAAGTTGATATTCGAGTGTGATACTCTTTTTAATTTCTCAACAATTTTTGATGAGCAACAAATGATAGAATATTTTAAGAATTTAGGGCTTTAAACTTTCAATCGTATTTTCCTGAAGACTTTTCTACTTTATACATAAAGTAATAAAAGAAAAATAAAAGATTTTAATGAAAAAAAAGAAAAAATCACTATTATAAAGTAATAAAAGATAATTGAAACACTTTAATGAAAAAAAAATAGTTATTATTATAATTTTATTTTTTATAAATATAAATTAAACTTTTTACTGAATTTTTTTAGAGCTTTTAATTAGTTCTTGAATTTTTTGAAACATAATTCTTAAAGGTAGCCGCAAATAAAGTATAAAAAAATTTATAAAAAAATAACGAGCTGCTCATGAACTTATCGAGTCTAGTTGAGCTTTGTTCAATTCGACTCGTTAAAATCTTTAGTCGAGCTTAGTTTAGAGTTGAGCGTTAACCTAATTTTAATCGAATCGAATTCGAGTTGTTCACACTCATCTGCGAAGCAAAGGGCCTGTCCAATTTCTTCATTATCTGCAAGTTCATGTTTGTCCCTCGCTCTGGTAATTCGGTTGCCCATGCTTTGGCTCACCATCGGTCCTCTCTTTCAACCGATTTTGTCTGGGTAAAAGAAGCCCCAAATCACATTGAAAATTTGGCCGCCGAGGACAGCAGATATTTGGAGCCCCCTTAGATTTGGTTCCTTCTTCTCGTCTCGTTATTCTGCTAAGGATCTTGGTTTTTTTGTGGCTCGATTCCCGATCCTTGGCCTTTGCCTTGTTCTACAGCTTCTCATCTTGAAGCTCTCCTTCAACGTCTTGGACTATTCTGTTTCTCTCTTGGGGATTTTGCTTTGTTTCTGCTCATTTACCTTTCCTCTTTTTTGCCCCTTTTGTTGATTTTGGGCGTTTCAGTTGCCTGTATTTGGTTTTGTTGCCGGATTTTAACCGACAGACTTTTGGGGTTTTTTTCCCATAATAAAGAATAGCTGGCACTTTATCAAAAAATAAAAAGTAAATCTAAGTTCAGTTTCTTCATTCGTTGGCTAAGAAATCTTGGTATTTTGACATGCATTATTATAGTTAAAAAGTCCCCGTAAAAAAATTTTAGTATCATTCCCTGCCGATTATTTAAAATATTTAAAACAATTCACAGTAAAAACAAACTGCAGTCCCCTCATAATGAGAATAAGTATACTTTGTTAGAATGAAGTAATAATTGTTGATCAGAGTAGTAGAAATTTAGCGGCTTGAGGTCGATATTCGAGGAGCAGTTCATCAGCACCATCCCAAGTGTTTAAGGGCAATACTATCAAGGTTGAAGATTTACACCAACGTTGGATAATATATAAAGGAAACGGGTATCTACTTCACCCCCAACAAAGCCTACCATTTCCAGCTCCATTCCAACACCAAATCAACTCTCCAGCTTTCCCCTACTTTCTTCAGTATCTGTGCTTCAGAATAAGTAAAATAATTTTCAAACAAATCATGTTGATAACTAGAAATCTATCAACTGAAATTAGTTTATTACTGCTTCATGTACCAAAACATCAGAGAGAGTAAGGGCATAGAAATGATTTTGCAGAATTTCAACCTGAGACTGAAAATCCCCAATCACATTCACATGTCACATTAAATAGAGTTAAAAGCATTTACCTCAACTTTAAGTTTGTGCAACAAAGGCATACATTCCATCAGAGGCAACAAGTTTACAAGCACTCCACTTCCTGGAGAAACTAAATTCCCAACTTCACACGTCAAGTATAGAAGGTTTGGAAATTTTGGAAGTCGTGTGTATCATCTTCAAATTGAATTAGCCAAGAACCAACATTATATATACCAACAAATCAAATTAAAACATGATATATATCAGAGCATGCTAATTAGATTAGCTTACCTAACTTAGCCAGAAGCGAAAATTTAACGACAGGTTCAGTAAGTTGCTAGGCAGCTGGGAAAGACTCTACAATAAAACAATGGGGCGCAATATGAACAGATCCCATTGTCCCTCATAAGAAACATCACAAAGCCGAGGCACATTCTTGAGATCAATGTGCAAAGCTTCCTTTTCCTCTCCACTATAAGTTTATATTCAAAACAAGCCAAATTTGGTGCATAAACCTCGTTGCTTTTGATGCACTTGCAGTAGGATATATGCAGGTGTTTTAGCCTCAGCGATGTGCCGCCAACATTTATATGTGTAAGCTGTTTCAAGCAAGGGACAGTTGGAAAGGAGAGACTCCAGAACTTGACTGCTTACATCCACATGTTTCAAGCAAAGACCGGTTAGGAAACTAATCTCAGATGATCCACGAAGTTCCCATCCCAACCAATAGTTTCCACTGTCGGTCTGATGACTCAATCCGTGTGGTTTGAAATCCAGTTCTAACCTTGCAATATCTATCGATGTATTGCTTATGTTGCAGGGTTAAATCAAAAGAAACTCTCAACTCATCTATAGTCTCAACTTTATGTGAGCGGAGAACTCGAGGAATCCATTCTACGTACCCATCCCTTTCTTTTAGCAGCTTCTTGGGATCCGACATTACTGTCTTTGAAGCATCAAAGTTTAGACTCCCGGTGAAAAACTGCCGTAAGTCTCGCCATTTTCGTGAAACAACACTGGTTCTACTTCTTTTAGGGATAGCGGACATAAAATCCGAACAAGCAACTCTTCAGGCAATTCACTTAATCGATCAATCATACTGTCATCATGTTCCTACCAAAAATAAAAGTGAATCTTCAAAATTCAAGGCATGAAACACACTTTGAGGAAGGGTATAGTTCTCAAACACATACTTAATTTCCAAACAGATAGACAAAGCAGGCAGCCAGGCACAGATGCAAAAGTCGACAAATAAGATAAAAACATAACCTTCCATCGAATTAAACAATATACATCGAAGAATAAATATCAGTTAAAAGAATTCAGTGTTTATTGAATGTACTGCAATCTAAACAAAGGAAGGGAAATTAATTAGGGCTATTATTTGATACACTAAATTCTTTTTATACAAGTATGCCTATTTTTACTTAAAAATCTAAAATCTAAATCACTATCCCTAAAACCTAAATCCTAACCATAAATCTAAAATTCTAAATCCTATAACCTAATCTCTAAACTAAATTTCTAAGTCCTAAAATTACCAGGCCTGTGGAATAGTTTTTTTTCACCGCATAATAATCCAATTAAGAAACTAATTTTATGATATTACAGAATCATTATATAGTAAAAGCAGAAACAAAGATTTGATTCTCACTGAATTGTATAAATGTTTTGTGAATATTTTCTTTGGTTTCGGTTCAATGGTTGACGGCAGCGCCATGCTAAAATCTGCGACTCTCGGAGAGAAGTTAAAGCCTTGAGAGGAACGTTGTTTTGTTTATTTTAGGGTTTAGTATTTGATTTGAAACAAATATAATTATTAAATATTTTTAATACTACTAATAAAAAAATCCATTTCTAAGGTACGTAAACGTGATATAATCGTTAAATAAATATTTAGACATCAGCTTCGTTCACGAAACAAATTAATACTATTGTTGAGCTAAGTAGTCCCAATAAAAAAGCGGATCATATTTATATTGGGAGATTCAGTTTTAATTACTTTGTCTATAAGGTGTGTGTATTGTCAAATGATTAAAGTATGTATGAACAGATATTATGGGTGTTCAAAAATATTCGTCCGAATTACCCGACCCGTTGACCCGCCTACCCGATTGAAAATTACCGTGTATTTATTTGGAAATACCCGAATTTTCCGGGCCGGGTATCCGATCCGTAATTTTCCCCGGGTAGTCGGGCCGGGTCAGGGCCGGAATTTTTTTATAACCAGGTACCCGACCCGGTAATTTTAATACTTATATATTTTATATTTTAAATTCTATTTTTATTTATGTTTCTTACTATTTTCCCTAAAATTAATTTTAAACCCCCAACTTTTTTATATTTGTATTATATACTTTTAAGTTTTAAAATTTTCAAAAACAATTATATTAATTTGTCAATATGAGATTCGAAAGAAAAATCATGTTCGAGATTAATATTTTTAATACCTTATTTTGTCAATAAACTTTAATACATATACATATATATATATATACCCAAATATTTCTCTCTTAAAACTAACCCCAAATCAATAATTTTTGTGTTTAAAATATATATCATGAAATTTTATGTGTTTCTATGTATTTTTTTCAAAAAAAATAGATTTAAAAAATATATAAAAAAGTGAATCGGGTATCCGATACCCGATTTTACGTGTACCTGGTTTGTATCGGCCGGGTAACGGGTCAAGTTTCACTACCCGAAAATTTCGGGTACCCGGATTTGAACACCCCTAACAAATACTACATTGTAAACATATTTAGACTACTAAAAAATAACACTTATTTGTTAAAAGACATAAAGTCAAAAAATGTCCAACGCTTGATTGAATAGTCACTTTGACCCTTATTTTTTTGGAGCAATTTAACCTTCAACATTTTATATTCGGTCAAAATAACCCTTCTGCCGATAAAAACTGTCAGTCAACTGACGATAAATGGCTTGAAATGACGGGATAAACCTATATAGCAGTGCATGCTGACATGACAATATCATGTAGACAATTGTGTTGATTTGAAAAAGCGTTACATCAATCAAAAATATTTTTATAAAATATAAAATAATTTTTTACGGACTTATTATTCTGTCAAGTCATTTCAAACAGTTTACCGCCAGATTCTTAATAATTTTTATTCGCAGAGGGGCCATTTTGACCTAAAATAAAATATTGAGAGTTAAATTACTTTTAAAAAATAAAAAGCCAAAGTGACTATTCAGCCAAACATTGTGATTATTTTTCTTTTACTTTATACCTTCTTAAAGTGAATGACAATAAAGGCTTTTTCTGAAGAGAAACATTTTTAAGTAAATCAATTATATTTTTAAAGTTTTTAAAATAAAGGACATGAAGAGGAAAATAAAAAATAATTTGAGAATATTTAATTTTTAATATCATGTAGACAATTGTGTAGACAATTGTGTAGACAATTGTCATGTAGACAATTGTGTTGATTTGAAAAAGCGTTACATCAATCAAAAATATTTTTATAAAATATAAAATAATTTTTTACGGACTTATTATTCTGTCAAGTCATTTCAAACAGTTTACCGCCAGATTCTTAATAATTTTTATTCGCAGAGGGGTCATTTTGACCTAAAATAAAATATTGAGAGTTAAATTAATTTAAAAAAATAAAAAGCCAAAATGACTATTCAGCCAAACATTGTGATTATTTTTCTTTTACTTTATACCTTCTTAAAGTGAATGACAATAAAGGCTTTTTCTGAAGAGAAACATTTTTAAGTAAATCAATTATATTTTTAAAGTTTTTAAAATAAAGGACATGAAGAGGAAAATAAAAAATAATTTGAGAATATTTAATTTTTAATATCATGACACGTGTCATTAATTGATTTGGTATGAATATTTTTAATAATTTTTAAAATAAATATTTTCTATTTTAAAGATTAAGGAAGAAAGTAAAAAAATAATGAAATATTGAATAATAATCTTGTTATTAATTCTTAAGTAATTTGAGAGTTTTTTAAAAATAAAATAAAATTCACGTGTCAATTTTAGCTGGTCTAAGAGATCTACGTCAAATTTCGTCACGAAAATGGACAAATTCATTAGCGACGAGAAAATTTATATACTAAATTGAAAATGAAAAAAAAAAACTAAGCAATAAGAAATTGTGTATATTTCATGTACCAAATGAGAACATAACACTTACTAAAATATTAAAAAGCAGATAAGACAAACCTTCATGAATTACACATTAAAAAAATCTTAAATAATATAGAATGAGTAACGCACACCTCTGAACATCACCAATTTTAATGACTTTTTAAATGGTTTTTAAAAATCTTAAAGGCTGGACATGCAATTAATCATATTTTAAAACAAAATTAGAAGGAATTATTCTTTAAATCATTCTCACCATATAGTTTAACCGAATTAAATAAAACCGCATTTTCACATAATATTTTTTTATAAATTAAAATTTATAAAACCATCATCTTCTTTTTCATACCTGATAAATTAATTCTAATATATTAATGAATAAAATCGTTAAAATAAAAATACATCCTCAAAGCTTAAGCCACAAATCAAAAAAAATAAAACAATTAATTCTAATATGTTAAAAACCCTAGAATCAATCTATTTGTTTTAATTACAAACAAATTAAGTAAGAAAACTGTTAGTATGCCCTCATTTTTTCCTAAAGAAATTTAATCAAACGAATACGTGAGGTATGAGAAAACTGTTCGCAGTTGTTAGGGATACGACGAATCATTGGATGATTGGTTTTGTACGACAACTGGGTATGTGCTCGAGTTTGGACTCAGAACTGTGGGGTATGTATGGGGGGGCTATTGTGTGCACAGTCAATTGGTATACTAAATTTAATTTTAGAATTTAATTGTCTTGAGACGGTTCGACTTATTGAGGGTGTTGTAGGTAATTGTATGGTGGTTCCTTAGTGGCTCATATCGTGAGGTTGATGAGGTGTTCTTTGGTGGTTCGAATTATTCATATTTTTCAAAAAAAATAAGTTTGCGAATGAAATGAGTAAGTTTGCTCGGAACGAAAACCTATCGTGTTATCGTTTTTTATAGTCACCAAATGAGATATTATTTTTGTTACATGATAATATTGTTATTTAGACATTCTAGTGGGTCTAGTATGTAAAGCGGTTTTCTAAAATGAATATACATTTTTATGTGATACATACACGAATATTTCGATAAAACTTCAAAGCCAAAAAAACGTCGGCTTTTCTTAGTGGTCACTGATCACTGAGGACTAGGAGTTGGCAATGGCTAATAAATAATTGAATAGGACATTACATACCACTATGCCATACATCTTTACCCTGTACGTGTCTAACTACAAATATTAAATACAATACGATTATTAATATACGATACATTACACATACGAAAACAAAACAAAAACATTAAATCATTGTTTGTAGGGATAGAAATAGTGTCGTCTCAAAAGGGGAATAACATGAGCGACCATTCAGGATCTACATTTTTTACTTTATCAGTATAAATAAATTTTTAAATGACAATTTTGTAAGTAAGTGGTTGTATCTTGTTGTTTTAGTTGTTTTAAGATGTTTTCTTAACAAAATAATGAAAATAATATATTTAACCAAATTTGAAAATGTTTATGTGGTTTATTAATAAAATATTAAATTAATTGTTCGAAAAGATGACATATACTTTCATTCACAAAGCTCATTTTATACATTTCACTCAGTACCCAAAAATGTCTGATACTCCAAACAAAAATATGACCAACAAACGACAATAAAAAGTTATATGGGAAACACATGTAGTCTGCAAGTTATGTGTATTGTCAAAGGATTGAAAATATTTATAAACAGATATTACTTTGTATGGATATATCATACGAAACCTTCTCAAGATATAGATTAAAATTTAAATTATTTCTTAAATTCCAATAGCTTTAATTATTGGAGTGGAAATTATTAGTATTTTATTTAAAAAAAAACTATATGATACACAATTTCTGTGAATTTTAATTTACATAACAATGTCTAAAAAGTATATAAAGTCCTATTTAAGATTATAGATTTAGGAACTACGGAACAACTTTAAAATTTGTGGCAGATAGAACGCAAAATGATTAGTCACTAAGCTTGGTTTAGTGGACACTTTAAAAACCAAAAATATTATAAACTTTAGGTTTTGCTTAATTGGGTGGAAAAAATAAAATAATAATAATTTGGAGTATTTGGTGAAAAAGAAAACTAGAGAGATAATCATTTTTCATGCTTATGTGCAAGAATAATTTATCACAGAATTAGAAGGAAAAGAGAAGAGAAAATGTGAGTTAGTGCAAAATTTGAATTTTTTAAATTTTAATTTTCTGCCCTTCCAATTTGCAGCTCTGCCAATCAAAGAATTAAAAGAAAATACAATTTCCGTTTAATTTTTCCATTCTTCCTACCTAACTCAATGGAAAGAAAAAATAATAATTTTCCATCTTTCTATATTTTTACCCCTTTCGATTTTATTTCTACTATACCAAGGAAAGCCTTGGAATTTTAAATTTAAGGGTTAATCTAAGTTTTAGGGTTTAAATGAGGGAAAAACTTTGCTATACAGGCCGTGTAAACTTTCGTTTACACGTGCCTTTTAGATTTAGTGGTTAGAGTTTTAGTTTAGCGTTTAAGGGTTAGGGGTTTAGGTTGTAGGGTTTAGAATTTAAGGTATAGAGTTTAAGGTTTAGGGTTTAGTTTTTTAGGGTTAGGAATAGGGTTAGGAATTTATGATTTGAATTTTTATAGTGTAAATACACAGACTTGTGTAAAATTAATTTTATATTGCCTGTGTATTAAAGTTTTACCCTTTAAATAATAGATAGTGTAAACTTTAATTTAAATATAAGGCTTTTGATAAAAATAAGGCCTAAATTATATCTCTTGTGAATTTTAGGTACCTGAATTTTTTATATATATAAAAACAGGGGTTTAATGTATTATTTCGTTAATTTTAGATGTTTGGTAGTTAACCGTTGTTAAAAACCCCATTAACAAGTCAAAACATGACACGTAGCATGTTTATTTTTTTTCAAAATTAAAAACTTTAAACAATTTTTTTACCTAAAATTTTCAATTTTTCAAAAATCTCGAAATTCTTCAATTTTACAAAACATACCTCAAATCCCTAAAATTTTTCAAACCCAAACTCTCAAATCGTCGCACCTGAGCACAACTTGATGTTCGGCTGGCATGATGTTCGTCGTTTTCGGCAACGCCATGATGGGAGAAATGACCAATTAAGTTTGATGACCGAAGGGGTGGGCTTAGAGGCGACAATTTGAGAGTTTGGGTTTGAAAATTTTTAAGGATTTAAGGTCTGTTTTGTAAAATTGAAGAATTTCGAGATCTTTTGAAAATTTTAGGTAAAATTTTCAAACCCAAACTCTCAAATCGTCGCTCCTGAGCACAACTTGACGTTCGACTGGCATAATGTTCGTCGTTTTCGGCAACGCCATGTTGGGAGAAATGGCCATCTAAGTTTGACGATCGAAGGGGTGTGCTCAGGGGTGGCATCGGCGGCAGAAGCGATGACAATTTTGGGTTTGAGTTTGGGAGGTTTTAAGGATTTGGCGATTTTTTGTAAATTTGGAGAATTTTTTAAATTTCTTTTCTTTCAAAAAATAAAAAATTTAAATTATTATCACATGTCAAGCATTGATTGGATACATAATTTTTTAACGCCTTTTAACGACTAAACACCTAAAATTATAACGGTGTAAATGTTAAGCACCTATTGTTACCAAAAAATAGTTTATGCACCTAAAATTAAAAAAAAAATATTTTGAACACTTATTTATATATTAAGCCTAAATATAAAAATACTCTTGTTTATACTAGAATCTTGATATTAAGAGGTATATGTAGAGAAATAGAGAATATTAACTACGAGCTGAAATGAATTATGACTAACTAATTATAATTAATTCATTGTAATAAGTAACACACTTCGTATGAAAAGAACTTAAAACAAATATATTAATTTAGTAGTTAATATACACGATATTGACGCATGTTATATACCTATAAGACGGTGCTATGTATCTCTTGGGTTGTAGGTAAGTTTTCTCGTATTGTCTGTTATAAGATGACTTATATATATATTATGTTAGTTTTATTAAAATATGAAAAATTTTAAAATAGAATCAGAGTTTACAACTCGTGTAAACAAACTTCATTCATACATATTTCTATAAACAAAAAACACAAAAATTAATGTATATAGATCATAAACATGATCATGCAAAGAAAAGGTAAAAACTTAAACTCAAAGCTCGACGATAAAAAGTAAAAACCAATAACAAACAACATTGAGAAAATACATGTTAACAACACGGTCATTATCACAACTCAATTACGAACAAGAGCGATTACTATGAGCTCGTATCCGAATCCATTCGAGAGTCCAAAACAGAAGATTAGCATGATAATCAAAAGAGCTCTATCTTGATCAGTCGTGACGAGGTTAAATCATACATGATAAAAAACAAAATAAAAAATATCAATTAAGAGAAAAAAATGTACCAAAATGTAGGGTAAACTTATCAAAAATTATAAAAAAACGTGTCAATGAATATAGTTATGAATTTAAAAATTAAAAAATAAAAGATGAAACAAAAGAAAAATAAAGGATCATCGGCGGTCGAATCAACAACAAATTAGTGCCGTCGCCGACCGCGCAAAGGTTGACTTATATAATTTTTTTGTAATATGCATATTCGTTTTACGGAACATGTTCGGGTGTGTGAGGCTGCTCCTCCCAATAATGTCTTCTCTAAAATTTGAACGTATATTCTTCCTTGAGAGTGCGGTGTGTCTTACTAATGCACCCAATTATTGTTGGTCGGTTGACTTATATAATTAATATGCTTTAACAAATTTATTGGCATATATTTCATGAGTTTTGAATTTCGTATTTCTCTCAAATTCGATACACTCCTAACTTTATGAATTCGTCAGACTTTAGTTAAAGCATAGGAGACAAAACTTTATTTTGTAAATAATATCAATTAGTAAAAAAGTTGGATGATTGTCTAAGAAAACACTTCATAAATTTTCTCGAATAAATAAAAAAATTATCAACAAAATCTAAACACTCACAAAAATAAAATGACTGTGTCCATTATAGGTGCCAATATGTTAGATTAAATTAAGCAACGATTTGATTATTTATTATTTTATTATTACTGGCCTGAAATATCAAATGGCTAATAATAATAATAATAATAATAACAATAATAACAATACTTGTTTTATATAGGGCGAGAATTAGGTGGAAAATATCCGAAAACTGTGGAGATTCAGACCGGCATGATGGAAATAATCGAAGTCTTCACTCATGGAGATGGGGAAGTTTTATCACCAAAGCTCAAATGGGATGGAGACACGGATTGTTATATCCGAACCGTAACCGTATAAATGACCGTAAGAATCTCCGAAAAATATCGTAAAAATCCCAATATTTTACAAAATAATTTTTTTAAATATATATATATATATATGGGGATGAGATTCAGTTACATGGCGTAAAACTCATTTAATTTTACACTAATCCGTAACCATTGGATGAGAAATGGATGGATGAGATTAACAGTAAAAAATGTGAAGATTATCACTTAGAAAAAAAATAAGAAAATAAACTGAGTCATTTATTACCCTCATCTAACGGTCTAAAAACTGTGTAAAAGTAATTAAGATTTACACAGTGTAAGTGGATCCTAACCCATATATATATATATATATCATTTACATGTATACATACCTATCTTATTAAAAAATAAAACAATAAAAGTTATTTTGATTTTTAAACTATATTTTAAAAAATACAAAAAAAATATTTTTTCAAATTATTATTTATAATTTCATAAGAATAATTTTTAGTATATTTAATTTTGTGGTTTTTTAAAATATTTTAATCTTTTGAAAAATTATTATTTATTATTTCTAAATAAATTTGGAAATTAAAATAATTTTTAAAATTTTTCAAAATTTTTTTGTTTTTATATATTTTCTAAAAAATTAAAAAATTTGTTAAAGTTAACGATTAACGTTGTTCGAATAATTAAATTAATTTTTTTCTTAAATTTAAAAGCTTAATTAGGTGAAAAAATTTATAGGCTTAAAGAATTTTTTTTATAAAAGTTTAGAGGTTTACTGAACCATTAAGCTTAAAAATAATAAATGCGGATCCAATTAAGACTGTCGGGCCGGATGAGCGGTTGGGCCCCAAGTGCAGTGTCGGTGAAAGATGTTATTCTGGTTACCTGGTACGGTAGTAATAATGCCTTGAATCCACAAATCTGTTGTCGTTTTAACCATAATTAATACAGGTGATGGAATTGTCAACTAAAAGCCATAATTATTTTTTTGGATTCAACTTTTTAAAAAATAAATAAACAGGTAAAGATAACTGAGGAGTTGATTTAAGTAGTAGGTAGGTTAATAATGTTTAAGTATGTCTTGAGTTCGAGGTGTTATGCATGTAAAAAGTTTCTGTTGGAAAATTTACCTACCAAAATTAAATGTGTGATGCAAGTCGATCTAAATTAATCAGGACAAAGCTTAAACAGGTAAAAGATAAGGTGAAAATGGTTATTTTATAAACATAGTATAAAATTTACATATACTAAAGCAATAATTCATTAATTTAATATTTTATTAAACAGGTTTTTTCGTCGTGTTTATTATTAATGAATTTAATTATAAAAAATAATCTTGTGGATGAGTATGAACGGATAGGTAAATTGCATCACAAGTCATACAATTATTTAGTAATTATAAATAAGTCATCTAACTATAAATAATCTTTATATTTTTGAAAGAAATTGAATTAATTATGAATTTGTCCCCCGCCTTTCAAAATTTATATTTTACCTCAACCCCAAATCTTAATTTCATCCTTGGTTACAAACAAGTCTCTTAATTTATCAATTATCACAAATATATTACCGAGCTTAAAAATGAAACAAAAGTTAGAAGGTACTATTAGGAAACATTTATTTAATAAATTTATAATTGAATAAATTACATGTATCACCTAATTATTTGTAAGATTATAATGGATCATCCAATATCAAAAAGTCATACAAAAAAACAAGTCAGTCAATTAATTAAAAAATAAAATTCATTTCGGGTTTTGGGTTTCTTAGAGATTGAGGCTTTATTCAACAATCTGAACGGTGAAAAGCATACAATTGGCGAGAGGAAGAGCATATCTCGAGTCAAAGGCTATCTAACGGTCGACACATATATGAAAATTATGACTTTTGAGATTCGATGAGTTGAACGGGGAGATCAAAGTGAACTTATGGTAAATTTAAGATTTTTGAACTACAATATACAACAGTTGACATGGTGACATATGATCTAATTGTTATAATCAAATTAATTGAGTGGCTTGATTACATCTCTATAAAATTTAATATTTTAAATGAATACAATATTTCACGTCAGAAATACATTTGATATTTAACGATCCAATAACCTATTTGTGATGATTAATTAATTGAGTGACTCATTGTAATTTTTAAGGATACTCCATTTGTAATCATAGTAATAGTTGAGTGACTAATGGTGTAATTGACCAAAACAAAACTTGCTAAATGATTTAGGCGACAACGAAAAGACAAGTAAATAAAATACACTAGAAGCATTTAATCATTGACATATCGCAAACTCTTGTTCAAGCACGTGTTTTGCAAGAGAATTTCACCAGTAATGACGAAAGTGGTAAAAATTCTTAAACTAGTGCTTCCGTTTTGTAAAACTTTTCTCTTTTTATCCAAAAAGAAAACTTAATTTAGATTGGTGGCATACGAAAGACGCGACACAAATATAAACGAAAGCAGAATGTTTTAATATGAGCGAAAAAAATAAATCAATCAAAATAAAAAAAATATTTATTTAGATCTAAATGAGAAGAAAATAATAAAAATTACAAAGAAAACAAAGACGACAATACTAAGTCGGCACTTTTGAAGATATAACTAGATAATTATTTGACATAAAACAAAAAGAATGCTCATAACGTTTGATTAAAAAGTCATTTTAATCTTTTTTCAGAATCAATTTAATCCCTAATGTTTCACTTTGGGTCAAAATAGTCCCTATGCAGATGAAAACTGTTAGTCAATTGACGATAAACAACTTCAAATGAATTGCTATAATGACGTGTCAGAATAAGAAATATTTTTTGTTTTATACAATTTTATGAACATATTTTTTGACCAATTTGTTATTGTGTAAAGTCAACATATTTGTTTGTATGACACTACTATCGCGGCGTGCACTGCCATATAAGTTTGTCATGTCATTTAAAGCTGTTTATCGTTAGTTAACTAACAATTTTCATCCGTATATGGGCTATTTTGACTCAAAATGAAACGTTGAGAGTTAAAATTTGTTCAATTAAAGAACATGGGCTAAAACGATAATTTAGTCAAATATTATGAACACTTTTTAACATTATGCCTAACTATTTTAGAGGGAAAACTAAGAGTACATTTGGTTATAGATGATAAAGTTCGTTTTCTTTTTATTTTTTTTGAAAAATGGAAAATGTTGAAGAAAGCATTTTTTATTGTAAAATTAGAAAATATATTTTAAAAAATAAAAATAAAATAAGTGAGAATTAAAAAACATAAAATATTTTTTCATTGTTTTTATTGAAAATGTTTTAGAAAAATAGAAAAATCTTTAAAAATTTTAAATTTTAACTCTATTTTAACCCGATTTGAATCCTTCTAATGTCATTTTTAAAACTTTAGTTTATTTACTCATATTTTGTTTATTATTATTGTAATATTTTTTAACTATATTTTATTTTAATTATTTTTTCATTTATACTTTGAGAAGCTGGATACTAAACACAGTTTTCACTATTTTCATTTTTAAAAACAAGTTTATATTCCTATTAATTAAACATGTTTTTCTAATTTTTAGAAAATTAAAAATGAAATTAGAAAACATTTATAAAAATAACAAACGAACACCACGATTTTTTATGTGTAACAATCAATCAAGTTGTGTCAAAGGACAATTAATAATGTTAATATTTTTACCAATAATTATTGGGTACATGGGTAAGACACATTACATTGCATTCTCATAGAGAGGACAAAAGTTTAAACCTTGAAAAACGACATTGCTGGGAGAGATAGTCTCGTACTCCGAACATAAACCTTCAGACAGACATGCATTTTACAAAAAAAAATATTAAGTCAACAAAAATATTAATTAAAAAATTAATTTAAGTAACTAATTTATTAAAGAAACATATATGAATTTCAGAAGAATTATCGAATTTCGATGCCATTTTATATATTAAAGTTAAATTTGGCGATAATAGGATTTTAGATAAATAATAAACATGCATTTCTTAGTTTAAATTTATTGTTCATTGTGTAATTATAATCTAATGATAATCTCATTGGAAAAATACTATTTACCTTTTTGAAAAGGGAAATGTTATTTAGTTTTAAAAGATAAATTTAAAGAATAAAACTAATGATGCAATTTTTTAAGGTCTTTAATAGTGAAATATATTCACTACCAAAAAGAGAACAATAATAATAAGGAATTTTAAGGTCTTTAATAGTGAAATATATAAGTAGCTGTTAAAGAGTTCATATAAATAATTTTTTAACATATAGTTTGATACAATGTCTATATTATTCAGATTCCTCCCTACCTATATATTAGAGGATATTAAGTGCTTAAGCATGCTCAACCATACATGCTCTTATTATTAAATCCACGACATATCAACCGAGCTAAATTCAATCAGTAATATTTAATAAAACAATTAAGTACTATAATTTTTTTTGAACAATTTATACCTAAAAGAGGGAAATGAAAATTTTGCTCATAATGAATTTTAAATCCACAATCTAGAGGGAGGAGGGAGGATGTCGATTAAGCACTATAATTATTAAGTGTTTAATAACTGAACACGAGATTAGTAAAGATCTAATCAAATATTTTTAACGTTTCATCTATAATTATATATTAAACATTTTTTATAAATACGGTCCCCGTTCATATAGTTGGGGATAGAAATTGTCTGCCATTTGACTATGTCTCTATTTTAAGTAAACGAGTTTAGGGTTTATGGGTAGGGTTTAAGGAATTAATGGTATGATGTGTTTTTTTAGGACGTGGGATTTAATGTTAGAGTTTATAATTTAATTTTTAAATGTTATTTTAGTGTGAGATATATAAAGGAGCGTATTTAGGGACAGAAAATTTTTGTTTGTAGTAGGCGTGACATTATCTATATATTATTAATGAATAAACTTAAGGTTAAATTTGTTTTTGATACTTTTACCGTTTTTAAATGTGAGATTTATTATTTACATTTTAATTTGATGTAATTTGGTTTCTACTCGTTTGTGATATAATTAATTAGTATAAATAGTTCACACAATTAACTATTTTACCTTAAAAAACTATTTCGATTAACAAGTTGACGTGATTTAAAAAAAAACACTTTTTGACGCAAAATACCTATGTTAGCAGGTAGAACAGAATAATATTTTCAAAGAAAAAGCACATAAACATTCTAATCGTGTTAGCTATTTACCCAAATTAATGATATTATAGAAATAGGAAATAATTTTTTTGTAAAAAAATTAATAATAAAAAATAAATTTAAATCGTAACATTGTTGATAAATCACTTCATGGTTTAACGTGCATTATACTGTATGTTTATATATATATTTTTTGTAATAAGCAGAAGACAAGGTACGTAATATATAAACTACCAACCATTAAATAATTTTTATTACAATCAAATACTTAGATAATTATTCATTATATTTAACAGATTTTTATAAAAATAATTAATATATTATTATAAACTATAATTCGGTCTATAATATTGTTATTATAAACTATCATATGGTCTAATAAAATTAGACGATAACCCTTAATCATAATGAATCTTTGTGGTAATAAATCTGAATTGACCGATCATTAACTTAAGTATAAGTGATTATAAAAAACAAAATAAGTAAATTGAGTTTACAAGTTGTAAAGTGGATCACATTATTTTCCAATTTCCACCAAACAAAAAAGCAGGGTATTCACCAAAAGGGGTAAGCGACCGAGAGCGATTTAGCCTGAGCCACGCATGTATTTCCCTTCGGCTCTCCATTTTGTCCTTGTGAAAACAACAATCCCACTCCCACTTCTAGCCAAAAAAAAAAAAAAACTTTGGCCATGAGAGGTTGTGAAAATGGAAAGAGATCGATAGAGAGAAATGGCTTTCGCAGCAGTTAAACCGGGCGCCAATACCAGCAACGGCAACAAAGAAAACAAGGGAATGAGTTTACTCTTGGTGTTCTTCCATGGCGGAGCCGACCAAAACAAAATCACCACCACCAATTCCTCCATTGATAACCAAATCACCACCACCACCACAACTACTACACCGAGAAGATTTTTAAAAAGAACAACCAGTTCCACTCTCCTTTCCTCCAAAGCTCAATCCACCATTTCAATTTGCCTTCTCTTAGTTTTCATCACTCTTCTTCTCTTTACTCTCTCTACTTTTGAACCTTCCCCCACCATCAAAACCCCTCGTCGAATCTTGTCCCAGAAGACCCAATTTCCTCCTCCTCCTTTTAAAGGCTTCTTTCCGATGTGGGATTATAAGCCGTTCAAGCAGAAACCCGCTGTTTCTCCACCTTCGTTCGCTTTGCAGAAGATGGGGACTTTGTATAGACGTGGGACGAAAGCCATGAACGATCTTATAGTCGCCCATGTTGTTGAAGATTTGAGTGAAGATGAACTCAGGCTTTTCTTAAGAGTCTTGCATAGATCAGGTATTACTTCAAAAGCCGACATTGTTTTTCTTTTTGGTTCTTCTCCTTTCTTATATTCCAGATTCAGCTTTGTTATGCATGAAGAGAACGAGTCGTTCTTGAAACTCATTGAACACTACAACGAGTCTAATAACAAGGGGTCCCGTGACTCGGTGTTCGGTTTTGACTCGACCCAGTTTTGGAAATCTGGGAAGAAAGATGTCGGGGAGACTATTTGGGGAAAGAAGGGGGCCCGAGGGAATTCTAGTAATTCAACTGGAGCTGAAGGTGAGTCAACTCGGCTGACTTACGGCTCGGTTGTGGGATTTGATGCGAACGAATTGGATCCAGAGAACTCGCTTGCTGGGTTTTTAGATCACGTTTCTATGAGTTTCAGGAGATGGGCTTGTTATCCAATGTTATTAGGAAGAATCAGGCGGAATTTTAAGCATATAATGTTGTTGGACGTTAAAAGCTTGTTGCTGCTGAGTGACCCACTCGGCCGTGTCAGGAATCGGAGTCCCGAGTCTGTTTATTTATTCACAAAGGAAAACAGCTCCGGCAAGCATGGCAAGAGAAACTCGGATAAAACTCGGTCTCATTCTCAAATTAACTCAGCGGTTTTGATGGGCGGCGCTAGAGGGATTCGGAGGTTAGCCAATGCAATGTTGACGGAGATCGTTAGAGCTACGATACAGCGCAAGAAGAAAGATCCGATATCCGAATCAGAAATACTGAGTCAACTCGGCGGCAATGGGTATGTATTGAAGAATGTTGAGTGGATCACGTCTACCGGAACAATTCAAAAAGCGAGTTCACTCACGGGTTCGAGGTCCAACTCAGCTGCATCAAATTATTCAATAATTCAACGCGGTAATAGTAATAATGATCTTAATTCCATAATTATGCAGCTAATATGTTTATGTGAAACATATTCTCATGTTTACAAAGATTGTTAGGTCAAAATATATAGTATTAATTAGCGTCTAAAATTATATAATTTTGTTTTTATAATTGTTTTTTAATGTATAAATAATTTTAGATTATAGGAGTTTCTTAGTCAAAGAACAAATAAAGAAAATTTTGTATGATAAAATTTCTCTCTCTTTTTTTGTTTGTCAATATTTTCAATTGTGAATTTATTTTGTATATAACAACTTAACATGTTTAAAAATATATAATCAATAAACTAATATTTTAAATTCAATAAAAGTCTTTAAATAATAAGTAAATGATTGTAAATCCAATTTTATACACACTGGATTCATAATATAAGTTATATTTATATTATAAATTTGGCACACAATTTTTTTAATAATGAAAAAAGGGTACGGTATAAATTGTCTGGTCGGTACGAGACAACAAAGGGTTAAAAAAATATTTTTAGTTGATATTTTAAGTTTATTTAGCCCGCAAAATTTCACGTAGCTAATTGAATAATGAATTCTATACTTGCTGACAAGTAATGACGTCGTTTTCATTTACGTTGCCAAATACATGATAAATTTGCATCACAAAAGAAAGAAAAATAATTCCTCACGCAGGTTCTAGGCTTCTAGCTACTTAGCGATGGGCTAAACTTCTTGTCATAATTTAATTATTTATTTTATTGTTATTTTTTATTAAATTTGAATTTAATAAAATAAATTTTAAAAATTATGAATTTGAATGCACTTAAAAATACGGTTAAAACTTTAATACACAGGCTGTGTAAAATTAATTTTACACAAGTTTATATTTTTATCTTATAAAATACAAATTTTAAATTCCTAACCCTAATATCCTAAACCCTAAACCTTAAACTCTAAACCCTAAATTCTAAACACTAATCTTGAATTTTAAATTCTACAACTTAAACCCCTAAACTTTTAACCCTAAACTAAACCCTTAATCCCTAAATTTAAAAAATACATGTAAACATTTGTTTACACAGACTGTGTATTAAATTTTTCTTCTAAAAATAATTACCATGTTTTGTGGATTTGAAATAAAGGTATAAATAACTTAGATGGTATATGAAAGATAAAGCAAATAATTTAACCTTGTATATCTACACATGTAATGTACCGACAAAACATATTATTTGAATTTTAGTTAAAAGTAATTCTTAAGATCAATTTTAACAACTTCGTTCCCTTATTAAAAATCAATTTGTATTTATACTTTTATCTTTTAAATTATACATATTTTATTGTCGTAATGGTTTAATACCAAAATAAGTATTTAATTTATGAGAAAAAGTTTGACACAGTTCGTGTAAACAAACGTTTGCACGTGCTTTTCAAATTTAAGAGTTAGGGGTTTAGTTTAGGATTAAAAGTTTAGGGGTTTAAGTTGTAGGGTTTAGAATTTAAGGTCAGTTATTAGAATTTAGGGTTTAGAGTTTAAGGTTTAGGGTTTAGGGTTAGAAATTTAGAATTTGTGTTTTATAAGGTAAAAACACATGCTTGTATAAAATTAGTTTTACACAGTATGTGTATCAAAGTTTTACCCTTAATTTATACCCTTTTCAGATATAGCTATCTAAACTTTTATGGTTAAAATAAAGGCTTAAGGGTGTAAGAAACCATTGAACTTTTGAAAAAAGATCAATAAAGCCCTTGAATTTTTTTGCACCCAATTAAGCTCATGAACCAATAAATTTAATCAATTAAGCCTTTGAACCGATAAATGAGTTAATTAAACCCTTTAACCAATTTTGACCATTAAATCTGAATCATTTTTTCGATCCATTGTTGCAGTGCATAGTGTCACAGTGTTTCCACTTGACAATTTTTAGATTTTTTTCGTTTGAATTTTTTTTATAAAAATACTTTTTTGAAGTTTTTTTTTTTTTGTAAATGCAACATGATAGAACTGTAGTGTATCATACGCCAGTAATATCTGAAGAAAAAATTGCCAAAATTTAATGATCAAAATTGGTCAAAGGGCTTAATTGATTAAATTTGTTGGTTCATGAATTTAATTGGGTGCAAAATGTTCAGAGGCTTAATTGATTTTTTTGTCAAAAGTTTAAGGGCTTCTTATCCCTGAAGCCTAAAATATATGTCTTATACTTTTTTGTTAAGATAAACATCTAAAAAGACTTTAAAACATGTCAAGAATAAAAATTTAGGTATATATTTTAATAAAAAAAGACTTTAAACACTTATCTCAGAAAAAATATATAACTTAGACAATTTAGGTATATATTTTAATAAAAAAAGACTTTAAACACTTATCTCAGAAAAATTATATAACTTAGACAATTATTTTGGTTTCGTTGGATGTTTAGGGTGTTTAAAGATTAAATTTAGGAAAATAGGGCACATGCAAAAATATTTAAAAATCTACGACAAAATGAGAAACAGTGGGCGGAAGATGCCACCTGCAGGCTGCATCCTGATATTTTTTAATTATTCTTTCCTAAAGCTACCATGCACTGAACACTTTACGTTATAAAAAATATTAAACAAACTCAGGACGCCACCTAGAGGTGGTGTCTTCCACCTAAAAAATATTAAAAAAACCATGACGCCACCAAGGGGCAGAGTCAAAAATTATTTAAGGGGTGCTATTTATTTATTTTTTAAAAAAATTATATATAAATTATACATAAAAAATTGTCCCTAAAAAATTTTGGAATGTCATCTAACCACCCATTAGTATAAGTGGCTCCGCTCGTAACGCCACCTATAAACGTCATCTTTTACCTCCACTATTCAATTTACTGTAGTTTTCAAAATAAAATTTAAAGAACCTAATTTCTCTAAATATAATCTCAATAGACAATATTCTCTTTTAACTTCTGCAATTATTTTAATGTCAAGTCTTTTATAATTTATATAAAAAGGTCAACTATTCATTGTAGAAAAACATAATCGATTTGAAGTACAATCATTGCTACATACAATTTCCACATAAAGGACAATAAGGTTACTTCTCACTGCTAAATTCAACTCAAAAAAATTAAATTATTCGACTCGAAATGAAAAATTAACTCATTTTGACTCGACTCGTTATTTCATAAACTCGACTCGACACGAAAAATTTCAAATAAAGTTTGAGTTATAAAAGAGAAATTAAATAACTTGAAATTTTTAGTAGTTAGTTGATTAGTTTTCATATTCGAGTCACGTTTGTCAATTCTGTATTATATATTATGTATATCACGTGTGAAAATATAAATAAATATATATGTATATTATATATACGTATAGAAAGCCGTTAAGATTAGAATAGATATGTGCACCTCTCAGCCCTAATATAGAAATATATATGTGCACTGCTACGTATATGCATATAGAAAATATATATGAAGATATATATATATATATATATATATATATATATACAATCAAATTTGTACAGAAACTCAAAAATTCGACTTAAATTTTATAAACTCGACTATATTTAAAAAAAAATTCAAATAAAGTTTGAATTGTAAAATAGGACTTGCAAACTCGAAAATAACTCAACTTTTTTTGACTCAACTCGATTGAACGCCCAACCCTACTTTTCATTATTTTATTTTATTGATTTGACCAAATAATGAAAATTTTAATTTACAATATAAAAGTTTTATACTCCATCAATTACAGTATAATTTAAATATATATTTTTTCAATTATGAATCAAAATAATTAGTTTAATTTAATGACCAAATGTTGTGTTTACACTCTACACCCATATTTTAGGTGATTTCTGTTCAAATCCCGTCAAAACCAAATTCACCTTTGATTTTCACTTAAAAAACAACATTTAATAATATATATTTGTCAATCTTTTAATAAAAAAAAATCAAGCTTGGCTTATCGGTTATTGACAGACAAGGATCTAAATTTGATATATCAAGTTCTTCATTTGCTTCTTTATTTTTTTCGAAAATAAATTTATTAAAATAAAACTAAAAAAAATATTAAGGATTAAAATGTAATATACAAATTTGATTAATTATCACGTCTAGGGGTGATAACGAGCCGAGCTGAGCCCGATTCTAGCCAGGCTCGGCTCGAAAACAATATTATTGGGCTCGGCTCGGGCTCGAGGCTCGTCGAGCTTGAAATTTTAGGCCCGAGCTCGGCTCGGAAATAATACTATTATGATCGGCTCGAAATGGACAATTTTGCTATAGTTTTTTTTATAAAAGATAGAGTCTCATTAAAAAATCTTTTTCATAACCAACATTGAAACGAAATTCAATGTCGAGAAAGGGGAAAATGATGCCCAAAAATTAAATTAATCTAAATAACCAAGAAATATTTTTACAATACAAACACATAATCAAAGAAAAATACAAAATCAAACAACAACCAACTAAGAAAAATGCCCAATTTACTTTAGTTAATTTGCTTTTAGTGGATTTTTCTATTTTTTTTTGCTGAACATATTACTTTTAGTGTATATGTAGCATATATATATATATATATGGGTTAGGATTCACTTATATAGTGTAAAACTCTTTAAGTTTTACACGTTTTTTGGATCGTTGGATGAAGGAAATGGATGACTGAGATTAACTCCTTACTTTTTTTCTCGAGTGATAATCTTCACATATTAAACTGTTAATCTCAGTCATCTGTTTCACCCATCCAACGGTCCAAAAAACGTGTAAAACTTAAAGAATTTTACACTGTGTACAACTTAAAGAATTTTTCATAACCAACACTGAAACGAAATTCAATGTCGGGAAAGGAGAAAAGAGTGCCCAAAAACTAAATTAATCTAAATAACCAATAAATATTCTTACAATACAAACACATAATCAAAGAAAATACAAAATCAAACAACAACCAACTAAGAAAAATGTCCAATTTATTTTAGTTAATTTGCTTTTAGTGGATTTTTTCTTATTTTTTTTTATTTTTTTTCTTCTGCTGAACATATTACTTTTAGTCTATATGTAGCATATATATATGGGTTAGGATTCACTTACATAGTGAAAAACTCTTTAAGTTTTTACACGTTTTTTGGATCGTTGTATGGAGGAAGTGGATGACTGAGATTAACTCCTTACTTTTTTCCCAAGTGATAATCTTCACATGTTATACTGTTAATCTCAGTCATCTGTTTCACCCATCCAACGGTCCAAAAAACGTGTAAAACTTGAAGAATTTTACACTGTGTAATTGGATTCTCTCTCTATATAATTATTATGAGCTTGTTCACGAGCTTTTCGAGCCGAGCTTGGGTCGGCTCAACTCGGCTTGTTAAGGTCTTGAGCCGGTTAGGCTCGTTATCACCCCTAATCACTTCCGAACTTTTGTTAACTTTTAATAATGGCCATTGACTTGATCAATATTGTTTAAATAAAGCTTAAATATACATTTGGTACTTGAACTATACACCATCTCCCAAGTTGGTACCTAAAGAAATTTTGCTCCCAAATTAGTACATGAACTAAACATCTTCTTCCAAGTTGGTACTTAACGAATTTTTACTTCCAAGTTGGTACTTGAACTAAGCACCTTCTCCCGAGTTGATACCAAAAGTTAAACATTCTTTCAATTTGGTCCTAATTCAAAATAATTCAATAAATTTAACTCTTTATATTTAAAAATATTATCAATTTACTCTTTGTTATGCTCTTAAATTGTTTGTTTTTCTCTTATAAAGATTGTATCACTTTCCTAGTATAATAATTTTAATGGTACTGGATGTTATTTTATGGTAGAATGCAGTTATATCATTGTTGTTTTGATCCGTTAGACTTGTTTAATCTGAAATATAGCAAAAAGGACTAAATTGATGGTGTTTTTAAATACAAATGGTTAAATTTATTGAATTATTTCAACTAGGACCAAACTAATAAAATGTACAAGTTTTAGGACTAAATATGTTAATAAAAGTATCCGAATAGTGGATGTAATTAAAGTTTGGGTACCAAAATGAGAGCAAAAATTCTTTAGGTGTCAACTTGAGAGAAAGTGTCTAGTTCAAGTACCGGCTTGGGAGCAAAAATTATTTAAGTACCAACTTGGGAGAAAAGGTATAGTTCAGATACCAACTTGAAAAGAAATATTTTTTAAATAATTAAACCTTACTATGATTAAAAAAAATTATCAATGATAAAAGCTATCTAATTAAATGACTATAAAAGTAGTTTATCTAATTAATGACTATAAAAGTAGTTTATCTTACCATTATTATATATAGTATCAAAGACGGATATACAATTTTATGTTAAGAGATAAATTTATAAAATTTTAAAAATATAATTAGTACGAATTTTAAATTTTTAAGAACGACGGGTAAGCAGCCACTCATCCATCGTGTATAGTATTAAACTATTATTATATAAAAAATATTTAACCATGTGCGTAGTGCAGGAAATTAAGTATGTGATTGGTACTCCCAATAGGATTTCTCCGTTTTATAAAACAATATCAGAGTAATATTAAAAGAATAAATATTCTTTAATGAATAAATACTGAATTTCTTGTTAAATGCAAATTCTGACATTAAATCTTCCGGCCTGCACTGACTTAACAGAGAAGAAATTACCAGGAAGGAGAGAAGAAGGCGCAGCATTTGATATCAGAGATTTGCTAAAAAATAAAAAATTATTTGATGAAATTTATTCACCACATTATTTATGATTTTAACAAATTAAGTTTGTTTATTTTTTTTTTTTAAATGAGTTATCACTTTTTGTGATATAATAATTCTTCAAAAAAATTTTCGCTAAAAAGGCATGGGAAATGTTGAGCGTCACAGACAGGTGATATTACCAAATGCCAATCCCACCGACACCCTATAGCGTGCCACGTTTATCACATGATTCCTACACGAAAATTTACATTTACATGTAAATATCTAAAGGTTAAGATAAAAAAAATTGTTTTAAAAATCTCAAATCTTATGTCAACCGGTTAACATTGAATGAAATGAAATTCAACACACAATAAAAATTTGGTTAAAATAAAATATAAATTATTTAATATCGATTTAAGAAGAAAATTAAAACTATTTATATCGCTATAATATCGACAACCATGTGGTGGTGTTATTGTGTATTTTGCACATTTTGGGGGGAAATCAAAAAAATAAAGAAAAGTGGAGCTAATTCAAGCAAAAGGGGAGTAGGATTTACTTTTCAAGGCATAAAAATTTATAGTGGAAGGAGAATAAGGGCCTGCTTTAAAGTATGAGTAAACATCATGGGAAGAATTAGTAATAACCTGAAATTCATATAACATTATAAAAACTAATTGTTAGATGTAAATATAAAAAAATATGTTAAAATGTATATGGCATGGATTATTTATTTAACTATGGAACCGTTCAAAATTGATTTTAGAACGTTTTAGGGAAAATAGCGAGAACGGTGGTTTAGGGAAATTTTGAAATTTTCAACGTTTCTAAAAGTTGGGTTTAGAGATAAATTCAGTGCAAAAGTCGGTTAAAAATGCGTAATTTTTTATCGTTCGATGTAACCTTTTCCCGTGGTGCTCCAAAAGCTTGTTCTAACCTCGTTATTGAATGAGCTATATCAATACAATTCAAATATTTGGAATCCAACGTATGAATTTAATGAAAAAAGATTATATATTCATCTTAAGAGATTTAAGTTCGAATATATATGTATACATTATCAAATAATTTAAAAGTATATAAATAAATAATACAATTTAATTACCCCAATATAACAAAAATAAATCAAATATGCGAATTACTAAATATAAGTATGTGGTAAGAGAACGAGGAAAATTCAAAGTTGGAAGCATGCAAAATGCAGCGCGCGCATTCAATAACGGGCTCAAGCCTTCCTTTTTCTTTTACTTTGACAATGACATCGTCAGTTGAGTGTACCGAGGCTAGCTGTAAAATTTCTTCATTGGTCCAGAATATTTCAGAATGTAAAAAAGAAGACGTGTATACGTGAAATTCTGGTTTATTGGATACCCTATACAACTCTATATACGAACTTTATATACGCATTCAATTTACATCGTATCAATAAGGCAACCAATAATTTTTATTGAAGTGACGTCAAAAATCGATATGTAATTTAATCAAATTTTATTTTTACTATAACAAGTGCGATTGATCATAAAATAAAAATGAAAGTACAATAAAACATGAAGTATTTTATTCAACAACAATATCTCAAAAATTTAAACTGTAGGTGCATGTTTTGGGATTCAATTGCATACTAAAATTGAATAACTAAATAAATTAAGTTAAAGTTTATTAGAGGTTTTTTTATTATATTTACAATTATATTTTATTGTAAAAAGAAATGTTTTAGTTATTGTATTATAACAAAAAAAAATTATTTTAATCATTTTACTATATAAAAAACATTTTAGTTACAAACTGTTGTAAAGTGAATATTTTAGTCTAAAAGTTTGAAGCTATACATAGTTGGTTTAAATATTTTGAATTAAATAATATTTAAGTTTTTATCAATTTTAAAATTTAGCAAATTAATTATTCTTGAAAAAAATAGAATAATTATTTAATGTACATTTTAAAGATGACTAAATAAGAAGATTTATGATGACATTAACCTTTTACGCTAGTATATAACTTGTGTCCAACTATGATTATATATATTTTTAAATAAAATAAAGGTATAAAGACAAAAAATCTCATAATGTTTGGCTGAATAGTCATTTTAACTCATGTTTTTAGAGTAATTCAACCCTCAACGTTTTATTTTGGGTCAAAATGACTTTTATGAGAATGACAGTCAAATGACGATAAATGACTTGAAATGACGTGACAAACCTATATGGCAGTGCACGCTGACATGATAGTATCATATAGACAAATGCGTTGACTTGAAAAAACGTTACATCAGTAAAAAATAATTTTATAAATTGTATAAAATATAAAATAATTTTTGCTGACTTATCATTCTGTCAAATCATTTTAAACAGTTTATTGTCAATTTTATAACAATTTTCATATGCTGAGGGGTCATTTTGACCTAAAATAAAGCGTTGACGATTAAATTGCTTTAAAAAAAATAAGGACTAAAATAACTATTCAATTAAACGTTAGAGATATTTTTTTAACTTTACGCCTAAAATAAAAAATTATATAAATTTTAAACTTTTAAAATTGTTAATGAAAATTTCAATATATATTTTTTATGATTTTATTACCATATTCTCAAGTTAACCCTTGCTTACTTTCACTTTAAATCAAAAGATTTTAAGAGATAAAAGGAAAAAGAAAAAGCAAACATCAGGAAGGCGACTTAACGCGCCGATGTGTGAGAAAAGATGCAACGGCTTCATGTGACATGTGCAGGGTGTTGGGTTTCGGTAGTCATTGGATTCCGAAGCTTCCTAGCCTCTTTGGACGACGGTGAGAAAGAGACATTAGACTAGGGTGGCGTGTACTAAATTCTAGAGCGAGCAAAATTCAGCATTACATCCTAATATTAAGAAACTAACACCATTGCATCCTAATATTATGAAACTAATACTCAAAATTTTATATTTCCCGAACTAACATTATTACAGTAAATTTATTTAAAATTTTGTTTTGTAATTGAATAAAAAATTAATTTTTTAATTTTTAAAAAATCATTTTTTTGATAGAATGATGGCAAGTTCCAAATTTCTTTTTTTGTGTTTTAACTTAATTAATCGCTTTAACGTATGATTAGAAAATCTTAATTAGAACTCGCCGTGTACGATGTGCGAGTTTCAATTAATTTTCTTTTAAAATCAAACTTTTTTACTAAATGACGAAAATAAAAAAAAATTAAACTCGCCTAACATGTATAACGAGTTTTAATTAGGATTTGCTAATCATCCGTTAATGTGATTAATTAAGTTAAAATATGATTTTTTTAAATTTTTTAGAACTTGTTGTGGCTCTACGACGAGTTTCATTATTTTTGAAAAAATAACTATTTATTCGAACTTGCTGTGCTTTTACGACGAGTTCACTATAATAATGCTAGCATCAGAAATATAAAAATTCGGACTCTAGTTTGGTAAAACTAAGACCTAACTGTCCTAGTTTTGTCTTTAAGCCGCAAAATTCAACTAGATTCTAAAACTAAAAATTGACTTACTTGAACTTGAATTATAATTCAATAAACTCAACTCGAGTGAAAATTTTTAGTAATTAATAAATCGGTTTTTAAGTTCGAGTCCAACCCTTTAACATTGTCTGATATATGTCATCACATGTGAAAATATATGAAAAAATATATATGTATATCGTATATAGTTATTCAAAGTTGTTTAAATCAAAATAAATTAGTATCATAGCATTATAAATATTTACAATTAATTTTCAACAAAAACTCAAACAATTACCCTCGACTCGGTTTTTTAAAAATAAAATTCTAACTGTAAAATTAACAAACTCAATTTTTTGACTCGACTCGATTGATGTTTACCTACTAAATTGTTTGTTTTTAGGGTTTAAATAAAAAACAAGATTTATTTAAATATGGGTATAAGGATCTGAGAAGAAAAACGAAAATAGAATAGAAATATTCCGTATCTCAATGAAAAATCCCTAAACTCAGCGACAATCAACATAAAAAATTTACAATGCGTCACCTGTAACAATAGAATGATATATAATTTAGGATAAAGTTTAAATTTTTTCAAAGTGTACGAATAAATATTTTAGTTTCAGTTTTTTATTTGAACTCATCTGCGAACAAAAATCATTAATTTATTAACGAAAAATAACTTAAAATAACATAACAAATTTGTATAGCAGTACACACTAACATTACAATATTATATAGATAAAAATGTTGACTTGAAAGAGTGTAACATCGGTCAAAAATAAATTTATAAAATTATATAAAATATTTTTTTTCGAATAACGTGTCATTATGTCAAGTTATTTAAAATTGTTTATCGTTAGTTGATTAACAATTTTCATATACAGAGTGATCCTTTTGACCTAAAATAAAATATTAAGTGTTAAATAATTTAAAAAACATAAAACTCAAAATGATTATTTAATCAAATATTTTTTTTGCATTACGCCTATAATTTATTAACAGAAATCCAAATCCATATATTAGAATCTGAATGTTTTGAAAATCTCAACAAAGGCATGGACCTTTACGCTATTTAAATGGCTAGTAGTTAAGCTTCAATTTTTTTTTTGACAAAACCTAATTTTAATCTTAAATCTATATAGAGAAGAAGGGAAAATGGAGACTCTAGAGAAATGAAGTGGGTGCTCATGGTAGGTCTAGAACCCATGACCGAGGAAAATGAGGGAACAAAAATGAGTAGTTTGGTCAACCGGCTAAATGTGTTAACAACGATCAATATGGCTTAATAAGGATCAGTATGGATAGCACATGTTCTTAAATGATTAATTCAATTAAGATTAATATTGATAAAAAATTTAAATTAAGATTAACCAAAAAGATGAGACGAGATATATTGCAAACGAACCAAAGAATGTTATTGATCTGCAAAACGGTACATATATGATCATGGTAATCCATGCAAAACCGGAATGAATCCGAGTACTAATTACATGTTCGTACGTTAATTGGAGAGGAAAAAAACAGACAAAAATGGTAATCCAGGCTTCATATAACGGAAAGTTTTTTTGGGGCTGATTGAAGATCAAATTGATAGTAAGAATGCAATGGAAGCACTTAAATCACTTGTTTTAAGTGCATGCAGCTCTAGAACAGATCAACTTCCTTCTTCTTAGAATCTTGCTTCCACCTTGGCATCTTGTAGAATGCTTCTTTTGTCATCCCGAATATGGTCTCGAACTCCTCGACGGACAAATAAGCCTGACAGATCGAAGATAAAGGGTAAGAACACTGATATAATTCGAGAAAGGATAAGAGTGAACTTCGAAACATCGATGGTGGGGCAAACCTCTCTACGCTTGAGGTCGATTCCAGTTACAGGATTTTCGGACTTGGACTTCAGTTGATCGTAACTGTATGTACAGTCACCCACATCCCCACCCGTCTCGGGGTTCTGTTCCGAATCATCCCCATTGTTTTCACCTGTCTCTTGAGGATCCAGTTCGCCCTTTGCTCCAGCTGTAGAATATCAGAAACAGTTTTGAGTATTATACGTATAAACAGTATGTCTATTTTACTTATCAGAATAATATAACATTATGCAAAGTGTACAAGGGTACTTACAAGGAGGGCTGCTAGTGGATTTTCTAGGGGATCCATCGGGCGATTTCTTCTTTTCTGCAGTAAGCACCCCAGAGAGAGCAGATACAGCGGCTGCTCGTTGTCCCTGACCAGAGCCGGCGGGCTTTGGGGCTGAGGTTTTGGAGTCTGATGCTGGATTAAATGCAGATGTTAAGGCAGCTAAAGCTTCAGCTCTTTGCCTAGGTCCTTGACCTCCATCGGATTTATCCTGCGCTAATAAGCAATATAAATGAACCCTTTGAATCCTCAAAATACACAACACTTGAGCCATGATTCATTGAATATGAAAACAACAACACGTCATGACATATAGGGTCAAATGAACTACCTAAAGCTAAAACATATACGAGGGATGAAAACAAAGCTTAACTAATCTTTGAACTGAGGGGGGAAACATATGCATTATCAAGCTGAAGTTTAACTGAAAAGAGATGGGGGAAAACAGAAGTACTTTCCCGAAATGAAAGCACTCGATAAACAGAAACTTAATATACCGAAAAGAAATTACCTCTGCCTGGCTAGCCTGGCCACCCCCAAAGAGCAATGCCACCTTCTTCTGGAATGAGTTTCCGAGCACCTGTGTTCCAAAGATAACATCTAAGCATAAATATCAAACAGATGCAGTGCATGCAATACACATGAAAGAAAGGATGAACCATGTCATACAACGAGCTGTAACACTTAGCGAAAACAAGAGGGCGTCACATAAAATCTTCGGCGAGTGCATAAAATTAACAGTATCTGATTCTTTTCTGGCAGTGAGTGCCAACAACATGGTAATGGTTGTCTTATCCAATATACAGGATGCTCTCAATGGGATGATCCTTAAAGTTCAATTTGTGGAAGGGTTAAATGGTACTTTCTTAAAACAAGTGAACTATGCTAATCAATTCTCTGAACCATATAACATCACTATCCTACTTTTGACCCTTTTTGGTGCAGACAAGAAATCCTTGAAACCGAGGTTACAGGTATAATTTTTATCTATTTTCCATCCCATTTTATGTAGATAAACTTAGAGCTTCAATTTGTAGCCGATGAAAATGGAAGCAGTCTAGCATTAACTGAAGTGACAAGGATAAAGTAGAAAAATCCAGTCAAGGAAACATACAATAGCTCGATGAGAATCCCATGAAAAGAATACAGTGAAGAAGCAGGGTTCATTTCCTTCAATGACTTTGAAAAGTGCAACCTTTGGAGACAAACCCTCTAAAGACACTGCCCTGTTTATGTATTTCTGCATGGAATTTTCTAAAATGAATAACAAGCGTATGAATAGGATAAGACGACGAAGAACTCGAAGTTTGTGTATTACCTGGCCAACTTCGAATGCACTTTGTTTTTCTTTGGTGTCTGTACACTGACCGACCCAAACAAACACTTCAGCACGTGTGTCGAGTACCAGAATATCTTCAGTCAAGAGATCGTCTTGAGAGAAATTGTAAACTTCCTCAACCTGCACAATCGAATGTAAACTTACATATAGAGGACATTGAATATATTAAGAACAAGTTTCCAATTACAGAAGGAAAAACTCACCTCAAGCTTCCCTGAGGCATCAGTGTCGAAAAATATAAAACCATGGAAAACAGTTAGAATGGTGATAAGCTTCATTAATAACCGAGGACAAAGCAAATAACATTTTTGGTTAAGAAATAAACCTTTATTAAGAGAGATACTGAACAAGCGGGGATCCCTGATAATCTCATCAGGTTCCTTTTTGGTGGAGGAATAACTATCTTTCCCACCAAGAGCAGACCAGAAGCTAGAGACCTCTGCTCCTTCTTTACAATGTTTCCGAGTAGCTCCCGGCTGAATGCAAAAGATTATTAGACGATCGGTTGACATGACGGAAGGAAATTTTCAAAGGACTAAACAGTATTACCATTATCCTTTACCAACGAGGAGCAACTCACAAGATTTAAGCAAGAAAGAGATTTCATATTGTCCCACTATATCTTCAGAGTATGTTTAAAGGTAAAAATGCAAATATCTAAATAACTAAGTCTTGAAAAGAAGAAAACAGGTATAATCAGCTGAAGAATTGTGATCAAATGCAAAAAGTAATCGCAACACTGAACTCAAATGAACTATAATCATCAGAGAAGAATTAAAGCACACCATGATCGATACAACATACCTAGGCATATATTCATGTTGTGACATTCTTCGGTATTATCGATTAATTGGTCAACTCAAATTGTTGGAACTTAGATTTTGAACTGTAACCATATCAAGTTATTACCAGGCTTCTCAATAAACACGTGTTCTTTAATTTTGTGTCACATCCAAAAGTAAATAACTTTCTGTAGAGTATACCTTCAAAGAATCAGCAATTTTCGCAGCCAATTCCTGCTGTTCCTTAGAACTTTGAGTTCCGTACCAAGTGAAAATTGTTGAAGGTCCAGTTTGCAGGAGGAAACACTCAGTGGTGTTCAACGATTTTGCCACCTAAACAATGGTTACAAATCCAGAATACAGACATCCAGCAGTGTACATGTTAGATTACAAAAGGAATAGGTAGTCATACAGCACACATCATAACAAAAAACTGCGGGATTACAGCCATCACAACACATTTGATGTTCGATAAAAGTAGCTCGTACCTCAGTATAAGTAAAAATGTAAAATAATGGAGAGGTTATGAAAAGTTCCAACCGGAAAAGGTTTTGCATCAAATAATATTTTACAGTCAACGGTGACAACAGGAAATGTTAGGGTCTAAAAATACTTGGATGCAATACAATACAAAACTAAACTTCTTGTTTGCAAGTATGTTTTTAGGAAAAATACATTTCCATCCACTGGAAAATCAAACCAACCAATATTTAAAAGGAAAAAGTGACAAAATAACCAACTAATGCTTACCGCATTAACTTGCAGTGCTTTAGTATCGTGCGCCAAAGTTCCTACTATCTGAAACAGAGCAACGGAATCTGCTGTGTACGTTTCATCGGTCAAGCCTCGGTCGTGAATACTCTTTTTGTAACCAGCGCTTAGGCCACCCTAAATGGGAATCAGTCATACGAAAATTGATATCTTCAAATTTCAAGCCAAAAAATCCCCATGCAATGGAAGTATGGAACATTGATGATGAGATTCTAAAAGTTTTAGGACAAATAGAATACCTTGAGGACCACCATAGGTTGAAAAAGTGCAATGAATTGGGGTGTCTCTTTACCTTCAAATATACGACCCTGCAAGAAGCATCTATTAGAAACACAAGCATTACATTATCAGTGCTCAGTCAAAAGGTAATATGGTACCTGAACAGGCCTCCCCTTAAGTGAGTTAAACATTGAATTAGCCAAGTCGGCGGCCTTCTTTTGGTCCTCCTGAATTAAGAAACATATATACTTTTAAGTAGTGATGACCGTCAGTGGAACGAAGCGCATCAAGTTAACATGCAATTACGTAAGCACCACTTTCTTCTATGAATGCACATAAAGGGTGGAAGTTATGAATGCAAAAATAATGAAAAGAGGGGATTATATTCAATGCAGAGAACAAGTCGAATGAAGTAGATATCGTCACCACTAAATTAGCTAGAAAGCAATTCTTGTAAATCAACATTGACAATGAAAGTGCAACTTATTGCAGACACTAAAAATCAACAATGGCAGTCCAAGTTGATGTGCACGAAATTTAAAAGGCAACTTAAAAATTCCATATCAGCGGGAGGCACTCCTATTGGTTCCACATCTATCATTCTTACAGTAATGACAAGGAGCTCATCTTGGCAGCACTCTGCTCCACATTATTTAACATCAAATCCACCGTTTCACATTGTTATATTGAAGGAAGCTATCTATCATAAGCAAAAACTTGAAGACAAATGACCGAAAGGGCGTATTATTAAATTATTTGATACCCAACTACGAGAAATGAAAATTACCTCAACGCTATCCTTTCCAATCCACCAGCACAGAAAAAAATCTTCTTTCCTCTCACCTGAGTGGTATGTATAAAGCACAATGTAGCAGTCTCCACTATAGAATTTACCAATATCCTCTTTTTCCAACGGCGTCTTGGCACTGTCATTGATGCACCATACCTGAAAAAAAAAAAGCAACACAATAGTCATATAAATATATATTTTTGTCTTTATGTCAAATATCAATAACTAACTAAAACTTTTAACATGACCTCCATCTTTCCACCGCCTTCAAGCAAGGGAACTTCTTCTTGTACAGGAGCAGCTGTTTTGGTCACCACCCCCTTGACAGCAACTTTTTGTTGCTTCAGCAAAGCTGGCAGTAAAAGAGTGGTAATCAGATAATGTAAACCGCAAAATATAATGATGTCAATTGTAGATTCTTAAGTGATCCGTACCAGCTACTTTTCCTTTTCCATCATCAGCACCAGGAGCTGTAGATAGAGCCGGCCAAGAGTCGAAGTGGGACTTGAATGAATTGGTTTCATACCCTTGGATGAGACGGGTTAGGCGTGTTGCTTTCGGTCTGTTGTTGCTAGCAACAAAGGCCTGGAGATAAAAGGTAGGGGATCAGAATTCATATTCTTGACATACATAAAGAAACCACTACCACTCCTCTAGCTCTACCTCAGCGGCTTGATTGGCAGCTTTTCTCTCCTCTACTTGTGTCACCCGTCCAACCCAAACAAAAATCTCAGAACCACAGTCTAGTAGATAGCATTTGTTGTTTTCCAAGAGGCTTTTCTTTAGTTCGCCTTCCATGGGAATCGCCTTAGCATCAGTTATGCTACAGGTACTGTAGATTTGTAAATATATTTTTATGTATTTTAGTCCTAGTAAATAACTAAATAACTAAATCTTATCTAATTTAGTGATAAGTTAAATCTTATCTAAATTTAAATTTCTAATCTTTTAAATAATAGATAGAGATAGAGTCATACTTAGCTAGGATTGTTGTAATTTAGTCCTATAAAAGGGACACTTCTTTTCTGTAAATCATGAATTAAAACAGAGAAAACATTTATTCTCTGCTACAAAACCTCTATTATTTACATGGTATCAATTTGAGTTTTTTAGATCCTCTAAAATCTTGCGCAATGCATACCACTTCCACATCAGAAATCAGTTCAAGATCTGAACTGAATGCTTGTCTTGCTGATCAGCCTACAACATCCAGTATTCCGCATAGTAGTTTTTCATTTCTCTCCAACACTACTCAAATTCTATGGATAGTGGGTTCTGGTGCTACTGATCATATGACAGGAAACAAAGATGTGTTTTTGACTCTTACAAAACAACATCACAAGAAGCATGTGAAGATTGTCTTGCTGATCAGCCTACAACATCCAGTATTCCGCATGGTAGTATTTCATTTCTCTCCAACACTACTCAAATTCTATGGATAGTGGATTCGGTGCTCTTGATCATATGACAGAAACAAAGATGTGTTTTTGACTCTTACAAAACAACATCACAAGAAGCATGTGAAGACGCAAATGGGTCATTGATCGAGGTGGAAGGGATCGAGCAGTCTTTCTTAATAAGGATATTGTGCTAAACTATGTCCTTTATGTTCCCGATTTACAATGCAATCTTTTATCATTAGCGTGATTGTGTAGTGATTTGCAGTGCTATACTAAATTCAGTTTGCATGGATGTATTTTTCAGGAAATGGATTAGGAGAAAGTAATTGGCAGTGCTAAGCTGTGTAGTGGACTATACATCATTGAAGGCCAAGCACTTCCCAAGGGACAAGTCCTACCAAGTTGCACTCTCAATTCTGTTTGTTTTTCTCCCAAATTTCTAGTTTAAGTTCCAATGAAATTTTGTTATGGCATTTTCGCCTTGAACATCCTAATTTTTCTTATCTCCAAAAATTGTTTCCCAAATTATTCATTCATAAAAATCCATCATCTTTTACTTGTGATATATGCCAGATTGCAAAACATATTCGAAACCCTTATCCTCAATCGTCTTTCACACCATCTCAACCATTTTCCTTCATCCATAGTGACATTTGGGGCCCTTCTAAAGTTAAGAATATTACTGGGAGTAAATGGTTTGTATCATTTATTGATGATCATTCTAGAACTACATGGACGTATTTAATGAAGGATAAATCTGAAACTGAGGGTATATTTAGAAAATTCTATATGCTGGTTGAAACTCAATTTTGCAGCAAAATTCAAAATTTGAAAACTGATAATGAGAGTGAATTTTTTACTACTACTTTGGGAAATTTTCTTCGAGAGCGAGGTATTATACACATTAGTTCTTGTGTGGATACTCCACAACAAAATGGAGTGGCTGAGAGGAAGAATAGACACCTTTAGAGGTTGCTAGATCATTGTTGTTTTCTTCTAATGTTCCTAAGCATTTTTGGGGGAAGCCTTGCTTACTGCTACATACCTCATTAATAGACTACCTAGTAAAGTATTAAAATTTCAAACTCCTAAAGAAGTTCTTCTTAAACAGTTTCCTTCTTTTAAACCTATGTCTTGTACATTACCTGCTAAAATATTTGGGTGTTCTGCTTTTGTTCATATCTATAAGTAGTTTCGAAGTAAATTGGATCCAAGGGCCGTCAAGTGTATTTTTCTTGGGTATTCTCCTCTTCATAAGGGTTATAAATGTTATTCCCCTGTCACTCGTAAATTTTATGTTTCTATGGATGTTACCTTTCATGAATTACAACTTTTTTTCTCAAATTCTGAAATCCAGGGGGGGAGTTTGGATGAATTTCAGCCGCAACCAGTCCAGCTACCTATATATATTCCTACATCCACCATAAACAGTCCTATATGTACCAAAGACATTCCTTTATCCACTACAAATGTTCCTACATCCATAACAGATCCTATTCCTCCAATACTCCATGCAGAACCCGCATCTCCAATACCAGATTCACTACCTAAAACTCCACAAAAACCTTCTTCAGAAACTTAACTTGGGACAAAGGAACTAAGTGTCTATACAAGGAAGAAAAGGCTTACTTCACAAAAAACTACACAGCTTAGACTGCTCAAGAACTGAAACCAATTCCATTATCCCTAGAGGATGAAGAAGGTATGGAATATGTGAGTAATGATATTATTATCCCTTCAATTGATACATCTGATCTACCTATTGCTCAAAGGAAAGGTGTCAGGAAATGTACCAGTCATCCGATACAAAAGTACGTGGCTTATGGGAAGCTGATGCCTTCATTTAGAGCCTTCACTTCCAGAATTGATAAGGTGCATATTCCTCAATCTGTACATGAAGCCTTGAAAGATCCAAAATGGAAGAAGGCTGTAGAAGATGAGATAAAGGCACTGGAAGCAAACAAAACCTGGGTTATGACTGATTTACCACCTGGAAAAAGGGCAGTGGGCTGTAAATGGGTATTTACAGTCAAATATAATGCCGATGGGAGCATAGAAAGGTTCAAGGCTAGACTGGTGGCGAAGGGATTCACTCAGTCTTATGGGATTGACTACCAGGAGACATTCGCACCAGTGGCAAAACTTCATACCGTGAGAGTTTTATTATCTCTTGCTGCAAATCAAGAATGGCCACTTCACCAGCTTGATATAAAAAATGCATTCCTGAATGGAACTCTAGAAGAAGAGGTGTACATGCAAAAACCACCTGGTTTAAATGAAGACTCAAATTCGGGTCAGGTATGTAAACTACAGAAATCATTATATGGTCTCAAACAATCATCTTGGGCTTGGTTTGATAGATTTACTAAAGCCATTCTAAAATTTGGCTATCTACAATGTCAAACTGACCATACTTTGTTTGTCAAAATGTTAGTTAGTATGCATAACCGTGTGTTGTAAAGAGTTTTAGATAGAGTAGGAGTTGTATGTTATCTTTACTTTATCTTAACTAGTAGTTTGAATTTTAAATTTGATCTTTGTAAAGGATAAAAGTCTTATCCTATAGGTTAACCACTTGGTGTTAAACACCTCTGTAAAAGTCTATATAATAGACTCTCTTTCACTAATGAATAATAAGAAAAACACAGAGAAAAACTCTGTTTCTCACACAAAACTTCTCATGAGAACAAAAAGGCTATCTTAATAGTCTATGTTGATGATATAATCATCACAGGTGATGATTCTATGGAAATCAGAAAGTTAAAAGAGTTTTTGGCAACTGAATTTGAAACTAAAGATTTGAGTTACTTGAGATACTTTCTAGGAATGGAAATGGCTAGATCAAGCACCGGAATTGTAATCAATCAAAGGAAATACATTCTAGACTTGCTTTCAGAAACTGGAATGCTGGGGTGCAAGCCAGCTGAGACACCTATGGAGTATAATCTAAAATTCAGAATTGATGACAAAGGAATTCCAGTGGACAAAGAACACTATCAAAGACTGGTACGTAAGCTGATTTACTTGTCACTTACAAGACCGGACATTGCTTATTCTGTTAGCATTGTAAGTCAGTTCATGAATGACCCTAGAGAGGAACATTTAGAGGCAGTAACCAGAATCTTGAGATATTTAAAGATATTTAAAGCTGGGTAGGAGAACTGACTAGTAGAAGATCCACTAGTGGATATTGTACTCGAGTTTGGGGAAATCTAGTGACATGGAGGAGCAAGAAACAATCAGTGGTCTCAAGGAGCAGTGCAGAGGCTGAATTTCGAGCATTGGCACTTGGGATTTGTGAAGGAATTTGGATACAAAGACTCTTGATCGAATTACAAATGAATCACAGTGAACAATTTGAACTTCATTGTGATAACCAGTCAGCAATCAACATTGCAAAGAATCCAGTTCACCATGACAGTACCAAACACGTGGAACTAGGCCGTCACTTCATCTCAGAAAAGGTTACTAATGGAACAGTCAAGCTCAACTTTGTTCCAACTCACAAATAGCTAGCTATTGTACTCACCAAGGCACTTCCAAGAACCACCTTTGATGAGCTTACATCCAAGCTGGGACTCTACAACATATACCCACCAGCTTGAGGGGGAGTGTAAATTGTAAATGTATTTTTATGTATTTTAGTCCTAGTAAATAACTAAATAACTAAGTCTTATCTAACTTAGTGATAAGTTAAATCTTATCTTATCTAAATTTAAATTTCTAATCTTTTAAATAATAGATAGAGATAGAGTCATACTTAGTTAGGATTGTTGTAATTTAGTCATATAAAAGGGACTCGCTTCTTTTCTGTAAATCATGAATTAAAACAGAGAAAACATTTATTCTCTGCTACAAAACCTCTATTATTTACAGGTACCAGTGATTCCAAATTATTAGTTAACAAAAACATACACCTTTAAAAACAATAGTAACATAAACTGATACTAACTCAAAAGGATTTCAATCATGAGTGTCTACTCGCTTAAAGTTTTCCTAAAGATATGGTCTACCAGAAAACAAGTATCTAATCTAAGAAAGTTAAGTTAATTTATATTAACCATAATAATAGTGACCATAAGGACTTTCTCAAACGAGTGTTGATCCAGTCTTTGAGACCTCGAAACAGTTTCTAAGCACATTTGCTTAATAGTAATCTGGTTACAATCACAACAAAACTAAAGTGTCATTGCCAACATACAAATAGGATATATAGTAAGAGTGTCGAAGTTTTAGAATATACAATTACCTATAAAGTTTAGCTGGAGTAGCCTCGGGAATAACATCATCTTCAGTGCTAACCTTCTTGCCTATTGGAGCAAAACCACCAAACAGGACCCAGAACTCACCGGAGTCGGACTCGGTATCCAATTTCCCATCATCTGTCAGGGTGATTACCATTAAAAAAGTGGCAGCTTTAGATTGAGTAAGATAAGTAAAACCTTGCACTAAATCCAATTAATACTTGCAGAGGAAGTAGAAAAGCTGGAAAAACATGATCATCAATCAATACTGTAAATGCATAATCCGTACCAACAATTGCAACACCGCACACTCCATTATGATACGTATCCTTTAGAAACTGGATAACTTCTAATGCCTTTGCCCTTTCCTGAATATTAGAGTTTGCACCATTGAACTGAAAAATCTTTTTCTCACTGTCCAGGATAAATACATCATCATGATTCAGTGAAGACCGAGCAAAAGGAACCTGCAAGAGAATAATCCGAAATGGTATTTCTCTCATCCACAAAAGCCTCATCGAATAATTTATAACTAGTTCATGGAACTTTTTCTTCCTTTCTTCTCTGTATCCATACCATAGTTACCCGGAACACAATACGATCAAACTTATATAAAGATAATTAATTATACTAATTAATATGATAATCGTTATAATATAACAATAAATTTTTGAATTTCAGAATCAAACTGAAGTTATTAAATCCTTTGAATTAAGCCTAAAAAAGAGGGGCCCATATATTTTGAGTTTATTTTATTTTTAAAACGTCTTGTTCCTGGTAACTATGATCCATACTAATCAAACTTATGTAAAGATGATCAGATACCTGCTTCAATTTGACGACTCGTTTTCCTCTGCAGACATACAACCGTGTTTCAAACACTTGTTCTTCTGGTTTTTTGAATCCAGAAGCAACACCACCCTCCAATGGTACAATGCAAGGCTTAAAGTATGACAAAAATCTGTCAGATTCATGGCCTTGAAGTTCCCTGTGCTGCACAGCACGGCCTCCTAGCCCTGCATCTAGCTCAACAGTTTTGATAGCAGCTGTTCCAGCTTCATCCTGCATATGGAAACATTATTTTGAAATGTTGTTTTAGTTCATTTGAAGGAACATTTAAATCCTTAACAACATAAGATAAGTAGATGCAGCAAAAGCACACCTGAGTGGTATCTTTCCCAATCCAGAAGTGTATGTCATACATATAAGAACCACCCTTGCTATGTGTCGTCTACAAAAATACATATAAAAAATCGAATAAGATGGTGGCTCACTAGAAATCTATGTTATGTGGATGGTAAAGGAGAGACAAGTAGATGCTGTACATGTAAGACAACGTAAGAATCTCCCATGAAGAATTTTCCATAGTTAGACTTTGGCAATGGAACCGGCTGAAAATTCTCAATACGCCAGATTTCAAGACCACTACAAGATGTCAAGTCCAACAGCCTTTACGCAAACAAAATATCAGGACATATACGGAACAAAAGCACAGACCTCAACAGGAAAAGGCTTAGTGATTGATTCCAGTTCTCTTATGATCAAAAGACCAAAAAATACTCCTATACTCGTATAAAAGAATTAAAGACATATATGTAAATCCTTTGTTTTAAGGATACGATTTCTGACCAGCTCCCTGAAATGCAGGATCCAGAGCTTTTGCAGCAGCAGACATTTCTAGGAATTCTTCTGTTTCACTGAGCTTAAAAATCCAACCTTTTGCTGTCTGTAAGTTGCAAAAAACTTACTGCAGAAAATACAGGCAAGGAAAATTAAGTTACATTACAAAAGAAGAAGAAGAAGAAGAAGAAGAGTAGTCTAATTCAGGGAAAACAGTTACATGCTATCCCGGTCTAATTCAAGGAAAACAGTTACATGCTATCCCGGTCTATCAATCACGGACAGGGATTCAAATAGCAGTCCGCTACCGCAATAGCGACTGCTACATAGAGGTAGTTGCACTGTCCGAAACCGTTATTGCGGAAAATAGCGGTATGCAATGACGCAATACATCCGTTACCAGCGGTAAAACATCCTGGTCTATCAATCACGGGATCAAAATGCAAAAAAATAATCGAATTGGATGAGCCAAAAAATCGCTCAAAACTTGAATCAAAGCTAATGTCTTTAATCTCTAATGCTCACTGCTCGGTGGTTACAATCTACAACAAACAAATTAAATCACATCCGTAGATGATGATATTAAAAGTTTCCTACACTAAACAATAGAGAGTTTAAAACATTTAACAAGCAGAAAACAGAGAAACATTATGATTGAACAATCCGAGAATTTGATATCAACATCATGCACATGAAGATAAAAAAACAAAAAAAGAAACAAAACCCATTCAAAACTGAGACAATATCAAGCGTACCCAGATCAACAAACATCAAAAGAAACATGAAAAAAATGGAAATCCAGATGATTTATAACCCCCAAAGGAAATGATCAAGGAAATGGCATTTCCCTTGATCATAGCAGAGAAATAAAAACAAAAACAAAAACAGATGATCAAAGAAGAAGAAGAAGATAAGGGTACCTTTACAGAGATATCTCTCTACGAGTTGAAGTAAGAGAGGGAGAGAAACGAAATGAACAAACAATGAATGAATTATGAAAAGGAATGGAGAGGAAAGAAAAAGAGTTACTACTATAATTTATTTTTTTTGTTGGAAGGAAATGGGAAATGATATTAGAGAGTTTGGGGAAGAGGAAGTAGTCGTTAATCGTTATAAAAAGATCCGGTAATTATGGCAGCTGCGCCACCTTGATATTGCCTTTTCTCTCTCTTTTTTGCTTCCATGAATTTTTATTTTTTTTATTTTTTACTATTTTTTAGTCATTTATTTTTAAAATTTAATTCCTATATATTTAAATAGGGTCAATATTAAATTTAAATTAATATTTCACATTTAAAATGATAATAAATTGATGGAAGGATTAAGGATTTATATCTAATATATTGGCTGTAGAAATTTTTTATTTTTCATAAGTGTTTTAGTTTTAGGGTTTACGAACTCATAGGGTGTAGGGGTTTAGAATTTAGGGGTAATGGTTAAAATTTAGAAGTTAGTGTTTATGGTTTAGTGGTTAGAGTTTAAATTTTAGAGTAATATGCTGAGTATTTAGGTTTTAACTTATAAACTATAAATTCTATACACAATCACTAAATTTTAAATTACTAAATTTAATCCCTAAACCCTACACCCTAAACTAAGGCGCTTGTGAAAAATAAAAATTTCCACCGTCAATGTATTAAATAATTATCATTAATTAATAGATTATTATTCTATATACTGACAGTAGAAATAAAGTTTTCACAAGTGGGATTATTTAGGAGTTTAGGATTTTAGTTTAAGGTTTAGAAGTTATGGGTTTAAGTTGTAGGATTTAGAATTTAAAGTTTAAGGTTAGATTTCTAGGGTTTTTAGGTTAAAATTTTAAATTTTAGATTTAAGCTTGAAAATATGTATGCTTGTATAAATATTTTCACTTACTGTGTATCAAATATTAATCCTTAATTAATATGATGGTATTATATTTGTAATGGCATGATTTGTTGTCAAATTGTGTGATTCCTATCGTTTTTCTTTTAGGTATGTATTTTTGTTTTCTTTTACCTCTTTTAATAATAAATTTAATTTGCTGTGAAAAAAATTAATGATTCAATTAAAACATTTTGAAGTTTATGGAGTAATTTAAAGTTTTTTTTGAATAGTTTAAGGGAATTTTGATGGAATTAAACCTAATAAACATGAATTTAAAACATTTAAAGAAGTTTTTGTTGGTGGTCATTTTTGGCTTTGAATGGTACTCCCTGTCCGGAATTAATTTGGAATTTTATTTAAGAAAAAGTGGCTACAACACAGCACATTACCCCAATTACATATCACCGCTAGACTGGACAGTCGTGAAATATTCCTCACGACTATGATGACATTTTCAATATGATGCTAATGACCTGAACCTAACTTAGACTTGAACTTCTACGAGCCATCTGTACATCTCCTCCGACGGAACCGGCAGACTCAGTGTCACCAATAAGGTGGCTAAGTCATAGTCGAAGTGAGTCTCAGCATTGTCCACACTGCACTTCAACGGACGCTGAGATGAGTAAACACCGAACCTCCCACAACCCCTGACTTTGAGGCTGATCGTTGCGGTTGGACTCCGGTTGTAGCTGAGAGAAGATGTCAGCTCTGAGGAAACCTCACCATCGAAGAACTGGGATTTCTCATCAGATGTCATTTGTACTTTGTACTGCTCCACGGCACCGGTGCTGTTGAACATGTCAAGCAGGCCAATTGGTGCAAATGAAATATTGTTGGTAATAACCTGCAACATAGGAAAATGCATTCAATAAGCCATCATAGTCAAATTACAGAAAGATGCCTAAAAGGATGGAAAGAAACTAACCTTGACTGGACAGAAATGGAATAATTCATACTCAAGAACCTTTAGTGTTACCGGCACTGAAGCACCTTTAGGTAACCTTACCACCTCTCCTGAAAGTCAAAAGGCATTTTTTATCATTATATGGCGTAAATGCAAAACTCGAAATAAATCTACAGTGCAAGGGAGCAGCTGCCAGGACAACTAGGCAGAAAGAAAAACCTGATCTATGGGCATAAACCACAGTCTCCCCATTCCAGTCTGCACCAGCAACCTGAGTGATCGAATCAACATCGTTGGCACAAACAGAACCTGTAAGTGTACCAGGTGATGCATCATGAATGTGGGTTTTCTTGGAGATCTTGCACCAACCAGCACCTTGGCAGTTGAAAACACCCACCACGCCAGAACACTTGTTTACATTCCATATCTTGAGCAAGCTGAAACGTAGAATTCTCTGTTTGTAAAATCACACAATAAAGTACTCACAAATACGTGCAATAAGCAATGAGAAAGTATGTTACAGACCTGATCCCATCTCTAGCTGGATCAGCAAACAGACAGTCAACAGTCGGTCTGCCAGGCAGTTGGGTGCGGAGAACCGAACCATCAGGAAGGACTAATTTCTTCAAGAGCTCAAAGTTGTGGTTTCCAGGCTTATCGCTGCATAGAACAACAACGCAAAATGCACATTAGAAAACTGTTACCGAGTCATTAGGATTAGTAAAAAATAGCCACTAACATACCTGACATAGATAGCACATCCACCAATTGCACGAGCAGCAGCATGATAATCTGCAGCTGGGTGTAAGCTCTGCAAACCAGAGATTTTTCATTAGTACCACATGAACCCTCTTGTTTTTAACCTTTTTTTAGTGAATATAACAATAAATTCAATTAAGATTGGAAGCATATATATTAAAAAAACTTCACTTATTTCGACTTACGTGGAACATATCCCAATCAGGTTGCATGAATTCTCCAAGAAAAAGAGTGTTGTAAGCCACCGATGAAATGTGGATAGTGTGTGAAGCAGGGTCGTGAGGATAAAAGTCATCAGAAGCCCTAACAACAGCGGTCTGCTTGGTGCTGTAGATTCCATCGGTGTTATGACACATGCAAGCTATGCATCCATTGTCAGGGAAGTTCCGTGCAATCGAGGCTTCAAGGGCCTGTACATAACTGCGGGTAAGAGATACTCTGCCACCGTGTCCAGCACCAAGGGTCTCAATGATGTTTTGCACATCAACCTTCACTCCATCAACTCCACATGAAGCCAGATAGGCATGAAGCTCATTGTAGAAGTTGAAAACCTTCTTCGGATGCACCAAACCCAGGCCATGAACAGCAAGGCTGTCCATAACTATGTCCGGCTGGTTGCCCATCACACCAAGGGACTGAACAGGATATGCCAATGCTGTATCATAATGTTCCATACCAGAAGCAGCTGGTTTGACCCCACCCCAATAGCCAGCCAAAGCATGCCACACATAGACATTCCTAAACCCAGAGTAAGCCAAAATGTTACTTGCTATAGAAATCAACATGATTTAGAGACAAATATACTACTAGTAGCCAACACATGTTATTTTGATTCGAGATCAACATAGGATGACTCAACATTTTCATGTCAATACTAATTATTACATATTTTTCTAGCCAAGAGTGCTGCAATGTGGATTTGCAAAGTGGATTCTTAAACCGGCATATTAAATCCACTAGCCAATGCAGCTCCATATTAAACCACAACAAACTTAGATCTGTTGCTTGTAATAAGAACATCTAAAGTTGGCTAAAAGTAGGACATCGAAAAATCAGTGAATTACTATAACTGAAAGAGCTAATTAATTTCTTTTTATAAAAAGGAATCTTGTTGGGAGGAAGACATCTGCATAGCATGTATAATGGCCCTTTTGCTTTCAGAAGAGTATTTATAGTAGAAAGAATGCACCACAATCAACTGATAAACACCAAGACCCAAAATAATTTAGACCACTTACTTTACTTTATGGTGCTGCTTGGCTTCATCTACGACAAGTTTTAGGCCAGAGACCTGTTCATTGTTTTGGTCATTCTTTTGGAACTTTGCATTCTCTTTAATCCCAGTCAACCTACTCGCAAACCTGCACAATCAATTGAGCATAATATCAATATCCAACTTCAGTAATAAATTGTTAAATGTGCAAGACCTTCATCCAAAAAAGATATAGTCGACTGAAGGCGGAAGAGCTTAAAATGTGATGGAAAAAGCAGACAAAACATGCATCTACAGAGTTGGTCTCGGTCCATGCATATGTATGTGCGTGAGAAAGAGATCTTACTGTGCCCCTTCTTGTACAAGGCAATCACTCTCCTTGGGCTTGCTTTCAATCTGCTGCCAGCCATCATCTATGATCAAAAATCGAGGTGGAGTCCCTCCCTTTGATAGACTGCAATTAAAAGACAGCATTCAGTGATGACCATCTTAGTACCATCACAGCAGTTTCTATCCATCTGCAACTTATCAATTTCTCAAATTGCTATAATTTTCTACTACCTTTTGAGGCCTTCCTTAACACCCTCTGCAGTGACATCGGTATAGAAAGCATCCCATGTGCACCAGCCAAACCAATCAAGAAATGAAGGCAACTGGTCACAACCAACACAATAATATTAGAAAGGATTCAAAAAGACAATCTTAGTTTTGTCACAAACAAATTTAGAAGTATAATAAAATTCTACAAATGGCATGGGAGGTAAACATCAATGCAAGTAAGTATACCTTCTTCTTCTCTCGATGATGGAAAGTTTGCATGTGTTTCTCCATAGCCCTGGTTGGTTCATGAAAGAGATCATTAATAAACCAAAAGAAAAACAATATATTTAGGAAATTAAACAAAAATCTTGATATATGATAGTAAGTTATCCAATTTCCAGAGAGAAAAAAAGGAGAACTTGTTGTTTTTTTCTTTAAAGGGAAAAAAAAAAAAAATCAATTACATATCAAGGATAAAAGAATGTAGAAAAAAATGCATGAAGAAGCAAATCTGCTCACTTTACAGCCTGGTTGATAACTTCAAATGGATTGGTCCCAGCATGCATGTAGACAAGGTAAAGGCCTCGGTTTGTTTCAACAGTGTTATCACCTGCAAAACCAAATCACACCAAAAAGAACAAGTCGTTTCGGTTCTGTGGAACTCCATCCGTTCACCCTATTCTCTTCGCAAAAATGCTATGTATGCCATTTATCTTGATCTATTGGGATGTCAGTCATTCGTGCTTTCTCTACCCTGGTTGTTCACACTAATGACAACTCCACCCCATGATTGAAGATTTCATATGCTTTGCTTCCTTCATTTATGGCCGATAACTAAAGGTTCACCTTATGGAATGCATGATAGATAGAACTTATATAGAAAGTGTCATGAGTGCCATAAGTTACTCACCACTCTCAAGGCATATCTCGAGCTCATTCTTGTCATTGCCTTGAAGAACAGCACGGAACTGGCCTTCAAGGAGTGGGAGGAAAACAGTGTAGATTTTGGAGCATTAGGATCATCTTCTTCCTTGCTCTCTACGAGCATGAATTGAGTCTCCAAAGGGACATCTTTCCCACATGTTCCCATTCTCTGAGTCATCCACCATAGTTTGAATCGGAAACAGCACACGAATCGGAGACCCCTGTTAAAAGACAAAAAAATAAGAACAAGTCATGACTTTGGTGTTCAATTACTCATCCACACCAAAAGCATTTTAGAACTTACTGGTTTTATAGTCCTCAAATACCATATATATATATGTTAGCAAAACAACAGTTAATCCAGCAAACATGTACGTTAAAGTAATTTAAATACCAATACTTGAAAATAGTCATATAATTTATTTCTTTCCAGGTTAACTAGTAAACATTTTTAACAGACCCAAATGAACCTTCTTCTAAACATGTACATAAATCAAAAGGGTGAAAATAAACTAAAAGGTTGAAGTAGAATCTTAAGGCAACAATCAGAAACAAAATAGGAACCACCAAATTCTCTTGTCTACTAATATTAGTTTATAAAATGATTAGCTAGATCTCAAGCTCTAAGTCCAAAACAAATGTTTTATAGGGAATAAATGTTTATACAATAATGCAATCACCAATTCATAAACAGGAAATCACTGAAACAGCGTCATTTACAATCAATAAAAGGGGCTATGAACGTCAAAAACCCAGGACAACAAAGTCTCAAGAAGGAGAAAGTCCTTACTCTAAAACACCAATAGGAAAGACATGAAGGCTTTTGCTGTCCGAAGCAGTAGCGCCGATGAAAGCACCAGCAACAAGCCCGACACCGGATCCTGGGGTCAGAACGATGTTGTCCGGCATTCCAGTGAGGACGGTCTTCCCATGAACCACAAGGTTCCCATCGTTGATGGAAATTCTTGGTGTGACAGTCATTGTTGATGATGAGCACCTGATAACTGTCGAAACAACACAACAAACGACATCATTGACAACTCAAATAACATGTATAAAAACAAAAAAGGGCATGTTCACGTTAGCGAGGAAACAGAGTTTCAATCAAACTAATTAAGAATCATGCTAGATAAAAACAAGATTAAGGACCAACCATTTGCATATTAAGAATTCTGTAAAATAAATATAAAAAAATGGGTAAGGGAGGGTCTAAAATTTTAACCTATGGGTTTAAAATATCTTTGGGAAGTTTAGGGTATTAGAAGGGACATTTCCAGTGCCATGTGATTTCCTTGAAGGAAGAAACCACCCCAATTGCTTCACTGGTGTTGTCCTTAACATTCTCTCACCCAACCGCTGATAAGCATTGAATTCTGAACCCACCCAAACTCATAAAGAATGAGATTAAAAAAATCATCTTTTATTTGTTGAGACAAGAGAATACCAGAACACTCTTCCGCTCTGTATATTTCTTTCTCTTTGTTTATTTGATAAAATATTGGATCTGTGGAGAAATATCTAATCTAGGATAATTAGGTACCTAGGAAAAGGAAAAATAAAGGAATGATTTATTTATATATTTTTGGAGGGTGTTTATTTATTTTATAATTATTTATATTTATATTTAATATATTGATTGAATAATTTAAATTAAATACAATAATATTTATTATGAAGGATTCTTCAATTAAGAGTGTTTAATTTAGTCTCCAGATTGTCATTCTATTATTTAAAAATTCATCAACAAAAAAAGCAGGGAAATTTAAGATATTATAAGGGGGGAAACAAAAAACCGAAGAAAAAAAAGCCGTTAGTGCAGTTTTACTTGAGTGATCCTATGAGCGATAGATCTCGTGATCTCTCTTGTATAAATAATACTATTTTTATGGAGTATTATCATGTTCTTCGCCAAGCACATATCTACAACATTAACCATTGATCTTGACTTTAACTCCATACTCCATAATTATAAACGCATAATCGTTCAATTAAACGAAGCAGAAAGATAAACAAATCCTTAGAAAAAACTTAAAGAGTTAACAAACAAAAAGTTTTAAAATTTATTCAGCTCATAAAAACTCCAATCACTCCTATTTGATGATCATGAATACCACAAAACAGCAACTAAGTCATCAAACAGGGTTAAACAATAATTTACTTAATAAAGATTTACCGTCAACTGCAATTTAATTAACAAATATATTCAGGTCTCAAAATCAAAGAAAAACAAGTTTTAAAAAATCAAATCACAGAATTCCAAACTCCAAATCAGGTTTCATCTCATGATCACCACGCACGAAACCGGCAACAAAATCTCCGAAGATGAAAAACTAATTACTCAGAGAAAGAATCCACCGTAAACTGCAATAGAATTTCACAGTTTCACGGCTCGGAACCCCAAATGAACTCACCGGTAGCCGGCTGAGCTACGCTTAGGTCTTTATGCCGTCGAGAGGGCAAAAAGCTTGAAACTCTTGTTTACTTCAAAGCTAAGAAAAATAGAGAAAAAATAAGCAGAAGCGCACTCCACTCCAACGAAGGGAATGCCTCTTCTCTACAACCGAAAGGCCGAAGCGCTAACGATGGCTTTGTTATTCTCTCTCAGACAATGGATGCGAGTAATGGTGGAGTCGGAGGTGGGTTTATATAGGAGCAATTTCTGTAGCTAAACATCGAGCAACTTCCATTAATTGGACCGCCCCTCATATGGCCACGTGGGATTTCCAATTTTTTTATTGCAAATTGCTTAACATTTTCTGGTTTTTGTTCGTAGAAATAAAATAATAAATAAAAACGGAGATATTTTGGGTGTTTGTTAACTGTTGCTGAGCAATCATTGAGCGAGAGTAACCCGTGAATTTAAAGAACGGAAAGAGAGGAGCGTTTGATTTCTGTAAGAAGATGAATGCATTGTAAGAAAACATTGCGAAAAAGGGTCTTGGAACTTGCAAGATTTGAGGATTCTCAGGCAGGCCGCCCTCTATCCACACTGTTTTCACGCCGACAGCAGGATAACAAGTTGCATACATTGAATAAAAATCATCGGCCTTTTCGATGTCTTTATACATGTTCTCGCACATTATTAAATTTAGAATTTAGAGTGTGGTTAGAGGCAATTTTAAGTGAAAAACCCATATTAAATAATTATTTAAAGAAATAACCCCTCATAACTTTATTTAGAAAAATGACCCCCAAAATCTGTCACGTATGAAGAACTTGCGTTCTGCGTAAAGCGAATTCCGATCTCGCTTTCTGCGAAAAGTGAGTTGTTCTTACATGGCATCGCTTTTTAGAATAACGAACTTAACAGGACCTCGCGTTCCACAAAACGCGAGGACCTCGAGAATTTGAAGAGCATGCTGAATTTATCGCGGGCTGTTTAATGGAACTCGTTTTTTGCAGAAAGTGAGTTCTTTGTAAATCGGGCTGGCAGACCAAGCGTCCATAGGCATGTTCGAGCGATATTTCGGGGCTATTAATTGTATAGTTTCAGTAAACGACGAGTTTAGGTGCGTAGTACTAGAAATTTTCTTTCATTTGACACCAATTCGCGTTGAAAACGGTACCATAGCTTGTTTTTGTGAATGACTGAAAAGTTAAAAGGGCATGATAATCTTTTCCGGTTTATTTATCGGGTTTTTAATGTACGTTATTGTTTATTCGACAAAGAACGAAAATAAATATAAAATTTAAAACTATGTAAAGAAATAAGGCAAAATAAAATATTTAAAATTATAAAATAATAAATAAAGTTGATAAATAAACATCCCCTCGTCTTAATGACGCCTATGTCCATTCGTTCCGCAGCTGGGTGCAAGACGATCTCGTGGCGGATTCCTCCGAGCGGCATGTGCTCCATCGTTGTCGTCCTCATCATCGGCGCCATGATCGTCCTCGAAACGCGGACCACCGCTGACACCGGGGCCGGTGTAGAACAAACTATACGGCAGCGTCTGCTCGACAATGTTGTAGTCGAACTGTGCTGCCAATGGTGGAACATCCAACACCGGAGGAACATATGCAAAAGGCGGTGTCGGGTAATATGGTGGAGGCACCAGTATAAAGGGACGAAAGACGTCCGTCATGAAAAGCTCGAGTGGAGGCCTCGTTTGCTGAAACGTCTGAGGACCACCCATCTACAGAAACGATGACGAAGCGGAGTGCATGAATGTCGGTCCTGGCGCTGGTGTCGAAGGCCCTGCCCCGGACTGATCTACTGCTCGCGCTATTCCAGAGGACGAGGCCCCTACAGTGTGTGTTTGACGTCCTCATCTCGTTGGCGCTCCTTCCATACCTTGTCATCCATTGCCCGACCCAGTCAGCATGATGATGGCCCCAATAGACTTTCGTCTTCCCTTGCCGCGTCAACCGATGTAATTCGTCCAAATTGTGTGGCAGCTCTGAAACCTCTTAGACGTAGCCAAATTGTCGCAGAACCCGGTCGATAGGATGCCACTCGACAATTTCATAGTTGATGAGTGGCACTAGCAGCAGCCAGACGTGAGAGCCATCCGTGATGTCCTGCGAAATACAGTCTCGAATCAGAGGAGCAGCGTACGTAGTCCACAAGAACTAAACAAAAAATTTTGAATGTGAATTATATAAATTTATGGCCGAATTTTTTTTGAGGAACTAAGAAAAAATATCTGAAATCCTGACCTTGTTTTGTATCTTGTCGATCAGCAGTCTGTAGCCTCGTTATGTCTCCGGCAGTCCTTGGTGAGTGAGTGGAAAGAACCACCTGTCATTAATGAAAAAGAATTTAAAAATTGTAATAGATTAAAAACATATTCTTAAAATAAAATAAAATAATTTAAATTAAATTAAATAATTTTAATAGTACCTCTGAATAAGCGAGAATAGGTATGTGATAGGCTGTTTAGGCCGCAGGCTTAAAAAGGGCATCCGAAACCAAGCCCAAGACTGGAGCAGTAAAAGACATCCTCCGATTGCGGCTCTATCTGGGTCGACGGTTCTGCAAAGCTCCCTGAACAGAAAGGCCAGGATCGTTGCTCCCCAACATTTCTTCCTACATTCTACAAAATTGCGGAGATGGTACAGCCACATTAGGTGGACTTTGTTGCGAGATTTGTCAGGCATCAAAATCCCTCCAATAATGCGTAGGATGTGGGCACGAGTAAATCGCTACGAAAATAGTAAGTATCGTTATAAAAATATTTTAATTATTAAAAAAATAGGAAACGAAATATATAGTAAAATAAAATAAAAATATTTACCTATTTTGTTTCGTCATCTGCATCTGGGGGGAGGATTGTAAAATTCTGCTCCAAAAAGTTAGAAAGACTTTGCCATCGTCGAACTTGTCCGAAACCACTCCTAGCAGCTCAGCACACAGGTTCGGCCAGTCACCCTCGGTAACACCGATAATAACCGCGCCGTCAGTAGGCAAGCCAAGATGATATGCAACATCTTCCAGTGTAATTGTAGCCTCGCCACACGAAAGATGGAAGGTGTGGGTCTCTGGCTTCCATCGCTCCAATAAGGCATTAATGAAGGGACGGTTCAACTTCGTACCGCCAACGATAGTAGCGACGTGCCCAAAACTGGCTTCGGTAATAAATGGAACGATATCCTCGTCCGGCGCGACCGTGATACGATTTAGATAGCATATCAATGCTCGTTCGTAGTTCTTGAAGAAAAATAGTACAAGATAATAATTTAAAAATATGTACATATAGGAGGAAATAAATTTTAAAAAAAGAAATTAATTTAAAGTAAGAAAAAAAATGTTACCTCCTCATTTGCCCGCTAGTAGTCGAAGACGTGTCGTTTGTCTAGCCTCAATAAAGACGCCATTGTATAGAAAATATAGGCTATGTATAATAGAATAGGAGAAGAAGAATGCAGAGGTGTGGGGTAATTGATTTTGTAGGGCGCTATTTATAAGAGGCCTCGCACCGTCTGGGAAACGATTTTAAATGGACCTCGCGTTCTGTGGAAAGCAAGATACCGAAGACCTTGCGTTACGCAGGAAGTGAGTTCCCTTGAAGAGACGTGTCCTTTGACTTTTCAGAAAGCATCTTGAATGGTCAAAAGGGAACTCGCGTTACGCACAACGCGAGGTCCTTTATTTCTCAGAAATCGTCCATTAATAAATTATTCCTTAATTTATTATATAAAGATGGTAAAAATATTTGATTTCAAATTCCTATTTTCCTTAAATTGAAATCCTAATTAGTGTCGAATCTTTGAAATCAAATAGTCATAAAGTAAAAGATGGTATTTAAATTTTATAAGAGGTAGGAAAAAATGGTATTTAAATTATATTAATATATAAGTTGTATTACTAATTAATGTCCCTATCTAAAAGTTTGTTAAAATTTTAAACTTTATTGGTATATAAATTAATTAAATATAGTAGAAGAGAAAAGTTTTTAGTAATTTGAAAATCTGTTACATATATAATTTTTATTACTAATAAATTTTCTACCGTTATTTAATTTTGTCCTAATATAAAATATTTTAGGAAACATAATTTGAAAACCCTTGGACCTCGTTTTCTATAGAACGCGAGGTCCTATGTAACCGGTTTGAATGCTCAACAGTTGCATATAATAAACGGTCAGAAGGGACCTCGCGTTCTACAGATAGCGAGTTGCTCAGAAAACTGCGTTGTATAGAACGCGAGGTCCTTCAATTCTCAGTAACCGTCTAGTACATTATTTTTAAAAGATGGTAATTTAAATATTTGATTGCTATTATATAAAGATGGTAAAAATATTTGATTTCAAATTCCTATTTTCCTTAAATTGAAATCCTAATTAGTGTCGAATATTTAAAATCAAATAGTCATAAAGTAAAAGATGGTATTTAAATTTTATAAGAGGTAGGAAAAAATATGGTATTTAAATTATATTAATGTATAAGTTGTATTACTAATTAATGCCCCTATCTAAAAGTTTCTACAGTTATTTAATTTTGTCCTAATATAAATTATTTTAGGAAACATAATTTTGAAAACCCTCGGACCTCGCTTTCTACGGAACGCGAAGTCCTATGTAACCGGTTTGACTCTCAACAGTCGCATATAATGAACGGTCAGAAGTGACCTCGCATTCTGCAGATAGCGAGTTTCATAAAAAACAGCGTAGCATAGAATGCGAGGTCATGTGATTTTTGAAATTAAATTCATTCCGCTTTTCCTTCCCTATAAAACCCAGGCTCTGATTATATATATTTCAACAAAACTTCCAACACTTTGCTCCCCTCATGGCTAAGTTTTTCGCAACATTTTATTTTATCGGTACCTCTTTCGACTCAACAATCACCAGTAATATGTCACTCCACGATTTGTTGCAGTTGATATCTGAAGAGGTTAGTAAACGTACTGACAAGCAAATTTCTTACTTGGAATGTAAAATCCCAACACTGACGGCAACTGAAACGCACTACATTCTGAAGCTAACCAACGAAACCGACGTACGTAACATGTACGACCGGCTCAAATTTGTAGGAGCTAAATACATCCATTTAAATGTTAAGTTTGATGAGGTGAATGCCGAAGAAGGTAGTACGTCTACACTCGTAGAAGCTGGTACGTCCGCACTCGCAGCGACCATTGAACAAGCTCCATGTTCACTGAATATTGATGCAGCTGCCGACGAGTTGCAACTTTTTATGTACAGGCGCATGCAACAAAAACAACAGCTGATCGAAGAACTTAACTTAAGTTTAGATATTTCAACAGACTACGATGATTCCGATTAACCTTCCATTCCTCAAATCATCGTCAAATTATTTCTTATGAGTTCATCTTTTCATCCTTTATTAATGTTCTAAGTATAGGCAACATTGATGTTGTCCTCCTTTATTTATGTGAAACATTATTTGGTACAAATAGTGCATGGAATGAACATTGTTTCTTGGGCATATCTGCAAAAACAAGATTCTTCATGATTTTCCGGACGAATATTATATTGGCCCTTCACACCTCTTATATAAGGTAGAATAGAATGATTCCAAAATGCAGACAAATTTCTCCTCAACATTCGCAGCAGCTTATAGAAGCTACTGGAGAGCAAATGATATTGCGAACATAATTTACGAGCCGTTTGAATTAGAAAAGTGTTTCAATTGTAAGTTTTGCCATGATTTCTGCAATGCTTGTATTGTGTAGTTTTACTAAATTACTTGGTACTAATGTATGTTCCTGTTACATGTATATCTTTTACGTGCTGAGAAAATGTCGAGACAAGAAAGTATTGACGTTCTAGTATACCTTGATGGCGAGATAATTGCTGATGCCGCACTCGGTGTCGTTTTTCAGTCTGCAAATACTGTAAGAATAACGATTCCGAGGAGATTATCGTACAAGAAGTTGATTAAGGAAGTTGAAAGAAGTTGAAAATAGTGTCTCGCGTGTGGAAATGCTGGAGGAGTTGAAGTATCGTCTGCCAATCTCTATTGAACCGTTAACCTACTCATTATGTCGGATTGGGGACAACAGTGATGTGGAGTTGATGGTGGCCACCTACTTGGAGTATTCATTAGGAGGGCCCATCGAGTTGTACGCGTCGTTTTTTTATTCTGATGTTGGTATCGAAATCCCAAGCTAGAGACGGGCAAATTTTGACTTCGACCCTAACGCCAATGTTGATAGCCCCACGGTGGGTTTATGAAATGATTTCAACCTATTAACTACATACAATCCACGCATCTTCTGCACCAAGACTTTCGTGTATCGTCGACTTGAACCATCCCCCGAAAGATAAATTCGATGCACCATCCTCTCTAATTCAAAGACATGCAACGTACAATCCGTATAGTATGGGGGACGCAACGTCATCATCCCACAACTACATGAGGTCGTCCGACCATAAAGCGTTCAACCCCTTCGATAATTTCTCATATGGACGATACTCAACGTATGCCCCCTAGTATGGAGTACGTTCAACCATCTATGGGGAGACATTCATGTGCTGGTACGCTCGATTTTAATCTTTGTAATACGGTTCTTAAGCGGTCTCGCGATCGACGATAAGTCTGCTCACCTGAAAGGGTAGCAGTCGATGACGCAGAACTATACCGGTTCGAGGGGGATATTTTTTACGAACAACCGGTTAAGGAAGTTAGACTCGACGGCGACGAGCAAGGGCCCTTCTATGAAGAACCAGCTGGCGTGAACATTCCAACAGAGTTCTTCGAAAATTTAAAAGGCAACAAAGAACACCCGACCGAAAGCAACGTTCTAGTATTGGCCACACCTATTTCTTATTACCAGCCACCATCCCACTTTACAACGGTTGATATGGATGTCTTGAACATTCTAGAATTTTCTCAACCCCCAACAATTGACGGATACAACCACCGTGCTGAAGGTGAACTGGCTATTGGGATGACATTCTTGACAAAAGAACTGGTTGTGGCCACTATTAAGCACTACAACATTCGTTGGGCAGTTACGACGACTGTGAAGAAAACCCAACCGAATTTCTATATTGCGGAGTGCGCCCACAAGAAAAAGGGATGTGAGTGGAGGGTTCGTGTATCATCCTTGAAGATGCTGAACGGGCTGTAGAGAATTACGAAACTGGATGAGCCTCATACATGCACCGTGAGCAGCCTAAGTCAGGATCACAAGAACTTGGATGTGCAAGTCATATGCGATACCTTCATGCCATTGGTCAAAGAAAATCCTCGTGTGACGGTTGCCACCTGTATCGCCGCAGCAAAAAAAATTAGTACGGCTATATTCCTGAATACCCGAAAGCATGGTATGCAAGGTGGTAGGCTGTACAAAAACTGTTTGGCCAATGGGAGGAATCTTACAACGAGTTGCGGCCGTGGCTAAAAATGATGCAGAAACACATACCTGGAACGATTGTAAAACTTAAGACGGCTCTAGCATACGAAAATAATCGTGTCATACCGGGTGTTTGTCAATTCTACCGGCTATGTTGGACATTTCCTTAGTGCATATCATGCATTACAAGCTAATTGTTTAGATCGACGGTATTTGGTTGTATGGAAAATATACACAGGTCTTACTTCTGGCAGTTGCACAAGATGGCAATCGAAAAACCATTTCTGTAGCCTTCGGAATAGTCGAAAAGAAGGATATCGAGTTTGGCAGTTCTTCCTTAAGAACCTACAGAGACATGTTCTTTCTCATGTAATACGGGCATTGGATAATGAGATATGTGTTATTTCTGACAGATCCAATGCGATCAAGTACGCAATACAGGGTTTGGGCCGATCTTGGCAGCCTCCCCATATTTACCAAGATGAACGTGTTATGGTGCTTCGAATGGGTACATCTTTTATGTCCTCTGCGTTTACGATATCTTTGCATGTCTTGTTCGCCCCTAACTAGGTGTTTGTCATTCCCTAGGCAACTTGCATTACATACATGAGGTGGACTAGCTGTTCGAAGAACTGAGATCCAGGAATGACAAAGGCCCAGGTTACCTTGCCAAAATCCCGAGGGAAAATGGCTTCGATCATATGATGGGGGTAGACGATATGGTCACATGACAACAAACTTGGTTGAGGCGGTCAACTCAGCTCTCAAGGGAGTGCGACATTTGCCTATCACTTCCGTTGTCAAAACGACCTACTATCATTTGGCTACCCTATTTGCAACCTTGGGAAGACAAGCAACTGATTACATGGCAGGTGGCCACAAAGTCCACCCGAACTTCCTCGAAAAATTGTAAACTTATGTGTGCCATTCAAATGCGATGACTGCAACTCTCTTATCTCGAGAAGGCCATTTGTTTTGTGTTTCAGAATTTTTGAGGTCGTTGGAAGGCATACAACACAACACATGCGTGATAGATCTAAGGAAGAGAACCAGCAACTGTGGAGTCTTCCAAACATTCAAATACCCGTGCGCAAACGCCATTGCTGCTTGTTCTTCCCAACGGATTCACTACATGCAACTGCTTGATCCGATATACTTACTGGAAATGGTATTGAAGGTTTACAAAAAAAAGTTTTCTCCCATCGAAAATGAAATTGATCTGTATGCCGTTGATGATGAACCGACCATATGCCAAGATCCTGCACTACTACGAAATAAGGGACGTCCATAATCGACACAGATTTACTGTGCGGATGACATGGCCGAACATAGAGAAAGAACCAGACAAAAGAAACTTTGCAGTGCATGTAAAAATCCCAGACACACGATTAACAAGTGTCCTAATTGCCCGGGCCCTCGTTTGAACTAAGTGTTTGTTGTATTTCAATTTATTCAATTTGAACTCAATTTTTTACTTGTTTTTTAATTTATTGTATTTGAATTTATTGAACTCAATTTTTTATTTTGTGTTTAATTTATTGTATTTGAGTATATTGAACTTAATTTTTTATTTGGTTTTTATTTTATATGTTTTACGTACGATTTGCTCATTTTAATTTTAGGGTTTAATTTATTAATATCTTATGATATGATATGATATTTGTTGTTTGCTAGCGTTTGTTGTTATTCATTATTTTTTTCAATTTTCAACCTGTTAATCGCCTGTACAGAACGCGAGATTCCTGACATGTCAAGAATCCTGGCAGAACTCGCGCTCTACAGAACGCGAGGTTCCTGACACGTCAGAAATCCTGGTATAACTTGCTTTCCAGGGAACGCGAGATCCCTTTAGGAATCCTGGAATAAGCTGCGCTCTGCAGAAAGCAATATCCCTTCTATAAATACCCAGGTTGCAATCATGTAGGTTCAAAGATTATTTCGCTTCTATTATAGCTACCAATAACAACAAATCACATACCCAAAAAATACTTTGGCTAAGAGATTTCTCGAGTATTGTGATTTGTTGGTATATGTAGTTGCATCATGAGTACGTGGCAAGAGCTCCAAGCATTTGCATCATATTTGAACGAGGTCAGACTTACAAGTTGAACGGTAAATCACAATACTCGAGAAGGTAACCGCGGCCAACACTCCCACCATTTGCGCTGATGATAGAATCCTGGTGTAAAATGCAGCGTAATGAGGTATACCTTAATATCTAGGATTGCCCACATCACGAAGAATGGGAATGTGTAGGGAAACATTGGTCGATGACGACCCCGACGCAGTAATATACAAAATGCCCTCTTCGGTGAGGGTGTCATCTTTGATCGAGGTCAGAACATAAGTTGTATTCCAACCCGAACTTCAAGCTAATAATGCGCAGGGTTATAGCTTTTCGCGGGTGTCGGATAGAATATGATATGCGTATTCCAGTAGCAACTTTCTACGAATGTAATGTAAGTTTATGATGAAATTGAATAGTAGTAACATGTTACAACTTTCTACGGATATAATATAAGTTTATGTTGAAATAACATGGTCTCATTGGTTTTAAAAGTTGTCATTCCGCCTTGTCGTTCAAGCAAAAAACCACACTTTTGAACCATTTTCAACGTAAATTTTATACCCTTCTCCATGTATCGCACGTTCCAATGTTAGTCTCAAATGGTAGCCAAGTTCCTCCACAACACCTCCAGGGTCAAAAAATGTGATAATAAACAATAACGTACATTAAAACCCGATAAATAAACCGAAAAAGATTATCACGCCCTTTTAACTTTTGGATCATTCACAAAAATAAGCTATGATACCGTTTTCAACGCAAATTTTACCCGGTTTACACCGCACCAAACTTGCCTATAGTGGTGTCGAATGAAAGAAAAGTTCCAGTACTACACACCTAAACTCGTCGTTTACTGAAATTATACGATTAATAGCCCCAAAATATAGCACGAACATGCCTATGGACGCTTGGTCTGCCAGCCCGATTTACAAAGGACTCGCTCTTTGTAGAAAGCGAGTTCCATTAAACAGCCCGCGATAAATTCAGTTGGCTCTTCAAATTATTGGGGTTTTCGCGTTTCGCAAAATGCGAGGTCCTGTTAAGTTCGTTATTCTGAAAAGCGATGCCACGTAAGAACAACTCGCTTTTCGCAGAAAGCGAGATCAAAATTTGCTTTATGCAGAACACGAGTTCTTCATACATGGTAGATTTGGGGTCATTTTTCTAAATAAAGTTCTGAGGGGGTCATTTCTTTAAATAATTATTTAATAGGGCTTTTCACTTAAAATAGTCGTGGTTAGCGTTTAGAAAATTTGAGGTAAGATGTATCTTTTAGTGTATAAGGTGTAAGATTTAGGATTTAAGAGTTAGAATTTAGGGTTAAAACTTAAAATTTATTTTTTTAGTGTTGAGACATAGAAAAGAACAGCGAAAAAAAAACAGCGAAAAAAAAACAGCGAAAAAAGAACAACGATTTTTTATCTGCACATATTGGGTGTTTTATATTTTTTTGAGAAGGCTTTATTTTATTCAAAATCATTTTTATTGAATTTAAAAAATAATTAAATTTATATATTTTCGTTATTTGTGTATTGAATTTAAAAGAGAATTAAACCTAAGCAAACACATTTGATCGGTTGATCAAACTACTCATCTTTATTCTTTCGTATTTCCTTGAATTTGTCAGGAAAAAAGGTATGAATATGACTTAAATATACATTTAGTACTTGAATTTGTCATTTCTCTCAAGTTGATACTTAAAGAATTTTGTTCCTAAATTAAAACTTGAGTTAAACATTTTCTTCCAAATTAGTATAAAAACTTATATTTTCTATCAAATGCATATTCAAGCCCATAAATATTAATTTGTGAATATAACATAATACATTTTTTTAGCATTCTTATTGTGGTTCCATGGTAATTAGGGGTGTGCAAAATAAACCATAACTGTTAATTGGTATAACCGTTAAATTTTACCGGTTAATTAACCTATCATTAAAGCTTAAACGGTTTCGGTTAACCAACCGTTAAAAATGATGGCTAATGGTTCACCGTTATGAAATTATTTAGACATAAAATGAAGTTTATGATTAGAAATTCTTTATTTAAATATTTTTTTCTGAAAATATTAATACAATATTTATCAGAGAGATAATTTTATTATTTTTAAAAGAATTAGTGACATTTAAAAAAAATTACAATAGGTAAGTAGCGGTTAACTGCTACAACGGTTAACCGTTCTAAAATTTAATGGTTAACCATTTCTCAATAGTTAGGTTACAATTTAATAACCGCTATAATGACTAACCAACCATTTATGCTAAATAGTACGGTTAACCTACCATGAATACTTCTAGTGGTAATATTTGTACTTTTAAAGTCAAAAATCACACTCCATCCAGGTAAATATGCTCAAACTTAGGTCTATTAAGGAGAATAACATTCTTTCTTTGGAATCATTCTTTGAGTAGATATAATATATCATATTTAGCTATCCAGAGGCCTAAGTTGAAATAAAATGAGAATCAAAGTTTAAATTAAAATTTTTAGAGGTTAAAATACAATTTATCATTATATTAATTTAATTTTTATAATTAAATTGGATTAAATTATAAAGTTATTATTTTTAACAAAAATTAATTTATCACCGTATTAATTTAAAGTTTAAAATTTTAAATATAAATTTTGCCTTCTAGCCAAGGTGCCTGTTATTGTCATGTGAATATTGATTATCTTAATCCACTTCACTTTTTTTTCTTCTAAATAAGACATTTTAATTTAAATATTTAAATTTTGATGATTCTATAAATAAACGTCATGTACCGTTATGTACCACTAATTATGTGTATCGTTATGTAACATTAAATATTTTAATTACTTTTGAAATCATAGGGATTGAAAGTGTTATTATTTCTTTTTAAAATAAAATTTAAAATTAATTTTTATATTACTTCTTATTTTTTTTCTTTTTGAGTAAAGTACACGGATGTTAACTGAACTCTGACAAATTATTCAATTTAATAACCAAACTTTCAATTGCTTCAATGCTACCATTAAATTTTTAGTTTTGCTCCAAATTGGCTATTGTCCCGTTAACAATCGTTAAAAGGGTGACGTGACAGTTACAATATTTTGTATAATAACACATTTAGTCATCCATGTTTGCACATTCAAACAATTTTGTCTTAATACAAAAATAAATAAATTTAATCCACATTATTTACATATTATTTTAAATTAGGACTATTTTAATTAAAAATATTTTACTCTAAACTTTAAAACTAAAACTCTAAACTCTAAACCTTAAATATTAAACTATAATCCTTAAACTACAAAAAAAAATAGTAGAATATGCTAAGTAATAATAATACTTGGTGAATCACAGCTTCTTAAAATATACTTAAAGAGAAAAATAAATTCCTTAAACAAGTAATAACATAAGCTTCATATTATTGATCATGCTGCAAAAAAATATGTACTCCTTAAAAACCTTTGAGCTATCAATAATTTTCTAACAACCTCGTTTTTATAATTAGTGAAACTTTTTTTCCTTGTTTTCGTTGGTTACAAAAAAAAATACAGATTTGAAAGAAAAAGAAACTGTGGAACTTACGAGAAAACGCAAGAATCCATAGGAAAAAGGAAACAAACAAATTCGAATTCTGGAAACTGCGTGTCCAGAAGTACCTTTGATACTGCATCTTTTCGTATCCTCTAGTGCTATTGTTTTAGGGCTCGATTCATATTAAGTTTAATAAATATCATATAGAGTTAAATAAACCAAATTATGGTTTTGGGTTTTGGTTTCAATTTTAGTTTAAATTATTCTTAATTAAAATATAGTGAAATTGAAATAAAGTATAAATAACGATGGTTAAATTTATTATTTTTTTAATTAGGAAAATTTGTTTTAATGTGCAAATGTGGAGGACTAAATGTGTTATTATACAAAATATTCTAACCGCCACGTCACTCTTTTGACCGTTGTTAACGGGTCAGGGAGTAAATTGAAGCAAAACTAAAAATTTAATGGTAATAATAAAATAATTGAAAATTTAGTTACCAAATTGAATAATTTACCAAAGTTTAGTTAATATTTGTGTACTTTACTCAAAAAGAAAATATCTGAAAAAATAATATAAGAATTGTTTTTAGATATTATTCCAAAAAAGGATAATAACGCTTTCGGTTCCATAATTTCAAAAGTAATTAAAATAATTATTAGTATATAGCAATATACATGATTAGTGGTACATAGCAGTACATGGCATTTATTTTAAAATCACCATTCAAATCTATTATAAATTCATTCGTTTAACTCTTCGATTTTTATATTTTTTTACTAAATTCAAATTTCTAGAAATTTTTGAACCCAACAAGTGGTCTTAGTGAGAAAACGGATAATGTTCATCCTATAAGATCTAGGTTCAAATCGTTTTGTCTACAAAGTGCGTGTACATTGTCAAAAGGGTAAAAATATGTATGAACAGATACTATCTTGTAATCACCTTAAAATTATTAAAAAAATCTGAAAATTTTGAATATCCAACAAATAATTCATGAAAAATTATTTATTATAACATCAAGTAAGATATAAAATATTATAAGAATATATTTATAATATCAAATAAATTATATTAATTTTACATAAAAATATTTGTAATATAAAACAATGGAAACTTTGCATAAATATTGTTGACTTTTTTTCTCATAAATATGGCACAAGTAAAATTATTTACACAAATATAATATTTACTGCAGTAATTATAAAGGCAGAACCTCTACAATACGTTTTTATATAGTAAAAAAATTGAATAAAAAGTGCAGCGTTGTCCACGTGACAACCATCCATGGAAGTCACTGTTCAAAGACGGAATACATATTTATCATCTTCAGCTTCTGTCTATGGCAGAATAGTATTTTTAAATGAAAAAGTAAATAACTGTTCAAAGTCGAATTCTAAACATTATGACTTTAAGAACACTGTAGCAAACGCTATATTTCTGAAAATAATCTAAATTGTTTCATACTTGTAAAAATAAAAAAGAGAAAAACAATATTTATGAGATTTCCCCATAAAATAATATGTTTTATTTGACATTATAAATATATTCCTATAATATTTTATAATTTAACTGATGTTATAATGACTAATTGGTTTGAATATTCCGCTTTGGAAAAAAAATTTGACAAATACCCCAAAAGAAGATTATTTGGAAAAATACTCCCAATTTTGCCCGCGTAGGAAGGACTCGCGTCCTGCAGGACGCGATTTCCAGACACGCGTCGCCCAACACGCGACTTTAAGCACATGTGGATTATATTATCCATTAATTCAAGAAAGAAAAAAAATAATTAAAAGTCACATCCGCTAGGACGTCACTTTTGCGAGATAATCAAATGAATCAGCGAAAATTTATCGGCTTCTCGAAACGGCGAGATGCAAGGAACTCGCGTTGCAAGGAACGAGACTTTTTCAACACAGAAATCGCGTTGCATAGGACGTGACTTTTGTGTAATTCTCTTCTTAACACAAGGTTCGATCAGCATGTTTATGCTGATTTTTTATTGTGCTGGGGAATTATTTTTCGTAGGTATATACTTTTACAGCGTAGTACTGATATATCTCTTGAAAATGGTATGAAAATCGACGTGTATAAAACATTGTAAAGATCGTAGAAATTGCGTTAAAAATGCTATATGACCATGTTTCTTTGCATGAAGAACATGGAAACTTGTCGGTAGTCATGTTTTAGTCGAGATTATGCTACGTTGCAGGTTGTTTCTCCGTGTTAATTAACATTCACGTCGTAGTACGGTAGCACATGCTTATAATAGTTCAAAAAACGGAGTGTATAAGGCACCCTAATGGATGTAGAAATCACGTGAAAAATGCTATCTAGGCATGTTCAAAAGCCTTGGAAAACTTGTAAACATGGGTTGTAGTCAATTAGAGTCGATTTTTTGTATGTTGGGGGATATTTTTTCTTGTTGATAATGGTTCAAAAATCGGAGTGTATAAGGCATCTTAAAGGCTGCAGAAATCGCGTTAAAAACGCTATCTAGCCATGTTGAAAAGCCTTAAGAAACATGGGAACATGAGTTGTAGTATAGTTTGAGTCGATTTTGTAGTATGTTGGAGTATTTTTTCTAGTTATTTAACTTTCACGTCGTAAAATGGGAACACATGCTTACAATGGTTAGATTATTAGTGGAAATATGAGAACCAGGGAACTTAAGAATTATTAAATTTTTTTACTTAATAATATATGTTCATAGTTAGAGTATTATGGTGTACATTTAATTCTAATATTTTGGTAATTAGGAATAACAATCGGAGCATATAAGGCATCTTATTGTGGTACTTAGGAATAAAATAATACATTTAGAAGAACAATTAATTCACTCGAGGGTGGGTCTTATGAGGACATTTTCTGATGTTGTGTCCAGGTTCCTACAATTACTGCACAGCCTAGGTTGTCTGGTCCGTTCTCGAGGAACCATATCCTCGGTACAATGAATCTTAGTTGAGCTTAGGCGACCTTTTTTCTTGCGTTGCAGGGATTCATCTGGCCGTATCTTAGGTTCATTGACAACCACTTCACGATCACGTTTATTTTCGATTGGAGGAAACTCGGATCGGTATACCTTGAATACGTTTTCAAGTCAGTATAAAGGATTAACGAGTTTCATTGCGACGAAATAAATGGATGCATATACAGCAAAGACGTGCACACACCTGTACTTGAATATATAGAAAACGCCGCAGTCATAACTTTTCAGTTCTAGATTAACAACATAATTATTCTGCAATATTCCTTGCAGCTGCCGGGAAAATTCAGTAACCGTAAAGCGATGTTCGTGACGAGAGAAGCATACTGCACCCATCGCGTTTGCGTGAGCGTGGTATATTTGAAATTTTTGTTGAAGATCTGGATGGAATGTGTGGCCACCTGCCATCCAATTCGTAGCTTGTTTTTTGAGGTTTGTAAAAAGTGTAGCGAGTCGATAATATGTCGCCTTGACAACGGATGTGATAGATAAATGACGCGTTCCCTTCAGAGACGAATTGATCGCCTCAACCAAGTTGGTTGTCATGTAACCATATCGACGACCCCCATCGTAACATTACAACCATTTCTCACTCGGGATATCAAGAAGATAGTTATATCCAGCTAAATTTCTATCTCTCAATTCTTTCACAGCTCCTAAATCTCCTCTACTCGGTGTGTGTTGCCTATTCAATAAAAGACGGAATAGTTAACGAGAAATAATAGTAAAAGGCATATTAATTAATAATTTTGAGAGTGAAAGGCCTACCCATGCGAGGAACCATTATACGTTCATCATCATTCTTATATCTCTCGTAGTAATTGGCAGTAATGTGTCGTAGACAGTACCAGTGATGAATATACGGAGGTTGCCAAGACTGGCCCAAATGTTCGATTGATCCCCATATCCGTGCGCCTCTTTCTGGAATAATACATATCTCGTCATCTCTTGAACGAAGAACCCGGCAGAGGACATGCGTGCGCAGGTTGGTGAGAAAAAACGTCCACGAAGGGATATCTTCATTTTCAATGATTGTGAATGCTACATGAATGCATTTTCTATTACCGTCTACTGCAACTACTAGTAGGAGGATCTGGTGTATTTTCCATACAAGAATGTACCGTCGATCTGCAGCATCAGCTTGCAGTGTCGGAAAGCCTTAACAAATTACAGGAATGTCCAGAAGAGGAACAAAATTGGTACTCCCCAGCTACGACCCGATCATTGTAGTATCTTGGCTTTGTCTCAAGTTGCACAACTGTTCCTGGGTTGTATTTCTGCATAACATTCAGCCACGTTTGCAGTTCGCTGTATGATTCCTCCCACTGTCCATATAGTTTTTGGATGGCACAAAATCTTGCAAACCATGCCTTATCGTATTTTACCGTGTATGTGAAATGATCTTTAATCGAAGCTATACATACCGGCATAGATACACGTAGATTTTCTTTAACAAGAGGGAGGATATGATCAACAAGCACGTGCACATCCAAGTTAGGATGATCTTAACTCAGGCTTGCCACGGAGCATGTGCGAGGTCCGTCGTATCTTGTTATCTTCCAGAGGTTGTACATCATCTTCAAACGTGATACACGGACCCTCTAATTACATCCTTCATTCTTGTGAGGGCATTCAGCGATGTACTTGTATGCTTCAGTTTTCCTCACTGTGCATGTAATTGAGTTGCGTATATTGAGTGTCTTTCGTATGAGATATCATCTATGTTTGCCTCACTAGGGATATAAGTTGAGTTTCACCTGACTAATGAAAAATCGAATGGGTTAAACTCTTCGTGGTAGGACGGCAGCGTAGATGATGACGCTCCTACACCTGCACTGTATGGATTGTACGTTGAGTGCTGTGTTAGTGGCATATTGAGGTCTAACTCGAAACTGGCTACGCAAGAATACCTTGGCCTGAAGGTAGAAGATAATGCAACCTCGTCATTTCCCGTACTTAGTAAGTTGAAGCCTTGTCGCAAACTTGATGTTGGACTATTAGCATTTAGGTTGAAGTCAAGATTTGCACGAAGCCAATTTGGCACCACAGTCTCCCTTTCGATGTTTCGTCCAACAAATGTTACGAAGTGCTTTATGGGTCATCCCATAGGACAACTGGTATGGGTCTCCAGCAACATTTGCACATCTCTGTCATCCCAAACATCAAATATTGTGAAATACAACAGATTTAACGACGAAGGTAGTCGATACCTCAATGACTGTAATTTCATTTCGGAAGCATGTGTAACCTTCATCGTTATCGCTCTCTTAAGCCTTTCATACGTTACTCTCATTAGAATCTGTATGGTAACATTGTTGGGGGACTGGAATATGACACCAATTTCTGTATCAGGGATCGTCTCACCATCGTAGTATACTATAGCTGCCACTCCTTTTGCCATTACTGAAACTTAGAAGCGATATTTCTTGTTTGCAGGCAAAGTCATTTGAAGTTATGTTATTTCTCCATTTCATGTACCTATTTATCGGACGTAACTTGACACGACTTGTCAAGCATGTTTCGAGGAAGTCGCATTGTACAAAACGTGACTTCAGCCAGCAATGCAGGATTTCTGACCTGTCAGGCGAACTCAGTTGTACAAAACGCGACTTCAGCCAGCATTTTGTAGAACGCGACTTCCTCCCTCAAGCTTTTATAGAAAGCCAACGTCATAAATTACGCTATTCCCAAATTCGTTTCTTTAACTTACAAAAAACAGAGAATATCTTCATCAACTTGTTACGTTATTCTCAAATTCGTTTCCCCAACAATTAAAATACAAAGTATGGCCCGATTTTCTGCTACGATTTTCTTCCGTGAAACTTACGCCTACACATCTTTCAACAAAAAAATCACAAAAGATGCGCTATTTGACTTGATTCCAACACGGGTCAGCTTGTCAACAAACCAAAAAATTTTGGCCTTGCATGTCAAAGTCCTTGTCGCTGAGCCCGGCCCAGAAGAACACTACATGCTAACACCATCGAATGAGAGAGATATGCGCAAGATGTTTTGGTCATACAAACGTGTGGGGTTTACAAACATCGAGCTCACTGTACAGTTTGATGAGGGCTCCAGTTCATCAACAAGGCCATCAACTACCCTTAATTTCCAAGATAAATACGTTGATGCGTTGTCAACACGAAATTATAGGAGGCAGTAGGAGAAAGAACAAATAATGGAGGAACTAAACTTAACATCTGACATAAGTACAGACTACGAGGACACGAAATCAGATTCATCATCCGTTCATTTTAACTAGGCTTTAGTAATTTAAAGTTGGTGTAGTTATTTCAATTAACTATCGTGTAACATGTTTCGTTAATGTATTAATTCTGTCTCCCTTAGAAAAATGATAGTACCTATTTATAGGGTTGCAAACGTACCGACCATGAACGAAATATCCAATTAATTATGCAATTATTAACATTCTACTTTATTATAAAAAAGTACAAAACATCCAAATACATGGCAATAACTAACACGTATGAGGTTCGTCGTATCTTACTATGCGCCACACATTATTTCGCCTCTTGATTCGTGATACACAGATCTTCCAATTACATCCGTGGTCCTTGTGGACACATTCTTCAATATGGTTGTCCGCATTCGATCTCTGCACTTTCGAAAGAATTGAATGTTGTATGTTGTAATGCTTAATTGCATCCTTCACTAGGTTCTTTGTCGCGAATATCATTCCAACTTCTAATTCAACATCGCAATCGACAACGACACCCCATGACTGTCTTCCAATTCATGGGAAATCATCGACATTACCAGCCATTGTAGAGCGGATTAGTACGAAGAATATATAGCGAAAGAAAATCTTAAGGAGCGATTAATTGAGGAAGTGAGGAGGGGGTATTTATAGGACAATGACCATCAAAATGACCATCAAAGTGTTGTTGAACACGTCATAAATCCTTAACTCGTGTCCTACTAACCATGTTTTCAATTACTTCGTTTGATTTAATTTTTTTTAAATGAACTTCATTTTTTAAAACTTAAATGCTTCAGTATTGAAGTTAAATTTGAATATACATAAACAAAATATATACTAAATTGCTTACTTACGTTACATACTTTTCATCAAATCTTAAAAGCCTATACACGAACCATCCAACTTGTTTGGCAGACATTCTACAAACACACGATTCTCTTCTTCAAGCCTAGACCGGTATTTGATGCGATCCTCAACTTCTTAGGCCGAGTAGTCCAACAAGTTTAGAACCTAACAAAACTGCATACAAGATCCTCAACTTGTATTTGAGGTGACCTGCAGCTGCCAGGCTCGAGTAGTCCACCAAGTGATCCTGGACATGACAATAATTACTATGCATTATCAGCTGTCAAGTCTGGGTTGCATCATATATGTAGTTCTGACCCCGACCAAAGACAACATCTTGTACATTATTGGGCAGGGGTCAGCAACATTGTAATCGGTCAATATACCGCTACACATGTCCACTCTTCGTCCGTGAATGAAGTTGTGGGTTTTGAGGTTTATCTCATTACTTTCCATTTTATACCCACTTTCATCATCAGCAGACATGGTGGGAGCTTTGACCGCAGTTACGTGTGACGGTCTTCACCTAGCCTCCACGATGACGACGTAAAAATAAGTAACTCGACACTGTTGATCGAATCCTAAAAAGATTACGAGCATTTTAAGAAGACCACGTATTTTTCGGATATTATGATTTATCGTTCATCTTAATCACAAACACGACACACACATCGCACTGCAACTCCTTCCCTACCAAAACTCTCTTTTGCATCATGCAACTACGAATAGCAACAAATCACAATACCCGAGAAATCTCTATGTAGAAATATTTTCCAAGTACACGATTTGTTGTTATTAATAGCTACAGTAGGAGCGAAGTATCTGGAATCGTGGCTTGTCGGGGCTATTTATAACCCCCAACTCGCATTCTGTAGAATACATTTGGACACTATTCCTAACGTGTCATAGAAGTCGCGTTTTGTAGAATACGACTTTGTCCCGGATTTCTGACGTGTCAGGAAAGTCACTTTTTATAGGACGCGACTTTGGCAAGGATTCCTGACACGTCAGGAAACTCGCGTTTTGTAGAATGCGACTTTGTCCAAGATTCTTGACGTGTCAGGAAAGTCGTTATCTGCAGAACGCGACTTTGGCAAGGATTCCTGACACGTCAAGAAACTCGCGTTTTGTAGAATGTGATTTCTACCTGGTACGAAAAAATAAGAAATATATATATACTAATTAAAAAAATACAAGTATGAATTAAAATATGAAAAAAAAATAACGATAACAAATAGCCGAATATATATACTAATTAAAAATGGCTCACTTGGTACTTGCTACATAATAATTTAATAACTAAATAAATAAATATTACAGTTCAATTTTTGCAAATACCATAAAGTACGAATTACGCCTATGTCCACCGGTACCACAACGTGGTGGACGCCGAGTTCGATCAGGATTGCATCGGGGGCGAGTAATATCAACCGGCTCATCGTCATCGTCATCATCATCATCATCACCACCAATAGTACCACTAGTTCCAGCTCCAGCAGTACCACTTGTTCTACCGGGCCCGCTAAGGTAGAAAAGGGACTGCGGCAGCATTTGTTGGACAATCCCGGTTCTAAAAATGGTCCCCGCCGGTGGAAACTGCATGAAGGGCACGTAGGGTGGACGATAGCTCGAGGCCCCACTCATCATCGCCGTAAACTGACCATAGGGGTCTGACATAGAAGGTGTGAAAAAAAGCTTCGGTCGGACTCGAGCATGGCTGGAACGATGACTACATCGAATACGTGAAGTTCTGCGGCGACATCGGTGGTGGGGTGCCATGCGATGGTGGCGGTAATGGTGACGGTACTTCGGAGGCAGCAGCACGGATTCGATGCAATGATGACAAATCGGCCGATGTGTTCCGTGCTCCCCTCATACGCTGAGACCGTGGACAGTTGCGTTGCTGACGCTGTTGGATAAACGATCGCTCCTCCAGAGTCAGAATAAATGGCTTCCCATTCGTCAAAAACCACTCCTCGTAGTCATGGCTGACCATCATATCAAACATACGGTACTCACGCTGGGATTGCCATCGTGGATTCCCCTTGTCCTTCCAGTGAGCGATATAGTTTTGGTGGTGCACCGACCAATCAACCTATCCAACAGTATAAAAATTTATTATTCTTTTAGATATGAATTACGTTATAGTTAATAAAAGAATGCGGTAAGTATATCAATATTACCTCGGGGTTCCCTCGTCGTGTGAGTTTGTGCAACTCGTCCAGATTTAGAGGGACCGTATGAATAGGTTGGAAACAACTGAACTACCGTAAGACGCGGTCAATCGGGTGCCACTCAACTGTAGCATAGCAAACGAGTGGTACAGTAGCTGTCCAAAGAAGCTTCGTCTTGTTCAAAAATTCTAGGATGCACTCGTGCACTTCCGGATCCTCGTACGATGTCCATAAAACTGTACAATATATAATTAAAGTTAAATATATTTTTTTAAAAAAATACACCAAAACCAAACTGTTACCTGATTATTCGCGGATTCATTCTCAATATCATGTTTGATAACGTCTAGACCGCTAGCAACACCAACATGGGTTAGAGGATTGGTCCACCTATAAAATAAGACGTATAATACAAAAACACGTTTATTAAAAAATTAATTTTAATTATAAAAATTTGAATATTTTAAAAAAATAAACGATTTTCTTACCTCCGGCTCGGCGGAAAAACATATGGAGAAGGCTGCCTAAGCTGAGGGCGTAAAAACGACATTCTCCACCACGCCCAGGACTGGAGCAACATCAAACAACCTCCAATCTGACACTTCTCAAGATGGGTGTTCTTACACAGCTCCTTAAACAAACATGCCAGAACTGCGGATTCCTATGCTTAATTTACCGGCATTTTCAAAATCCCCCAAATGCCGCAACCATATCGTGTGCATTTTGTTGCGAGATTTGTCAGGCATCAATACCCCATCGATCATCAGTAAAATATGAGCGCGAGTATATGCCTAAAACATTATATCTGTTTGTTCACTAAATAAACATAAAATTTTATTCATATTTATTAATTTAACTTAATAAATGTTATACAAATAGTTATCGAATGGTTTGACTAACGTTTTGTTCGTCATTAATCGAGAAAATGAATATAATAATTTAAGGGGGGAAAAGGTAGGGTGGCCTTTTCGTGCTCCTCTTCGCCACGCCAACTGCAAATCTGTATAGATATTTGAGTTGGACAGATGGGCCCCACCAAAACCCAAGTTTATGGGATTATTTCAAACATTACTCATTTAATCTTCTAATAATTTGACAACATTTGGGTCCTGACACGTCAGCTTTGATGGGGATTATTATTTTAATCGCACAAGTTTGCGGAGAACTTATGTTATACTTAAAAGTTTAAATACAATATTCGTGATTGTGAAGATTTAAATTGTGAATATTTTTAGAGTATGTAATTAAAATTTTTAGTTAATTTTTTTATTTTTTCAGTTGTGAATTTAAATTTTTTTAAGATTAAATATTTTTATTTTTCTTAAAAAATTATTTAAAAAAATTTAAAATTCAATTCAATCGACATTATAATGACAATCGAAGCTGAATCAACTTTTCAAATTATAAATAAATGAATAATTTTATTTGATAATAAAACGTACATGACATAAAGTCAATCATTCTTAGTTTAGTATCTTAAAATCCGACGTTCCATTTGTACAATGGAGATAAATAAAAGAGGCCACGTCGTCTATGAGATGTCACACTAGTCCATTACATTTTCTTATTAATTTATGTAATAATAATGTAGCCGCCGAATTAATGTCGCGGTTTAGGACATCGCTTTCAAATTGATGGCCAGAGGGGTATATATCACAATGATTTGTGATTATAATAGCTGTTTTTTCAAAACCAATGTCCTGCTTTATTGATTAACCACTAATAATATATTTTTCCTATGACGTGTACCGATCGTTAATATTTAATTAGTATTTTCTTAATTATTGGCGAATGCGTGTAAATTAAAAAATTGATTGAAGGGCCTAAAATGTTCTTAAACTACTTTCAAAAAAAATATGTTCCATTCAATTTTTTCCTTTTTCTTTTTTTTCCCTAAAATTTTAAATTTTCTCGACCACCAATTGCTCTTTCATACAACTGACCTTCACTTAATTTTTTTTTTTTTTTTATGTTTTGTCTGTCACTAACCGTCAGTGACCTACCTTTATCTCCTCTAAATATAACATCTTTCTCTTTTCTTTCGAGATTTTTTTCTCGTTCTCAGTCGTTGATGACCTAGCCCTTTGGGCCCTTTTCTATACCTGCGTGCAACGAGTTTTGAGGAGAAGTTTTTATACGGTTATGCTTGGGTAGCTTGCTCGACGGTGATTTGAGAGTCGAGCAATACCTCCTCCATTGTTGTCTTGTTTTTATTTTTTGTTAATTTTCCTGTTTTGGTGCGTGTTTTTTTTTCTTTTTCAGGTACAACATGAGCGGTGGTTGTCTTCGCATTTTTTCAACAATTTCAACTCTTCAGTGCTTCCTAGAGTGACATGCAGCTGGTTTGTTGGTTTCATGCTCGCCTTGACTTCTGCTGGTGGTGATTGCCTCTGTTTTCCCTTATTTTAATCTCGATTTTGTGTCGCAATCGTCTTGTTTGGGGACTGTTTCTTCTTTTATTTCTGTCGGTTGTGTTTCAGCTTGCTTTGATTTTTTTTGTTTGAACTACGTGTTTGTTTTTCTTGTTTGTTCCTTTGTCTTCTTATTTGTTTATGTTTGTTTATATTGTTTTTTCTTGTTAATGAAGTATGATTTTCCTTGTTAAAAATTAACTTTTGCTTTGAAAAATACTTTTGAAATGAAAATATATTTTTACCTTTAATAATTTAACTCAAATTGATTGTTAAAATAAGGTTTATGCATGTATATTTATTTATTATTTTAATATAATAATATGAAAATAATATTAATATAAAATTATTATATTAAAATAAATGAAAATAATACTAATATATTAAAACAATGTACTCAAATAATATTTTATACTAAATATTAAAGTAATACACTAAATTTATTAAGGGTTATACTTTCATATATAAGTTGCGTAAAAATAATACTAAAATAAATGAAAATAATACTAATATATTAAAACAATATACTCAAATAATATTTTATACTAAATATTAAAGTAATACACTAAATTTATTAAGAGTTATACTTTCATATACAAGTTGCGTAAAAATATATTACACAACCCGTCTTAAAACTTCAAAATTTAGATTTCTACATCTAAAATTTTTAAACCCTAATTTTAAATTTTAAACCCTACAACCTAAATTCATGAACCAACACCCTAAACCCTAAAATTAACAAATTTTAGTTTACAGCTTGTGTATCAAATTTTTTTCATTTATTAAATTAATATTAAAATCACGTAAATTAATTTATTTTTACTTTACAATAGCATGTCTAAAATAGAAATTTTATATTCTCAAAAGTACTTTTTGACAACAATGTCGAACATTAAAATTTTAAAAATAACTTTTCAAAAGTACTTTTCGAAAGCAATATTAGACCAACTTATAGAATTGCGAAGAATTAAAAATACAACATGTGATATTTTTAATAAATAAAAATAATAATAATATATTTAATAAAAATAATCTATTTCTACACATTAAAAACCATGAACCAATAAAAATACGACACATAACATTTTATTAAATAAAAAATAATATGGAATGTAAAATAAAAATTTAATTAAAGAAAATAGATTAAAATATTAAAATAATTATATTTGATTAAAATTAAATTTAAAATGAAATAAAAAAAAACATCTATCCTTTCTCCGCTATTCATCTTTATTTTTCTTCTTCATCATTTACCCAAAATTTCAAAAACAACCGGATCGACTCAAATTCCGCAAACTTTCGTTAGTGTCGCTGGTCACCATCTGCTAGGGATATTAAAGAATAGCCGATTGGAGATATTCGATTAGTTGGCCGGTTGTCCCGACATAAAAAGATTGGATATTTTTCTTAAAAATAAAGTCCAGGGGTCGAATACTCAACCCGTTAAATACTACAAATTTACGGATCAAACTCAGACAGCAATATTTGACTTTGTCGGACACTCAAAATTCGATTCTCAGTTTTTATTTTTATTTATTTTAGATTAGATTTTGTATTTTAATCCAGTTGTATTTTTTTACTTATTTTATAATTAATATTATGTTACTTAAGATTGATAAAAGCAAATATTTTATAGTCACTAGTAAATATTTTTAGTCAAAAAAGTAAATATTCAGTCTATAAAAGATAAACATATTTAGATATGGAAATTAAGATGGTAGCATGTAAAATGTGAATATAAATCTTTTGTTTTTTTTATGTTTTTGTATATCCCAACGTTAAAAAGGTTAAATTTATGGTTTAATTTTAGGATTTAAGATTAAGAGTTTAAGATTTAAAATGTAATTTGTTATGGTTAAAACATATTTAGAGACATTAAAAAGCCATAGATGATGTTGCTCAAGTTGGTCCTAACTGTGGAATGAATTCTAAATCCTCAGAGATCTCCAGCGGTATTCAAATCTCTTGTGTTATCTTATTTAAATTTCGCAGTAAGGTTAAATTGGTAGATACAAGTCGTGACAAGAGAATGCAGTTCTTTTATCGACTCTTTCGTAAAAAAAAAAGGTATTTCTCGTGTGATCGACTTAATTATGGTTATAATTGAATTAAGGGCAAAAAATTTTTGTTCCAATTTTATAGGCTAGTTTGACATTGCTCTAGTTTTAGGATATTATACGGTGATAGTGATTTGGGGTGAGATCTGATTATGTCGAAGTTGAAAGATTAGTTTGTGGCTTTTGCACGCTCCAATTGGAATTGGTTGAATGAATAAAGCCAAGTCTCGGCACTTCCATACAATGCATGCATGGTAGAATTGTAATAACAAACAAATAATGCAATCATTTGAATGGATACGCGGAAATGGGTCACATTTCATAAATAAAGACCATCTGTCGCTTTTTTTAAATTAATAATTTTTATTAATGATAGATTTAAAAAGACAATAAAATATGTCTCATTAAAAACTTTCCTAACCTTAAATGAAAGAAAAAAAAAGTACAGCGTTTTAAAGTTAAAAATATATTATTAACACATCTCATCACACTAGGGCATTGCAAATGCAACAAGCATAACACAGCCACATATCAGAGGATGACATATAAGACATTAACAAGCATTGCAAACTTTAATATATGTCTTATATGTCATCATCCACACGGTCTTTAATGTTCTTGGATAAATGGTCTTTTAGTTTGAAGGAAATGCCTAAATTCATATATTAAACGACGACATATAAAAGATATTAAAGTTGGTAATTCATAACACAAACTTGTGCTTGACACAATGATTAAGGCATGCCATTTGCCTCTCCCTTACTTGGGTTCAAATCTTACTCATGCCATTTTTCTTGATTTCATTTTCCTCATCCAAAGGTGGTGACACGTGTCATTACCTAATTAAATGTTTAATTTATTTTATTAAATTAAAAGTAAGACCAAATTGATAGAATGCATAAGTAACAATGACCAAATGTGTAATTATATAATTTTTTACTAACTACCACATCACTCCCTCCGTTAGGGTTTAATGACAGATGGTCACATTGAGACTACATACATAGTGGAGTGGCCATATTGCCACAATTGAAAGTATAGTAGTTAAATTGAGACCAACCCCATAGTTGAGTGGTCATTTGAGTAGTTTACCCTAAATTTTTTACACAACTTACGCATCAAAATATAACTCATTTAATTATATAAAAATAAGAAAATAAAAATAATTTTATATAGAAAAAAATAATAATTCCTAATTACTTATAAAAATAAAAAATTAAATTATGACGTGAAATATTATTTATTAATATTATTTATTCTTACTTGTGTTGATTTTAAAAAAATAATAAAGGTGTAATAAAAACATATATCACAGTTTTTTGAAACATCAATCTGAGATGTTTAATTTATTAATAAATATAAGTAAAATAAGGACATAACCTATCAAAAGTTTTAAAATATCCCAAAAATAACAAAAAAAAGAAAACATTAGATTTATGAAAAAAAAGATAAGTGTTGCAATGGTTAGATCAAATACTTACTCTTTGCATCATAATTTTTTTCGATTCGCTACACAATTCTGATTACATCGGCTAACAACCCAAAAAGGATCAAGCTATCCCAGACCACCAACAAACATGAATCGGAAATAAAGTCATGAGGATCACTATTGTTAGGATGATCAATCAAATGTGAAAATGGCCAAGATGGGGTGAATTGGCAAATAAAAAAGTTTGGAAGCAAATTGGAAAATGAAAAGAATTGGGACACAAGAGTTATAATGGTTCAACCTTTGAAATAAAATCTACCCAACATGAATCGAATGGAATAAAGAAGAAGAAGCAGATGATGTCGAGCTGCCCTCTTGAATTCTCTCTCCAATCGAATATATTTAAGGGTTGTTGCTTGTCTTCTATTTATAGGAGATGGCTAGGTCAAGTTCTTTGTTCATAAGGATGAGTTTAAGTTAGAATTGAATAGGATAAAAGAGATAAATCTCTTTTATTTATCTATCCTCCAAAAACTCCTCATAAACTCTTGGAATTTGATCTCTTCATGGAATTCCAACTCTTCTAGAATTTATCATTGCTTCTCGTAATTATCTCGAATTAAATGGATTTATCCCATCAAAATCGACAGCTCCCTTCTTCTTATCTTTAATTACTTTAGCAATTTCCTACTTGCTTGGGCAATTAGATCATGCACACAAAAACTCATATACCAACAACATCTTTTTCACAAAATCAACCGAATTATGTAATCAAGCATGACAGTGAAGGAAACAATGCAATTATGCATGAATGACTAAAAATGCAACTAGAATGAGCCTAAGTCTAACAATAATTAAGAGTAAAAAGGGTAGAAATATTATACTTTTACATGCTTAACAATGGCTTGATTGTTTTGTTTTCGTGTAATTATTATGCCTTAGAAAATGTGTTATGTTACGACCGATGGGAGAATTAGAAACTAGCACAAATACTGTTGCTGTTGGGCAAAGAGGTTGAGGAGAATGTTATAACTCATGGGGGTCTGCCACCCCAAAGTAAGTACCACCTGTGCCAGATAGGCCAGTGTTAAGTGGCATGGCGCTTTTGATATAGGCGATGTCCAGAGCTTTTCAAGCTGTCATTGTTAGAGTGCATGTGACTGTACCAGTTGTTGAAAAAATGGGTTACCGTTAGGGCACCTCCATAGTTTGGGAGGAGTTTTGTTTTGAGGTATTCGAGGAGTGGATGGCCAGTACTGATCGAATTTTGGACCTAATAGGGTGTAATGATGCTCGTAAGTTAGGGTGTGATGCGTCTTTGTTGCAAGAAGATTCGTATAGTTGGTGGACAAATGTGGCTGCGGGTTTGGAACCCGGTGATATGAACTAGGAGTTCTTTTTAGCTGGTTTTAAGAAGAAGTATTTGGGAGTTAGATATTTGGATGAAAAGAAATGTAATTTTATGGCTTTGGTTCAATGTAGTATGTTTGTAGCTGAGTTTGAGGTACAATTTGTTCGGTTAAACCAGTATGCTTTTAAACTGGTACCAGATAAGAGGCATCGATGTGACTGATTCTGTTACAGATTGGTACAAGATATTAAGATATATATGTTGGCTCCTAACTACACCGTTTTCGACGTGTTGGTTACACATGCGAATGATAATGAGCAAAACCTGGGTTTATCAATTCATGTAGGAGGTTCTGGCTCTGGTAAGAGAGTTGCAAACTTTGGTTCTGATGGTGGTTAGCTTAAGAAGCAACGTAATAAGATGTATCTCCCTAAGTTGAGGCGAGGTAGAGGTAGTGTTGGGCGATGACCGCAAGGTCAGAGTATCTAGGCTAGAGTAGCGCACAATACTTCTTAGGTTTGTGGATCGCATGAGGCAGGACTGCCCACGTTTGGTTCGTGAGGGACATGCTATTGTGCCTGCTGTTGTTAATTCTTGTTGGAGTTGTGGATTGAACGATCATTTGAGACGTGATTGTCTGTTGTTGGCGGGTGGACAGGCCAGGGCACCTACAATTGAACCACAAAGAGGTCATGGTCATGACCGAGGGTAGTTTTAGTATAGAGATATGGGTATGCAAGTAACATTTCTTTCAGGGAGACGATTGTTGTGAGAAGGTTGCATAGGAGATGTCCTTTGACGGTTCAAGGTTATATTTTTGTGGTGGATTTGATAGAGTTGTTGTTTTACGGTTTTGATGTAATCCTAGGTATGGACTGGTTTACTGAGCATAGAGATATGGTTGTTTTTGAAACCAAGAGAGTTTTCTTGAAACTTGTTGATGAATACGAGGTGGTAGTCATGGGTGAGAATACGAAGTTCTTGTCCAATGTTATTTCGGCTCTGGAAGCGAGTCGTTTGATAGATGCGGGATGCCAAGCATTCTTAGGCTATGTTATGAATCCAGGATCAAAAAAGGTGTGTGTTCAGGATATTCGTACCGTATGTGAGCTTTCGGGTGATTTTTTCGGAAGAGTTGCCAGGTTTTCCACCAAATAGAGAGGTTGAGTTTGGCATTGAGTTGTATGCAAATACAACTCTAGTGTATATTGATCACTATTTTATGGCGCCGAAGGAGTTAAATACGCAACTTCAGGAGTTACTTGATAGGTTTTTTTGGCCTAGTATTTTGTCGGGGGGTGCACCGGTGTTGTTTGTGAAAAAGAAGAATGGCACAATGTGGATGTGCATCGATTACCAGCAACTGAATAAGTTGCCGATTAAGAATAAGTATCATTTGCCATGAGTTGATGTTATGTTCGATCAGTTTAAAAGTGCTTCTGTGTTCTCTAAGATTGGGTTGAGGTCCAAGTATTATTAGCTGAAGGTAAAGGGTGTGGATGTGCCTAAGACTATTTTTCGTACGAGGTACGGGCATTATGAGTTCTTGATGATGTTGTTTGGTTTGACTAATGCGTCGGTTGCGTTTATGGATATGATGAATCGAGTGTTTCATGAGTTTTCGGACTAGGTTGTTGTTGTGTTTATAGATGATATTCTCATGTACAAAGGTAGCAAGAAGGATATTGATCGACAAGTATAAATGGTTTAGCAGGCTTTTGTAGAGGAGCGAGTGTTTGCTCTTTATTTAGGTAAGTGCAAGTTTTGGCAGGTTGGAAGGAATTCTAGTTCTAAGAACGTTATTAGTAAGTGTGAACAGTTAAACATGCACAGTGCAAAAACACTTATATATATATATATATGCCAGTACATGCATACATTTGAGCATGACATTTGAAGTTTTGCATACATACACATAAACATCTATGAGGGCATATAAGTAATCATGCATACATATGTTCACACTTACGGATAATTGTTCAGAGGCTGATGGAGTGATGGTGTAAGCAAGGTAGCTTATGTAAGTAGCTTTGGTAATGTGCTTCTTTGGAGTTCTCAAGTTCTGAAGTGGGTGTTAAAGTTTGGTTATCAGAAATTTGACTTGTGTTAGTTTTAAAGCAACCAAGGTTGAAGTTAGAAGTTTGTGGGTTTTCTAGATTCAGTTAATTAACATCGAGCTTTGTTAAAGAATCTTCTAAGATTGTTACGTCGCTAGTGAAGTTGTGGCCTGTACATTTAGACAGTTGAAGGTGTACGAGCGGAATTATCCTACGTATGATGCTGAGCTTGCCGTGGTTATGTTTGCTTAAAGGTTTTGGAGACCTTATCTCTATGGTGAGAAGTGTGTGGTGAAGTCGGATCATAAGAGTTTGAAAAATGTGATGACGCAAAAGGATTTAAATCTTAGACAACATAGATGGTTGGAGTTGCTTAAGGATTATGATTTGATGATTGAATATCATCCAGGAAAGGCTAATGTTATAGCCGATGCTTTGAGTAGGAAAGATGTGATGGAGTTGAGGGTGATGTTTTCACGGTTAAGTGTGATGCGGGATGGTGGCTTGTTGGCCGAATTACGATTAAATTCATCGTTGTCACAGTTGATTAAGGAGAATCAACCTTATGATGATGCATTGGTACCGCGTGTTAAGGATATTATGGATGGAAATTCGACGGATTTTCACTTTAATGATGATGGGGTGTTGTGTTTTAAAGATCAGATAGTGGTGCCTAATGATGGTGAGTTGAGGCATACCATTTTGACCGAAGCACATGTTAGTCCTTTTGCTATGCATCTCGGTAGTACTAGGATGTATCGAGGGTTGGAAGAAAAGTACTATTGGATTGGTTTAAAGAAAGAATGTGGCTGGTTTTGTTGCTAGATGCGTGGTGTGCCAGCGTGTTAAGGCTGAGCATCAGTTTCTTTCCGTATTATTACAACCGCTGAGGATACTGGAACAGAAGTGAAAGAGAATCACCATGGATTTTGTGTTTGGGTTGCTATTGATGCCCACTAAAAAAGATTCCATTGGGGTGATTTTGGATCAGTTTACGAAGTGTGTGCATTTTGTGTTTTTGCATACCACGTATACCTGGGATAGGTTGGCAGAGTTGTATGTTGTTGAGGTTGTGCGTTTACACGGGGTGCCTAAGTCCATAGTTTCGAATAGGGATCCATGGTTTGCAGCGAGGTTTTGAAAGTGTTGCATCGAGCTTTGGGTACATGGTGGAAATTTAATACTTCACATCATCCTCCGACGGATGGTCAGTTTGAACGTGTGCACCAATTTTTGGAGGACATGTTGAGGTGTTGTATCATTGGGTTCCAATGATCCTGGGAGAGACAGTTACCTTTGGTGGAGTTTGCCTATAACAATAGTTATCAGGCTAGTATACAAATGGCACCTTATGAGGCCTTGTATGGTAGGAAGTGTTGTACGCCTTTGTGTTGGACTGAGGCTAGAAAAAAACATGTGTCTATGCTGGATGTGTTGAGAAACAAGAATAAGAAAGTGAAGTTTATTTGTGATCGCTTGAAAGCGGCTTCGGATCGCCGGAAATCCTACACGGATTTGAAGTATAGAGAGTTTGAATGTGCGGTTGGTGATCGCTGGTTCTTGAAAGTGTCACATTGGAAGAAGGTGATGTGGTTCAGACATAAGGGTAAGCTTAGTTCGAGGTTTTTTGGACCACACGAGGTTATAGAGTGTGTTGGTCCTCTGGTTTATCGTTTGAGTTTGCCTCCTGAGTTGGAGAAAATTCATGATGAGTTCATGTGTCGATGTTGCAGAAATATCTGTCGGATCCATCGCATGTCATGCTGGTGGAGGACATGGATTTGCGACCAAGTTTGTCTTTTGACGAGGAACTTGTTGGGATTCTTGATTTTTGTAGTAAAGTTCTCCGTGGCAGAACGATTGAACTTATGAAGGTGTTGTAGCGATACCGTGGAGTTGAGGAGGCCACGTGGGAAAGTAAGGCGGGCATGATGAAACAGTTTCTGCACTTGTTTTCCTTTGGGTAAAATTCGAGGACAGAATTTCCTAAGTGGGGGAGAGTTGTAACACCCCGGTTTTGGGCCTAGGAGTTTCTAGGTTGATTAGACGGTCCGATGGACTAGATTAGAGATTCGAGTCGAATTCGGGATTAAAATTGGAATAAATATTTTTGAGTAAGAAAATATTTGGGAAAAATATCTAAAAATCATTATTTAATATATGAATATTTTTAGTGAATTCAATTTTGAAAAATAAAATTTGGAAAGTTGACATTTTCGCTAGTGACCAAAATGCAAAAAATGAAAAATGTTTATTTTACTGTTTTGTAAAGGGTCAAAACTTTGAATCTTAAGAAACTATTTGCCAAAATCTAATATCAAATTTTCTTTTTAATTGGCTATTTTAAAAAATATTTGGGAAGAGTATAAATAGATTTTGGGAATTAATTATAAAATTAACTCCCTAAGCAAACTTTATGTAACTAACTTTTCTCTAAAAGATTTTCTCTCAAATTCTCTTCATCCAAAGGCTCTTCTCTTCTTCAAAATCTTCAAGTAACTTCTTGATTTCTTCAATCTTTTAATGTCAAATGAGTTCTTAATTGTTTCCTATCAAAACCTTATTGTTTTAATCTTGCTTTCTCATGTAAATCAATACAATTAAGGGGGAAAGTCAACATTAGAGGTGAGCTTCATCCTTCTCATCTAATGTATGGTTCTTTATTGAAATTCTAAAGTTATTGATCCTTTACATATGTTTTCTAATGAGTTTTAAGGATTTAATTATGGAAATTGGTTAAATCAAGGTTTAATTGGTGAGATTAAGTGATTTTTGTTTCTGATCTGTTTTGCTAAGTTCTTGATTGATTATAATCATAATTTTGATGTTTTATAATGTTAATAAGTTGGATTTAACATTGGAATCCCAAAACTATGTGAATCTCTAATTGGTTAAGTTACTAGTGTTGTGTTGCTTCGGAAGCTTTGGAAGGATAGTTCGCAATGGCGAATGAAACTTTGAGTTATCGGTGAGTGTTTAAACGCACTAATGCTCTTTAAAATGTTTGATCGATGGATCATGGGGTTTTAGTTATAGCCTAACAAGCTTAACTAAGCTCAAGTGTAAGTTTTTCTTATTTCGCTTGGTTGTTGGCTTTGATATGAGCTTGTAGATTTCATGTTTTGGGATTAAACATGGTTTGGTTTACTTCTTGTAAATGCATCATTTTGGATTAATATGCAATGTTAAACAAATTAATGAATGCCTGTGAGCATTAAGATTTGTTCCTTGAAAAGAATGTGTTGTTGTCTTTGGCAATGTGGTTTTGCATATGAAACGGTTTTGAGAAATGCATTGAAAAATAGTAAATAAATGTATTTGAAAATGATATATTGGCTATGTGACGTTTTGTGAAAGTGTCGGATATAGTTGGCTAGCCATAGGATTAAAGTGTACTATAATATATAAAATCGATCGTGCCATAGTTCTTGAAGAAAGGCGGTTTAACTAGGCTACTCGAACTATTGGGTTATCACTTGAGTATGTGGTTTAGCTAGGAAGCCCAAGTTGATGGTATCTTACGATTTAACTAGGCAAGGTATGAGATTTGGTGAAGGTGAGTCCACCATGAGAAACCCGTGTATCCGAACATGTATGGATAGATGTGAGTTTATCCGGGTCACTCTAAGTGCCAATATATGAGAATATATGCGATAAAAGAGTTTATAAATGATTTTGATGCATAAGGTTGTTATGCATGATTTGTTGTGGAAACAAATGAGATAATGCTTGGGTAGTAAAGCATGTTTTGAAAACAAGATGGGTTATTATTTTCAAATGAATTTTTAATCAAATGTGAAGTGCTTTGGAAAGTAAGCATATCTTGGTTTAAAAGGCATGATAATGTTTTGTAAGTGGTTTTAAATGATGAACTCTTTGTGAGTTAGAAACCGGTTTTAATTGCATTGATGGTGTTGTGTTTTGAGCACCCTTCACTAAGCCTTGTGTGCTTATACTCTCTCCATCAATACAGAGAATTAAAGGTTGGAGGCAGTGAGCAAGCGAAGGGGAAATCCAAGGACTTTGACTATTTGAAAGTATGATTTTACTTTAGACTAGTAGTAGTAATAAAGGCAATGGGGTTCAATGTTGTTTTGGGAGGGTTTTGCTAAACTCCCTGTTTGAGCAAGTTTGTAATTGGCCTTATATGTTTGGTTGTTGCCTTGGAATTATGTTTCGTATGGTGGTTGGTTGTTTTCTAGGAAGCATGGCTCTAGATTTCCGTTTGAATTAAGATACCATGATTTGATCATGTTTCTGGATGTTTTAACATGGTTGATCTTTAGAACTGTTGTGTATATGTTTAGGGTTTGATAGTACATGTTTGGACCCTTGATTGTATGAAAAACTAACAAAATTAGGCATTTCAGGCGCATGTGTATCGGTACGGGTAAAGGTGTATCGATACGGGTAAGTGTATTTTTGGCCGACGTATCGGTACAGGTAGAAGTGTATCGATACGGTTTTGAGCTACTAGAATCTAGAGAAAATAATTTGTAACCCGTGTATCGTTATGCCTATGGACCGTATCGATACGCCCTCGTGTATCTGTACACTTTGGGACTATATTTGCACGCATGGTCGTTATGTCTGTTATTTTTTTATATAAAAGGCTTCAGATTCTTTCGTTTTGGTCTCTGATTGTTGTGCATGCAATCGAAGAAGTTCAGATGGTCGTTTTAAGCTAAATTTTGACATGTGAGCATGAAACCGAACTAATTAAGGACTGGTCACTTCAAAATGGATAAATTTCCTATAATTTTCTAGAATCACAATTTGGTCCCTAAATTGCAATTGTGTGTAATTGGATGTCGATTCAACGCCCGATTGAGTTGAGTTTTCACCCGCTACTAGTGTGCACACCATAGGTTATAATGTTGCATCTAGATAAGATAAAAGGAAAAAATGGACGTAATTTGAGTTAAATCTTTACAGGTTTGTTTCGGCAAACCCAATATAGCTCGCTCGGTTCGGTCTAGCGACTAGGTCGGGTCAAGGAGGTTACATGCTTGTATGCCTGAGTTTTCTATGCCATAACCATGAATCATGTTCATCTTTCGCAACAAAACATGTATTTGAAATATGAATGTCATCTAAATGCACCATGTATATGTTTCCTATGCGATGACCAATAAGCACAGTTTTGTTAGTTTCAATGTTGATAATTTTGTAACTATTTAAATCAAAAATTACATTGAATCCTTTATCACCAATTTGGCTTATAGTCAAAAGATTATTTTTAAGACTGTTGACTTATAAAACATTATCAATAAAAATAGAAGAGTGATTACCAATGGAACCAATTCCTTCAATGTGGCCTTTAGAGTTGTCACCAAATGTTACTACTCCTTCACTCTTTGGTTTTAGCTCTAAGAACCGACTCTTCTCACTGGTCATGTGTCTCGAGCATCCACTATCAAGGTACCATGAATTTGCACATGAAGTTTTGGCCTTGTAGCAATGCTCCCCATACAAACAAAGATGGGGTCTTGATTTTTGGTACCTAAATAATTTTGGGTCCATGAGTACTAGCTCCCAAAATCTTGGATCCCTTGGGAATCCAAGAAGCAATAGCACTCACTTCATTATAAGTGATTAGTTCCTTAGGAACCCAAACACTCATAATCCTCTTACCCCTAAAGGGCCTTTGGAAGCTTCTTTACTTGTAGCCACCAAAGTTCATTTTCACATAGTTGGGTTTAGAGGATTGTCCTTTTTCAAAACTAGATTTGTCAACTTTGTTTAAGGAAGCTTTGAGATCACCAACATCCTTTTGGTGATCATCATGAACTTTGGAGAGAATGTTGTTCAAATCTTGATTTTTCTTTTCAAAATCATTTTGCTTTTGTTGTAAATCAAAAACCTTCTTCTCAAGTTTCGAGTTGGTTTTAGCTAAGGAATCATTTTGGTTTTTCAAATTTGAAATCATTTTCTTGTTTTTCAAAAGTGATTCCTTATACTTCTCTACCAACTCATCATAAACCTCTTGTAACTCATCATAAGCTTCCTGAAGCTCATCAAAATTAAAATCAAAGTTAGATGAGTTAGAGGTTACCTTAGGATCCTCTTCAAGTGCCATGAGACAAAGGTTGGCTACTTCTTGCTCCTCTTCATCGGATGATTCCTCATCACTCCAAGTAGCAACATGAGCATTGAGATTCTTCTTCTTCCTGAAGCTCTTCTTTTTGAGTTGGGGACAATTGGTCTTGATGTGCCTCGGCTTCTTACACTCATAGCATATTATTTGATCATTCTCTTCCTCATTATTCTTATTCTTGAAATCTCATCTTCGATGAAACTTCCTTCCTTAATTGGATTTCATGAACCGAGTGAACCTTTTGGCTAGCATGGCCAATTCTTCATCTTTACTCGAATCGCTCTCCTCTTACGAAGCCTTGAGAGCAATTCCCACTTTCTTCTTTTCCACCTCATTGTTCTCCATCATCTTCTTTTCTCTCTTCTTTTCTTCTTCTCTTTATTTCTTCATAATCTCATGAGTAAGGAAAGAACCCATGAGTGCATCGAGCTTCAAGGTCTTGAGATCTTGGCTTCAATGATTGCGGTTCTCTTTCCATCCCATGATTCGGGAAGAGAATAGATAAGCTTTCGAAGAAGCTTGTCTTCTAGGATGACTTCTCCAAATCCTTTGAGTTTGTTGACTATGACGGAGAAACGATAGAACATCTTGGTGATGCCCTCATCCAGTTCTATCATGAAATTCTCGTAGCTCAAGTTGAGAAGTCCAATCTTGGTCTTCTTTACATTATTTGTGCATTCATAAGCAGTCTCGAGCTTGTCTCATATCTCCTTTGCACTTGTGCAAGAAGACATCTTTGAGTACTCATCCGTCCAAGCACACAAAAGAGCATGTGTATTGCTTTGTCGTTGACTTGTAATCTCCTCTGATCTTCATCGGTCATCTCAAGGTTAGATTTTGGAACAAACCGGTCTCCTTCTCTCTTCATCGGTATACTTGGTCCATCTTCCACTACATCCCATAGGAGGTAGTCGTTGGATTTGATGAAGAGCCTCATACGATTCTTCTAATTGGGATAGTTATCCCTATTAAAATAAGGCGGTTTGGTGATGGATTGAGACTCATAAAGGTTGTTGCCGGAAGTGGAGGTCATGGATTGTCTTCTAGTTGGTTGAATCACCTTTGGATCATCTCAAGAGGATGTTAATCCTTCAAATGAGCTAGGCTATAATACCAATTGTTAGGATGATCAGTCAAATGTGGAAATGACCAAGAGAAGATGAATGGGCAAATAAAAAGTTTGAAACCAAATTGGAAAATAAAAAGAATTGGGATACAAGAGTTATAGTGGTTCAACCTTTTAACAAGGTTTACATCCACTACCTTAGCTTCCTACTAAGGATTTTCTAAATTTACTATTAAACTTCTTTCCCTTTTCTAGGCTAAGGAGGCAACCTTGTACACAATCAAAGCTTTCTACCCAAAGCTTTAATCAAACACTCTCTTTTACAAGAAATGGAATAACAAACTGAAAATTCTCTCAAATGTAGTTTGTTTGTCCAATTACAAGTTCACTCAAACCCAATACTTGAATAAAAATGATTACAAGAAAGACCACTCAAGTAGGTTACAAGATTTGACTCTAATAGGCTCAAAGATGGTTAGATTTGTGCTGGAATGCTTTAGCCTTGATCAAAATGTTAAATAGTTGTTGTAGCTTTGGAGACTTTAATATATACCCCCTCATTGATTTCTAATCGTTTGGGTGGTTGGGATATTTAATAGAGCCGTTGGGTTGCATTTTTCCTACAATAAATGTTGTCTGTCAACCCTCGGTATCGGTATGTGAGCTGCCGTATCGGTACCTACCAAAAGAAGAAAGAGTCGTTGTACAAAAGGGTATTGGTATGCAGGAAGGCGTATCGGTACGAGAAGTGCATTTTATAAAGGCGTACCAGTACAATCCGTACTGTATCAGTACCAATTTTGCTCAATGGAATTTGAAAAATAAGTAAGTGGAAAATAGCATCGGTACGACTAAGAACATATCGGTATGGTATAACCACTTTTCAAAAATTATGGTTCTAATAAAACTAACAAGGTAACGGCTATATCATTAAATACAAAGATTTTATAAATCTGAACAGCCCATATCTGTACGAGTAAGGTCGTATCGGTACTCAAAGCTTATTTAGTTCTTAGGTATGAATGGCGTACCGATACGGCTATACGTGTATCGGTGCCCAATAGCCATTTAGCATAAAATGTTTTTCCGGTAGCTAAAACTCGTATCAATACGGTCAAGGGCGTATCGGTACTCTGGACCAAATTGGCTATTTGAGTATGAAAGCACTTAAAAAATATTTGGGGTTTTAGTTTTTGACTTAGAAACAATTTTAAGTTCGAATCCTTGTCATTTTGTGAGCATTTTTTAGTACTTAAAAATTTATCCAATTTTACAATTTAGTCCTTTAAAATCATTGTTATATCAAAATTAAATATTGATTTTACACTAAACAAAAATCAAACGCCTGCCAAAGTAGTCATGAAAAGTACCATAAGGCAAAGACGTGCTAAAAAAGCGGAATAAGCGTCCCAAAAGAAAACAAAGAATTAAAAAAAGGTAAACGATTAGGGAGACAACATGTATCACAATTAATTGGTCACACCAACATAAATTTTAATATAAAATAAGAATAATGTTTGTTCAAATACCTGATTATAGCGATATTGATATTTTTCTTAAGTAGAGAGATAATTACATTTTAAAGGTAAATGTCGATATTTGAATATATACAAAATGAAATAACATAAATATCTTTGACAATTGACCGGTTAATAAATATCGTGACATTAATATTTTAAAGAATAACAAAATATCTTTAAAAATTAAAATCAATTTCAAATATGTTAGCAATTAATTCAACGAAATATAGAAAATGTTTTCCAATCAGTTTTTAAGGAGGCCCGACCTTGAGTCCAATTCCAGCCCCAAAACCAAATCTGTGGTCTTTTTTTTCAAAAAAAAATATTTAATTTGTTTGATTCAAATCAAATCTCCATGGAAACTGCTTATGGCGCCACCGCGTTCATCATCCCTTGAAACCCCAAAGTCCATTGCTTCTAACGAATGCTAAGCTACCTGTTAAAGCCAAAGTCCCAACGTTAAAAAGGCTCCATTGTTGCTCCCTTTCGAGCATTTCAACTAACAAAGAGCTGGTTCTTGCTGAAGATTGGCCTTATCTTCTCAAGCTCTCGATTGGGTCTGGAAATTTCTTATTGGGTCAATCAGTCCACGCTTTTTTAATAAAATCCGATTCTTCAAATGACGTTTTTCAAGGAAACAATCTTATCAATTTCTATACGAAATTCAACGAAATTGATGATGCCCGAAAGTTGTTCGACGAAATTCCTGTTAGAAACACAATAACTTGGACTACATTAATTAAAGGGCATTTAGACAATGGAGATTCCGAATCCGTGTTTGGAATCGCTCGCGATATGTATTTCTCTGGCGAGAAGTTCAACGAGCATGCTTGTTCAGTAATTTTAGAAGCTTGTACCGAGGAAGAAGACCTGATTCGAGGTGAGCAAATCCATGGTTTTGTTATTAAAAGTGGGATCGAAGGGAATCCTTTTGTGGGCACTTCTTTGATTTCCATGTATGCAACGAATGGTTTCTTAAAGGAAGCAGAAAAGATTTTTAACAACATTGGTTTCAAGGATGTTCACTTCTTTGAATTACATGATTTTGGAGTATGGGAAAGGTGGGTTTAGGGAGAAAGCTTTCCGGGTTTTCGTCGATATGTTAAGTTCAGATTTGGAGCCAACTGATTATACGTTTACTAATCTAATAAGCGCATGTAGTGAAAATTTAGGCATTGAGGAAGGGAAACAGTTGCATGGGCTTGCTGTTAAGTATGGAGTCGTCAATGTGACCTCTTTGGGGAATGCTTTCATTAATATGTATGGGAAGCTTGGGATGGTAGAAGATAGTGGAAGAATGTTTCATTCTTTGAGTGAGAGGACTTTGATTTCTTGGACTGCGCTTATTCCGGGGTACGTAAGAAGTGGTTGCAGTGAAAAGGCTGTTCATACGTTCTTCGAATTACTTGGCCATGGAATTTACTGTGATCCAGGTTGTTTAGTGACTGTGCTTGATAGTTGCTCGGAGTGCAAAAACTTGGATTTGGGAGTTCAACTTCATGCATTTGTGGTTAAGGTTGGTTATCTCTGTGATGCCAATATCGTGACTGCATTAGTTGATATGTATTCCAAATCCGATAACTTCAAGTCCGCAAAAAGAGTATTCGACGGTTTCTCTGGTAAAAATATTGCCTTGTTTAATGCAATTCTTGTTGGATTCATTGAAACAAATAGAGTTGACGACGATGATGATGCCATGGCTTTGTTTCATCAGCTGAGATTAGCCGATAAAAAGCCCGATTTAGTCACTTTCTCACGGGTTCTTAGTTTGTCTGCCAATCAAACTTGTTTAGTAAAAGGGAAAAGTCATCATGCTTTCACCATCAAAACGGGGATTGAATCCGATTCAACAGTGAGTAATGCTTTGATCACCATGTATGCTAAATGCGGCAGTATCGAAGACGCTTGTCAAATATTTGATAGTATGAATCGCTGTGATTCAGTTTCTTGGAATGCCATGGTTTCCGTGTTGGGTGAGGGTCCCACTATGTGAGTAGCCCACACCGTTTACACCCTAAAATTCAAAGGGGTGGTTGTTTGTCTGCTATATTTGGTGTTTGTTTTTTGACTTTTGTAAGCCAATAATTATGGCTTTTATTAGTATATTATAGAAGTAGGCAAATTTGAATTGCAGCTTTGAGAGATTGAAGAAAGCTCAGAAGTTTGTTCGAGAGAAAATAAGGGAGAAAACCATTTTTCCAACTTTGAGTAGTTTTGATCAACTCTTCGATCGGAGGTCCATTTGTGGTTCGATTGAGTTGATTTTTGGACAGCAACTAGGCGACTTGGTGATCTTGACTTTGTACGGTCGAATTTTTCATCCGAGACCCGTAGCGTTCGAAATCCCCATTTTACAGCAGCTGCGTTTTTGATGATGTTCTCTCATTTTACTCTCTTTTGTTAAAGACTACTTGTTGTTAGTCTTGTTGTAGTTGAATGCTTGTTGTAGGTTGGATATTGTAGTCTTGTAGTTAAACATTTGATTATAGTGGAGCTTTTTGATCAGACTCTAAAGTCTCGTGGTTTTTACCCTTGATTTAGAGGGGTTTTCCACGTAAAAATATCGGTGTCTCGATTTATTTGTGTTGTGGTTGCATTGATGATTTTTGGTTGATTAGTGCTGCTAGAGAACATATTTGTGCTGCTAAAGAACACCGGTTGTGCTTCCGCTTAATTTCGATTGTTCGGTTTCTTCCTCAACAAACTGGTATCAGAGCTTGTTATTGTGTCAAATAATTATGAAGATTAATACGAACAAGATGATTATGTTGAATGACACGAATTATCAAATTTGGCGGAATAAAATGAAAGACTTGTTGTTCGTAAAGGCTTTGCATCTTCCAGTCTTTGCTACTCAAAAACTCGATTTGAAAAGTGATGAGGAATGGGAATTTGAGCATCAACAGGTGTGTGGCTATATTCGACAATTTGTTGAAGAAAATGTTTACAACCACATTGATCAGGAGACACATGCTCGCACATTGTGGGAGAAGCTTGTATGCTTCGAGGTCGGGCAATAACAAATTATTTTTGCTAAAAAAATGATGGCATTGAAATACAAAGAAGGAACGTCTACAGCTGACCATGTTAGTGAGTTTCAAAGTGTGATGAATCAGTTGCTTGGTATGGGTGTCAAATTTGATGATGAGATTTTAGGGCTTTGGTTGCTTGCTACTCTACCGGACTCTTGGGAGACTTTTCGGGTCTCACTCATTAATTCTGCTCCGTAGGGTATTATTACTTTGGATTTGACTAAGAGTGGTGTGTTGAATGGAGAGGTTAGAAGATCTCAGGGTTCTACATCACAGTCTGAGGTGTTGGTTACTGAGAACAGGGGGAGAAACAGAGAAAAAGATGGCAAGGGTAGAGATAAAAACTGAAGCAAGTCAAGATCGAGATACAAGAATCTTGAGTGTCATCATTGTGGTAAGAAAGGCTATATCAAGAAACACTGCTACAAGTGGAAGAGAGAGAACAAAGGCGGTGGTGATAAAAATGATCGGAATGATGATGAAAAATCTGAACGTGTTGCTACTGCTACTCGTGATGATCTATTGGTCATTTGTTCTGAGAATTTGGTCAACCTAGCATGCGACGAGACTAGTTGGGTGATTGATACTAGTGCTTCAATTCATGTCACGTCGAGGAGGGATTTATTCACATCTTATACTCCTTGTGATTTTGGAGTATTGAAGATGGGTAATGACGGTTTGATTCCAGTTATTGGCATGGGAAATGTTAGTTTGGTGAGAATAATGGAACAAAGTTAATTCTCAAGGATGTCAAACATGCACTGGATATCCGTTTGGATTTGATTTTTGCAAGAAAGCTTGATGATGAGGGATTTTGTAACACCTTCAGTGAGGGGCAGTGGAAGCTGACTAAAGGCTCATTGGTTGTGGCTCAAGGAAAGAAGAGCTCAATTTTTGTACTTGATGCGGGCTTTGACTTCCAGAGACACTGTGAATGTGATAGTAAATGACTCAACTGAGTTGTGGCATAAATGGCTTAGTCACATGAGTGAGAAGGGGCTTAATTGTTTAGCCAAGAAGAAACAACTTTCTGGTTGAAGAATGCCACATTGAAGATTTGTGCTCATTGTCTAGCGAGAAAGCAGAGAAGAGTTTCTTTTAGAAGTCATCCTCCTCACAGAAGATCAGAGTTGTTAGAGTTGGTCCATTCAGATGTTTGTGGTCCGATAAAGGTAAGGTCACATGGTGGTGCACTTTATTTTGTAACTTTCATTGATGATTGTTCAAGAAAGCTGTGGGTCTACACTTTGAAGTCGAAAGACCAAGTTTTTGAGGCATTTATAAACAGTTTCAAGAATCAGTTAAAAGAGAAACAGGGAAGAAGTTGAAGTGCATTCATACTGATAATGGTGGCGAGTAAACAGGGCCATTTCATGAGTATTGTCTGCGAAAGGGAATCAGACATCAGAGAACACCACCGAAGACTCCACAATTAAATGGGTTAGCTGAAAGAATAAACCGAACATTGATTGAGAGAGTCAGATGTTTGTTGTCAGATGCAAAGTTACCGAGATCGTTTTGGGCTGAAGCCTTGAATACAGTGACACATGTGATTAATCTGTCTTCTAGTGTTCCTTTGCGAGGTGATGTACCAGATAGAGTTTGGTTTGTAAAGACGTGTCATATGATCACCTGCGTGTGTTCGGTTGTAAAGTATTTGTTCATGTTCCAAAGGATGAAAGATCCAAGTTGGATGTCAAGACTCGTCAATGTATCTTTATTGGTTATGGTCTAGATGGTGAGTTTGGTTATAGACTCTACGATCCAGTTCAGAAGAAGCTCGTGAGAAGCCGATATGTTATCTTCATTGAGGATCAGACCATTGATGACATTGATAAGACAAAGAAAGAGGATTCACAAGATAGTGGTGACTTGACCGGTGTAAATCCAGTTCCTCTAGACCCTTCACCGAATCCTATTCAGGATGATGTACACGGTGATGTTAATGATGACCAGTAGGACATAGGTGGCTTTGATGCTCCCATAGATGATGTTTTTAATGATCACCAACAAGCACCTATAGCTCCACCAGCAGTTCCACTTCGAAGATCTTCTAGAAATCGACGATCTTCTGTCAGGTATTCTTCTGATGATTGTGTTCTTTTCACTAACGGGGGAGAACCTGAATGTTATGAAGAGGCTATGGAGAGTGAATGCAAAGATCAGTGGGTTGAAGCAATGAAAGATGAACTCCAATCCTTTCATGATAACCATACCTTTGAGTTGGTGAAACTACCTAAGGGTAAGAGAGCTTTGAAGAATCGGTGGGTTTACAGGCTGAAGCAAAAAGAAAACTCTACATCTCTACGATACAAAGCTAGATTGGTCATCAAGGGTTATACTCAGAAAAAAGGGATTGATTTTGAAGAAATATTTTCTCCAGTTGTGAAGATGTCCTCTATTAGAACTATATTGAGTTTGGCAACCTGTTATGACTTAGAGGTTGAACAAATGGATGTGAAAACTGTTTTTCTTCATGGTGATTTGGAAGAAGAGCTTTACATGGAGCAGCCAGAGGGATTTGTTGCACAAGGAAAAGATGATTACGTGTGAAGGTTGAAGAAGAGCTTGTATAGTCTGAAGCAAGTTCCTAGGCAATGGTACAAGAAGTTTGAGTCTGTTATAGGGGAGCAAGGCTACAAGAAGACTGCTTCTGATCATTGTGTTTTTGTTAAGAGATTCTCTGGTGATGATTTTATTATCCTTTTGCTCTATGTTGATGATATGCTTATTGTTGGTCGTAATGCTTCCAGAATTGACAAGTTGAAGCAGGAGTTGAGTAAATTCTTTGCGATAAAGGATTTGGGGCCAGCAAAGCAAATTCTTGGCATAAGGTTGACACATGATAGAAAGACCAAGAAATTATGGTTATCACAAGAGAGGTACATTAAGAAAGTACTTCAAAGGTTTCGTATGGACAGAGCTAAAGCGGTGAATATTCCCTTTGCTACTCATTTCAATTGAGTGTCAAGCATAGTCCTTCCACAAAAAAGGAAAAGAAAGAGATGCAGAAAGTTCCTTACTCTTCAACCGTGGGCAGTTTGATGTATGCAATGGTTTGCACGAGACCAGACTTGACTTATGTTGTTGGTACAATTAGTCGGTTTCTTTCTAATCCAGGCAAAGAGCATTGGGATGCAGTGAAGTGGATCATGAGATATCTTCGTGGCAGTTCCAACCTGAAACTTTGTTTTGGCAATGAGAAACATGTTCTTGTTGGATATACAGATTCAGACATGGCCGGGGACATTGACTCAAGAATATCTACTTCAGGTTACTTGATCACTTATGCAGGGGGAGTTGTGGCATGGCAATCGAAATTGCAAAAGTGTGTTGCCTTATCCACCACTGAATCAGAGTTCATTGCAGCGACCGAAGCGTGCAAGGAAATGCTTTGGATGAAGAAATTTGTGCATGAACTTGGTTTTACTCAAGAGAGGTATGTCTTGTATTGTGATAGCCAGAGATCGATTCATCTTGGTAAGAACTCAACTTTTCATGCTAGATCTAAGCATATTGATGTGAGGTACCATTGGATACGAGAAGTTCTTGAAGCTAAATTGTTAGAGCTTGAGAAGATTCATACTGATGATAATGGTGTTGATATGTTGACTAAAGCCTTACCAAGAGGGAAGTTTGAAGCATGTTGCTTGATGGCCGGCATGAAGACATTCCCCACATAGCGGGAGGGGGAGATTTGTTGGGTGAGGGTCCCACTATGTGGGTAACCCATACTGTTTACACCCCAAAATTCAAAGGGGTGGTTGTTTGTCTGCCATATTTGGTGTTTGTTTTTTACTTTTGTAAGCCAATAATTATGGCTTTTATTAGTATATTATAGAAGTGGGCATATTTGAATTGCAGATTTGAGAGATTGAAGAAAGCTCAGAAGTTTGTTCGAGAGAAAATAGGGGAGAAAACCATTTTTCCAGCTTTGAGCAGTTTTGATCAACTCTTCGATCGGAGGTCCATCCGTGGTTCGATTGAGCTGATTTTTGGACAGCAGCTAGGCGACTTGGTGATCGACTTTGTACGGTCGGATATTTCATCCGAGGCCCGTAGCGTCCGAAATCCCCATTTTACAGCATCTGCGTTTTTTGTGATGTTCTCTCATTTTACTCTCTTTTGTTAAAGACTACTTGTTATTAGTCTTGTTGAAGTTGAATGCTTATTGTAGATTGGATATTGTAGTCTTGTAGTTGAACATTTGATTATAGTGGAGTTTTTGATCGGACTCTAAAGTCTCGTGGTTTTTGCCCTTGACTTAGAGGGAATTTCCACGTAAAAATATTGGTGTCTCGATTTATTTATGTTGTGGTTGCATTGATGATTTGTGGTTGATTAGTGTTGCTAGAGAACATATTTGTGATATTGTGCTTGCCAGAATTATTGACTTGAGTTATAGGGAGAGAAAGAACACCAGTTGTGCTTCCGCTTAATTTCGATTGTTCGGTTTCTTCCCCAACATTCTGCATATTCCATCCACGGTCAAGGCAAAATGGCTCTTCAACTCTTCGAAAAGATGAAACAAGGTGTTGCAGTCGATGAGATTACTATATTGGTTGTCCTTCAAGCTTGTTGCTACACAGGATTATGGCAAGATGGGTTATGCATATTCAATGAAATGGAATCAAATCACGGGATCACCCCGTTAGTTGAGCATTTTGCTTGTACGGTTGATCTTTTAGGGAGGGCCGGGCGCATGTCGGAAGCAATGAATCTCATCAACAACAGCCCTTTTCAGGATTCACCTCTACTATGGAGGACGTTGGTGAACGTCTCTAAGTTGCAAGGGGAATTAGATTATGCCGTGTTAGCTTCAAAAATCTTGCTAAACTTGTCGCCTGAAGATGCCAGTTCCTACATACTAGTTTCGAACACGTATGTCGGATCCGGAATGCTAGATGAGGCAGCAAAAGTGAGAACAACCATGAATGAGTTGAAGCTAAGTAAGACAGCAGGATGCAGTTGGATTGAAATTGATAACAAGGTCCATTGTTTTTGTGGCGAGTGACAAGGATCATCCAGAAAGTAGGGAGATTTATGCTAAGTTGGACCAATTAATGGAGGAAATCAGGTGGAAGAATTGTGATGCCAATGATCCTCATTTGATTGGGGAAGTTGTTTAGGTACGAATAAAGCTATAAATATTAAATTTACGGTGTTTTCTAAACTTTTCTTTATTGGAAATCCAGATATGATAAATCCTAGTGGGTGCAGTTCTTACATATTTGCTCAAAACATCCAAAGAATCCAAAATGGCAAAAACAATAAGCACCAACAAAACTACAGAACAATATCTTCATGCAAGGAGGAAACATGGTAAAATCATTTAAAAATATCATCCGCCATCCTAATAGTTAAACCTAAATTCAAAGGTTAATCAGATTCGACTTTGAAGTCATTTCACACACCATAATACATAAAAAGATGGGGAAAACGAGTTAAATAAGAGACTGAAAATACCAATTACAAAGCCAAGCCAAGAATGATTTGCCTGTCAGCATAATATAGAGCTCGTCACTTCAACTTGATGGAATGATCCTCCAGGTTCACCTTCTAACACTCGCCATCAGCAGGCCACTAAGAAACATTTTCGACAAGATGAAACAAAAGCATGGAATGTGAAACAGAGGGAGTTCGCAATAAGGAACTCCGCGATACGAATGAAGAGTTATAGTAATAAAAAGGATTTCCGGTAAAAAGCGATGATTAGAGAGATACTTCACCCCTCAGGAAGGTTCATTTGATTCTCAGGGCCCTGTGACTCGGACAGTCTCCTCCCAATGTTTTATCTGGAAGTGAATGAGAGGTAGAGAAATGATACCCTTGATGATGCAGATAGTAGCTGTTGTTGTTGGAGTAAATTTTGCCATTGCTGTTTGAGAATGCTTGCTGCATAGTTGTTCCCTGAAGTTCAGATTCCGTTGCTTCTCGATGACCAATAGATGAATTGCCATTCTGGGGCATCTGATTGATAATTGACATGCCATTCGAGTTGTTGCCATGTTGTGATGGAAGATTTGACCTAGTCTCACTACTTCTGTCGGGCGTGGCTTTAGATACATCACTTTCCAGCTTCTTTGTGTTTAAGAACCGCCCCCCACATCCTCTTGCTCTTCTCATAGCATGTAAATGTCTAGACTCATGAAGATAGGGCTGAAAAACACGACAAATAGACACTTAGAACTCCTAAATGCACATGAAATACAAATAGTGAAGACAGAAGTAGACCATAATCTTGCCCGAGAAGAGGTTTTCCACTAGGATGTAGAAATGCGTGCGAAGAAAGATTTTCCAGGTATGGTACTACCTCAATTATCAATCTCATGATAACAATATGTGCATATGCATTATTTTCATGTTATATTGTCGGAACAATGACTTCCCGGTTTGAAATAGCAAAGAAACTATCATTCTTCACAATGGATATTGGGTCTTTTGAGTCTCAACAGTTATCATATGAGAAACTTCTGTAACTTAGACAAGTAATGGTACTTTATCTCTTCCAAACTATTATTAATAAAAGCCCGATGTTTTCACCATTCCCTAAGTACCACACTGAGATTTTGGCCTCATTGATCCACCAATTCTAGTCTCATTGCTGTCCATCAATGCTTAAAGCACATATTGGAACATTTTTCTCACTTTTCACAAAACTCAAACTGCTCAGTGTTTTCCTATTATCCTACTTTATACAAGTTTTAACCTCAATAAGAATCACAAAACTCCATGCCACCCGACTAGAACATTAATTCATTTCTCACATGCAAAAGGAACATGGTTGAGATTGTGACAGACTTGCATTAGAACTTTAACCGTGGAATTGCAAATGCTGAGATGCCATGCAAAATCGAAATATACTCCCAAGCATCATGTACAAAGAAGAATAGAATCTACACCTACACTACAGTAATAACGATGCAAAACACTCATGTGATGAATCAATTAATTATATGTAAGTGCTTATATTTAGAGAGAAAGAAAAAACCTTTCGAACTTTGATCACTTTCTTTTCCAGCTCAGCTTTTGCACGTGATTGCCTTCGTCTCAAAATCCCATGGTATTGCTTAGCATTCACATAAACAGGTTCCTCTGCCATTTCAGGAGGCAACGCCATTCTAGCGGGATGCACACCAAGACTATGAGAATGTACCTGAAACGATATTTCAACAGCTTTCATAAATATTCATTATTATATTTTAATAGTATATTCAAGTTTTAAGGAAAAAAATCTAAAGCTTTAATACATAAAAAAAAAAAAAAAAAAACTTACATAATCACTTTCACAAATATTTTGAAACAGCACCACTTCCAGTTATACAAGCATATCTATATAACAATGAATGCTAAGATAGTTTCCTTTTTGCACAACTTCCATTGACAACCCTACCTTGAGAAGTGATGTTCAACAAACGATGTTTTCTTTTTAACTATCATTTTAGATAACAATACAGATATTCTATTATTTATTAGTAACATATTATGCAAGTGAAATAATGAGCCAAATACAAAACCCTTCCACATTCTATATTAAGAGACACCAAGCCATATTTTAATTCCAGATTCTGAAACTTCTACGAGGGCAAGATTATTTCATTTCAATTATTTCCTTTCAATGTGTCATGACATTGGGATAATAAATAAACACAAGAAAATATTACTTCTAATTATGTTGATGAGGTATAGAGCCAGAATTTGTCCAGAAGACAGACAAGTTATCAAGCCATTACATCACCGTCTCGAGGGTTTAGAGAATGGTAAAGATTTTATTGCTTGAGACATTGGTATTCATGCAAGCAAGATTCAGATCTTGAGCAGTCTTACTGAAAATATTCGCTTTGGGAGTGCTTTGTCTATGATTATTTACTTACTCGGACTCTATTTTTCTTGAAATACTCATGTTTGAGGCATATCCAGACATGGATATGATGATTTGACCTACCAAGAGCCCTCCTATACATGAAAAACTTAGAAATACCAAGAATACCTATGTCAGACACAATGGGTGTCCAAAACTCATACCCATGTCGGAGTAGCTTAAGTTATTTATATTACCTTGGAATATTATTTGTTCATGCTATTAAAAAGATACCAGCTTTCCTCGTGAACAGCTCATATTCTACATTTTTTTTGCCTCAAAATAAGAGACAGAAACAATCCATGCACACGACCCCAGTTCCAAGCCTTAGAATGAGATAATTTGATGTTTTACTACCTTCTTTCAACTCTTATGAAACCTTGTACAAGGATGATGGTGGAAAAACAGAACAAGGCTCGAACATATGATGATGATAATGATTATCCTTCATGGATCCTCCAAATAAATGGAAAAACTTTGGAAAATAAGTTGAAATTACACGTGTCGGATACATACTGGTATTTGACAAGACCCACACATATACACAAGTCTATGTAGCTCAAGTCTAAAAACAATTAAATGGAGCTCCAATCATCTTCAGAGTAAATAACTTTATAGGCAGTCAAAAGGTGAATATATCCATAAAAACCAAGCAATTAGGAAGAAAAAATATTTAAGGTGAATAATGGACTGCATAAACCCATACCAAAGATTGAGGTACATAAGGAGGCACTACTCCCCCATAATATGGATCCGCATATGGATAGGACAGACATGCCTGCAAGAGAGTTTTCCGCTTAGAATTCTATCATTGCACAATTCGAGTAAATATCAAGGATGGCCTCAGCCAAAAATATGAAAGGTGGACATATAGGTTTTATCCAATAACTATAATAGAAACACACGATGATTTAACCATTGGATGAAATACAATCCGTCTTTCCACCTTTTTATCCTTCCTATCAAACCAAACCCACAAAAGATACATTGATCCAACAGTTCAAAATCATATGCTGTTCTCCCAAGAGAGAGGAAGAGAATTTACAATCGAGTGGCGAACGAGCTCCAGCTGGGTTGGAGGTGGCACATATTCACCCATTGTCGGATGTAAAACAGGTAAAGCTTGCTGTAAATATGGCTGTTCATTGCCACATTTTCCGTCTATTCATAAAAGAAAAACCAACATTAGCTTCCCAGAATATCACATGATATGTGAAAATGGACAGTAAATTAAAATTTGTTAAAGTACAATAGTATCTAAGAAAAGACAAAAAGTTCATTGCCAAGATACAAAGAGAGCAGTTATTGTTGTTTGGCTATAGTATAGCAATGTTAGTTAAACGAGTGCACTTCAACTCCCATCAGAAGTTTGATCAGATCAATGCCCTTTTGAGGTCTCATTGAAATCTGCCTTGAGACTACATCAGTTGCATATCAAGTCTTTTAGATCACCTGAATGCAACTCAAGTACAGTCCTGAGTTAAATATCATGCCTTGAAAACTATCGCATGCAAGAATTATGCCTTCCTTACTTCAAATTATATAAAAACTTATCATTTGATTTTGTAAGGCATGGTATGCATGTTGCACGGATCTACATGCAGGTAAAATCACACAGTCAACAAGTCGACAACAATTTAGATTACAAGCTGCTTTTGCTTCTATGCAAACATTTTGAAATATTATATCCTTCCAAAGTTGATATGTCTACCACAATCTTAGCCATCACTGGTTAGAGAGAGAGGAAGTGCCGAGTCTAAAAGACTTGATAGTGTAACCGATGTTAGTGGATCCTTGTTTCGAGTTGTTGGGGTTTCATATAGTGCAATCATAGTCGGACACTTATTGTCAAAGTTTATCACAACTTCAAGCTTGAGGACAAGCTCTTTTTCCGAGAGGGAAGTAATGTTATGTTAATTACTTCAGGGAAAAAAGAAATATTATTGTTTGTTATATTACAGTAAACATCAGTTTTATTATCATTAGGAGTCAAATTATTATTATTTTGGGAGTTATTAGGAGACTGTTTATTATTATCATTAGGAGCCCTTTTTATTTTGTTTATCATTTAGTTTAGTTTCAGTCTTTTATTTCAAGTAAACTATGTAACCTCTATTTAAAGAGGCTAATTGGCAATTTGGCATGAATAGAAGTTAGTTCGGAATTTATCAAAACCCTTAAAGATCTTGGTCTCTCTTCTAACAAGTCCTGAGGTTTCAATCTTCCTATGATGAGTTGAAAGGTTTACAAGTCGAATTAACAATTTAAAATTCAAGAGCATAACACGACCTTTAAGCAAGCTACTGAGCCAACCTTTTTATTGCACATTTAATGTCCATGATCTAAGATTGCAGTTCAAGATCACTCACGTGAAGCAAACCCATTGTATAAAACAGCATAGTCAGTACCTTGATGCGGCAACATATTCAAAGGCATTTCTTTACTAGAACAAAGCTTTTCATCAGTCTTGACCGTGCTAGAAGATTCAGTTGTTTTGGTCCCTAGACCTCCATTTGGTTGTTTGGCAGGAGATAAGCTACTTCCGCTTTCTCTTAAAACATCTGCTAAGATAGAATCCTGCCGTGTGCTGCACCACCAAGGTTGAACCCGATTTGTTTGTGGTTTATAGTTATTTGCATCAGATTCCGGATGGTTTGTCCCATCTGGTTTTCGGTGCATGCTTCCGTAGTCTAACATCTTGGCTCCGCGACCCAACTGCTTGGTTATGCAAAATGCAGCCTATTAATACACACAAGAAAACCCTATCATAATTATCATTACATGTATATATACATATGTCTGTCCTCAAACAATTAGCTAGGGCATTCATGAGAAAATGCATATAAATTCAATCGCATATACACAGGGAAAAAAATAAAACATCACACTCTTCGAGATGCATACATCGAAGCAGCCAATGCTTAACATTACATGAGAAAAAATTAATCTGACAGAAGATATCATATAAAGATAACCGGGGATACAAAAACCATTGTAGATGCACATAATGGGAAAAATATAAAATAAAATTGGTTTTCCCTTTTTTATATGCATGTATTTTTTTCTCCATTTTTCTTTTCATTTCTTATAAACAAATCAGAAGAACTAAACACATATATAGCCGCAAGAACTCATGAGCAGTACATCACAAACACATTTGGGACATAAACCGAAAACACATCTAGTGACAATATTACAATTACAGTTGTATATTAGCTACAAAGCTATGCTTCTTGATGCTTTTATTCTCAAGAAACATGCTCTAAACTATCAAAAAGACACACTCCAACAACAATGTTACACGAAACCTTAATAAAGGAGCTAAGATGAATCCTATTTCAAGCTTGCAGGCAAAACCAAAACCCTCAACTTAGATTCATCAACAAGTCAGTTAGTGACTAATAGCTTCACACTATCCTACTTTTTGGTATTTCTTGAACACTACTTTCCTATATTATGGATCATGCTTAGGTTTATACCCAAACTCGGGCTGAGTGTCAAAAAAAATCTGTCCAACATGAATATGATCATTTTTTCAAGTTTTTCTGTATATAAATGATCATATCCTCGCACCGCTGGATATGTGTTGTCGATATGTGCCGTACATATGTACCTAAGAGAAAATTAGGAATTCAAGTAACATAACTCTTCAAATAAGACCCTAATTAAGTAATCGCCTTGGATAACATAAGATCCTATACAATTGGCTTAGCTAAAAAAGCACCCAATATTTTTCATCAAAGTTCCATTTTATCGTTGCCTTTATTCTTTTGTTATATTCTTTTACGAAAATTTTCCTGCGGACAAAATTAGAAGAAAAAAATCACAAAAAATAATCCAAAAATGAATAATAAATGGAAGAAAATATAACACTAAATTAATATAAACAATCATATATATCGTTCTGAAACAAGATTTAAAGTATAATCTTTAATACATCTAAAGAGAATTCAAATCAGCTCCCGAAACTTCATCTATATTAATAAAAAAAAAGGGAAAATCAAGATAAAATAAATTTAGCAAGAACATTAACAATCGTAAACGAACCAGACACATCAGATCATCATCCATAAGCGTACATACATGCATGCATGCACATACATAGCTTGAATTGTAATCCTTAATCAGCTTTCTAATTTAAAAGAAATCCAAAAATAGTAATTAAAACAAATATATCAATGAAAAAACCACCAAAAATGGCTCAAATGAAACAAATCAGAATCCTTAAACAAAGCACCGAAACAATAAAGAAAAAACAATACAAACAACAAATCAATAAAGAAAATCAAAATCCCTTAAATCAACCAAAAATCAGTACAAATAACAGTTTCGATTTAAAGTTGAATTAAAAAACGAAGAGAAAATGAGAAAGAACTTACCGAGATGATAACTCGAAAACAAAAATAAATAAATAAATAAAACCTTCACGTTTTCTCTCTGAACTTTCAAAACGAAGAAGATAATATATGTCGCAGTGTAGTAGCAAGTGTGATAGATAGAGTACCGAAGCCAAAATAAATAATTTAAAACCGAAATAATTTATTATTTCTTTTTTAAATTTGGAGGTGTTAAATAATGAAATGTCGTTTTCCTTTTCCTCTTATAAGTTTTTATTTTTATTTATTAATTTGGGTGGGTTATCGGAAGGAAAGGGAAGGACCAGCTTCGTTTAAACGGCGTGATGACGTCAATATTTTTATTGCTTTTTATATAATATATAATATTCGATTAAGTAATTAATTTAAATTAAATATCAATTTATTATTGAGAAAAAATTTGATATACAGTCCGTGTAAATTAAAGTTTATACGTGTTTTTTAAATTTAAGGATTAGGGATTTAGTTTAAGGTTTAAAGTTTAGGGGTTTAGGTTGTAGGGTTTAGAATTTAATGTTTAGGGTTTGAGATTAGGGTTTAAGGGTTAGAGATTAGGGGTTAGGGTTTTAGATTTTATAGAAGGATTGTATGAAAATATTTTACACGGGTTGTATATCAAAATAAAACCCTTTATTATTATGGTGATCTTATTCAATTTAATTAATTTTATTCAATTTATTACCTATTTAAATTTTATTTACAAATATAATATTTTATCCAAATTAATCTATAAGTAAATTAAAAATTCACAGAATCACGACTTGTGTTATAGCAATGAGATCATCACTCTTCAGTCCCAACAACAAACGTGTATGATGTTTTTTTTTTCTTTCAATTTTTTATTTTCCTCTTTTTTCTTACCTATAATTTATTTTTTTCTACACACGTTCCTTAAATTTTTTTTTGGGGAGTGTCGGATAAGATCGCAGTACAATACCAATTAAAAATATTATAAAATATATAATTTAAAAATAAAGATGTTATACTTTTGATAACATTTTAAATCAGTAATTAAGTATTGAAATTTAGTTCTGAGTATTTAGTGGGAAATTCAAGATTTTTATATAGTGAGATCAAAATAAAGTATGAGGTTCAGGATTCTCGTACCACTACAATATAAATATTTTTGACCTCATATTCAAGTAAATTAAGTATGGTCAATTCTAATATTTCCATGAAAAAATTTATACTAATTCCTTGAAATCTCATTTAACTCTTTAAAAATCTCATACCATAAAAAATTAAATGGGGTCAATTGACCCTCCTAATCTACATGCGACTCTGCCACTACGAGTATCAATACTTATGATTTTTTATAATATTTTAAGTTGTTGTAAGTATCGAAATTTGTTTATAAGTATGGATACTTGTCGTAAGACCATCAACCTAAAATATTATAAATTATAATATTTTAAATTGTAAATAATAATTTAAATTTCATATTTTCTAATATTTCGATTAGTGTTCACTATAACCACGCCTCAAACCTACCCTCATTTTTGGGTTTCTGCTAATTAAGATTTTGGCGTGTTGATAAAGTTTTAGGACTATTATTTAATATATATATTATCTATACTGGATTTTGTCTCACGTAAGTTAATTTTTATATATAATTACTGATATTCAACTTATTAGTTGATTAATTTATATTGAGTACTGTAAAGACTTATGTGAGCGATTCTCTTAAGTCAATTGCTCTATTCAGAACGTCAAAATTTAAACTTTTGACCTTACTTAATAGTTATAATGTCTCATCCAACTAGACAATCGTTCGTTAGTGGTAAGTGAAAATGTTAGGTTATAAAACGAGACATCAAATAATTTGAATAATTCAAATATTTTAATAATTAACGGTTTACTTTCAAGTTTAACTCGAACCTTTTAATTATGTCCGATATATATATATTACATGTAAATATGAAAATTTATTTAAATAAAATTAACTGATAACATAATATTATGAAATATTTGCAATTAAATTCAAAAAAATAAATAAAATTTGGGTATAAAATTAAAGAAAAATTTGATTCAGCTCGATAGAATGTTAACACCTAATATCACTAGATTAAAAACAAAAGTTGAGTCGGGGGACCCACACACACCATCTTGAAGCCACGTGATCCACGCCAACAGTTGAAGCGCCGCAGGCCCTGTCGTGGCGTTAGGTAGCAAGCAAGCCGAAGGGGATGTGGGTCCGGGGGGGGGGGGGCAAGACGGAAGGGGAGTGGGAGAGCAAAAAAGAGAAAGGACAAAAGCAGGGATCTGGGTGAGGGTGACCGTCAACGTCAAGGCCACGTTTCCCCGAAAGACAAGGAGTGAATTATAAGCCCTCTCCATAACCCACTGCAACGCCGCCACGTTTGGAGCTGGTAGGAACTTTGGAAAGGCAAACGGGGACACCTCATCACTCAGTTTCTCTTTTTTTTTTTATAACATTTTATGTCAAGAACATGAAGAATGAAATGTAAAGGTTGAGATCTGAAATTCAAATAAATTTCTCAAAAACAAACAAACAAATATTTGTATAATATTTAAATTTAATGTTTATTCAACACTTGAAATTCAACATTCATTCGATTTATCATCTTTATCGTAACATTCATTCCACTTATAATCCTTTATCATTTAATATTTAATATTTTTATCATTAGTTTCATCTATTCTGATATGTCAATATTTCTTGACAGATTAAATGGAGCCACTGATAAGATCAGTTTCAAATTTTATCTAAGTATAATGAATATTCAATCTATTTAATTTTTTTAGAATTTATTAATAAATAATGAAAGAAATTAAAATTACAACATACCTAAGCATAGAGAGAAAATTGAAGATAACAGTCACTAAAAAATTCGTACATAAAATAATAATATTAAATTCAAATATACGAAAAAAAGCGAAACATTCTATTAAGAGTGACATCCAACATCAAAATAACATAATAACCTTCATAAAAAACTCCTTATCTCTGTCTAACGAGACGCTTTATGAAGTAATAAAGGAATAGTGAGCTAACTAGACTATCTTGTAGGCTGCTTCGCTACACGAAACAACCTTTTACCAAATAAGTGATATGACTATACGTGACCACCAACAAACCAATCAGAAAATAAATGTCGTGAGGGTCTTTATGCGACCACCAAAACGACAGCAAATGTATGCGAAAAACGTATCAAAAACTATAAGAATTGTACCACAAAAACAGAGAAAAACGTGTTACAAAAATATAAATAATAAATTTTTATTCAAAAAAATAAAGGGCACAGTATGAAAATAACAATAATAAACATCGACAGTTGATGATTAACGTTAAGATGGTACTGCTGCTGGTTATGCAAAAATAAAAAAGAAATAAGAAAATGACGAAAGTATTGAAAAAAAAAAACTTATGTTAGGGAAAAAGGAAGGCGGCTATGTTTTTATCGAGAGAAATAATTATTTTGATTATTAACCATCTAAACTATATAAATTTTAATACGATACAATTTCTGAATATAAATTTTAACACGATATTAATTTCATTATTTTTTCCATTTTTATATTATAATTGTATCATATAAGTTGAACGTGATCCACTGTTAAATGATTTGCCTTTGAACTCAAATGAGGCCCGTGTACTTTGGTGCATTGGATTTTCGAGCCGCCTCTTGAATTTTACCCAATTATGAGTTACTTAAGAGTCTTATATGGCTTTGGGCTCATATTCTGATTTTCAGCTTCCAAGGTTGTTTACAAAATACGAGATTCTAAAAAATACGATTAATATGCAAAATTTTCTTTTATCTTTTTATAATTATGGCAGCAAACAAGGATGGAATTTGAATTAAGTTAAATCCAAATTCGATTATTTGGATTACCAATTTTGAAATTCCAAAATTAGGGTTTGAATAATTTATTTTGTAGTGTGTTACTAATAGGCTTAAAAACAACTATCACTATGAGATCACACTACGTGCAAAAACAAGCATAAATTGTTATTGGACTTCAAGTTTATTTGTCATGAGGTCAATACGGCAGTGGACATGTTGACAAAAATCGATGATGCTTCAAATGATTTTATAAGTGTGCTTTTTTTTTTTTACATATTAATCAGACAACTTTATAGATATAAAAAAACAAAAATAATTATAAATTTAAAAAAAAATGATAAGCGTTGCACCAGTCTAATCAGACACTTTTTCTTTGCATCAAAGAAAATTTATACGATCCATTATAGGAAGGATCCATGAGGAGTTGTCAAAATATGAAGTAGAATAAATCTCCAAAATCGACAACAATCTTTTACGCATGTTCTCAAAAATAACGATTCCCTATAGATTATATTGGCAAACAACCCAAAAAGGATCAAACTCTGTGCGGCCATCGATAAACACGAATCAGAGACAAGCAAAGTGAGGGTCACCGTACGAATACCAAAAACATGCAAAAGTAACCATAAAAGTGTGACATAAGGCAGAGACTTACTATAGAGACAAAAAACCGTGTCACAAAGACAGAGAAAAGTACAACAAAATGTGCGAAGAAGAAAAAAACAAGACAAATAAACGAAAACAAATAAAATATGAATCTCTGACGACCCGACAATTAATGTAAAGATTGTGTTACCGTTAATTAAACAAAAAGAAAAAAATAATCGCCATAGTTGAGACAAATCTGAAAAGACAATTGGGATTTTAGAATCATAATTTTATAAGTTTGTTTGGTTTGTAGAATGTAATATTATAATTGGAAGTAAAATTAAGAGAAACTTGTATTATCTTATTTGGTTAATTTAGTATGAATTTAATATTATAATGCTTGGTTAGAGAAGGTAAAAATACCTAAAGTATATCTTACTAAATTGTCTTTGTACATTTTGTTTAAAAATTACAAGTTCTTTTAATATTATGGTACATTTAAAATTGTAAAAATATAAAGATAGTAAATTCATACTAAAACGAGTAAAATCAGAACTCCATCGCCACTTCAAATTAATTTTGGTTCCAAAGAATATTTAAAAATTTATTCATTATTATTCTAATTAGTAATCTCTGACATAAAACCAGTTAGATCCATTTATGTATTAAACTTAATTTTTATTTTAAAAAAATACTAAATTGAATAAAAATAATTAAAAATATAAAATTATTGTAACCTCTTAGACCGGCCTATGCGGAAGGACCGAGTCAAAGGGGCACATCTCAACTTAAATATCTAAATTAAAAATCTGTCAAATATTCAAGTATATAATTTGAATATATATATATATCTACGTAAACTGATAAATGTCATCTTTATAAACCTGACATATAATGATTACCAAAATAGGCAACATCGAGTAATGTATCAAAAGATCGTAACAAATCGGCATATATCTCAAAATAGAGGCACATGTCACCCTGAAATAACAAAATGGTGGATGGAAACATTACAATCTATACAGAATATGGAATGTGTCAATCCTCCGAATGTCAGGTACAGGGTAGCCTATCCAAAATATCTGAAAAGGGAGAAAGAGGGGATATGAGCTAGGGAGCTCAGTGTGTTCCAACAGTGCAAGTAAAAACATTTATATCGATAGAATAGTAAAACATTTCAGTAATACATGTTCACACGCATGCAAGTTTCCATAACTTAACTACCCTCTAACCAAACTCCATGATACGGTTCCCCAGAACGGTATCATATACAGACGTTAACCCGGCCCATTGAGCATGGGTACCATCTTAAGGGAAATACCTTAGGTCCGGGCAGAATTACCCTAGCCGAAGCGTAAGAACCGAATACAGGCGGAATTGCCCTAGCCGAAGCATAGGAACCTCATACGGGCGGAATTACCAACCGGATCAGGGCTGAACCTTACGATACTTCATATCATAACCCAAATACCTCTATTAAACAGTCCAAGCAGCATCATAGTATGCAGTAGTAAACAGTAAGAACAACACTCGATGAACACAGTTTCATACTGATAAACAGTAATCATAGAATATGCTTGACATATCGGTACTAGGACATATATCAATCATATAGTATAATCACGCTTATTTTAGAAAACATGCTATGTTCGTGTGAAATCAAGTAAATAATCATGTGCACATAATCAGTTTGACAGAACATATAAAGCATGTATAGCAATTAGAATTCAGTCATATAACACATAAGGAACACACCTCAAAAGTCAGGCAGGTCCGAATCTACTGGGCACCGGGACTACGCTCCCTTACGGTACTGAAACTTAGATCGACAAGGATTATGGTTACTAATAGATTCACATCTTGATCGAAATAAAATACTAAGTTATGGAACCGTACGAGTGACGATGGGATCACAGGGCTGAACTGATCGGGACGAGCTGGGCTGGACGAAGGCACGATCGGGAGATCCACGAGTACCTTTAATCAAAAGATCAAAGTCAGTAATTTGTTCTACAACCTTTCTCAAATAATTTAACTTAAGTCAAATGCATGTTCAAGATCAATGTCCCATTTAGAGGCTTTCGGGTTAGAATTTCATGAAACGGGCTTCAAAATCAGACTCAGGAAGTCGAAAAACATAAAATAGGACTTTTCGAAAAAAGTTAACTTTTTGGTCAACAGTCAACGCTGACGTCATCACTGACTGTTGACATCATTAGTCAGCTGGTCAACTAAGTTGACTCAGATGAGTTGACTCAATGAGTTGACTCACTTCAGACCGGTTCAGGCCATACCGATTTAACTGGGTCGGACCGGTTTACTTACCCTAATATCGAACCGCCAGACGGTCACTATCGATCGCCGAAAAAGTAGCCAGAGATCCATTTTCTGGTCGTTTCTATCGGACAATGAAACATCGTTATACCCAGAATCAAATGAAACTTATAAAATATTGAAACAAGCCGAAAATGTGGCCATAATTCACCCTAGAAACTTAGAATGGTCGGAAAACCGCGTAACGCCGACGAAGCCCTTGCGGGAGTCAGATGAACGATCGGTCGACTGGGTTTTGGTCGCGCCTGTGCAAGGAGTTCGAGGGTGGCGACGGCGTGACGAACCTTTAACCCAAAACCAGCGGTGAACTAAGACGAGTGGTTGGCGGCGAAGGGTTTGGGGCTGAACGGCGTACACGCCAGTGGCGGCGGTGACGTGTACGACGCGACGGTGAGGGAGATCGAACGGTGGCAAAAGAAACTGGTAATTGCGTACGGGGAGAGAAAAAAATGGTGTATTGGATCTAATGGTATTAATTTTGGTAGGTGAAATGGTAGATTGGGTTATTGACTATCCTTAATAGGAGGTCTGGTAGGATTCAAATAAAAATTTGGGAGATTAAAACATCAAGAGCCGTTTAGCTCAGTTGGATGGGTCACTAGCCACAATATCCTAAGGTTGTGGGTTTGATTCCCACAACCAACAATCCCCTTCATTCATTCATTTATTTTTATTTTACCCTTATGGGGTGTTACAACTCTCCCCCCTAAAAAGAAATTTCGGCCTCGAAATTTACCTGAGTTCAACAGATGTGGGAACTACTCTACCATTGACTCAAGGGTCTCCCAATTAGCTTCTTCTGGACCACGATTTCTCTACTGAACTTTAACCATAGGAATACACTGATTCCTCATAACTCTCTCGTCTCGATCCAATATCTAAACAGGCTCATCCTCATAAGACAAATCTGGCCTCAACTCCACATTATGTACCTGAATAACACGGCTTGGATCCGGGTGGTACTGCCTCAACATAGATACATGAAACACATCATGAATACGGCTAAGCTGGGGAGGTAACTCAAGCTTATAAGTAACAAGTCTAACTCTTTTTAGAATGCGGTATGGTCCGATAAATCTCGAACTCAATTTACCATTGCGTCCAAACCTCAAAACTTTCTTCCAAGGAGATACCTTCAAAAAGACCTAATCACTGACCTCGAACTCAATGTCTTTTCTTCTACGATCAGCATATGACTTTTGTCTGTCGAAAGCCTATTTTAGACGGTCACGAATCAATCTGATAGTCTCTTCAGTCTCTCGTACCAACTATGGGCCTAAAGTCTTCCTATCATATAACTTTGTCCAGCAGATAGGAGTACGACATCTACGACCATATAGAGCCTCATATGGTGCCATACGAATGCTAGCTTGATAGCTGTTGTTGTAAGCAAACTCGGCCAAGGGTAAGAAATCCTCCCAACTGCCGCGAAAGTCAATCACACAACCTTGCAACATATCTTCAAGGGTCTGAATCACCTTTTTGGACTGACCACCAGTCTGTGGATGGAAAAATGTAATAAAGTTCAGCCGAGTACCCAAAGCACTGTGCAAAGCCATCCAGAATCGAGAAGTGAACCTCGGATCACGATCAGAGATGATGGATAAGGGTACATCATGCAGTCTGACGATCTCAAAGATATACAGTCTAGCCAGTTTCTTCAAAGAATAAGTAACTCGAATAGGAATAAAATGAGCTGACTTAGTGAGCCAGTCGACAATCACCCAAACAGAATCCTTTTTAGAATGAGTCAAAGGTAGTCATGTGACAAAATCAATAATGATACGCTCCCACTTCCACTCGGGAATCTTGATGGGTTGCAACAAACCAGAAGGATACTGGTGTTCTGCCTTAATCTGCTGGCAAGTCAAACACCGTGACACATAGTCAGAAATATCCTTCTTTATACCAACCCAACGATATCTCTGCTTCAGATTTTGGTACATCTTGTCCCCACCGGGGTGCATAACATAAGAGCTACTATGAGCCTCGCTGAGGATAGCCCGTTTTAACTCAGCATCATCTGGAACACAATATCGGCCCTTAAGGCACAAGACCCTATCTTGGTCCAAAGCATAAACAGAGGTGGATCTCTTCTCAACCTGGTGTATGATAGGAAGTAAGGAACTATCATGGAGCTGCTTGGCCTTAATCTCCTTGACCAATGTCGGTTTAACCTACAACTTTGCTAATAGATTGTCATCATCATAGATTCTCATCCTGGCAAACAGAGATCTCAAGTCTGAAATAGCCTTACGGCTCAAAGCATCAGCAACAACATTGGCTTTTCCCGGATGATACTCAATCACACAATCATAATTTTTAAGAAGCTAAAGCCAACGACGATGTCTCAGATTAAGCTCTTTCTGGGTAAGAAGGTACTTCAGGCTCTTGTGATCTGTATAGATGTAACATTTCTCCCTGTAGAGATAGTGTCTCCAAATCTTCAAGGTAAAGACTACAACAACCATCTCTAGATCATGAGTAGAATAGTTACACTCACGTGGCCTCAACTGACGAGACGCATAAGCGATCACTCTGTCATCCTGCATCAAAACACAACCAAGTCCGGAGTGCGATGCATCACTATAAACTGTGAAATTTTTCCCAGACTCAGGCTGGGTCAACACTGGAGCTTGTGTCAAAGTTGTCTTCAGCTTTTTGAAGCTATCCTGCTGAGTATCAGTCCAAATAAATGGAATATTCTTCCTTAACAACTTTGTTAGAGTGACAGCAATGATGGAGAAACCCTCGACGAAGCGTCTATAATACCCAGCTAAACCCAAGAAATTGCGGATCTCATAAACATTCATGGGTTGTTTCTAACTTACAATGGCCTCGATCTTGCTCGGATTAACCTGAATACCTCGAGCCAATACCACATGTCCAAGAAAGGTCACATCGCTGAGCCAGAATTCATACTTGCTCAACTTGGCGTACAATTTGTGTTCTCTGAGGGTCTGCAAAATAACCCTCAAATGCCCGGCATGTTCTGCCTCGGTCCGGGAGTAGACCAGAATGTCATTAATGAACACCACTATAAATTGATTCAAGTAGGGCTGGAATACCTGGTCTATCAGATCCATAAAGGCGACATGAGCATTAGTCGGACCAAACGATATTACTAGAAACTCGTAATGCCTATATCTGGTGCGAATGGCCATCTTCGCTACATCAGACCCCTTTATCTTCAACTGATAATACATGAAACGGAGATCAATCTTTGAGAAAACTAAGGCTCCTCGAAACTGATCGAACAAGTCATCGATCTTGGGTAGCGGGTACTTATTCTTGACTGTCAGTTTATTCAACTTTCGGTAGTCAATGCACAACCTGAGAGAACCATCTTTCTTTTTCACAAAAAGGACAGGGGCTCCCAAAGGCGAAGAACTAGGTTGGATGAATCCTCGGTCTAGGGGTTCATAGATATTGGCGCAGATCCCGGATAGGTCTCAATCTCGAACTCGACATCCCTACCCGGAGGTAACCCAGGTAACTCATTGGGGAAAACATCAAGAAACCCGCTAACAGTGCGAATCTCCTCAATCTTAGACAAAAAACCTTTGGTATTCAGGAAGCAGGCAATGAAGGTCTGGTACCCCTTCCGGATCATCCTATCGACAGCCAAGGCAGATATGACATTAGACAGATACCCTCAACGTTCACCAACAAGAACTACTGTTTGATCATCAGAAGTCTTTAGAACTGCTCTCTTATACTCACAATCTAATTTAACCCGGTGTTCAGTCAATCAATCCATGCCCAGAATCAGGTCAAACTCTTCTAATGGTAGCTCCATAAGGTAGGCTGGGAAGATTTACCCTTGAACTTCGAGGGGACATCACCGAAAAACCCTATCCACGACCACTAATTGGCCCACTGGACTCATAACTGTTACTGTACTTTCTAAGGTCTCAACTGGAATCTGGAGGTCTCGGGATACAGATTTTGAAACGTAGGAATGGGTGGAACCGTTGTCCAGCAATGCAAAGTATTGAACAGAAAATATAATAAATGTACCTGCAATGACGTTTGGCTCATCTTTATCATCACGACGTCTAGTGGCATAAACAAGTGTAGGCTGTCTGGCCTCAGTCGTGATCGGTCTCTTACTCTGATATGATCGGCCTCTATTATTAGATATAGCAGTATACCCGAGAGCTCTACTCTGGTAACACTTTAAACCCGGTGTCTGAACAGATGTCTACGAACGGGCTGGAGTCTGGGAACAGACAGGGGTCTGAAACGACGATCGGTCTACAGAAGATGGGTGTGGACACTCTTTCTTGAAGTGCTCAGTGGATCCACAACGAAAGTAAGCACCAGACATCTTCCTACACTCTCCTCGGTGTAACTGACCACAATACTCAAACAAAGGTATATGAGTGAACCCAGATGAATCACCTCGGCTAACAGCTGGGCTCTGTGGTACCGGGGGCCTATAACTCGAACCACCTCTCTGATATGTTGTAGTGTGAGCCCTCTTATCAGGGCGCGCGTGCAACTCTCCCTGGCCCGAGGGTCTCCATAATCAATCTTGATCTCAGTCTCGCCCTCGATCCCTGCCTCTATCCCGGTTTCCATCTCTACTACTCTGATTATGTGCTAAAATCTCCATCTATTCTGTAGTCTTGGCCCGGTTCACCAAATCTTCAAACACTTTATAATGGTGTGTAGCCACCCGATCACGTATCCCAATACGAAGGCCCTCTAAGAATTTGTCACATCTGTCTTTCTCGATAGAAACTAAACCAACACCGTATTTTTGTAACTCCATAAACTGTATCTCATACTCAGCCACTATCATAGAACCCTACACCAGGTCTTTGAATGCCTGACGTCTCTCCCTCAAGAACCGATCTCCCAGGTAACTGTTTCTAAATCGTTCATTAAAGAAATCCCATGTCAACCGATCAGAAGGAACGCTACTCATAATGGACTCCCACCAGGTGCGGGCATTCCCATTCAGCATAGACATAGCTCCCAAGTATTTCTTGGATGGCTCAAAACCCATATCATCCATTCGTCGCTCGGTATCATACAACCATTCCTCAACCTCAGTCGGTGCTTCACTAAGAGATCCCGAGAAGGTCCTGATCCCGTTAGCAAATAAGGTCTGGGAGATGGGGACTTCTAGAGCGACATCCGATGCTCTGACTATACCCTGAATCAGCTGAAGAAACTGTCTACTCAAACTCTTATTAGTAACTCCAGTCATAGGCTCAGGCCCCGAGACTGTCGCTCATCTGACCGGAGTAGTCATATCAATACTATGAGCAGATGAAGGAACCGTCGAAACTGAGGGACCACGAGGGGTGGGGGCTCTACGAGAGATGAAAGATCAACGGGGGCTGAAGTGTCTATAAGGGTAGCTGGATTGACCACTGGATCCTCGATCGGGTCCGCAAATCTAGTGGTTCGACCTCGCCCACGGGCGGGTCGTCAGCCCCTTTTGGTGCTCATATTGAAGGATCTCTACAAGAAATAGAACCTAAGATCAATTTATGACATTGGAGAATCAAACACGGTTAAACATAAAACTTGGTGACATGGCCTATTTCACAAAACTCGTAAAACTTTTCAAAGTAATACTTTAAATGGACTCACCCACGGTCTGATGTTTTAAAACCAAAAGCTCTGATACCAATCAAATGTAACCCCTTAGATCGGCCTATACAGAAAGATCGAGTCAAAGGGGCACATCTCAACTTAAATATCTAAATTAAAAATTTGTCAAATATTCAAGTATATAATTTGAATATATATATATATATACATAAACTGATAAATTTCATCTTTATAAACCTGACATATAATGATTACCAAAATAGGCAACATCGAGTAATGTATCAAAAGATTGTAACAAATCATCATATATCTCAAAATAGAGGCACTGTCACCCTAAAATAAGAAAATTGTGGATGGAAACACTACAATCTATACATAATACGGAATATGTCGATCCTCCGAGTGTCAGGTACAGGGTAGCCTATCCAAAATATCTAAAAAGTGAGAAAGAGGGGATATGAGCTAGGGAGCTCAGTGTGTTCTAACAGTGCAAGTAAAAACATTTATATCGATAGCATAGTAAAACATTTTAGTAATACATGTTCATACGCATAAAGTTTCCATAACTTAACTATCCTCCAACCAAACTCCATGATACGGTTCCCCGGAACGGTATTATATACAGACGTTAACCCGGCCCATTGGGCATGGGTACCATCCTAAGGGAAATACCTTAGGTCCGGGCAGAATTACCCTAGCTGAAGCGTAGGAACCGAATACAGGCGGAATTACCCTAGCCGAAGCATAGGAACGTCATACGGGCGAAATTACCAGCCGGATCAGGGCTGAACCTTACGATACTTTATATCATAACCCAAGTACCTCTATTAAACAGTCCAGTATGCAGTAGTAAACAGTAAGAACAACACTCAATGAACACAATTTTATAGTGATAAACGGTAATCATAGAATATGCTTGACATATCGGGTACTAGGACATATATCAATCATATAGTATAATCATGCTTACTTCAGAAAACATGCTATGTTTGTGTGAAATCAAGTAAATAATCATGTGCACATAATCGGTTTGATAGAACATATAAAGCAGGTATAGCAATTAGAAATCAGACATATAGCACATAAGGAACACACCTCAAAAGTCAGGCAGGTCCAAATTTACTAAGCACCAAGACTATGCTATGTTACGGTACTGGAACCTAGATCGACAAAGATTACGGTTACTAACAGATTCACATCTTGATCGAAATAAAATACTAAGTTATGGAACCGTACGAGTGACGATGAGATCACGGGGCTAAACTGATCGGGACGAGCTGGGCTGGGCGAAGGCACGATCGAGAGATCCACGAGTACCTTTAATAAAAAGATCAAAGTCAGTCATTTGTTCTACAACATTTCTCAAATAATTTAACTTAAGTCAAATGCATGTTCAAGATCAATGTCCCATTTGGAGGCTTTCATGGTAGAATTTCGTGAAACGGGCTTCAAAATCGGACTCAGTACGTCGAAAAACATAAAATATGACTTTTTAGAAAAAGTTGACTTTTTGGTCCACGGTCAACGCTGACGTCAACATTGATTGCTGACGTCATCAGTCAGTTGTTCAACTAAGTTGACTCGGATGAGTTGACTCGGATGAGTTGACTCGGTTCAGACCGGTTTAACCGGGTTAGACCGGTTCACTTACCATAATATCGAACCGCGATCATCGTCGGTCGCCGAAGATCCCCTTTCTGGTCGTTTCTGTCAGAAAATGAAACATCGTTATACCCATAATCAAATGAAACTTATAAAATGTTGAAACAAGCCGGAAATATGGCCGAAATTTACCCTAGAAACTTATAACGGTCAGAAAATCACGTAACACCGACGAAGCCCTTGCCGGAGTCGAATGAACGATCGGTCAACTGGGTTTTGATCACGCCGGTGCAAGGAGTTTGAGGGAGGCGACGGCGCGATGAGAGGACGGCGGACGATGATGAAAATACCAAAAAAGCAAACGTTATAAAAGGGTTCCGACGAACCTTCGACCCAAAACCAACGGCGAACGACGGGTTCGGGGCTGAACGGCGCACACGCCAGTGGCTACGGTGACATGCATGGCGCGGCGGTGGGGTAGATCGAACGGTGGCAAAAGAAGCCGGCAATTGCGTCTGGGGAGAGAAAAAATGGTGTATTGGATCTAATGGTATTAATTTTGGTATATGAAAAGGTAGATTGGGTTATTAACTATGCTTAATATGAGGTCTGGTAGGATTCAAATAAAAATTTTGGAGATTAAAACAACAATAGCTGTTTAGCTCAATTGGTTGGGTCATTAGCCAAAGTATCCTAAGGTTGTGGGTTTGATTCCCACAACTAGCAATCCTTTTTATTTATTTATTTATTTTTATTTTACCCTTCTGGGGTGTTACAATTATATCCGCAATTTTAGATTATGGATGAAATGCGATGTTATAATATTACACCATGCCTGTAACTTTGGATTACGATTCACTTATAATGATGGCGATCTAAACACTAAAATCTAAAAATATGAATTAAACAACTTCATAATTATTTATGGAGAAGCTCCGTTGAGCACAAAAATTTCAGTAATAAACAGTTAGTCTAATAGAATGAGATATTGTATTCTTTATGTAAGATTGAAGTTCAAATTTTATTATTAGAAATAGAGAAAATTGGGTTGGGAGGATCGTCATTATAATATACCTTTAAAAATTCTAATATAAATTAGTCAATCAGTGAGTCAAAAATTAATGATTAAAAAAATCAATTATAATCGACTAGTTCGGACTTGATCTCTTGCATTTGGTCTAGTTACCCTCATTTTTCATTAAACAAATGGATGGTCCAATTATGAAACCTTTTTTTATATACAAAAGGTCCAATTATGAAACCTTTTTTTATATACAAAAGGTCCAATTATGAAACTTATGCGTGGAAAAGTGTAGAAGGACTTTTATGATTAATATACGGTTGGGCTTGTTCATTTATCTAAACTTCATTCGGGCTTGTTATTATTGGAATTGTACTATTCATTAAACGATGCCCATTACTCAACCAGACATAAAAGATTGACATACTGTCAAAAAAAATAACCCTAATGACTAAATAATTTTTTTAGTTTTTATTTTTCTAAAATAATTTAACTTAAACATTTTATTTTAGGTCAAAATGATCTCTTCTGCAGATGTAAACTGTTAGTCAATTGACGATAAATTGTTTGAAATGACGTGACAAACCTACAAGATAGTGCATAGTGCGATAGCAATGTCATATAGACAAATATGTTGACTTTACAAATTGACATGTGAATTAAAAATAAATTTAAAATTTTGTATAAAATAAAAAATATTTTTTCTCCTGACGTATTTTTCTGTCAAATAATTTTAATTTATTTATTGTTAATTGCCTAATAAAGTTCATTCGTAAAAAAATTATTTTAACTTAAAATAAAATATTAAGAATTAAATTATTTCAAAAAAATAAATATCAAAATTACAATTTAAGCAAAAGTTATGAGCATTTTTAACATTATGCCTAAAAGATTTTAGACCACTAACAATAAGGTACAAACAAAACTGAACCAAGCAACTTTAATTTTAGACCACTAAAAAAACAATGGTTTTTTTTTTTTTTTTTGGGGGGGGGGGGGGGGGTTCAATCCTCAAACCAGACATAAAAGATTTCAATGTCTCGATCAAATCGGTCGATGAAGCCATAGAGTGCCAAGTGTTTGGAAACTCGAATGACGTAAAGATGGTGGTTCGGTTCGGTTCGGTCCCAAAGCGAGGGAGCTAATCGAGCCGCCCATTTGCATGTCTTATTCCCGCTCATATAAGAGGGTCTTGGATAATGTTCGAATAATTTCCCGTTTTAGTTCCCCCAAGTATTTTTTTTTGTTTAGCCTTTTCAATTTAGTCCTTAGATTGTTTTTTAAAATTCATTATTATCCTTTTTATATATCCTTTCATTTTTTAAATGTTATAAAAAAGAAGTGATCTAACAAAAGATTGTCATGTATTAGAAATTATCAAAAAATAAAATTTCAAATAAATAGTTAAAATTACTAAAACTCGTATTGTATAATATTCCAAAATTTTCATTTTTTATGATTTTTTATGAGTAAAATTTTAATATATAGGCTGTGTAAAACTAATTTTACAAAAACCTACGTATTTACAACATACAACTCAAATATTAAATTTCTAACTCTAATACTAAAAAATTAAACACTAAACCTTATATTATATACCTTAAATTTTAAACACTAGACTTAAATTCTAAACCTTACAACATAAACCTTTAATCTCTAAAATTAAAAAGTACGTATAAACTTACACGATCTCTGTATCAATTTTTTTCCATTTTACATACATAAATTAACAACTTTAATACCAATATAAAATGAAAACAAAAACCTCATTGACAAATGGGTGCCCTTTAAAAAGAAGGGATTTTAGACTTTGTAGTTGATTTATCAAAGAGTCGGTCCAAAACACGAAAAGGTGATTTAGACGAAGTTGAAAGGGGTGCAATTTCATCCCTACATGCCCAAATCTCCCCAAAAAATAAAACAAAAAGGGAACCATATGTTCTTATCTTTATTGCATACATGTAAAGTTGCTTTCTATTTGTCAAAATTAGAACCAATGCTCCTTCCGGGTCCATTTCATAGGAGCTTTGGAATTGAAATATGAAGATGGACAAAGACTTGGTCCCAAATTTATTTTTAATTATGAAACTATGTCACCTTGTTTTGGAATTTTCAGTTAAATATTTTTTTTGAGGGTTTCAGTTAAATATTTATATCACACTGAATTTGACTACCATGTTTTTTCATTTAAATTATAATTTTATTGAATTAAAAATAATGTAGTGATTAATTTAGACAAGTAGTTCTAGTGAAGAATTTTTCCGTTTTTATTTATTTATTAAGGATGTTTTAATTTATTTTATTACTACAGTTTATTGGAGAATCTACACCATTTTTAGATTCTATTTTTCTCTAAAAATTCAGATTGCTAGTTCTTAAAAATTGAAATATTTCCTTTTAGCACAATAATGGAAATTCCTCTAAATTAAACCCCTTAGAAAGAAGGGGTATCTGGCTAGATATTTCCTTTTGGGAAATTATTTAGCCAAATAACCCCTAGGAAAACATTTGAAAAAATACCCCCATTCGACCAACGTAAGGATAACTCGCGTCCTGCAGAACGCGTTTTTTAAACTCGCATCTAGGAGGATGTGATTTCAGTCCGGCGTGGTTTTTGTTATCCGTTAATTTAAAAAAAATCAAGGAACTAGCCTCCTGTAAGACGCGAGTTTCGCGAGAATTTGATCCTCGCGATAAACTGTCATTTAATAGTTTTAGATTAAATTAGAGTAATATTAATTACCAAAAGAGTGTTCAAATTAATGGTTAAAAATTTATTTACGGCGCTAGGCTTTCGAGAAACTAGCGCCCTGTACGATAGAATAAATACTTACTTTTTAATATGGTAAATGGTTAAAAGTAATGTGGTGTTTATAAATAATGTATATTTGATTTATTATACGTTATTGATTTTTGTAAAAAAATTAAAAGAATATCGTTAAAAATAAAAATATAGTATACATATTATTTGAGACTCCGATAACATCATCATTATTAGAAAATATTGCATACAGCTCAAGCTCAAGGCCTACCCCTAAAGGAGTCTGTAGGTGAGATTCCACCATCAATTCCACAACAGCGTCGTCCACAACGTGGAATAATGTGTACATTAATGGTTTTAACGACGTCCGCAATCGATACTTCAGCGGCTCCAACTTTTTCCCGCGATCATGCGGAACATGTTTGTTCACTTCATTCATCAACTTCTTATACGTTAAGTTGTATGGCAGCGAAAACAATATAGCACTTGAGTACTGAAATACGACTTTAAGAGATTCATTATCGACTATCTGCCCATCGTAGCATACCAAAGCTATAATATTTTCTCGTCTCGACATATTATATCGATTGAACTCTTTGCAAATAATATTGAAATGTAGAGTAAGAAAAAGAAGAACGAAGATGAATTGTGAGAATATTTGGAGACTGCGGTGCTCTATTTATAGCAGAACCGGCGACGTTTTATAATCGAATTCAATTAAACTCTCGTCGTATAGGACGCGAGTTCAATGCAAATTATGGAATAGATTAAATGACAATAATATTGATTATAAAAAGAAGAGTGTTTAAATTAATGGAGTAATTTATAAAATTTATAGATTACACAAAGTTGTGAGTTATGCCATTAAAAACACATTAATTATAAAAAGATTTTTAGAATTGTGCATGGATTAGAATTGAAATTAGTTTTCAATTAGTCAAACGATATATTTCAAATTAATGGAGTCGATATTATATTAAGAATAATGGAATACAAATAGTGTATATAATAAATACTTACATTTTAATATGGTAAATAGTTAAAAGTGATGTGCTTTTAAAAGTAATTAGTTAAATGGAATACAAATAGTGTATATAATAAATACTTACTTTTTAATATGGTACATGGTTAAATGGAATACAAATAGTGTATATTATATCAACTTACATTTTAATTTAAAAAGTAAAGTTGATTTATCTTGTGTAAATGATTTTAAAATAACTCGCATCATGCAAAACGCGAATTTTGTGGTAAATAGAACTCGCGTCTTGTAGGGTGCGAGTTTCGTTTGAATAAATTTTACAACGGTCAAAAATTTATTAAAGTCGTTTAGGTTACGAAAAACTCGCACTCTATAGAATGCGATTAATAGAACTCGCATCCTGCAGGGTGCGAGTTCTATTCAATCCTCGCACCCCAACCGGTGCAATTACGATTATAAATAGGTCCCCACCCTCACCCTTTTACCACACCAAACAGAATTCACTCTCTCTTAAATATATTTTCTTACAATTTCTCGGTTAATTTATCGTGTTGCATTAATTTAGACGTTGATTTGATCAACGCTCTTTTAGAGAGGTGGAGGCCAGAGACGTACATATTCCACCATCCGTGCGGTGAGGCGACAATTACCCTGCATGACGTTTCTTATATCATGGGTTTGCCTATTGATGGAGAGGTGGTCACCGGTCCCAGTACTTTTGATTGGAATACCCTATGTTTGGATTGGTTAAGGGTTGCGCCGGAGAATTTTGACGGTGGAAAAGTAAAATTGAAGTGGTTGTGGGATAATTTTAAAAATTTACCCGCTGACGCGAGCGAAGTTGTGAGGAAGGTATATATTTTTTAAATTTTTATTGTTGAAATAATGAAAATCTGTACATATGCTAATATTTTTTTCCTATTGTAGGCATATGCTCGCGCTCATATTTTACAAATGATCGGCGGGGTATTGATGCCTGACAAATCCCGCAACAAAGTACATACGATCTGGTTGCGACATTTGGAGGATTTTGAAGATGCAGTAAACTGAGCTAGGGATTCGCAGTTTTGGCATGTCTGTTTAAGGGAGCTGTGCAAGAACATCGATCCTGAGAAATGTCATATTGGAGGTTGTTTGACGTTGCTCCAGTCCCAGGCATGGTGGAGGATGCCATTTTTACGCCATCGGCTTAGGGAGCCTACTCTATATGTTTTTTCCGCTAGGTCAGAGGTGAGAAAAAGCTTTATTTTCAGACGAGACGAAGCAACTTTGGACGGTCACTGTACCACTCATCCAATACGCCGTAGTTGAGTGGCATCCGACTGTCCGTATCTTATGGTAGTTTGGTTGTTTTCAACGTATCTCAGTGGTGCCTCCAAACCTGGACGAGTTGGACAAACTCACTCGACAGGGGAAACCCGATGTAATATTTATGTACATACCATATTCTTTTATTAACTCGAACGGAAGTCACGTCTAAAAAGAATAATATATTATTTTATTTTATGATAGGTTGATTGGTTGGTGTATCACCAAACTTATATTGCACAATGAAGGGACAAGAAGAACTCACGATAGTAACCCCAGCGTGATTATCGTATATTTGATACGATGGTCAGCCATGACTACGAGAACTGGTTTATGGCCAATGGGAAGCCATTTATTTTGACTCTAGAGGAACGAGCACGAGTTTTTCGTCGCCAGCAACAAAACCACCCACCATCTCAGCGTACGAGGGGAGCATGAAACACATCTAGCGGTGCGTCATCATCGACAAGAACCCACGGTCCTGCCTCCGAAGCAGTCGATGCCACCCCACCACCGATGTGGCCATAGAACTTTAGTGGATCGATGCAGTCATCGTTCCAACTGGGCTCGAGTCCGAGCGTAAGTTGTTTCACGCCTTCTATGTCAGACCCCTATGTTCAGCTTGCGGCGATGATGAGTGGCGCCTCCAGCTCTCTTCCAGCCTATGTGCCCTTTATGTAGTTTCCCTTGGAGGCGACTGTATTTGGAACCAAGATTGTCTAAAAAACGCCGGCGTAGTCTATTTTCTACTTTAGCGGGCCCGGTGGAACGAGTGGTACTGTTGGAGGTAGAACCGAGAATGATGGTGATGATGATGATGATAATGAAGACGGTTATGAGGATGAGCCTGTACAAGATACTCGCCCTTGACGCAATCCAGATCGAACTCACCATCCACCTCGTTGTGGTACCGGTGGACATAGGCGTCATTAATTACTTACTTTATTGTCTATGAAAATATTGAACTCTATTTTTTATTTTATTTTTTTAAATTTTTATGTATTTAGTACGATTTGTTCTTTTTAATTAGTATATATTTAGGGTTTTAATTATTAATGTCTTATGATAGTTGTTGTTTTCGTATTTTAATTGATTCCTTAAAGTAGCGTTTACTATTTCTATATGAATTTTATTTTATTTTATTTTTAATCGTAGTTAATTTTTTTATTTTATTTTTTTAATACTTTAAAATTTTTAATTCATAAAACTCGTACCCTACAAAATGCGAGTTTCCTGACACGTCAGGAATCATACACAAACTCGCATCCTACAGAATGCGAGTTTCGTGACACGTCAGGAATCGTACCCAAACTCGCATCCTATAGAATGCGAGTTTGGTCTATAAATACCCCTAACCAATTGGCGTTGCAATCATGTAGCTTTGGAGGATATTTACTTCAATTGTAGCTACCAATGACAACAAACCACATACCCAAAAAATACTTTCGCAAAGTGATTTTCTGAGTATTGTGATTTGTTTTTATATGTAGTTGCATGATGAGTACGTGGTTTTCTAGGGTGGCCAGTTGTGGTGCGATGTGTGTACCATGTTTTTGTTGAAGATGAACGATAAATCACAACATTCAGAAACGTAACTGAGGTCAAAGCCCCTACAATTTCCGACGATGATAAAAGTGGGTGTAAAATGCAACGTAATGAGGTAAACCTTAAACTCCACGACTCTGAACATCAATGAAGAATGGGAATGTTTAGGGGTACAATTGATCGGTTACAACGTTGCTGACCCCAGCTCAGTAATGTACAAGATGCCCTCTTTGTTGGGAGTGTTATCTTTGATCAGGGTCAGAAGTAGAAGTTGTATTCCAACCCGGACTTGACAAATGATAATGCATAGCAATTGTTGTATGTTGATACTGACCATGGTTCTGATCGGTACCTCAAAATCCACGAAGCTGCATCTTCACATGTCATGTATAGAGTTACCGTTTTTGGTAGGGTGTGGGATACAATAGAATACGTTTTCTATTATGTTCTTTATAAGGATGTAATATAAGTTTATGTTGAGATATAAGTTTTATTTTGTTGATTTTGCAGAAATTAAAATTTATTTATTGTTGGTTTAGTTAACATTTACGAACATGAAAATACAATTCGCGAACTAATTAACGAATATGTTAATAAGCTTAATTGAATCGAAGACACTCAAAAACTGTTTGATGGTCACGTTCGTCCAAAATTAACTCATTAAATTGCCAACCCTATAAATACCCCCTCTCCACTTTCTCAAGAAATCGCTCCTTAAATTTTTTCCCCGTGTATTTTTCTTACTCAATTTCCTACTAATCTGCTCTACAATGGCTGGTAACGTTGATGATTTCCCATGCATTGAGAGACAATCATCATTTGCTGCTGTCGTGAGCGATGGTGAATTAGAAGTTGGAATGGTATTCGCGACAAAGAAACTCGCGGAGGATGCAATTAAGCATTACAACATACACCATTAAGTTGTATCGATAGTGAAGAGAACGAATACGAATACCCATATTGCAGAATGTGTCTAAAAGGACCACGGATGTAACTGAAGGATCCGTGTATCACGAATGAAGAGGCTGAACAACGTGTGGCAAATAGTAAGATACGACAAACCTCATACTTGTTAGTTGTTGCAATATAATTTGATGTTTTGTACGGTTTTATAATTAAATCTGAATGTTAACGACTGTAAAAATATTGGATGTTTCGTTGATGGTTGGTACATTTGCATCCTTATAAATAGGTACTATCATGTTTTTGTTAATTTATAATGTTATAAGAATATGTAAAGCAATTTTAATTAGATAGATGCAATTTGAAAATATATTAATGATAGGTCATTGAAATAAGTATACAAACTTCAAATTACTAAGGCTAGTTAAAATGAATGGATGAGGAATCTAATGCGATGTCCTCGTAGTTTGTACTAATGCCAGATGTTAGGTTTAGTTCCTCCATTATGTTTTCTTTCTCCTAGCGCCTCCTATAATTTCGCGTTGAGACCGCTTCTTCGTCTTTGAAATGAGGGGCCTTTGATTCCCTAGTTGATGAACTGCAGCCCTCATCAAATTGTACAGTGAGCTCGATGTTTGTACCCCCAACACGTTTATAGGACCGAAACATCCTGTACATATCTTTCTCACTCGATATTTTTTGCATGTAATGTTCGTGTTCTTCTGGGCCGGGCTTAACGGCTGGCATTTTGACAAGCATGGCAGAAATTTTGTTGCTTGTATATTCGCTAACTCGTATTCTGATCAACTCAAACAAATTATCTTTTGTGATTTTGTCATTGAAGAATATGTAGGTGTACGTTTCACAGTAAAAAATAGTAGCAAAATATCGGGCCATAATTTATATTCTGGCTTTCAACGAACCCAAATTTACTGTAGAGAATATGTCGTCGTTGTAAAATTAAGTCCGGGGTATATATATACTACATGGAGTTGCCTGTAGAATTCGCACCCTCTTAAACACGAGTTTCTTTGAGAAGTCAATAATCCTGCAAAGCTAGTAGAAGTCGCATTCTACAAAACGCGAGTTTCCCTGACACATTAGAAATCCTGCAAACAGAACAGAGTTTCGTGTTGTCAAACATCCTATCTCACCCATTTAAATGAACAATAAACCAGTTTGCACGAATTTTTTCCCAATAAACGGTCAGAGCAATTCATCCTCAAAGAAGAAAAATTGTTTGGTTTTTTCAACAATGGAAAAAATAGTGGATGTTCTTGTTTACTAAGAAGGTGAGATGATCCCTGATGTCGAATTCGATGTCATATTTCAGTCCCCAACAATGCCACGCTAAAGATTCCGAGATGAGTTTCATATGAAAGGCTGAAGCGATCGGTAACGAGGAAAGTTCCACATCTTCTGGGAAGGAGATGCAGTCATTGAGGTATCGACTACCTACGTCGTTAGATCTGTTGTATTTCACAATATTCGATGTTTGTGACGACGGAGATGTGGAAATAATGGTCGATACCCATACGCAGTATTTTATGGGATGACCCCTAGAGCTCTTTGTAACATTTTCTGAACGTAATGTCGGATTGAAAAGCGTTGTGCCAAACTGTGTACGAGCAAATCTTGATTTCGACCCAAATGCTCATAGTCCAACATCAAGCTTGCGACAAGACTTCAACTTACCAAGTACGAGCAATGACCAGGCTTCATCGTGTTCTACCTCGAGGCCAAGACATTCTTCCTTAGGCAGGTTTGATTTTGCCTGAACATGCCACCAACCCAGTACTCAACGTACAATCCATACAGTACAGGTGTAGGGCTGTCATCATCTGTGGGATTGTCACACCTTAAAGAGTTTAACCCGTTTGGTGACCTTTCTTTCAGACGACACTCAACTTATATCCCCACTGAGAAAAACGTAGATGATTTCTTATCCGAACAACACTCAACTTATATCTTGGGCGTAGAGCCGTCATCATCAATGTGGCCGTCATACCGTGAAGAGTTTTACCAGTTTGGTGACTTCTCTTCCGAATGTCACTCAACTTATATCCTTAGTGAGGAAAACGTAGTTGATTTCTCATTGATATGGAGATATTCATGCGCTGCTGATGTCAACCTAGATATTGGACGTTGGCCTCGTCACCAAACTCGTGATCGGGTTCCGGTTGTAGAACCTAGCAGCGTACATATTGTTGATGAATCAAAACTATACAATTTTGATGAGGATAATTCTGATAAGGAACCACTAAGGGAGCTCGGGCCCGAAGGTGACGAGATGAGTTTATTTTCAGAAAAAACATTTGACCTTGATGAGCCTGTAAGTTTCGAAGATGATGCAGCCACTATTTCGGAGGATGTTGCGGAAGAAGAACCTATGGAAACTATTGCCCTAGACAATTTTATTGGAACTCGTATTAGCGTTGCGTATTATGGCCCACCATCCCACTTTACAACAGTTGATAAGGAATGATTCTACGCTACAGAATTTTGAGAATTCCCACAGTTGGAGCAGTTCAACGAACGAAATAACGGTAAACTATATATGTTGGGATGGTCTTCAAGACTAAGAAACTAGCAGAGGCTGCCATCAAATATTATAACGTACGCAACTCAGTTACGACCACCATCGGGAAAACTGAAGCCGACAAATATATTGATGAAGGCCCCCACAAGTACGACGGATGTAACTGGAGGGTCTGGGCATCACATTTGAAAATGATGAACAACCCATGGCAAATAACGAGATACGAAAAACCTCATACATGATCCGTGGCAAGCCTTAATCAAGACCATCATAACTTGGATGTGCACGTGCTCTCTGATCATATACTTCCACTTGTGAAAGTAAATCATCGCGTATCTGTGCCAGTATGTATAGCCTCAATAAAGAAAAAAATTCACGTACACGGTGTTGGAGTATGCCCAAAGACCAATTATAAGATGGTTGTAAAAGACATACTTATTTTATCTTGTTCATTAATAAGAAGCCATTATTATCATTTCAGTCTTATTCTGTGTATCTATAAATAAACTGAATTATAATAAAGTCCTTAGAATAATATAGTTATTCTTGAATGTCCTTAGTCAAGAATTATTATGGGCTTTGACAACAATAATGTATTAAGACTAATATGTAGTTGATTGATGACAAAGTGTTGTCATTGACATAGAGATGTCAAAATCAATACATAAGTATGTGTTAGGGAACGACATACTAGACTGACCCGCTATGAGAATGTTTCTTGGATTATTATATGACAGTCACAATATTGCTCATGGTGATAACTACATGTATAATCCTCAGACTTGAGATCATCATTATTTCAACATCGTGAGTGACATATTTTGATACGGCCAAACGTGTGTCGTAACTGACTACACTATAAAGACTGATATTGGATATGTCCTAATCTATGTAGCGAAATATGGTTGATCAATATAAGATTTGTCCCTCCTACATAATAGGAGTAATATCATAAGCCACTTGATTGAGTGAGACTAAAAAATGCATGGCCATGCTCGAATAAATTGATATGGGATATCATAGTTATTCGTTTATAATAGTCTACTCAATATATCAAGAAACATTAGATGAACTATACAAGTGTGACTAATCCATGACTTGTGTCCGATCTAGATGTGAGGACAAAAGGATGAAATACATAAAAGAAGTTAATCACGAAAAAAGGTTAAATCGAACAACGATTTCATATAACTTAGGTAGTAATGATGTATTGCTAGATGCCACTCATTGCTTATAATATTAGAATTGTTATGGATATTACTGCTAAAGTTACATGAACCTACAAGGGTCACACCCTATGAATGAAACGAACAAATATCGACTAAATATCAACTGTACAAACTTGTTGTACACGTAATTAGTGAGAAACCGAAATTGTTATAATTATTGTAATTATGGATAATTTTGTTTATATATATATGTTAATATTTGATAAGTTATTGTAATTATCAAATACTATTTAATATATATATCTCTAAAAGAAACCTAATTAAAGTAGAATCAGATTCTACATATTTAATTATATTCAGTTAAATATATTATTTATTTAAAGAATCCAAATTTAATTAGAATTAAGTTTTTAAATGATATACAAAGGCATAAGGTCTAGCAGCTAACACATGTTTTTCGAAAATCCTCTCTAACAGTTAGGGAAGAGAAAAATTGTTCGTTTTATTCAGGTGGACTGCGTAGAGGTCGGAACGCTACTGTGACGACTCAGATTTGATTTGGATTCTCCTATACTCATTGCGAAATTCTGGATTACTTGAGGTAATGTTTTAATCCTTTATCACCCCGAATTCGTCCCTTGTACATGGATCACTGGTGGATTACGCTGGATAATTTTTCCGCTGCGTCATGGGTGTACCAAAATTTCTTAACTTGTATTTGCACGTGTTCTCTGATCATATCCTTCCACTTGTGAAAGCAAATCCACGCGTATCTATGCCGGTATGTATAGCCTCAATAAAGAAAAAAAAAATCACGTACACGGTTAAATATGATAAGGCGTGGTTTGCAAGATATCGTGCCATCCAACAACTGTATGGCCAGTGGGAGGAATCCTACAACGAGTTACGAACGTGATGCAGAAATACAACCTAGGAACGGTTGTGCAACTAGGAATTTTTCCATTTTTTGGACATTTTTGCAATGCGTTAAGGCATTCGGCCACTACAAGCCGATGCTGCAGATCGACGGCACATTCTTGTACGTGAGATACACCCAAATTTTACTACTGGCAGTTGTACAAGAAGGCAACAGGAAATACATTCTGGTAGCGTTTGTAATTGTTGAAAATGAAGATATCCCTTCGTGGACATTTTTTCTCACAAAACTGCGCACCCACGTCTTACGTCAGGTCCTACGGACAAGAAAATAGAGATATGTATTATTTCAGACAGACGCAGGGATTTAGGGATCAATCCAACATTTGGGACCGTCTTGGGAACCTCCGACTATTCATTAGAGGTACTATCTGAGGCACATTGCCGCAAATTACTACCAAAAGTATAAAAATAATGATGAGCGTATAATGGTTCTTCGCATGGGTATGCCATCCACTATCGTTTCGTTTTAATTACCATTGTTTTTATTATTATTATTTCTCGTTAGCTATTCCATCTGTTATTGAATAGGCAACGCACACAGGGTACACAAGGTTGAGGAGCTGCATCAAGAGTTGAGCACAAGAATCCAGCTGGATATGGCTATCTTGTTGATATCCCATTGGAGAAATGGCTTCGATGTTATGATGGGGGTAGCCGATATGGTCACATGACGACGAACTTGGTTGAGGCAATCAATTCATCTCTGAAGGGAACACATCATTTGCCTATCGCATCCGTTGTGAATGCGGCATATTATAGATTGGGTACCTTTTTTGCAACCATCGGAAAACAAGCTACGAATTGGATGGTAGGTGGCCACAGGTTCCATCCAGATCTTCATCAAGAATTTCAAATATACCGTCAGCACACAAATGCGATAAGTGTCATATCCTTCTTTCGGTACGAAAATCGCTTTACGGTTACTAAATTTTCATGACCACTGGAAAGAATTGTGCAGCACGACTACGTTGTTAATCTACAAGAGATAAGATACGATTGTGGAGTTTTCCAAACATTCAAGTACCCATGCGTACACGTCTTTGCTGCATGTGCATCCGTTCATTTGGACGCAATGACACTTGTTGATTCTGTATACCGACTTGAAAACGTTTTCAAGGTATACCGATATGAGTTTCCTCCCATAAAAAATGACTATGATAGTGTTGTGGTCGATAATAAACCTATGATACGACCAAATGAACGTTTGCGATGCAACAAAAAAGGTCGCCCAAACTCAAGTAGGATTCACTATGCCGAGGATATGGTTCCTAGAGAACGGACTGGCCAACCTAAGTTGTGCAACAATTGTAGGAACCCTGGACACGACATCAGAAAATGTCCGTATAGGACCCGCCTCAAATAAACTAACTATAATTGTAAGTCCAATGTTTTAATCATAAATAACATTATCAACCTTCCAAGATACGTTACCTCGACAACATCGTAAACATGTGTTCTCCTCGTAAACATGTGTTCTCGTATTCCTACGTAAAAGTTAAATAACAAACAAAAACCAGAACATACCAAAAAAGCGACTAAAACATGACTACCGACCCATGTTTCCATTTTATTCGTGCAAACGAATGCACCAAGATAGCATTTTTAACACGATTTTCACACCCGTTACGATGTCTTATACGCGCAGATTGTTGCACCATTATAAACATGTGTTATTGTACTTCAACGTGAAAGTTAAATAACAATAAAAAAACTGCAAAAATACCACAAAATCAACTCAAACATCACTACCGACCCATGTTTCCATTTTCTTCATGCAAAGGAACATGGAAATATAGCATTTTTAACGCGATTTATACACCGCTTCGGCTGCCTTATACACGCTGATTTTCACATCATTTTCAAGAGATGTATCACTACTAAGAGGTACAAGTCCAAAACTAAGAAAAATTATCATATTTGCCCATGAAATTTAACCACGAATAAAGCCTATCGAGCATTGTTTAAACAACAGGATCACGAAGAACTTGCGTGCAGGACAGAGTTCAACCAAGTATCGCGATATATTCGCGCCTCTCCGTTTCAAATTCTCGCGAAACTCACGCCCTACAAGATGCGAGGTCCTTGATTTTTTCTCTCAAAATTAACGGATAACAAAAACCACGTCGGACTGAAAACCGCATCCTCCTAGATGCGAGTTTGAAAAACGCGTTTTGTAGGACGCGAGTTATCTTTACGTAGGCCGAATGGGGGAATTTTTCAAATATTTTTTAAAGGAGGTTATTTGTCCAAATAATTTCCCAAAGGGGAATATTTAGCCAAATACCTCTAGAAAGAAAATCTAAATAAAGTACACGCGATAGGCTTTGAGGATAGAAGAATAATTCCATTTGCAAAACATGTAGAATGTACTTTTTTATGGACAAATCACAAATCTAATGAAGAATTTAAATAAATTCGTCTATGATTGTAATTGTATCTTCTTGGAATAATGTCATCTCTAATTTTTGAAGTAGATATTTTAAAATATAATATATTTTATCATTATAAATATTTATTAAATAAAATTTTCATTGTTTAATGAGTATGTCATGAAAGTTAATTTATTGATATTTAAAGAGGATATATTTTAAAATATTTTGTTTACTTACAAAATTCAATTCAGATAAAAAAAATTGATTTTTTATTCTACTCATTAAAAATTTATAACTTCTCAACTTGATTAACTCGGATTTTTTGACTTGATTTGATCAAATACTTACCTCAATTATACAATAATTTATGAAAAAATAAAATAAATTTATTGTTTAGCTAATGATGAGTAAGAATTTATTTTTCAAATTATTTTAAAGGTTAATAATTTAATGTTGTGAGTTTGTATATAAAAATCATACAAATAAATTAAATTAATAATTTATTATCCATAAAAATCCAACGACCATCCTTGAAATTTCCATGTGTCCATCTAACTAAACACATACAATAGATTATAGATCAAAGATTAAATGATCCTTACTTGAACATCGGTGATCACACATAAAATGATTATATACCAATATGTTGACCCGATCAAACTCAAATATAATTTAAATAGCTTAACATATGTATTTTATTTAACTTTACTTATATTTTAGTAAATATATGAATTATTGATCGACTAATCCAGATTAGTTACAATATAAGTTTATTATAGGACAATTTTTCTAATTCAATTTGCTTCATTCGCAACGTCAACATTTGAACATTTAACTTGGTTTAATGAATCTAGCTCTTCATCTTACTAACCAAATTTAATTTTATTAGTAAATAAACATTCATATGCAATTATATTTGTATGATTTATTATTACTATAAAATAAGTGTCAAAACTATGTCTATTTTTTTTATAATAGGTGCCTAAAATACTTTTTTGGTTAAAATAGGTGTCTAAAGTTTCATTTTTAGCTGAAATAAGTGCCAAAATTTTCATTTTTAGTTGAAATAAATGTGAAAGTAGGTGCATTAGTTGACTTTAAAACAAGCCAAAAATGAAATTTTTGTCACCTATTTCAGCCAAAAAATATTTTAGGTATATTTTTCGGCCAAAAATAAAACTTTAGTCACATATTTTGATCAAAAATACTTTAGACACCTATTGTAAAAAAGAGAAAGAAAAACATAGGTTGTACATTTATTTTGTAGTTAAGCCTTGTTAGTTTATATAAAGTGTTAATTGCACCACACATTTTTAAACTATAACTCTCATTTTAAATTGATCCATACATTTTTTAATATTATAGCTTCACCCTTAAACTATGACTCATTCAAAATTAGTCCTCAAACATTTGAACATTCAAATTTTATCCTCAAATCGCAACCCTTATTCTAAATTAACCCCAAAACTTATGAACATTTCAATTTCGTCCCAAATCATTGATATATTCTAATCATGTCTATTGTTGATAAATCGTTAAAAATTGTTCACTGTTATATAATCATTAATTTTTTTATCTAATAATATGATGATGAGACATAAATAAAAATTAAAACTACATACATTGATACATTTGAGATGAAATTGGAATATTTAAAATTTTGATGTCCATGTTAAAATAAAGGCATAAAGTCAAAAAGTACCTGTAACGTTTGAGTGAAGAGTCACTTTGACACCTATTTTTTTGGAACAATTCAACCTTCAATGTTTCATTTTGGGTCAAATGGGCCTTCTACGGATGAAAATTGTTAAAAATCTGGCGGTAAACAGTTTAAAATGACTGTAAAGAATGATAAGTCAACAAAAAATTATTTTATATATTTCATATAATTTTATAAAATTATTTTTTGACTGATGTAACGTTTTTTCGAGTCAACACATTTGTCTATATGGTATTGTTATGTTAGTGTGCACTGTCATATAAGTTTGTCTCGTCATTTCAAGCTATTTACCGTCAGTTAAATGACAGTTTTCATCCGCAAGAAGGCCATTTTGAGCTAAAATAAAACGTTGAGTGTTGAATTGCTTCAAAAAAACAAAAGCTAAAATTACTAATTAATTAATTATTAAAAGTATATTTTAACTTTATACTTAAAATAAAAGTCATAATTTAAAGACTAATTTAAAATAGAAGTGGCATTTTAAGAATTTGGGACACAATTATTAACTAATTTAAATAAAAGTAATTTGAAAGAAAGAAAAAAGTCCACCAATGAAGGGTCAGATTCGTATGGTTTAATGAATAGGATACGGATGCCTTTTTGGTAAAAAATCAAGGGTATTTAAGGAAAATACAATTTCCTTACATTTCAATAGCCAAAGAAAACCTGCCAGGTCAGCCTGCTCTTCGTATTATCCGTAAGAATGGTTACTTTTTTGGAAAATTTAACCATAATGTAATTGTAATACAAGGTGAATTTAGGTTGCATTTCTAAGCAATTTGACCTAAATAAATTATTACACAAACTTTTTTGTTGTTGACGAAAATAACCTCACCTTTAATTTTTAGTGATTTTTATTCCCTCTAAAACACCCAAAATAACGCCATTTCCTTTTTTATATTTCGCTTTTTTTTTTAAATTTGTTAGTCCACTTATATATTGTACTTTTATTCGATGAGAAGCTGTTCATGTTCTGAGAATTTCCCCCTTATAGCTTTAAAAAACACCAAAATATATATATATATATATAACTTATTTAATATTCTTTTTTTTTTTAATTTTGTTTCCATTTTTTGAAGGTATATATCTCGAAGAAGGACCCGGTTCTTCTTTTCTTCATAGTAGATCTGTATAAATCTCTTATTTTTATTAGTTACTGGGAGCTAAGATGGATTTTTGAACTGGTAATTCTCTTTTCTTGTATTTTAGTTTTAGATTAAGTTTATTATTATGTTACTTAAATTGAAACTTTGTTTTTGATTTGATATACCTATGTTGTGTGTTTTAGCTGTTTCCTTTTTAATTTTGATTTGTACAGAATCAGATCTCTTATCTACTGTCAGTGATCTTTTATATTATCTTTTTTTAAGTTATTTTAGTTTGCTAGTTATCACTATTGGAAGATCTGTATGAGTTTTTTTTTTTAATTTAACTTTACTGATATTTATGCTTTTGATTAGTTGAATGAAGTTAGTAAAGAATACGGAACTTTAATTTTTAATTAAACACTATGTTTTTGTTGTTAGTAAAATATGTGGTAATTTTATTTTATTTTATTTTCTTATGATGATCCATCATTTTTTTTAAATGTATTGATATTAATTTCACTCTTTTTTCTCTCTTCTAAATCTATATTTAATTTTTCACTATTTTTTGGTTGACATGTTTTTGATAAACACCGACTTGGTTGCCTTTGCTCAGTTGCTGTTGTTTTCTTAGAGAATCCCGACTCCCGATTGGATTTATCAATTTATTCTGTTCTAATTTATTTTGGATTTTCCGCCCGAATAATATCTTATGGAATATTTGATCATACATATGAAGCTAACCTTTGTCCAGATGTTGATTCTAATGGATGCTTATTATTATTATTATTATTTTAATCTCAGCTGGATTCTTATCAAATGAAAGTATGTGCTGTGGATGGGAGCGGTTAAACACGAAGCCGACTCTGATAACATCAAATACTTCTTTTGAAGATAGCAGACATCCTAGTGTAGATATGAATCATTTAACTGTAGTGACTGAAGATACTTTTGCAAGTTTGCTTGAGCTTGCTGCTAATAATGATGTTGAGGGCTTTAAACGATCTATTGAGCACGATCCTTCCGGTGTTGATGAGGTTGGATTGTGGTATGGTCGTCAGAAACGCTCGAAACTGATGGTCAATGAGGAGAGAACTCCGTTGATGATTGCTTCTACGTACGGTAGCATTGATGTTATTAAGCTGATCCTTTCTTTTTCGGATGCTGATGTTAACCGCGTGTGCGGCCGTGACAAAAGCACTGCCCTTCATTGTGCTGCCTCCGGTGGGGCTGTTAATGTTATCAATGTTGTGAAGCTGCTTTTAGCTGCTGGTGCCAATGTAAATGTGGTTGATGTCAATGGTCATCTGCCTGTTGATGTTATCGTTGTTCCTCCGAAGCTTCGAGACATGGAATTAACTCTTGAAGAACTCCTTGCTACTGAGAGTTCCAGTTTCATTTTGAGTTCAAGTGTGACAGCCATAGAAAATTCCGACTCCCCTCCTCTATTGCCTTTGCAGGAAAACGGATCATTGTCATCTTGTTCGGATTCCCCAAGGAAGTCTGGGCCTAGTGATGCTGCTATTTCTTCGGCATCAGAGAAGAAAGAATACCCGATTGATCCATCTTTTCCGGACATCAAGAACAGCATCTATTCAACAGATGAATTTAGGATGTATTCATTCAAGGTGCGGCCTTGTTCACGTGCCTACTCCCACGATTGGACTGAGTGCCCATTTGTTCACCCCGGGGAGAATGCTCGAAGAAGGGATCCTAGGAAGTTCCATTACAGTTGTGTTCCTTGCCCTGATTTTCGCAAGGGAGCATGTAGGCGAGGAGATATGTGCGAATATGCCCATGGTGTTTTTGAATGCTGGCTACACCCTGCTCAGTATCGGACCCGGCTGTGCAAGGATGGCACTACTTGTGATAGGAGAGTCTGCTTCTTTGCTCATATACCTGAGGAACTCCGACCTCTGTACGTCTCCACTGGTTCGGCTGTTCCATCTCCTCGATCAAGTACTTCCGGTGCTACAGCTATGGATTTTGCTGCTGCGATGAGTCTCTTGCCTGGATCACCTTCATCTGTATCAGTTATGTCTCCGTCACCGTTTACTCCGCCCATGTCGCCCTCCATGAACGGCGTGTCTCATACTAATGTTGGCTGGCCACAACCTAATGTTCCAGCCCTGCATCTTCCTGGAAGCAACCTTCAATCTAGTCGACTGCGATCTTCTCTTAATGCAAGAGACATTGAAGCTGAAGACTTCAACTTGCTGCCTGATTTTGATGTGCAGCAACATCAGCTGATGAATGAATTATCTGGCCTTTCTCAGCCATCGATGAGTTCAAGTTCTTTTAACCGATCTGGTCGAATGAAGCCCCTGACTCCATTGAACGTCAATGATCTCTTTTCTGCTGAGAGCTCATCTCCACGGTACTCGGATCAAGCGTTGGGTGCTGCTGTTTTCTCTCCGACCCATAAGTCCACCGCTCTCAATCAATTTCAGCAACAGCAAAACATGCTATCACCTATAAATACGAATTTTTCTCCTAAAAATATTGAGCATCCTCTCTTGCAGGCTTCTCTATCCGGTAGGATGTCTCCTCGAATTCTTGAACCTATCTCACCGATGAGCTCACGGGTTTCGTTGTTAGCTCAACTGGAGAAGCAGCAAGAATTTCGTAGCCTAAGCTCTAGGGAGCTCGGCTCCGGCTCGGCTGCCATTGTTGGTTCCCCGGTTAATTCATGGTCAAAATGGGGATCCTCCAATGGGAAGCCGGACTGGGCTGTAAATGCCAATGGGTTAGGCAAGCACCGCAGGTCCTCCTCATTTGAGCTTGGTAATGGAGACGAGCCCGATTTATCATGGGTTCAATCCCTTGTAAAAGAATCTCCCAGTGAGAATAAAGACGAAGTAGCAGCACCGGTATCAGGTGACGGTTCTAGCATGACCTCAGATCTGGTCGATAATACTTTGTTGGGTGCTTGGCTCGAGCAAATGCAGCTCGATCAACTTGTGGCTCAGCAGAACTGAAATCGGTTTCGTGGAGCCCTCACAAAGTAGAGACAACAAAAACGGTTTTGGTGAATAACATTTGTATTATTTTTGGGATTCTGCTGGTGATTGAATGCAGAAAGAAAGGCAAAGAAGGTGAAGGCAAAGAGATTGAGGTCAGTTTTACAATGGAAACTTCAAATTTCACCAATTATTTATATTATCATTACAACAAAACAATTAGAACAGGTTGGGGATATTCTACCATGTTTAAGGAACTTATGAGCAGGTTTAGGTGTTTTTTCTTCTTCAAATATGTCTAAATTAGATTTGCATTGCTGCTATCTCAAAATTTATGATCCTTTGATGGTGTAAACATTCAACTAAACTTTGTTGCTTGATTCGTATTCTCATAGCTTCATTGCTACATATTATTCTTTAATTTGATATATGAGTATTATTGTCCATTTTTACTACTTTTATTGCATGTAGCGAGGAATAGTATTTCCTACATTTCCCCTCAAGTTGCAACTTTTTATGTTACATACTCTTTAATTTGATAAAATAATGGTAACTTGCAAAAATAAAATGAAAAAAAGGAATAATATTCTTTTGCATGATGGAAAAGAGTTCTTTATGAAATCTAAAAAAAATATTTTATTGTCTGAAAAATATATAAAAGCCATTTTATTTTTTAAATAATGATATAATCTATATTAGTGTAAAAGAGTGTTGTTACTCTTAAATGATCCGTGTTTAAGTAATTGTTTTCGGTGTGTGCGGTTCCATAATTGCATCAGACAATTTTAAAAAATATTCAGGAACTGAAAAATTATACTATAAAACAATGAACACAAATTTTGAATATAGCACCGTTGCGATATAATATAATGGAATTTGCACTAATATATATATACACGCGCGTGTGTGAGAGAGAGAGCTGTAAAATATACCAAATCAGCAACAACATAAAAATGTTGTAAATAAAGTAAAGAGCAAAAATAAAATAGATGAACAAGAACAAGATGAAAGAAAGAGAAATTTATATTATATTTTTAATATAGGTTTGTGTATAATACTTTCTCTAAACTTTATATTTATAGGCATAAGATGAAAATCTTAATTCCAATGAGTATTAAACCCAAATAATAAAGTACATTAAAGTCTCATTTAATATATGGATATTCACTATAAATAAAGATATTCATAACACTCCCTCTTAGATATCCATGAAGATAATGTGTCTCGTTAAAACCTTACTAAGGTAAAAACCCTGTGAGAAAAAAATTCTTAGTGAAGAAAAAAAAGTACACACATCTTTTATACGCATAACATGTTGCCTCATTAAAAACCTTACCAGGAAAACCCATTGGACAAAACCTCGGTTAAGGAAAAAAGAGTGCAACTCGTATTTAGCCCCTCATGAAAATATCACATAAGATCTTTGAATCTTCATAATTTAATCTTTAATATAATCTTCAAATGTTGAAGTAGACTATGCACTGGTGAATATATCTTTCAAATTACTACTTGAAAGGATTCATCGAATATTATTCTTCTGAAGATCATGAGGGACGAAACTCTGAAGAAATATGTTTCGTTTTATCACATTTGATGTATCCACCTTGAGATATAAATTTTGCATTATCTCTACACAAGATAGCTTGCATCTTATCTTGTGAAAGCAATTCACATATCTTCAAGATATATTTAGCCAAATAAATATTTCGGCTTTCCCTCGTACATAAAAATTATTTACATGATCTAAAGATGCATCAAGTTTTGAAAGATCTAAAGGTAATGGTCTCGTACCACTTAAATAGTATTTTTGGACCAATTAAGATATGATGCTTTCAGATCAATTAATATATATATATATGGTGCTTTTGGACCAAGAATATCATCACCCTTTTCTCGAGGGCAGAATGGGTCTTTGTTTACATTAAGAGACCTAGCAACCATAAGGGTGATCAACGAATATGCGTTTTGCATGTAAAGTCTCTTTAAACATTTTTCTGTGTATGTCGATTGATGCACAAGGATTCCATTGTTAAGGAGATCTCTTCACGATTCTCAAAGATATTCAAATCATCAACATACACAACAACAACAAAGACAAATCTAGAGTTAAACCTCTTAATAAAAATGCTCGAGGAAATTGAATCATTCTTATAGCCTTCCGCTAATAAGTATTCATTCAGGCGATTATACAATATGCGGCTAATTTGTTTAATCCATAAATAGATAAGTTCAATTTGATTGAATAGTGTTCTCGAAAAGTTGAATTAACTGCTTCTACAGTCTAAATCCTTCCAGAAGTTTTATGTAAATGTTATTATCAAGAGGCTCATACAAATATGATGTAACAACATTCATTAGGCGGAAACTAAGTCTTTTATTGCTAGACTAATAAAAATCTTTTGCATCCACCAACTAGGAGTATGTTTCCTCATAATTGATTCTAGGTCTTTGTGAGAATTCTTGTGCAATCAAACGAGTTTTATATCTCACAATTTCGTTTTTTTTATTTCTCTTTCTCACAAAAATTCTTTTATATCTACGGGCTTTACACCTTCTGGTGTATGAACTATAGGCCCAAATACTTCTCCTTTCGAAAGATATTTTAGTTTCACCTCAATTGTCTCTCTATTTTGGTCAATCATTTCTTTGTTTACATTGTCCAATTGACAATAGTTCATGATCCACATCAAAATCTCTAGTGCTATATTACATGCAAATGTATTATCGACGTCGAGTTGATTTTTGGTTCCACTTATTACCAGACATGACATAATCTATTGAGATTTTTTTTATTATCAGGTACCTGAGTCATTTCAATGTCTCTGTTGGAGACCTTTTAATATCTTCTAGAGATTTTCTTAATACGTTGATTCCTCGATCAGATCATCATAAAATATAGCTCCTTTTATTTTTCGAGGATTTTTATCTTTGGAACCTACTTGTCTACCACGCTACAGGCGTAAGTTAGACTCGTTAGCAACTAGAGTTTGTCCTTCTGGGACATCAAATTTAATCGAAGCATTCATAGATGGTATATGTGACTTAGTCACTCTTTTAGGGTCAGCAAAACCATCTGGCAATTGATTTGCTAAGTTTTGTACATGAATTATCCTTTAAACTTCCAGTTCACATTGACATTGTTGAGTACGTGGATCAAAATAGGATAATGATAATTCATTCCAATATATTTCTTTTTCCAGCTGTGTATTTTCTCCCCTAATGTTGAGAAAACCGACTCATTAAAATGATAGTCAGTAAATCGAGTTGTAAATAAATTCCCCATATGAAGCTTGGGATATTTAATTATCGAAGGGGATTCAAATTCGAAATATATTCCCAACCTCCTTTGATGACTCATCTTTGTGCGTTGTGGTGGAGCAATTAGAACATATATCGCACACCCAAAAATTCTAAGATGAGAACTATTTGGTTCTTGACCAAAAACCATATGTAATGGGGAGAACTTATGATAATTTATTGGCTTCATGCAAATTAGTGATGTTGCATATAAAATAGCATGTCACCAGCATTATCAAGACGAATTGTCTTTATATGGTAATCTGGAAAATGTGCTCATAATTTTATCAACTGAGCAAGTAACCTCGCGAACGCCACGTTGCGGATTGATAACAAGGATACATATGACCATCTAGTCGATGCATCGATTAAAACTGTAAAATATCTAGATGATCTGTAAGAAAAGTGTATAGGCCCACATATATCACCCTGTATCTGCTCCAAAAAATTAACAAATTCACAATCTATCTTAACCGGTGATGGTCGAATAATTAGTTTGCCTTGAGAGCAAGCATCACATAAAAGAAACATTATTTCGAAGAATCTGTCAATTCTTCAATCAATGACCACATGAAGTGTCAATAAATTTTCGCATCATAATTGAACTGAAATGGCCTAATTGGTCATGCCAAATAATAAAATTATCAGTAAACTTTTGGTTTACAGTAGCATGAGCTTCAATTTTGTACTAATTCGTGTGTAGTACAATCTAGATGTCAATGTATGTAATTTTGTCAAAATTTTCTTATTATCTTGAGTTATACTCGTAATATGGATACAATCAACATCCCATTGACTAATAGCCTCACTATGATATTCATTTATGTGAATATCTTTAAAATTCAATAAGTCTCTTTTTGACATTGACGAGTATAACACATTGTGAATATGGAATTGAGTTCCATTTGGCAATAATATATTTGCTCTTCCGGAGCCTTTTATGATATTAGTACTTCTGGATATAGTACTTACATTATTATCTTACATTGTTAAATGGGAAAATATGCATAATTATGTACCTTTCAATATGTGATTTGTTCCATTCACTTTAGGGAATGGAAAATATGTGTTTTGTACCATTCACTTCGGGGAATGAAACATATTAAATATAGCACATATCAAATCAATTATCTATAAAAATAATATCACAAGAACTTATTACTCTTCCGGAGCATTGATTTTTTAGTACTTTGAGATATAGTACTCACATTTTTCCCTTGCATTTAAATGGGAAAATAGTTCTTATGCTTAAGTTTAGTATGAATACTTACACTGTCTGCTAAGCATAAATCGCCACAATTCATTGCATATTTTATTCCAAAAGTAATCATATTCTTCAGAGAATAATATGTAAAACAAATTAACATAAAGCAAAATAAATAGATATTTTAATATATGAAATAAAAACAAATAAATAATATGTAAAATAAATTAACATAAAGTAAAATAAATTAAAATATTAATAATTTCTTTTAGATATTATAAGGAAATGAGATAAATGGCAAATTATTCCCTTCAAGGGTTATGAGGAAATCAACAATATCCAATTGAGTTGGACCAACAACGCCATAATTATTTTCGTCATTTTCATAAACAAAATTTATTTATATTTTCGTTTCTTTATCATTCATGATTGTGGATAAAGGTCCATAATGCTTCGGTGATTGACAAGTACGAGATCAATGGTTTGTACCATCGCATTGATAACAAAAAAATTTAATATGATCTCTGTCATTCTTGTCATCCTTATAATCCCACTTCTGGTGGGTATAAGTATTCTTAAAATGACCATAATGTCTATGTCCATAGTCTTGACCATGACCACGACCACAACTACTAAAGTGGCATTTATTATAAAATTTTACATTCACTTCAGGGAATGGAGTGGAGCCAGAGGGCCTTTAAAACATTTTTCACGATATTGTGTTTGAGGACAACATTATTTGCATGAAAAGTAGAGTATGTTTTTTTCTTAACATATCCTCATCAGTAATATTTTGACCACATAACTTCAATTGTGAAGTAATTCGAAACATAGCAGAATTATACTCGCTTACTGATTTAGAATCTTGCAATTTCAGATGCAACCAACCATATTGAGCTTTAGGTAGAATAACAATTTTTTGATGATCATATCGTTCCTTTAGATTATTCCAAAGAATAAGAGGATCTTTCTACGTTAAATATTCATATTTCAACCCCTCATGGAGGTGACATCGAAGAAGTATAATGGCTCTGGCCTTATTTTGAGCAGATTATTCTAAAGATTAATCATCGTACGCGACATTGTTAAATCAGTTCACAAGGTCCTTTAAAAACCTTATTTGAGACCAATAGCCTCGTAGAACGAGATGTCCAAACAATATACTTGGATTAAACCAACAGAACAGAGAACATAAATTACCATAATTTATAACAGTCTTCTTGTAGATCATAAATCACCATAATTTATTGCATTTAAAAATCCTAATTTAAAGAATAAAAATAAAAGTAGAGTTTACCGATAATGATTTTTCTCTCGAGGACGATGGAGACATAGCAAATGACCGAGACAACTTCTCATAATCCTTTTTTATAATGTCTTTTTCCAAGTCATTTAAAGATATCATGTAAAACTCAAAATATAGTTAAAAATATCAACTTTAATCAATAAAATAACATAAATAAATATTGATCTTTAATTATGAGGATATATTAATAAGTATATGACATAATTTTCTTACCCCATAATTAAACCCTTCTACTTCGAGAAGCATTGGTCCAGAGTTGAGAGTAAGGGAAGCCTTATCCCCATAATGTCGTACAACCCTTTGCAATGTAAGAACCAAAATTTTCTTTTTTTTTTCTTCTAGTAAAATACTCAAAAAATTCTTGTTTCTTTTGCATTACTATTGCGAACCCGAACATGCAAAGTCTATATTATTTATAGACGTTGCTGCTACGAGGGAAAAATCAATTTGAGAGAAAAATAAATTCTAGAGAAAGTCACAGATAATTAAGGGTGATTGGTCAAATATTCAAAATATTAGAACGAAATAATAATAGAACAATATATTAAAATACATTGACCTCAATATAAGAGTGGTTAATCAATCTTTATATCGATATACAAATAAACAAAACATACCAGAATTTCCAAGTTAAGTTGAATATATAGTAGATGCAATCATCAATATCTTGTTGAAATCTTTTTCGAGAATTGCCGATAAGAACCACGTTTATTGAGCGAGATCGTGCTGATAACGTGTTGTGAATAAAGTAAAGAGCAAGAATAAAATAGATGAACAATAACAAGATGAGAGAAAGAGATAGATTTATATTATATTCTCAATGTAGGGTTGTGTACAATGCTTTCTCTAAACTCTATATTTATAAGCATAAGATGAAAATCCTAAATTCAATGGGTATTAAACCCTAATAATAAAGTATATTAAAGTATCATTTAATATATGGATATCCACTATAAATAAAGATATTCATAACATAATTGTTTATTTTCAATGTTTTAGTTATTCACTAATTTCTTTTTGTGTAATCTTTATATTCGATGTATTAGTCAAATAATTTGGATTAAGCAATCCATAAGTTTATTATGGAGTGATCATATCATTTCAGTTTATTCTACTCACAACATTAAAATTTAAACCTTCAATCTTAATGTAATTAGTATTTCATCTCGTTAGACCAATTAATAATTGATCTTAAATTTGCAATAATGTTTGAAAGTAAAAATACATTTAATAAATACAAAATTTAGAACTTACATATATTTGTTTTAATCTTTTGACAGTGCACAAACACTTTGCAGACAAAGCTGACTGAATACGGATTTCATAGGATGAACATCATCTTTCCCACTAAGACGACCACTCGTTGAGTTCTTCTTTTCGTACTTTTAATTTTACATTTAAAATTAATAAAACATAATATTAATTTTGATATAATTTGACATATTTTTATGGGTAAAATTTTGATACACGTGTAAAATCCTAAATTTCTAACTCTAATCCTAAAAACTAAACCCTAAACTATATACCCTAACCCTTAAATTTTAATCAATAACCTTAAACTCTAAACTATAAAACTTAAACTTCTAACTTTAAACCCCTAACCTCAAAATTAAAAATACTTGTGTAAACTAAAATTTACCTCTTTGTTAATCTTAACTATTAATTTTAACTTATCCTATAATTCAAAAAATATAAAATTTTACCTTGTGTTATTATATCGCCCTCCAAATAAATCCATGAAATTGTTCAAATGCATATTACATCAAACCTCTTATTTTAAGTTTTTTTCTTTAGTGGTGTGGAGTGGTTGAGTTTGTTAGGCATTATGGATTTTAGTTTATAGCAAGTGGAAAAGGAAAACATTAAAGTTTACACGAGCCTTTTAATTTTATGGACTAAAAATTTAAGTTATGGGTTAGGGTTTAAGTTGTAAGGTGTAGAATTTAATGTTTATGGTTAGAATTTAGAGTTTAAGGTTTATGTTTTAAGGTGTTAAGACTAAGGATTTAGGTTTTAAATTTTTATAATTTAAATATAAAGAGTTGTGTAAATTTTTTCTTGTATCAAAATATAACCTAAAATGAAAAAAATACTATTCTTAATGCCAAATTAAGTAATAATGAATGTCATTTAATATACATTATATAAAATTAATTCTGTATATTAATATAAACTAAAATGAAATAATTATTCATTTTTATTGCAACCAATTAAACCACTATAATATACATATGCGTGTCTAATGCATAAAATCCAAAGCTTACTCAGCTAATTTTGTTTGTATATTCATATTGTAATGGCAATGGTGGTTTTGATTGCGAAAGATTTTCCAAATCTTGACGTTATGAACAGAATATTTATTCTTCGGTTAAAATTAAATTTTAGATCGATTAATGGTTAAGAAAATTTTTAAAGTTCGGTTATCGATTAATTCAGTTCGAAATTATTAATTAATTAAATTAATATGTAAAGACTCAATTAATTTTTACTCTAATCACCACGGTACTCGTTAAGATTTCAAGGTCCAACTAATTTTTAACCCTAAAAAATATATAAATTAATTTAACTAAAAAAAACCACAAGCTTCAAAACTTTATTCGATTAATTCGAAAACCGACCAAACTAGTCAAACTTTGTTTTGTTCGGTTAATAGATAAAAAAATGATTCTATTAATGATTTTTTATTAATTTGATTTTAAATTTTCAGTTCGGTGATTGACCAAATTAATTGTTTAAACATTAGTTCTAGATGTATCGGTCTTTTTTGACATGGATACACATAAATAGTACAGGCATCAAATTACACGCACTTCTTTTGCGGAAACACCACACTGTACATCCAATGAAAATTCAGGGACTAACTGTGTCATTAACCCTTAAGAATCTAAAGTATGGGATTTCTCTCTTATTTTTCAATCATACAAGGTGACAAATCACCCTCTTTTTTCATTTTCTATCATGCATGTAATATAATGCAAATAAGAGATATATTATTAATTATTTTATTATCCACATAACCTTGCTTTTAGTCAATTTAGTCATTGAAAGATAATATTCCTCAAAACCCCACATTTTTTAATTAAAAAATAGGAATTAAGGTATAAAATTCAATAATGGAGATATATGTAACAATTAAAGTATTTGAAATAGAAATTAAACAATAAAACTTTAGTTGAATGTTACATCATCTTCATCAAAGGAGCATACATTTTGAAGAAAACAAAATGCACCTAAACCTTCTCAGAATTTCTTCTAAAAACATAAGACACAGATTGTCATCAAGTACTTGTCCTAATTGCTTTGTTGTAATAATAATGATAATAATAAATGGTGAAAATTTAAGTTTCCATTGTAAAACTGACCTCAATCTCTTTGCCCTCACCTCCTTTTCTTCTTTCCTTTTCCTTCAAGGTTGAATCACCAACAGAATCCGAAAACCCGAATAAAAAAATTCGAATGCTGTTTACCAAAACCTTTTCTGTTGTCTCTACCTCAGGAGGGCTGAACGAAACCAGTTCAGTTCTGCTGAGCCACAAGTTGATCGAGCTGCATTTGCTCGAGCCAAGCTCCCAACTCAGCATTATCGACCAGATCCGAGCTCATGCTAGAACCCTCACCCGAAACCGGTGCTGCGATTTTCTCTTTGATCTCAGTGGGAGATTCTTTCACGAGGGATTGAGCCCATGATAAATCGGGCTCGTCTCCATTACATGGATCAAATGAGGAGGACCTGCGATGCTTGCCTAACCCATCGGCCCTGACAGCCCAGTCCAGCTTCTCATTGGAGGATTCCCATTTTGACTCTGAATTAACTGGCCAACCAACAATGGCAGCCGAGCCAGAGCTGAGCTCCCTAGAGCTTAGGCTGCGAAATTCTAGCAGCTTCTCCCGTTGAGCTAACATTGAAAGCCGAGAGCTCATCGGTGAGATAGGTTCGATGTTTCGAGGAGACATTCTACCGGATAGAGAAGCCTGCAATAGAGGATGCTCGGCATTTTTTGGAGAAAAAATTGTATTTATAGGTGACAGCATGTTTTGCTGTTGCTGAAATTGATTGAGAACAGTGGACTTATGGGTCGGGGAGAAAACGGAAGCAGCCAATGCTTGGTCAGAGTACCGAGGGGAGGAGCTCTCAGCAGAAAAGAGATCATCAAGGTTTGATGGGGTCAGGGGTTTCATTCGACCAGATTGGTTAAAAGAACTTGAATTAATAGATGGCTGAGCAAGGCCAGATAACTCATTCATCAGCTGATGTTGCTGCACGTCAAAATCAGGCAGCAAGTGGAAGCCCTTGGCTTGAATGTCTCTCGCATTAAGAGAAGATCGCAGCCGACTAGATTGAAGGTTGTTTCCAGGAAGATGCAGGGCTGGAACATTAGGTTGTGGCCAGCCAACATTAGAATGAGACATGCCATTCATGGAGGGCGACATGGGTGGGGTAAACGGTGATGGAGACATAACTGATACAGACGAAGGTGATCCAGACAAGAGACTCATGGCGGCAACGAAATCCATAGCTGTAGCACCGGAAGTACTTGATCGAGGAGATGGAACAGCAGAACCAGTGGAGACATACAGAGGTCGGAGTTCCTCAGGGGTATGAGCAAAGAAGCAGACTCTCCTATCACAACCAGTACCATCCTTGCACAACCGGGTCCGATACTGAGCAGGGTGTAGCCAGCATTCGAAAACACCATGAGCATATTCGCACATATCTCCGCGCCTACATGCCCCCTTGCGAAAATCAGGGCAAGGAACACAACTGTAATGGAACTTCCTAGGATCCCTTCTTCGAGCATTCTCCCCAGGGTGAACAAATGGGCACTCAGTCCAATCATGGGAGTAGGCACGTGAACAAGGCCGCACCTTGAATGAATACATCCGAAACTCATCAGTTGAATAGATGCTATTCTTGATGTCCGGAATAGATGGATCAATCGGGTATTCTTTTCTCTCTGTCACACAAGAAAAAGGAGCATCACCTGGCCTTGACTTCACCGGGGAATCCGAACCAGATGACATAGACCCATTTTCCTGCAAAGGCAATAGAGGAGGAGAGTCGGAATTTGCTATGGCTGACACCCTTGAATTCAGATCAAAACCAGAACTCTCAGTTGCAAGGAGTTCTTCAAGAGTTAATTTCACATCTCGAAGCTTCGGAGGAACAACGATAACATCAACAGGAAAATGGCCATTCGCATCAACCATATTTACATCAGCACCAGAAGCTAAAAGCAACTTCACAACATCAATAATGTTAACAGCCCCGCCGGATGCAGCACAATGAAGGGCAGTGCTTTTGTCACGGCCACACACTTGGTTAACATCAGCATCCGAAGACGAAAGGATCAGCTTAATAACAACGATGCTACCATACATAGAAGCAACCATCAACGGAGTTCTCTCCTCACTAACCATCTGTTTCGAGCCTTTCTGACGACCATACCACAATCCAACCTCATCAACTCCGGAAGGATCGTGCTCAATAGATCGTTTAAAGCCCTCAACATCATTATTAGCAGCCAGTTCAAGCAAACTTGCAAATGCATCTTCAGTCACTACAGTTAGGTGATTCATATCCGCACTAGAACGTCTGATTTCTTCAATAGAAGTATTCGATGTTATCGGAATCGGCTTCGGGTTTAACCGCTCCCATTCACAGCACATGCTTTCATTTGCAAAGAATCCAACTGAGACAATAAAAAAACACCCATTACAATCAATATATGGGAAAAGGTTAGTTTCATCTATATGATCAAATATTCCATAAGATATTATTCGAAAAGGAAAACACAAAATAAACAGATAAACCCACTTGGGATTCTAAGAAAACAACAGCAAAGGCCAAGTCAATGTTTATCAAGAACATGTCAACCACAACAAATACCAAAAAATTAAACACAGACTTAGAAAAAAAACTAAAATTCATAAAATCAAAAAAATAAATAAACACTGGATATATATTACCATTGAAATTTATAAAGGATCTCGCAACAGATCTTTCAATAGTCATCTCTATCAAACTAAAATAACTTAAAAATAAGAACAATATAAAAGATTCGCTTGCATGTGATCAATCCACTCATTAAAGTAAAAACCAACACTAACTTACCAGTTCAAAAATCCATCGGAATTCCCAGAAATCAATAAAAGGAGAGATTTTTACAAATCTACTCCGGAAAAGAAGAACCGGGTCTTCTTCAAAATTTGAAAATAAAAATCTGAAATATATTATTTTTGGTATTTCTTTTTTTTTTTGAACAAATATTTTTGGTATTTCTTAAGCTACAAGGTTAGAGTTGTAAGAAAATGAAGAGATTCTCTCTGTTTCCTATGTCACTGCTGCATTTTCTTTCATTTGAAAAAATACAAAAATAATGAAAAATAATTTCTTCTTTCTAGATAAAACTATAAAAGGGAGGTGAAGAGGTGGAAATGACGCTATCCCCCCTTAAGCGCTAACCTATCCAATAGTAACGCCTCGTTTTTATTAATAAAAATTATGTCATTAAAAACTAAAGGTGAGGTTATTTTTGTCAACGTAGAAATTTTGTGGATTTTCTGATTTCCAACGTGGCATGAACTTACTGGGTTTCAGTATTTTTAACTATGGAACCTAAGCTTGTGTAATAATTTAACCTTGTCCAAATTTCTTAAAAATCAACCTAAATTCACCTTACGGGGAATACGAAGGAGAGGCTGACCCGGCAGCTTTTCATTGGTTCATAAAACGTGTGTATTTTACATACATACCCTTGATTTATTACCAACAATGCATTATTATCCTATTTGCGAACATATACGCCTCATTAGTGTAGATTAGGAAAAACATGTTTTAGGGTAAACGCAACGAAATTCGGTCGAAGGTTAATTTAATATTATTTTTAAAAAATTATGGTAATTATTTAGTTTAAAATTTAAGTATTTAGTATTTTTATAAAAAAAAAATTAATAAATCACTTATGTGAAGTGATAAGCATCTCTTTAACTTATGGTCATCGTCTATCCCGATATAAACCAACAAAATATAAAAAAACTGCGTGTTTCATTATATCAGAAAACAAAAAATAATAATTTTAAATAAATCAAATATTTATATTAGACATTATTTTTAAAAATATAAAAAAATGTCGAGTTGATCAATTGATGGCAAATCACCAAGAGGAGGGTGAATTGGTAGTTTAAAAATTGAAGGGTGCAAAAAGAAAATTGGAAATTAGAGACACAAAGATTTTAGAGTGGTTCAAGCTTCGAACAAGCTCTACATCCACTACCCCAGCACCCTACTGAGGATTTCAACAATTCACTAACTAGAATTCTTTCCCTTTTCTCGGCTTAGGAGGAAACCGTTACAAACGGTCAATCTTTCTACCCAAAGATTGATCCACTTCACTCTTTACAAAGAGAAATAGGCAAAGAATAAATAACCTCTTAAATAGGTAGATTTTTGCCCAATTACAATATATCACACTTCCCAAATTGAAAAAAGATAAAACAATGAAAATACACTCAATTGGGGTTACAAGTATTTGACTCTGTAGCTCAAGAAGGTTTGGATATGTGCTTGGATGTTGCAAGTAAGTTCAATAGTTGTTGCTGAGGCTTTGGAGACTTGCTTTTATACCTTCCCATTGATTTCTAGCCGTTTGGGTGTTGAAATCATCAATATAGCCGTTGGCTCCTCTTTTTCCCGCCATAAATGCACTTCTTCAACTACCCGTATCGGTACACGAACAGACGTATTGATACTTGTCTCAAAATAGAAAGAGCCATTGTGTACAATTTATGCAGGGGGTATCGATACGCGAGGAATCGTATCGGTATGATCTCAGTGTAAAACAAATGGGCGTATCGATACGGGCAAGGCTGTACCGATGCAATTTTGCTCACTTGGGCTACTGTCTGAACCTGTATCGGTACGCCTTGAAGGTGTATCGATACGGGTTAACTGAATTTTAAAAACGCATGTTCCCAATAACTGACAAGGCAACGCTTGAATCATAAATGAAAAATCTCAACAACCGTATCGATACGCCAGTAGCCGTATCGGTACGCAGTGCTTAGATCTTAAACCTAATATAAAGGTCGTATCAAAACGGATGAAATCATATCGAAACGTCTGAGTAAAATACTTAACCCATATGAAGGTCGTATGGATACGGATGAAACCGTATCGAAACAGATGCTTACAGTGACCTTTTAATTTAAGTCCGGGCGTATCGATACGCCTGGGCGTAAAACTTGAATTTGGCTTCAAAAATACTTAGAAAAATTTACAGGGTTTAAGTTTTTGACTTTGAATAATTTTGTACTTGAAAAATTCTTGTCAATTGTGAGTCTTTGAGATACTTAAAATTTTATTATTTTTTTCAAATAAGTCATTAATTAATTTGTTATATCAAAATCAAACTTTGGTTTTACAACCTCCCATTTTTGATAAAACAAAACTAAGTTAAATTTTTTAGTTTTTTTTAAAAAAGCTCCCCTTACTTTAAGATAGGTTTCAAAAACATTTTTGAAAATTTAAGCTCTTTCTTCTCTCTCTTTTTGTTAGATCAAAATCAATGATATTAAAGGATAATTCAAAGCAACATACTCATCATAATTCAAAGTATAATCAAAGCAACATACTTATCATTGAAAGTTCAAAGCAACATAATCCAAATCCAACTTAAAACAAACTAAAATTAAAGCATAGGTTCATAGAGTAAATAACATAGGTGCATAAAAATAAAAAAGCCTAATATGATATGCAATGCAATGTATGTCTATGGAGCATCCTCATCATCCTCGTTTTCTTGATCTTCTTCTTCGTCATGAGTTTGAGTAGCATGAGATTGTCTATATTCTCCATGAAAAGCCGTAAGAGATATGTCCATCGAACTTTGCTGGCTTTTAATGGCTTGAACTCGATCCTCCAAGGAAGTAAATCGAGTATCAATGGTCGCAAACCCTTCATTCATGGTTGTCTTCAATGAAGTGAATTGCTCATTGAGATATGCCATAAGAGCATCCATAGTCGGTGGAGCTACCGGAGCTTGAGGGGTAGCTTGTAGAGGAGCTACCGGTTCTTCAGGGAATACATCATGTGGAAGCTCGGTGAGATGTAGCCACTCACCACTGAAATAGTGAAACTTTGCACGAACAAGAGAACGTTCATCAATGGGATCGGTAAGAGGCTCGGGAAAGTCTACGAGCAATCGATCTCCAATTGAGTAAACAAATAACTCAAAGTTGTCCCATAAGTGAAGAATGAAACTAGAAGGGTGTGTCGATGTTGGATGAGGTAAACTAGCTCCACGAACATTATTTGAGCAAGATTGGGTTGCTTCTCGTCATGAAAACATCTTATCCAAAAGTCTTCCACTTGTCGGATAGTAGAAAACTTTCCACCGGATGGTCGAAACCACCAAGTGATCATGAGATGCAAGAAGCGATCATGGGCATCAAGAACTGTGATAGAACCGCCAATAACATGTCCCAATGAGTCTTCATCTTCGAACCCAAAGACATTGACTAGAGTTTGAACATCAATACGAAATTTCTTCCCCATTAAGAATGACTCAATAGCAATGACTTTATAACGGTCTTGATTGGGGATGCACTAGGCATTGGCAAAGAAAATCAAAACAAGGTTACGGTACAAAAACCCGGGGATAGTCAAAAATTGAATAAAGTTTTAACGTCTCAAAAGATGAAGATATTTGAACTTGAAACATTCAGAGTCTTAAAAAAGAACAGATGTTACTCTTTCGCGGCGGATTTTGTAGTTTTGGTATTGCTTGAAGTTACTTAAAGCCGTCGAGGTTGGAAAACTCTTTTGATAAATGACACTGAGATTGGGACGTGCCGAATTGCCTTCGGTTAAAGACTCGCCAACCTTGCTTGTTCTAGCTCTTTTCCTTGGTGCCATATAGAAAATCTAAAAAACAGTTTAGGCACAAAACCATGTATGCATAAATCATCAAATTCAATCCAATATATAATCCAAAATTCAATGTATTAATGAAAAACTATACAATATAATTTTAGAAAGATTTTGGTAAAAAGAAATCTAGAAAAACATATTTAAAAATATACGATATATTTTTATATTTAAATCAAAATTTTCGGATTTTGAATGAATTTTTGCAAAAACTTTAAAACTCATACTATATGTATACTTTTTGTATAAAAATTAGTTAAAAAAAGTATATGAAACTAAACGAAAAAATAAAAAAAGAAAGAGATTATACATTGATTTGAGGAAATTAGAAGAATGGATGGATGATAGTGCACCAATTTGATGAGAGATCTTAGACTTGGTTTGTTGAACAAAAACCCTCAAAAATTTGTGTTAAAAGCAAGAGGATTTGATGGGTATTTATAGTTGAAAAACTAGGGTTTTGGATAAATAAGGGTTTAAAAGTTTGATCTAAAGTTAGTTACTCATTTAAAGAATCTGCGCCCGTACGTACCGATACGCCACGTGGCGTATCGAAACGAATGTACTCGTACCGATACAGGAAGAGCTGTACCGAAACACAATCGATGCTCATATCAAAACGCTTTTAGCCGTTTCGATACCAATTGCCAAATATGATTAATGGTTTGAAGCCCGTATTGAAACGTGTATGCCTGTTTCGATACGCTTGGGCAGATGAATGCATTTCTGAGAAATGCTTAAGCAGGCCGTATCGATACGACTTCACCCGTATCGATACCAAAGTGCCAGAAAATGCATTTATGGCCACATTGAGTTCAAAAACTTAATTTTAATCGACCTTATATGCATGCCAATGATATATCAACAACATGAAGGTTAAGAATAGAGACAAGATCCTTCTAACTAAAGACATAGATGCATCAAGAGGCAAAATTACATATACATGGCAACCAAATCAATTCAAGCAAATTTTTTTGCCTTTTGGGACTATAAAGGGTCAAGGAAGGCTTGTTAAACCTAACTCTCTCCTAAGGGTCCAAAAATGTTCTTTATCTAAAGGTTTGGTAAATATATCCGCTAATTGGTTCAAGGTATCGACATACTCTAGAAGTACATCATTTTTCAAGACATGATCTCTAATGAAATAATATCTTATTTCTATGTGTTTGGTTCTAGAATGTTGGATAAGATTCTTAATGAGACAAATGGCACTAGTGTTGTCACACTTGTTGTCACCCTTAAGGGGTATGGTATATATTTCAACACCATAGTCTACGAGTTGTTGCTTCATCCAAAGGACTTGAGCACAACAACTCTCTAAGGATATGTACTCCGCTTCGGTGGTAGATAAGGTTACGCTATTTTGTTTCTTAGAGAACCAAGATAGGAGCATACTACCTAGGAATTGGTATGTTCTAAAGGTACTTTTCCTAGCTATCTTATATCCCCCATAATCTGCATCCGAGAAAGCATAAAGATCAAAGAAGGAATCTCTAGGATACCAAAGACCTAAACTAGGTGTATCTCTAAGGTATCTAAAGATTCTCTTAATGGCTACTAGGTGCGATTCTCTAGGGCTAGCTTGAAACCTAGCACACAAGCAAATACTGAACATGATATCGGGTCTACTTGCCATGGTAAAGCAAAGAGCCAATCATTGAACGATAAAGCTTAGAATTGACACACTTACCTTATTCATCATTGTCAAGCTTAATAGATGAGCTCATTGGAGTGGCTTGAGGCTTTACGTTCTCATACCAAACTTCTTGAGCATGTCGTTGATATACTTGGCTTGATTGATGAAGGTGTCATCTTTCATTTGCTTGATTTGGAGCCCAAAGAAAAATGAAACTCCCACCATCATGCTCATCTCAAATTCAGCTTACATCAGCTTAGAAAATTTTTGGCAATAAAACTCATTAGTAGAACCAAAAATAATAACATCAACGTAAATTTGAACTACTAAGATGTCATTGCCATATCTTTTAATGAAAACTGTAGTATCCATCTTGTATTTTTCAAAACTTTTTTCAATTAAAAAGTTTGAAAGCCTTTCATACCAAGCTCTATGAGCTTGTTTTAAACTATATAAAGCTTTGGTGAGTTTGAAAACATGTTTTGGAAATTTTGAATCTTCAAAACTCGGTGGTTGTTCTACATACACTTCTTCATTTATAAAACCGTTTAGAAAAGCATTTTTTACATCCATTTGAAAAAGCTTGAAATCATGAAAGCATGCAAATGCAAGAAGCATCCTAATAGCTTCCATCCTAGCTACGAGTGCATATGTTTCATCGAAATCTATTCCCTCTTCTTGAGTGTAACCTTGAGCAACAAGTCTAGCCTTGTTTCTCACTATGTTACCACTCTCATCTAGCTTGTTTCTAAAAACTCATTTAGTTCCTATAGTAGATTTATTATTAGGCCTATCAACTAATGTCTATACTTTACTCCTCTTAAATTGATTAAGTTATTCTTGCATGACCAATATCTAAAAATTATCTTTTAATGCTTCTTTGATATTCTTAGGCTTAATGCATGAAACAAATGCAACATTATTCATAAGTTTGAGAGAGGATTTAGTGGTTACCCCTTTGGATGGATCATCCAGACATAGTTGAACTCCCTTGGGCAGGTGACCTCATTTTCCTCAAGAGTCACGTCCTTCAAGGCTTCAAGATGTGGATCTTGTGGTTCATCTTCTTTGCTTGGAATCTCATCTACCTTTGATGTTTGACCTTCATCAATGGCTTCAATGATCCATACATCATCATCATCACAAGAATCCTTCCTTAGAAGGAGGTTATCATCGAAAACAACATGTATAGACTCTTCCACAACCAAAGTTCTTTTATTAAATACCCGATAGGCTTTAGAGTTTAAAGAGTAACCTAGAAAAAAAGCTTCATCACTTTTGGCATCAAATTTACCTAAATTATCTTTTCCGTTATTTAAAACAAAATATTTACAACCAAAAGGGTGGAAATAGCTAATGTTAGGCTTTTCGGATTTTAAAATCTCATAAGATGTTTTCTTCAAAATAGGCCTAATCATTACTCTATTAATTATATAGCAATCCGTATTAGTGGCTTCCGCCCAAAAATATTTAGGTAAGTTATTTTCACAAAGCATGGTCATAACCATTTTTTCTAAAGTTCTATTTTTCCTCTCAACTATCTCATTTTGTTGAGGAGTACGAGGAGTCAAAAAATTGTGGCTAATACCATTTTCATTACAAAAATCTTCAAAACCCATATTTTGAAATTCAGTTCCATGATCACTTCTAACATGTGAAATTTTAAGATCAAGATCATTTTGGGTGATTTTTGAAAACGTGATGAATTTTTCTAAAGCCTCGTCCTTAGTACTTAATGAGAGAACCCAAGTGTATCTAGAGTAGTCATCTATTAACACATATGCATATGACTTACTACCCAAGCTCATAGTCCTAATTGGCCCAAAGAGATCCATATGGATCAATTGTAAACATCTATTAGTAGAAACATCATTAATGGATTTAAATGAGGTTCTTTGTTGTTTACCTTTAGCACGTGCATCACAAATTTTATCTAAAGAAAATTTTAGCTTAGGTAAACCTCTTACTAGATTTTGAGAAACTAATTTCTCTAAAACACTTATGCTAGCATGCTCTAGTTTCCTATGCCATAACCATGCATCATTTTTATCTTTAGCAACCAAACATGCTTGGGATGTGTGAATGTCATCTAAATGCACCATGTAAATGTTACCTATGGGATGACCAATGAGCATTATCTTATTTGTTTTAATGTCCAAAATTTTGCAACCATTAACATCAAAAAGAACATTAAAACCCTTTATCACAAAGTTGACTAATGCTCAACAAGTTATGTTTTAGACCATTGACATATAAAACATCTTCAATGAGTAGAGAAGAGAGATTACCAATGGATCCAATACCCTCAATGTGGCCTTTAGAGTTATCATCAAATGTCACCACTCCACCACTCATTGGCTTTCGCTCCATGAATCTACTATTGTCTCCGATCATGTGTCTTGAGCATCCACTATCAAGGTACCATGTGTTTTTGCATGAAGCTTTGGCTTTGTAACAATGTTCCCCTACAAACAAAAAAATAATTCTTGACTGTTGGTACCCAAATCATTTTGGGTCCATAAGTATTAGCTCCCAAAACTTGGTTCACTTAGGAATCCAAGAAGCAATGGCGTTCATATTGTTAGAAACAACAAGTTCCTTAGGAACCCATACACTCCTAACTCTTTTAGTTCTAGATTGCTTTTGAAAGCTTCTATGTTTGGGGTTACAAGGCTTTCTCTTAACATATTGGGTTTCTGAAGAACTTTATTTTTTAAAAAAACACTTTTCCAATAGTAAGAGAAGTTTAAGATTATCCACCTCCTTTGTGTGATAATTTTGGAAATCTAAAAGAAGTTTTTCTAAATAGAGAATTTTCTTTTTAAGCTCATTTGAAAGATTTATCAAATATAAAACTTTCTTTTCCAATTTTGAGTTAGTTTTTAAAAGAGAATCATTTTGAGTTTTTAAATCGGAAGTAGTTTTCTTGTTTTTCATAATTGATTCTTTGAATTTTTCAACTAAATCATCGTAAACATATTGCAACTCATCATATGCATCATATAATTCATCATAAGTAAGATTAAGAGATTTTGAGTTAGAGTTTACCATTTGGTCATCTTCAAAGGCCATGAGGCAAAGATTAGCCACCTCTTGCTCCTCCTCCTCGGATGATTCTTCATCACTCCAAGTGGCAAGTTTGGCCTTGAGCTTGTTCTTCTTCTTCATGAAGATCTTTTTTTTGAGTTGGGGATACTCGGTTCGAATGTGCCCCGGCTTCTTGCACTCATAACATATGAGTTGGCTATTCTCTTATTCTTTGTTCTTGAAGTCTCTCATTCGGTTGAATTTCCTACCCTGGTTGGACTTCATGAACCAAGTGAAGCGCTTGGCTTGCATGGCCATCTCTTCGTCTTCCTCATCGCTTGAATCGCTCTCATCAAAGGAAGCTTTGAGAGCAATTACAAGCTTCTTCTTTTCACTCTCTTTCTTCTCCACTTTCTTATTTTATTGTTTCTTCTCTTTTTCCCTTTCTTGCTTCATAATCTCATGAGTAAGGAGGGATCCAACAAGAGCATCAAGGTTGAGAGTCTTCAAATCTCTATCTTCGATGATTGCCATTTTTTTGCTATCCCATAATTCTTGAAGAAACTAGAATAGCTTCCAGGAATGATATTACTGAAGCTCTTGAGACTATTTACGATGACAGAGAAGTGGTCGAACATCTTCATTATGCTCTCATCGGCCTCTATCTTAAAATTCTCATAACTAAGATTGAGAAGCCCGATCTTCGTATCCTTGACATCGCTTGTCCCTTCATAGGTTGTCTTAAGTGTGTCCCATACTTCTTTTGTGCTTGAGATTGAGGACAATTTCAAGTAGATGTCCGATCCAAAAGAGCAAAATAGCATGTGCAAGGCCTTGCCATTGACTTGCAATTTCTTTCGATCATCTTCACCCATTTCCACCTTTGTCTTTGGAATGAGTCTTTCTTCTCCATCTCTCTTCATAGAGATTGTTGGTTCATCTTCTACCACATCCCAAAGTAAGTAATCTTTGGACTTGATGAAGAGCCTCATCCTATTTTTCCAATAGGGATAGTTATCCCCATTGAATAATGGTGGTTTGGTGATCGATTGTGACTTGTACATGCTTGGCCCAAAGGTAGATGTCATTACTTGATGTCAGTTGATCGAACTCTTCCAAATATCTCCTCAAGAGAGTGTTAATCCTTCTAGTGAGTGTAGCTCTGATACCAATTGTTGAGTTGATCAATTGATGGCAAATCACCAAGAGGGGGTGAATTGGTAGTTTAAAATTTGAAATGTGCAAAAAGAAAATTGGAATTTGGAGACACGAGGATTTTAGAGTGGTTAAAGCTTCGAACAAGCTCTATATCCACTACCCCAACACCCTACTGAGGATTTCAACAATTCACTAACTATAATTCTTCCCCTTTTCTCAGCTTAGGAGGAAACCGTTACAAACGATCAATTTTTCTACCCAAAGATTGATCTACTTCACTCTTTACAAAAAGAAATAGGCAAATAATAAATAACCTCTCAAATAGGTAGATTTTTACTCAATTACAATTTATCACCCTTCCCAAATTAACAAAAGATAAAATAATGAAAATACACTTAATTAGGGTTACAATTATTTGACTCTTTAGCTAAAGAAGGTTAGGATATGTGCTTGGATGTTGCAAGTAAGTTCAATAGTTGTTGCTGAGGCTTTGGAGACTTGCTTTTATACCTTCTCATTGATTTCTAGCCGTTTAGGTGGTTGAAGTTATCAATATAGCCGTTGGCTCCTCTTTTTCCCACCATAAATACACTTCTTCAACTACCTGTATCGGTACATGAACAGCCGTATCGATACATGTCTCAAAATAGAAAGAGTCGTTGTGTAAAATTTATACAAGGGCATATCGATACACGAGGAACCGTATCGGTACGATCTTAGTGTAAAACAAAGGGGCGTATCGATACGGGCAAGGTCGTATCCATGCAATTTTGTTCACTTGGGCTACTGTCTAAACCTGTATCGGTACGCCTTGAAGGTGTATCGATACAAGTTAACTGAATTTTAAAAATGCATGTTCCCAATAACTGACAATGCAACGTTCGAATCATAAATGAAAAGTCTCAACAACCGTATCAATACTCCAGTAGCCATATCGGTACGCAGTTCTTAAATCTTAAACTCGGTATGAAGGCCGTATTGAAACGAGTGGAACCGTATCGAAATGCTTGAGTAAAATATTTAGCCCATATGAAGGTCGTACCGATACAGATGAAACCGTATCGAAACAGATGCTTACAATGGCCTTTTAATTTAAGTTTGGGTGTATCGATATGCCTGGGCGTAAAACTTGAATTTGGCTTCAAAAATACTTAGAAAAATTTATAGGGTTTAAGTTTTTGACTTTGAATAATTTTGTACTTGAAAAATCCTTGTCAATTGTGAGTCTTTAAGATACTTAAAAATTTATTTTCTTTTTCAAATAAGTCCTTAATTAATTTGTTATATCAAAATCAAACTTTGGTTTTACAAAAAGTTTGACAATATACGTAAAGACAGTTGAGTGATTTTGTTCAAAATGCTTTTTTTCTTCTATCAAAAGTGTTTTCCTCGATAAAAAGTCAGAAGTTAAAATTTTTTAATCTTTTTAAAACAATTTTGAAAATAAATATCCTTCTATCCCAATTATTTTGTCTAGAATAAAATTTATATAAGATATATGATGTAAAATAATTTAAATAATAAATTTGTCCTTAAAAACTATTAAAAAAAGTTTATCTTTAAAATGTTAAATATTATTTTTGTTGAAAAACAATAATAAAAAATTATGACTTATAAAAATTATTGAATTTTTAAAAATGACTATTTAAACTAATTAATTTTACCCCAAGGCCTAAACCTTAACTATCATTTGTGGGATTTCATGTTTTTTAAAAAATGAATAATTTTAAAACACAATGCCCGAGTAAGTATTCTTCTTTCAAAATTAAAGAAAAAGGCCTCGTTTATAGATGTTTTTAAAAAGTGTTTTAGAAGCTAAAAGTACGAAGTAATGTTAAACAAATAATTTGTAATTAATCATTAGAATTGTTCTTATGAACACGTTTTTAATATAAAAAAGTTTTGTTCATTCACATCGTAAGTGCAACCGATACTAATATTTATTAGTTTTAAAGTTGTGCGTAACACACTACATGTTAATTAATCATAATATTATATTTATCATTTTACTTGATGAACGGGCATAAAATTAATAAATTTGTATGAAAATTTTTAATACAAAGATTGTGTAAAAACTACAGTTTGAAGTTTAGAAGTTCGGGTTGTAGTATTTAGAATTTAAAGTTAATATTTAGGGTTTAATTTTTAAAGTTCAAGTTAAATAATTTAAAATTTAAGACTCATAGTATAAACATGAGTTTACGTACAAAAATAAACCCTAAAAGTATCACTAAACTTGTGATCAAAATAATGAATGATTCTTATGGACATATTTTTATATAAATATACTGTTCATCCACGTCTTGAATGTATCAAAATATAATGTTTTTTAATTTTATTCTTTTATATAACACATTCTATGATAATCATTATAAGTTTAAAGTGTTATTTAGCAAAATGATTGATGAAATAACGTTATTAAAATATTATCAATAATTTTAAAATAACCTACAACGTTTAAATTTAGAGATTAGTTTAAACTTGATTATAATTTAGGCACACCTAGTGAAATTAACCGATTAAATAATTTTATCCAATTCGTGGATTCGTTTTTCTAATCGCTGCCTTTTATCTATATATATCGTGCAAATGGGGCGGCTGCCAAAGTTTTTCTTTAATTAATCAACTTTGGTATGTATAATAATTAATTATTTTTTCTTGGTTGTGTCGAAATATTATTTTAATAAGATTTAGAGTCGTCCACATATTTACTTATTGAGCAAATAACAAAAAAAAAAACAATTAAATTTGTGCATGTATGTCTTATTATTTTTAAGTGTTCTTCTTCTTAATTATTTTAGTTAAATGGTTGTCATTTATTTTTTGTTATAATTATTGTCGTCTTTTTTCTACATAGTCGCTTATTGTTTTTAATTTATTTGTTTTTTTTTGTACGTTATGTCTAATAAGTTTTTTCCTCTGCTAAGTTTCACAACTTTTCTGATTTTGCAGCATGTTTTATGTGCTATTGTGACATTTTTCTATCTCTTTTTGTTGTAGATTTTTATTTTTTAAGGAGAATTTGAGGTCGACTTTTGAGTGACTGTGCATTTTGATGATTTTTAGAAAAAAATAACTAATTAATGTGATTATTTTACTCTAATAATTGTAGACTTTTTATTATAATTTACTTTTATCTTTTATTCAATTAAACCAGCGCGTGTTATTAGTTAAAAAATCTGCACGTATATGAACAATTTCAGTAACAATCTTTCTGTTTGAAAATTAAATATATTGAAGTGTGTAATTAAAAATATTATTTTAAATTTTTATAAAATTTTTGCATTCATATGAAAAATTTGATAAACTTAAAAGCACATACTTTAAATTTTAATAAGTTCAACTTATTTATAAAATATTTAATTCAAACTCGTTTTGGTTGTCTATACTTTATTTTCTATACTAACATTTTTATACAATATTTTATTTTATGAAATTTATAAACATAAATAACTTAAATTGAATCTTAATTATTGTAGTCCAAGTTAGACTTATATTTATGTGGATATATTTTTAAATACAGTTTGGAAATTTATTTATTTTGCACTTAAATAATCTCAAATATTAGAAGAAATGTTCAATTTAAATAATAATTCGACACTCGAATAGATATAAGAAATAAATAAAGAGTGTATTGAATTGTTTCCCCGGTGTTGGTGCTCCACGCTTTTTTTGTTTTTGTTTTCTTCCATTTGTGATTTGAATCGACAATTAACCAAAATTGATTAAGGTCTTTGGATTCCGCCCTTCGTACACTTAAAAAAAGTCCGTTAGGATTGGCGGACTCCATTTCTCTTTAAATCTCAGTTCAATTCCTCTACCCGCACACGCCCGCGCTTTCACCGGCACCTCCGGTCACCCCCCCTCTTTTTACTCACCTAACCGGTCATCTCTCCCACCTTTCCACACTTCCTCAACCGGTTCTGTCGCCCTCACACTTTAGTAAAAGGCATTTTTAGCCTACTTTTTCCTTAATTGACATAAATGAGGTGTCAGAACCGTATGGGTTCTTAAATAAGGATACGGATGCATTTTCAACAACAAATCAAGGGTATTTAAGGAAAATAGAAATTTCTTACGTTACTATAGCCAATGAGAAACTGCCAACTCATCCATTCATCGGTATTCTCCATAAGTGAAGTTGCAGCTGATAATTACTACTTTTCTTTCGAAAATTTAATCGTCATGTAAGGGTGAATTTAAGTCGAATTTCTGAGCAATTTGAGGGGAGGACAATGTTAAATTAGTACACAAAACTTAGGTCGTCTGTCAAAGGGAATTGTCCAGTTAAAACATCAAAACTTCCATGACGAAAATAACAATTTGCCTTTAATTTTAATGGAAATGTTATGGAAACGTGGCGTTTCAATTTGATTGGTCAACAAACAGGGTGAATAACGTCATTTTCCATTTTGTCTTCTTTTTTTTTAATTGAAAGAAAAAGCAGCAGTAAGTAACATAGGAAAACGGAGATGAGAAACTGTTCATTTTCCCAGAACTCTCCTCTTCTTACTTAAAAAATACCCATAAAAAACAAAAATCTAATTCAGATTTTCATTTTTGAAGATATATCTGAAAGTCCCAGTTCTTATTTTTCCCGGGTAGATCTGTGGATTTTTGATTTGGTTAGACTTTTGATTTGGATTTTAGTTTAAGTTTATTTTAGCTGAGTTTTTTTGCTTTGATTTCTTCTGAATCCGATCTTTTATCTACTTCAGTTCTTACTTTTTCATGTTATAGTTTTTTGTTTCTGTTTTTAAAGTTATTTTAGTTTTAACATTGGTGATCATTGAAAGATCCTTTAAATTTTAATGATAATAAATAGTGAGTGTTTAATTTTGTTTTAAACAAAATATATAATTATACTAATGTTCATGCTTCTGATCTTTTTGTTTATTTACGGGGAAAGAACTTGAATGAAAGTTAAGAAAGAAAACGGAAGAAAATCCATCTTTTTTTTACTTGATATTCTGATTTATAAAGCTGCTGTTGATTTTCTGATATTAATTTAGCTTTCGTTTCTCTAAATTTTTTAATAAAACACTATGCTTTGTTGTCTGTAATTATGTTTAATTTTATTTTCTTCCAAAGTTATGATGATCTATCATGTTTGTTAAATACCTTACTGTTAATTTCACTATTGTTCTAAACCTATTTTTAATTTTCCACTATTTATTTTGGTTGACATGTTCATTTGTTTTATTCCAATTTACTTTTTCTTTTCCTCCAGTAATATCTTGCGAAATATTTGATCATATGTATGTTGATTTTAATTGTTTAAAATCTCAGTTGAATTCTTATCAAATGAAAGCATGTGCTGTGGATCGAAGCGGTTAAATCTGAAGCTGTCTTCGATAATGTTGGGTACTTTCATTTTGAAGATATCAGACATCCTAGTGTAGATATGAATCTCTTGACTGTAGTGACTGAAGATACTTTTGCAAGCTTGCTTGAGCTTGCTGCTAATATCGACGTTGAGGGCTTTAAACGATGGATTGAACATGATCCTTTCGGTGTCGATGAGGTTGGATTATGGTATGGTCATCACAAAGGGTCGAAACAGATGGTTAATGAGAAGAGAACTCCATTGATGGTTGCTTCTATATATGGTAGCATTGATGTTATTAAGCTGATCCTTTCATCTTCGGATGCTGATGTTAACTGTGTGTGCGGCCGTGAGAAAAGCACTGCCCTTCATTGTGCTGCCTCGGGTGGGGCTAATAATGTTATCGATATTGTGAAGCTGCTTTTAGCGGCTGGTGCTGATGTAAATATGGTTGATGCAAATGGTCATCTTCCTGTTGATGTTATTGTTGTTCCTCCAAAGCTTCAAGCTGTGAAATTAACTCTTGAAGAACTGCTTGCAACCGAGAATTTCGGGTTTGATAGGAATTCAAGGGTGTCAGCTGTTGAGAATTCTGGCTCCCCTCCTCTATCACCTTTGCAGGAAAATGGTTTATTGTCATCTGGTTCTGATTCCCCCATGAAGTCAAGGCCAAGTTATGTTCCTATTTCTTTGGCATTTGAGAAGAAAGAATACCCAATTGATCCATCTCTTCTGGACATCAAGAATAGCATCTATTCAACCGATGAATTCCGAATGTATTCATTCAAGGTGCGACCTTGTTCACGTGCCTACTCCCATGATTGGATTGAGTGCCCATTTGCTCACCCCGGGGAGAATGCTCGAAGAAGGGATCCTAGTAAGTTCCATTACAGTTGTGTTCCTTGCCCCGATTTTCGCAAGGGGGCATGTCGGCGAGGAGATATGTGTGAATATGCTCATGGTGTTTTCGAATGCTGGCTACACCCTGCTCAGTATCGGACCCGACTGTGCAAGGATGGAACAAGTTGTGCGAGGAGAGTCTGCTTCTTTGCTCACACGGCTGAGGAACTCCGGCCTCTTTATGTCTCCACTGGTTTGGCTGTTCCATCTCCTCGATCAAGTACTTCTGGTGCTACAGCTATGGATTTTGCTACTGCCATGAGTCTCCTGCCTGGATCATCTTCATCTGTATCAGTTATGTCCCCGTCACCGTTCACTCCACCCATGTCTCCCTCTATGAATGGCATGTCTCATTCTAAATGTTGGCTGGCCACAACCTAATGTTCCGGCCCTGCATCTTCCTGGAAGCAACCTTCAATCTAGTCGGTTGAGATCGTCTTTTAATGTGAGAGACATTCAAGCAGAAGACTTTAACTTGCTCTCTGATTTTGATGTGCAGCAACATCAGTTAATGAACGAGTTATCTGGCCTTAATCAGCCATCAATGAGTTCAAGTTCTTTCAACCGATCTGGACGATTGAAGACACCGACCCCATCAAATCTCGATGATATCTTTTCTGAGAGCTCATCTCCTCGATACTCTGATCAAGCAATGTCTGCTGCCGTTTTCTCTCCAACTCATAAGTCTGCTGTTCTCAATCAATTTCAGCAACAGCAGAACATGTTATCACCTGTAAATACAATTTTTTCTCCTAAAAATATCGAGCACCCTCTCTTGAAGGCTCCTCTATCCGGTAGGATGTCTCCTCGTAACGTCGAACTTATCTCACCGATGAGCTCTCAGGTTTCAATGTTAGCTCAACGGGAGAAGCAGCAAGAATTTCGTAGCCTAAGCTCTAGGGAGCTCGGCTCTGGCTCGGCTGCCATTGTTGGTTCCCTGGTTAATTCATGGTCAAAATGGGGATCCTCCAATGGGAAGCCAAGACTGGGCTGTCAATGCCGATGGGTTAGGCAAGCATCGCAGGTCCTCATTTGAGCTTGGTAATGGAGACCAGCCCGATTTATCATGGGTTCAATCCCTTGTAAAAGAATCTCCCACCGAGATCAAAGAGAAAATAGCAGCACCCGTCTCAGGTGACGGTTCTACCATGAACTCGGGTCCAGACGATAGTGCTGCTTTAGGTGCTTGGCTCAAGCAAATGCAGCTTGATCAACTTGTGGCTCAGCAAAGCTGAAACCGGTTTCGTTGAGACCTCCTGAGGTAGAGACAACAAAAATGGTTTTGGTAAATAACATTCATATTTTTTTAGGATTCTGCTGGTGATTGAATGTTGAAGAAAAAGGTAAAGAAGAAAAGAAGGTGAGGGCAAAGAGTTTTACAATGGGAACTTCAATTTTCACCATTTATTATCATTATTATTACAACAAAACAGTTAGAACAGGTTGGGGATAATCTGTCTTGTGTTTGGAAGAGATTATGAGCAGGTTTAGGTGTTTTTTTATTCTTTTCTTTCAGATATTTCTAATATAGATTTCCGTTGCTGTTTTTTCAGTATGTATGATCCTTTGATGATGTAACATTCAACTAAATTTTTATTTGGTCAAATCCAATTCCTAATAGCTATTCATTTTCATATATGTGTGTGCCATCATTGTTCAATCTTTTGGTGGGTCTATGCCTCCGATTCCTCTTTGCTTTCTTGAAATAGTGAATAAAAAGGCTTCAACTTTCGGTGCTTGTACTTTGCAGACTTTTCTTTACAAGTTTGCACTAATAAATACAGTATTCTTTTATTTTTTTCTCGATATCTCACAAATTCATTAATTACTCTTTAAAAATAAAGAGTAATTAATCACGTCTTCCTTCTGCTTCTTTCAATTCTTGCACTTTACTTTGCTCATTACCAGTACCGTGTCTCCTTACCGTATCTGACCTGAAGTCTTCAAATGGTTCCTCTTCTATTGTCTCTGATCTTGTTTTGGGACAAAACCCCGGATCCGTGCCCTCTAATATCTGACCAGACGACCATTTGCCAATTATGAACGATTTCTGAGATTTGAGAAACCACTTCGGGAATCAATACCCTATAAATGCGAGAATGCATGCAAATGCGATGTTGATTCTCGAACAGTCTTTGAAAAACTTTCAATAGAGAAAACGTATGTTTGCAAGAAATTAATAATGAATTACAGGCAACAGTTGAATTTATTCTGGAGACCTTGACTTCGGGAAGCAAAATCTGTGCTTCACGTCTCGACGTCGTCTTCAGGATGATGGATGACTCCGTCTTCTCCTCTTATTCTATTTTATGGACTCGTGACGTCGTGATCTTTATTTTTGTGGCTTCTGAAAAGGACATCAGACAATATATTTTCTTCTGTAGATCTGGGTACGTCTAAACAGGGATGAATTCTATCGATCCTAGGGGAGTACTTTAAAACTTTTTTGGGGTTTAAATTAAAATTTTCAATGATCATTTGGTTTAAAAATTCCCCCTTTTTATTATCAAAAAGTTTCAACTTAAAAAATGAAACTTTTAGGTTTCTTTTTGTTATTATTATTATTTTGAAAGTTTTATGAGGGAAGAAGTTTCAAAGCAAAATAATAATATTTTCAAATTTTTTCTTTTTTTTAAATGAGTTAAATTAAAATCTAAGATTTTTAAAAAATGGTCAAATGTGAAGATTTAAAATTGGGGTTCTGCGGCCCTAATTGAATCTTCTGCGTCGCACGTACCTTACTATCATACCGTCTTCTTTCGCGATTGGTCTTTGCTCGGCCTAACATGATACTGTAATATTATCGTTTCTGGCAAAACAAACTTTTTCTATTTTGAAAGCCTTTTAATGGACTGTTCTTGAATCAACACCATGTCATGATATGCAACATGAATGCAAATAAAGGCTTTGATTCTGCTGGTAATCACCTTTTCGAACGACTTTCATGGGAATTAAAGGTCCAGATTACAAAAAAGATCCATATTACAAAAGGAGTCTCTATTACAAAAAGAGTCTCTATTACAAAAAGTCTTAATTACAAAATAAAATTCTACACATAAGCCCTAGCTCTACCTCCTAGCTCCTCGACAGCTCTGAGCAACTTGATAAACCTTGGTGCTTCTTCCATGTCCGGGGTTACGAAAGGTCGAAGAGTCGCGGCTTCGGTAGCTAAGTCATTCACACACCTTGTAGCTCGTTGTATGTCCACCATCAGGGTCTCGTGTGTATACTTTGGCACTACACGCTTGTTCGGCAAATCGTTACCTCAGATCTGTTGATTAATCTCTGACCAATGTCATACAACTGGATCGATGCCGTCCTTCCTAAGACACTTTTTTCCATGATGAAAGATTTTCTAATCGGGCAAACCACTTGAATCAACGCCTCTATGTAATGTGGATGCAATGATAATGCAACAAAAGTATGTGTGAAATAAAAATAAAAATAAAACACAAAAAAGAGCTAGTACCGGATAAAAATAATAAATACATAAAAGGACAAATTAAATAAGGTAAACAAACAAAAAAACCTTATTTATCCCGCCTAAACACCTAAGGTTATCTGCATGGCTCTAAAAGGGTGGATTTCTATATGTTCTCTACATGCAGTGTTGGTGCTAGGAGGTACCCGAATTGTCCTTGCTGTCCTCTACTAAGAGTAGCAAGACCCCCGATCATCACCCATTATAGGCTCATTTCAACCGGGTTCAATTCAGGGGGACCCATTCGCTTATGCCCGTACGAAGGAACGATATCCTTACGAAAGCATAAGGTACTCGAGCCCCGAAGGTACTTGCTAGGCCCATACGGGAGAACGATATCTCCACGAAAGCATTAGCGTTTTCCCCCCACTTAAAAAAACGGGTTTATATGCCATATTTAAAATGCGTTAAAATAAACGTGCAATTATAACCGAATGTTAATTTAATAGTCACTTTAACCCGGAATTTCTAATATTAATAAAGCGGTAATTATTTTAAAAAGCTTGACTCTCTTCTTGTTTTCGAAAAACAAAAAATCCCCAGCAGAGTCGCCATCTGTAGCGATGTCCTTTTCGCTAAAAAAATACCGAGTTTTTGAGGTTTTTGAAGTGTTTGTGGTTTTTCGGGTATTAAAATATTTATTTCGCGGGGTTTTAAAAATAACGTATTTTATTTAAAGAAATGGAGTCGCCACCGGCCACTTAGGTAGGCCGGACACCATAAAAAACCAGAGATTTTGAAAACTTTGGGTTCGGGAGTCGGTTACGGATGAGGAAAGATTAACACCCCCACACCGCCCAAAATTGGTACTTTAATAATTACCGCTTTATTAATATTAGATTTTCTGGATTAAAGTGACGATTAAATTAAAATTTGGTTATAAGTACGAGTAGATTTTAAAGGCTCCGTTATCAGAGAGCAAACACCCAACAACTATCACTACGCCTGATACTGGCCCCGTTTGCGCTCGAATAAAGGGCACCGCATTGACAATTAATATTCTGTTATGCAAACCTAAAAAACATAACATTGTAATATGTCCTAAAAATAAAACAGCAAATACGAATATAAACATAAAAAACGTGCTTTCTAAAACTAAATTAATTACATCCAACACTTATGCATAAAGATGAATTACAACTACCACCGACTTGACATATACACACGGCATAATATGATACCAAAATAATAAAACAACATATTAGAATAAAACTAATATTTAATACTTAACATATGACACGAATTACATGCATAAATAAAAAACATTGTATATGGCAAACAATATCACACTATCATATAACCTAAGAGGCAAAAAGATCAAAAAACTCATGTAAACATACGAACATGACATATAACCTAAACTAAAACGTAGCATGTGAGACAAACATGAATACAACATGAACAAAATAAATTAAAACATAGGAACATGATATGACACATTCTAATACACAAATTATATGGATATAAATTAACATACTATACAAAACATATACCAACACCAAAAGGACGACATGAACATGCTAAAAACACATAAAAAGGATAAATATTTAAACATAAAAAGGACTGAAATGGAATAATAAAAAACAGAAGGCATAAATTAAAGAGTACATTTAGGGATCGAATTAAGAGCCAGGCAAAACCCATAAGGACTGGAAGTGTAATATGACCAAGGGGCAAGCTCAAAATGGAAATTTTGAAAACGCGGGATGGTTCAACATGTGATTTCACCATTTATAAATCTGATTTCGGTTAATTTAGTGTCAAATCAAAATAAAACAGAAAAGGAAAAGGACCGGAATTGTAATTGACCCATGCGGCGAGCTCAAAACGAAAAATCTAAAAACGCGGAAGGATTAAAGCCGTTGTTATACCATTTTTAAAATAACCAGGTCTATAAATAAACCCCTTTAGCCCGAAATCTCCCTCTTTGGCATTTTAAATTTTTTGCTTCAAAATAAACTCTCCCCCCTTTTATTATTCTCTCAAATCGAAGCCAAATGAACCTACATCGGCCGCCCTATTCCCCAGAAATCGGTGAGCTTCCGCCGTATCGGCCCCCTCAGACCACCGCCGGCCGCCGCTCGCCGGCGCCGACGGTCCTCGAACCAGGGCCTAAAACACCCCTTTTTTCACTCTAAACCCACATCCAACCTTAGATTTTATAAGAACAAGACCTATTTTTCTAGATCTAAAAAAACAAAACCGAAACTCTTTCTCCTCTTTTTTTAAAAAAAGTTTTGTAAACTAAGACCAAACAACCCTTCCCTTTCACCAGTTCACCGTATTTGGCTTAAAATCCTTTCGGCTTATTACCGGCGGCGAAGAACCTTAATCGGCAAGGGTAAGAATCGACCTCTTTAACATTTTTTGTTTGATATTTTTGATACTCTTGAAAGATATGCATAAAGTAAAAGAAGAAAGGAAAATACCACTGGACTTGTGTTTTTTTGTATTTCTCGAAAACCTCCTGATAATACACTTTTGGTTCGTTTATATCTATTGCTCCCCTCTGGTAGAAAAACATACAAATACATATATTTCAGTCTGGTTTGGTACTGACAAGTCTAAATCTTTGTGTTTTCTGATGATTGACGTGGTGATTGGAGCTGGTGAAGAAGCATGGCGGTGGCATGGTGGAGGTAGAGTGATGCCAGACTGAACCCTGGCCGTTGGATCAGATCTGATCCAACGGCTGGGATTGCATGGAAGACAGACAGTTGGGATGCAATCTTGGACTAGGACTGGTACCAGATCGTGCCACGTGTCTTCTTGGGATATGAAGAGTCAGCACGTGCCTGCCATGCGCGCGTGGAAGTCCAACAGCCCCGGGAGTGAGTCACACGCGCCAGCTGGATTATCTGCAGGATTCAATCACGGCCGTTGGATCTAGATTTGATCCAACGACCCTCCTTTGGCTATTGCAAAAAGGAAGATAACATATTAGGGTTTTAGTTATCAAATATATTAGGGTTTTCTAATTATGCCATGGGTTTGGCCGGATTAGGCCCTATGCCTTTACTTTCTTGGGTCTGTAAACTTGGATTGGACTGTGGACTATTATAAAATATTTGGGTTTTATGTTTTGGATCTGTTACATATATTTGTATTACAATTAATATCAATAATAAAACCAATAATTAAAACACATATTACTACATGCATACGTACATAATTACACACACATATACACGCATAAGTTATATAACATGTAATATTAATAATAACTGATAATACATATACACACACTCAGGTATATATAACATACATGCGCACATATAAACTAATAATAATACATGACATTAATATCCTAATAATAATAACATTAATTCACATGCCATATACGTACATATACACATACCCGAACATTTATACACACACATACATGCAATCATACATATAAATAATAACCATACACACATGCACACATCACACACATATGTTGCGTATATATTAATAACACGTATATCACGCCCACATGCGATAATAATACCCTTTAATTATTATATTAACAATATTCACAAACCGGATAAAAATGAGTGATTACAATCTGAATGTCACATTTTCTTTTCACAAATGATTATAGTTTGCATCGTTGTGAAGAATTAATTCATGTCTGATATTTGCAGGTCTTTGGCTGGTCGATGTGGTTCTCTGAGCAGCTGTTTTTGGAACGAAAATGGGCCAAGGACGAAAGCACTTTAAAGGTAAAAGTTGGCCCTCTAGGTGGTATATATATATATGACCATAAATGTTGCTGTCTTTACTTGTTTTTGGACAACCTTGTCGATCTCAGTTAAAATCTTGTGCAATTATATTTGCAGTCAGGCCTTAAACGTTTAAAGAACTTCCCACGGCCCTTTTGGTTGGCACTTTTTGTAGAAGGAACACGCTTTACGCAAGAAAAGCTTCTAGTGGCTCAAGAATATGCAATCTCACAAGGATTGCCTAAACCTAAAAATGTTTTAGTTCCACGTACAAAGGTTGGATTCTTTCCACTCCAGTTATCTGTAATTGCTTGACATCTTTTATCTACATACTCGATTGATAGCATTTCTTTCTGTGCTGGAAAACAAGCCGAAATATCTATGTTATTGTGTTGCTTCAGGGATTCGTTACAGCTGTAAGTCATTTGCGTTCATTTGTCCCGGCCATTTACGATATTACAGTGGCTATTCTGAAAACCTCACCTTCACCTAAACTGCTTAGACTTTTCAATGGAGAATCTTCAGTGGTAAGTCAAATTCCCAGCTAGCTGTATAAAGCAAGGTAAAATATCTTTGCATAATTATATATTGATTTGAGTATTCACTATTGCTTTCTCTGTTTCATGTTTAATATGCCGGGAGAGTTTGCCACCGGTCTCATTGAGGATTTCACTTATAAATTCTGCATTATCATGAAATTTATTCCAAGCACAAAGGCTGAATGTGGTGTCAAATCTCTAATGGGTCATATCTTTTAGAATCCTTGGAATCAAAGGCCAACAAGTTTGTTGGTCATCAGCTTTTCTGGAATTAGATAACTACTTGGGGTTAGTTTTATGGCAGCATTGAATTATTTGAGTTGCTAGGTTGAAGTATTGAGGTTGAAGCAACTCATGAGTCACGAGAATATGAACATTAATTTGGAGTTGTAATAATCAAACCTACAACTATGAGTATCACCGGTCTTAAATATCTTAGTTGATAATCAAATGAGTTGCTTTTCTATCGGGTCTATTAAATTGATTATGATATTCTATCACTGACTTGCAGGTGCACATACACATTAAGCGGCGTCTCATGAAGCAACTGCCTGAAATGGACGAGGCTGTTGCTCAGTGGTGTAAAGATGTGTTTGTGGAGAAGATAAGTCACTACAGAAAATGTTATTCGTCTCATGAAGGTAAGTCACTACAGAAAATTTTAATCCTTCTTTACATGTTATTCCATGTGTGTCTAAGGGATGAAACCAGGAATCTTTTATTGGAGGTGCCGGGATAAAAATTTAATTGCTGGGGCTCAAAGTCAACAATTATATGCTAAAAGGACTAAATTGAATCACTAAATTTCAAGAGGACCTAAATTTTTTTTGGGCACTTTTCCAGGGTTACGAAGGGAATTCGCTTCTGATTATATGCTTCAAAATGAAAAAGAAGGATTATTGTCAACCTTCAAAAATGTTTTCTATCTATTCTTCTTCTTATTATGCTTGATTAAATTTTCCCTTCTTTATTGCTTTGTTTTTGTTTGATTTCTCGTGTATAGGACAAGTTGTTCTACAAACATATAGCTGAGGACACTTTCAGTGACCAACCGGAGCAAGATATCGGCCAGCCGATTCAGTCTCTTCTGGTGAGATTCTTTCAATAACCGATCTATATTTCAATTTCTTCTGTTTGTATGTTTAGGGATGTAATTGAATCAAGCTGAGTTCAAGTTATAAGAAGTTCAATTTCAAAATTGAAGTGCTTCGAGCTCCCTCGATTAAGTTGGTTTATATAGCAAACAAATGAGTTAAGTATTAGGATACTTAGATTAAGTTGTGTGCATTGTAAAATCCGATTCTTGGTAGGTTATCACGACTTGGGCATGTATTGTGGCTTATGGGATTCTAAGGTTTCTTCAATGGTCTTCACTTTTATCATCATGGAAGGGCATTCCGTTTTCGGCATTCAGTTTGGCCATTGTTACCATCCTCATGCAGGTCTTGGTTCTCTTCTCTCAGTCGGAACGTTCGAACCCTACCGAGGTTGCATCTCAAAAGCCGTCCGAAAACGATAATCAGAATTCAGACTCTGTACAGAAACCGTTGCTGGCCTAAACCATTCTTTTGAAACACAATTAAGTATTCTTATAGTTACAGATTTCAAATTCTGTAATCTATATTCGTATATTCGACACAGGCGAATCTATGGGGACAAGTAAAGACCTTGGCCCTTTAGTTCATTCAAACACTTAAATATATAGTAATTATTGTTTGTTAAAAATACGACAAATTTTTGTACATTGACACTAGAAAAATTGTAAGTTAATCTCGGTTCCCTAAAATGATATTTTCCCCGAATTTTACATGTTCAATTAGTGTATTATTACTTTTGTATGAATAAAATAATTTTTTTCTTCATGGTAAAAAATTTTATGTTAGGCTTGATGTACACAACCGATTAATTAACCAAGTGGTAGAGAAGGTTGATTTTTGGGTGAAAATGGTGGAAGCAAAAGATAAACCAAAAGACACAAGGATTTAGAGTGGTTCAACTCCCCCAATGGAGTCTGCGTCCACTACCTAGGCTTCTCACCTTAGAATTTCAACAATTCACTAAGAATTCTTCTCATTTTCTAGGCTAAGGAGGCAACCGTTACAATCCTAGAATCACAAACCCGTGATCTAGCATCCAAAAACTCACAACCCGAGTCTTGAGAACATTCTCTAACAAAGAGAATCCTAGCAAACTCAAATCCCTCTTAATAGGTAGATGTTTGCACACTAAGCACTCACCCAAAACCTAAAACACTTGAGCAAAAATATTATAATTAAAGCTCATAAGTGTTGTCTATACAAGAAATATACAATTAAGCTCTAATACAAATTTTTTATCATAACGTTGTTGACAATTGAAGCATTAGTCATCCATAGATGCTTGAAGGTCCCTTGTATACTCTCAAATGAGTTTATAGCCGCTGGTGACCGTTAAGATTGAACTGGAGCCGTTGGGGTCTTTATTTTTCACATTAATTGCAATTTTGAGGTTGTCTGTATCGGTACGCGGGTAACCATATCGATACAGCCTTCTTCATAACTAACTGTTGAGCTTTGATCAGCTGATGCGTATCGATACGCGCATAGGCGTATTGGTACATCCTGCAATTTAAAAGACCGTTGGGGGGTTTTGGTCGTTGGGATATATGCCACGTAGGCGTATCGATACACCAAAGGGTGTATTGAAACCACCCTTCTCCGTATCGATACGGGAAGGCCCTGTATCAGTACGGATCTTGACCGTTTCATAAACTGTAGCTGAAACCCTTTATGCGCATCGATACGGGATATACCGTATCGGTACGGATACTTGAAAAACTCAGGCTTGGCTACTTTAAAGACGTTTTAAATCATCCCAAAACCTCTTAAAAAAAGCATTGAACATTATTTCAAGTTGTTTGGACTTAAAATCATTTTTAAAATCTTTTTAATTTATTCCAAAACTATTTTTCAATTATTATATCAAAACACATATCTCAACGCCCTAAGAAAAAATAAAAAATAATTAAGTCTTCATGGAAAATAAAAAATAATTTATTAAACTTTTAACATAAAAAACAATCAATTAAGTCCACGTGGATAACACATGTCAGTCATTAGCTATAAAGATTTAATTGATACAATTTTTACATATAAAGATTTAATTAAATACAATTTTTTCTATGAGAACTTAATTAATTTTCTAATTTTTTACCAAAGACATTTTTATAATTAAACTTTTTTTTGGAAGAAAACATGTTTTTTTTTCTTTATTTCGCCTTATCATCTACCACCTTAGTCTCTCCTAAGTTCATATATAACTGCAAAAATTAAGATATATTTCATTATTTCTAAACCATTTTTTATCACTAATCATCGCTCAAATTTATCCATAGCAGCAAACAAACAATATAATTATTGAGTAATAGTTACAATAAAAGAATTTTGAGAATTGAATTTATAGAGAATGTATACTATGCATAACTAATCAAAAAATATTTTGATATACAAGCTAAAATTTGCTCAAGCTTTTCAATTTTAGAGTTTAGAGGCTTAGTGTGTAGGGTGTATAATTTAAAGTTTACAGTTAAAATTTAGAGTTTTAGAGTGCTAGGGTTTGAGATTTAGGTTTTAAATTTTATAGAAATGTTTGTAATTTTTTTTACATAGCTTGTGTATCAAAATATAAACATAACTAATTAAGATTATTATATCGTATACTAGCGGTGGAGACTTTAGTTTCCACAAGCGGGATAGTTTAGGGGTTTAGGGTTTTAGTTTAGTGATTAGGGGTTTAGATTGCATGGTATATAATTTAGGGTTTATAGTTAGAATTTAAGGTTTAATATTTAGGGGTTTAAAGTTTGGGATTTTAATTTTTAATTTTAACCTTGAATTAGACACGTGTGTTTTAAAAAAATTGCATTGCTTGCATATGGAATAATTGTCCAACTAATTTATTTTTTGAATAGTTTAAAGGTGATTATATGACAATGTATGTTTATACAAATTTTTAACCATTTGACAATTCATGCACACTCGTAGATAAAGCGAATTGAACTCAAGTTTCATCATCTTTTTTACTAGGACCACTCGTTGAGTTATGTCCGCCTAATTATTATTTTTTTGATAAAGCTTAATTCTAATTCTAATCCTAACTAGAGGGAATGAGACACTCTAAGGGAAAGAAAATGTGCTCTTAGTGGGTCTATAACCTATGATCTAAGAAAAATGAGGAACAAAGATAAACAGCTTGACTAACCGGCCAAATGTAGTCGTTCTCTCCGACTAATTATTGAATTCGCATACTAATTATTGACTTAGTAATTAATTAAATTACTAGTGCAATGTAAAACTCTAACCTAAAATAAATAACAATAGTGAATAAAAGTGCTTTCCAGTCCATATTATTTTAGTACAAGTTTAAATGTATTTAATGATTCTTTTATAATTGTAATTGTTGAATTTTTTATTTTAATTTCATATATATATATATTTGTTATAAACCTTAAAAAAAAGAAAATTATTGACTGGGATGAGCATATTCTTCCACACCATTTACACCCTTTCTCTCTCTTTTAATCTATAAAAACAAATCAATCAAGCTCGACTCTGTTCATAATTATTATCCCTTCAAGAATAAGGAAAAAAAAACTTGTTTTCCCCATCCATGGCTGACAACTCTTACTCCAAGTTCTTCTCATCAAGTTGGTTCAACTTCAACCCTAATCCCTACCCCCAAAACTCCAAAACCACAAATTCCAACCCCTTTTTTCTCCACCACCATCCGTCTTCATCGTCTTACCCTCCTTCCCCGCCCATTAGAGAAGCCTTGCCATTGTTGAGCTTAAGTCCAACAAGGCATTACCAAGACGACGAAGATCAACGAGAGCGATATTCATGCACCGACATGGATGATGAAACCGTTACCGTTGCACTTCATATAGGGTTACCGAGCCCCAGTGCTTCGGAGTTGGCTTCGGTTTTATCGTCTTCGTTGGAGATGACCGACAAAGACGATGAATTCCGGGCCAATAGGCTCAACAAAGGACAGTATTGGATCCCTACCCCTTCTCAGATTCTAATTGGCCCTTCCCAATTCTCTTGTCCCGTTTGCTTCAAGACTTTCAATCGATACAACAACATGCAGGTATTATACACACACACACACACACACACACACATATATATATATATATATAATCAAAGTTATCTGCATCTTCTTTTGCTGAGGAATGTTACTCAATTCATACATAACATTTTGTTGCATAGATGCATATGTGGGGGCATGGATCTCAATACAGGAAAGGGCCGGAATCACTAAGGGGAACTCAACCTACAGCAATGCTAAAGCTCCCGTGCTATTGTTGTGCACCGGGTTGCCGGAACAACATCGACCACCCGAGGCCGAAGCCGCTCAAAGATTTCAGGACTCTGCAGACACATTACAAGAGGAAGCACGGGATCAAGCCGTTCATGTGCAGGAAATGCGGCAAGGCGTTTGCGGTGAGAGGTGACTGGAGAACGCATGAGAAGAACTGTGGGAAGCTATGGTATTGCGTTTGTGGCTCGGATTTCAAACACAAGAGATCCTTGAAAGATCACATAAAAACTTTTGGCAGTGGACACCAAGCTTATGGCAGTGATGATTTGGAAGAAGATGATGAGCCTGTTTCTGAAGTTGAACAAGATAATGAGTCCGTGCACTGATTCAATAAAATGGAAATTTATGGAGGATATGGAATCGAACAGACTCTCAAGATGATGATTGATTCTTAGAGTTCAGTTCACATCGTTGTCGGTGCAATATAGAGAAGGATATGGAATCCAACAGACTCAAAATGTTATATTTATATATTAATGATGAAATGTTTCACAAAGGATGTGGATATTTTTATTTATTGTTTTTTCTATTGATCTTGTGTTGTAGGTCGTAGAGCCATTCATCCCAAAAACAATCCCCAATCCAATTCCGACTAAAACTGACTGAAAACAAATATTCATTCTAAAACAATGAAAATGAATTATTGGTCTTTCTATTGATGACAACAGGTCATCCTATCACTGAAAATTAGTCATTATTTTTGCTCGGTTTTCTCCGAGTCTGAAGCATGCAAAATTCTATGATTTAATTAAGAAAGTTGAAACACCAACCATATTTATGGAGATCTGTCACATCACATGTGATGGCTTAGATTCTTGAAAAGATTGTTTTGGTGTCCACCCATTTTCTGGAATCGATTAGTTTGTTCGTTATGGACTAAATTGAACATTCAAGAGGAAATCATGTATACCACAAATGTAGTTGAGATGGTAGGGTTTGTCATCCTGCAAATAATCCAGCTTTTCCATGTTTGGTTATTATTATTTTTCGAACAATTTTTACTTCAGAAAAGAGGAATGAGACGAAGATAAACTCCTAAATTTTAGAAGAAAGGGATATACATCTCACACAGTTTGAACCTTGGATGTCGGGTGCAACACCAACCGGGAGTTTGCATGTTTGATTATTATTATAAGTATTTTTTAAGTGTTTTTTTATAAATCTTAAATCTAATCATAATTCTCCATCGATGAGGGGAATGAGTGACTCTAGAAAAAAGAAGTGAAGTGTTCCTAGTATATCTAGAACCCATAACCTAAAAAAATATGGGGAACACAGATGAATAACTTGACCAACCGGCTAAATATGCTTGCTCATATTTTTTAAGGTATTAAATCATATGTTTGAAATTAATTATTATTGTAACTCTTAGTGTGATTTTTATTTATTGTGTTTAATATCTTACATTTTTTATGTATTTCTTAGTTACCAGTTCAAGATGCGATGAAAAAAGTAGTTGACGATCAGTCGATTTATAAGGAGACATCTCGATCCATAAATATTTAAATCTCACCTGAAAAATTATCGCAAGTTAACCGATGTTACATTCTTTAAAAACAACTTCTATGACTTATCCAGAATGCATTATTTTACCCTCGCTATTCTCGTATTATTAACTTTTTAGATGTTCTGATTATTTCAAATTTTGTTCCAACAATCAATTTTTTTTGGCACAGATGGAATTTTAGCCCCCTCTGAGATTAAATATGAGTCAATTTAACCCTTCTTTCAAATTTGAGGTTTATATATTCAATAAATCTTAATTTTTTAAAAAGTTACATAATAAGTCGTATTTTGATATTTATTTTTGGTTTAATTATAAAAGACAATTTAAAAATAATATATTGGTGTGAAGATGAGAGTGGATAAGATATTATAACCAGCTTTCTTTAGAGAAAGGGATGAGCAAACATTGTGGAACACAAAGCTTCAGTCAGCATCCATTGACTCCATTTAAAACACCCACTGTAGCATGAAACGACATTTCAATCAGATTTTGACCATTTCTCTGTTGCTCTCACCCAAACAGCTTTAGTTTTCTTCTTTTACTTCGGTTGGAAAACAGTATTGTAATTTGCTGATTAGAAGAAATATATGGGACGAACAATGTCCGAAGTATCTTTCTTTCCCCCTTGACGAATAATGTTAAAGTGGAATTGGGGGGGGGTGGGGGGGGGGGACAAGATTCATTCATTTTCTCCCCTTCATTTCTTATTTCTATACAGTTTGGTACATAAATATAGTTAATGAATGAAGCTCCGTCCATGAAAGCTACAACACACAGCTTTTACTACTCATCTGTAATGCGTACGATGTTGTTACTTTACTTACATAATAATAAACCCAACCAATTCGCATTTAGTGTTACATTTATGGACTTTCATTTTGCCGGCCAGACAAGACCGTATTGGGGCCATTGTTCTTCCCATTAGCTTTCCTCTTTTTCAATCTCCCACACTTCTTAACTTCTGTCAATACATATCAATCAGTGTTTATGTCTTTTGTTTTTTCCATTTCATTTTTCTTTTCTGCATTCCCAATTCCCATTATTTGCATTCTGCATTATTACTTGAAAATAACTTTTTTTTTTCTTACACCAATGAATATTTATGTAAAGGGACAGATGTTGACAACAAAGTTTAAGAGGTCTATTAAATTTTTTAATTTTTTTGGAGAATTTAATATAAAATTTTTGAAAATTTTGGGGTCTAACTAAACTTTTTTACATAATTTTTGAGAATTAGGGACAACTTTTAAACTTTTTAGAAGTGGATTTGTTTTTTTTGGGTAATATGTATATCCGTTTTACGGTTTATGTTCGGGATGGGGTGCGAGACTGCGTGAGGCTATCCCTCTTAACAATGTCCTCTCTAAGGTTTGGACTCGTATTATCTCCTTAAGATTACAATATACCTTATCAATGCACCCAAAACGAATTTATTTAAAAATATTAAATATATAAAATATTATATTAAGCAATGCTTGATTAAGTATAATGATTATTAATGTGTCTTCTTTTCTAACCTCATAAAGAATGAAGAACTTAGTCAATTATGTTTTTTTCCCCTCTTCTTTCTAGTAAATGTTATTAGGTCAGGCACACATGGGTAGTCAGTCATGGGGCACCTAAAACCATGACTCCATTGTTTCTACTCTTTACTTCTTCTGACCAAACAACCCATTTGACAAACACAGTGCCAATACTATTGGAATTGAAAGACCTCATAAGATTAAGCCTTAGATAAATTTGACGGTTTTTTTATAGAAACAATTAAATTAAAATATAAAATTAGAAATATAAGAATAAAAATCATCTATCTCTTTTTGGTACTCTATGTATGCCTCATACTAAAAATGTAGGTTTAGGAATTAGAGTTAAGGGTTTAAGGTCAGAGTATGTTGTATTTTTAAGGTTTAAGGTTTATGATTTAGAATTTAGGGCTAGAGCTTAAAATTTAATTTTTTAGTGCTGGGTCATAGAAAAAATACTGAAAAAGAGCAGAAGATTTATGTTCGAAACATAAAACATGTAGAAGAATATTTAGTAATCTAGAACAGTTGTTATAGTGAAGGAGAACTCGCCGTGTGTTCTTAACAAGTTTTATACATTTATTATTTTTTAACAAGGTAGAGAGAACTCGTCAGTAGCATATGCATATTATAACATATATTGATATTATATAGAGAAATAATATAAATGTAATGAAATATTTAAAGTCATAATATATGTTATAAATTGGGATACCTTGAAAATTAATAAAATTTTATAAAAAAAATAGAGTGAAAATAATATTGATGATGTAGAAACTGAAAATAAAAATGAAAAAAAAATTATACCCACAACGTTACGCAGGAATGAAATAATATTTTTACCTAGCACTAACTTTTCCGGTCCACCTTTATTAAAATTATTGTACTTTCTTTTGATTGAAAAAATATTATTGTAATTTGTTATAAGAGTAAAACTTTGATACACATATTATGTAAAACTAATTTTATACAAGTACGTGTATTTACACTATAAAAACTCAAATTATAAATCCCTAATATAATCTTAAAAAATTAAACCCTGAACCTTATACCCTAAATTATAAACACTAACCTTAAATTCTAAACCTTACGACCTAAACCCCTTAAATCCTAAACTAAAATCTTAACCCCTAAAATTAAAAAATATGTGTAAATTAAAATTTACACTACCTATATATCAAAAATTTTCCCATGTTATAATATGAGGATAAGCAAAGCAGTCATGGAGGGATATAATTTCCTAGTCTTCCCTTCTAACAATAGAAGATTGTTACAATTCGATAAAAAAAAATTATAAAATTGTTACAAGGACCAATTTGTCCCTACCCCGTCGTATGCATTTATTATTCTTAAATAGAAAATTGGTGCTTAAATTATTAGAATTATTGTACATAAATTGGTGCTTAAAACTAATTAGTGTTAGGTATATTAGTAAAGTACATTGCACTTTCAAAAAATGACATAAGTTTAAATTTTAAAAATAATATTATTAAAATAAATAACTTCGCACCCTAAACATAACCCTTAAAACGAACATACATATTAAAAAATAGTGCTTAAATTGTATCCCTACATTTAAGCACCAATTTTCTAGCTTCCTATGTATCACATGAAATGTAAGAGAAAAACATCATTGCATACGCTTTTCATATTTTCATTTTTCGTCGTAAGGAATACTTTTTTTCCTTCTAGAAATATAATTCTATTAAGCTAAATATTGTGAACACTAAAACATTTTAAAAGTTTTTGAAGTATTTAAGAATAATGTCAAACTATAACCTTTGACAAAACAGCTATTTTAGTTTTTGTTTTTTTAATATTATTTTATTAAATAAAGATGGAGAACATATTCATAACGAAATTTAATCTCATACAAAATAAAATAATATGAGCACCCTTAACTACTAGACTAATTAGTGAATCTCTTCTTTTAAAATATTTTAATTCTTAACTTTTTATTTAATGATTTCTCTATTGAAAGACAATTATTATTCAATTAAAAGTCAACATCTAAAAATAATTTAACAAAATGACAGGTTATTTAAAAAATAATTTTATAAAAACTTTTGTTTAATGTCATGTAGTTTTAACACGTCATTTAATACATTAACAATTAGTTAAATAACGGTTTTAATCTACATAAAGGCTATTTAAGCCTAAATAAAATGCTGGGTTAAAGTGCTTAAATATCGATATTTTGTCTCTACAAATAGGGACGAAGTCATGGCACAAACAAGGAATCTTCTCGCTCTAAATAGTAAAATTGGTGTACGATCTCGGTAAAAATTATAAAATTACATTGACCCCTAAAAAAGTTGTATTTCAGTTCTACCTCCCAAGACAATTTGTAGCTTCATCCCTATGTGCTTAATTATTGTGTTAACTACTCCACCTTTATTAAATAGGCCCATTTTAGTTTATTATATCCAAATAAACAATTAATTTTAATTTAAACTTGGGTAAGTCTTTATTTTAGATATATCGATTTATGTTAAGGAATTAATTAGATATGGACAAAAAATTAAGAATTTATTTGGATGTAAATTAATGGTCGAGGGATATGAATAATTAAAGTTTATGAACTTATTTAAGTAAATTGATGAAGTTATACCTACGTATTTAAATTGTTTTAGTCAAAAAAATTAAAACCCAATGATATTTTTAACTTTTAGGGCAAAATACCTAAATTATTACTCAACTTTGCTCTCTTACCTATTTTGGTCACTGTACTTTTAAAACATTCAATTTACTCAGCGAACTTTATTTTCTGACCTATTTTGATCACTCTAAATTATTTTATTAATATTTTGGTATGACGTGACATATTTTATTATTATTAAATATAAAAATAATTTAAAATAAAAATAAATTATTGGGTAAATTACACAAACCATCACTTAACTTTGCTATTTGACCTATTTTGGTCACTGAACTTTAAAAATGATCAATTTACTCACTGAACTTTATGCATTGACCTATTTTGATCACTTCGACGTTAATCTATTAACGTCATTATGAAATGTTATAAATAAATAATAAAATATTAATATTTCTCTCCCTTTCCCTCTCTATTCCTCATTTACGTTGTTCGAAGGTGCTTTCAACCAAACATAATTGCTAAAAGCTTTCCATTTATGTTACCTCAATGACCCCAAACAGGGTTTGTTAAACTGGCCTACCTATCTCTAGGTGGAAGACTCTTGAATTTTTACCATTGAATATAGTGGAAACACTTGAAAAGTTAAAAACTTTGGGGATAGTAGGATGTTAAAGCACAAAGTCGCAAAGATCAACACAACCAAACATACAAACTCCCTTTTTATACCCACACAAACAAATTTCACAAATTTTCAACATCCCCTAAATAAAGAATGAAAATAAATGATTATAAGGGCAAAAAAATACACTTTAAATTGGTCAATGGTATAACCATCTTTAAGCACCTTAAGGAAGAAATGGTGACAATGAGGTCCACTCCACTAAGCGATTGTGCAAGACACATATGATTGTTTTCACTTTAATGACCTTTCAATTGAATTTGGTTCTGTATTTGAGTTTGTTTTTTTTTTTGGATTTTACAGGTTAAGGTTTATGGGAGAGGTAGTGATGAAAGAAGACATATCGATGTTTTGACTGTATTGGTTTTGGATACGACTTGGGCTATCGATTTGGGTTTGGTTGAGGGATTAGGGGTTTGGGGAGGTGATGGGCCCATCATGACAGTCAAGGCTGCGAGAAAGAGATAGAGAAAAGAAGAGGAGTTGTAGAAATTTGAGTATAATGCAGCACAACGAGCTATGTTGGGACAGATTTATTTATGAAATGTCATAACAGTTTTAATAGATTAACGGTGGAGTGTCCAAATAGGTCAATGTATAAAGTTTAGTGAGTAAATTGGTTGTTTTTAAAGTTCAGTGACCAAAATAGGTTAGAGAGCAAAGTTCAGTGATGGTTTGTGTAATTTACCTAATAATTTATTTTAATTTTAAATTATTTTTATATTTAATAATAATAATAAAACATACCATGTCATACCAAAATATTAATAAAATAATTCAGAGTGATCAAAATAGGTTAGAAAGTAAAGTTTAACGAGTAAATTGAACGTTTTGAAAGTTTAGTGACCAAAATAGGTCAGAGAGCAAAGTTGAGTGATGATTTAAGTATTTTACCCTATTTATTATTATGGAGTAGAAAATGGGCCTCGTGCGACGTGCCTTACAAAATACATTGGACCTCAAACGTCACTTCGTTGTTTATCAAGAGTTTTACTCAATAGCCCATTGGATTAGGCTAGGGCTGGAAAGAAGCAAATTGTTTATATATATATATATATATATAGGGATGCGAAAATTTTTACTAATTTAAAATTAGGAATGAGCGTAAATTAATGATTGAAATCAAAAAATCGAAATATAATTTTTTTAAGCGAAAATAGAGAATAATTTAATTTTAAATATTAATTTATATTAATCCAATGATTATAAATTAGTATAAAATTTTATAAGTTTTACTTAGTGTAACTAGATCATAACCTTATATATATATATATATATATATATATAAATTACAATACACATGCCGTGTAAATTTCAGTAAACAAAACAAAATCCAAATCCACTCAACTTTACCAAAGTTCAACAAAAATCCACATATACCAATAACAGTAATTATGAATTATAAGTAAAATATAATCAATACAAAGAATTATTATTAATAATAACAAACAATACAATATAATATAATGATAAAATCAATATAATACAATACACAATAACTTAAATGTATGTAACTCACTGCTTCAAAAGCGCTAGAAGGGATATAATAAGAGAGAACGTAACGGCAACACCGGATACCGGCAGCGAGAGGGCAGCTCCGGTGTCCATCGACGCAGGCGCCATCGCACTGTCCTGAGCTGATACAGTGCTGGCTACTGAGAGCACAACGGCAACAAAGAGAATCATAATAGCTTTAGAGAAGAAAACTTTCGCCATTTCTGAAAACTAACAACCAAAGAATATAACTTTGTTATGAACAAAAAAAAGAACTACTCAGATTTTGTGTGCAATTTGACATTTAAGGGTGTGGGTTTCATATATATGATGAGAATTTAGAGTTTGGTAGATCAACTAAAGAAATGAAGTGGAACCAGCTTGCAGGAGGTGGGACTTTGAACAGCTCAAAGTCGTGGGCGCCCGCGGTAGGTGTTTGATGAAATGGCTCAAAGAATGGACGGCGGCCAGTCGATGCAGACACGTTGCGAATGTTTGCTGTTGTTTCAAGGTTTGAAAAGGTTATTGTCGGTTGGCGCGTTCTCTTGCAAGAATGTGAAACCTTACCCAACACCATGTGCAGCTAGGCCTCCTAACACTCTTCCCCCTTTTTTCATTTCTTTTTTTCTTTAATTTATTTTATGGTTGGAGAAAATAACAAAAAAAAAGTAAATTGAAGCACGTTATCAAATCATGTTTTAGGTATTGAATTGATTATAAATTTTAAAGCATCATAATTAAAATTTTAAAGTATTAATATTATATCAAGAAAGTTCTCTCGTTAAGTTAACAATTAGTTTAAGCGTTAAAATGTTAATTTGGATTTGAATTATTGAAAGAACACAGTCTTTTATTTTTTATAATTTTTTTGAATAGAATAAAGGTGATTATAAGATAGTATCTGTTTATAAATATTCTTAACTCTTTGACAATACGCATACACCTTGTATACAGAATGATTTGAACTCGTATTTTTTAAGACAAACATCATCCGATTTAAACTACACTTTTTATTTTTACACAGTAACTACATGTGTTTTTACAGTTTGATCTAAATTATACAAATACATAGATCTTTATTTTCAATGATCCTAAAAATGAAATGAGAAATAATGTCCATCCTAGCTTGGTAAAACCAATTTTAATTTTGGTAATTACAATTCCTTCAATATTAAAAGAAGAGTCTTAATGGCAAAATCATGGGGTAATAACTTGAATAGGAAAAAGAGAGAGAAAACGCTTTGAAATATGAACGTGGACAGCAAAGGCAGAATGTCCTAAATTCCATGACACATTTTCCTTGGAAATTAAGGGAAATCAATAAACGCCACTAAATAACGACAGCCTTTAAAAAAACGCGTCTAATCATTGTAATTACTGTAATGTGACATTAACCAATTATTGAATGTCAACAAAAACGTCAATTATCTAGCGACGTTTTTACACTTTATAAAAACGATGTTCATCGACGCTAATAAAAACGTCGCATTACTTTAATAATATACCCCCATTAAACTAGGTTTATTTTACAAATTAGCATTTGAAATTGGTTATCTATAACCTATTTCTTTTTTGTATATTTGAATTGAAAAAAAAAAAACTCAAATCGACATCTAGTTATAATATGAAACTTCGATCTATTAAATTGTATTGTTTTACTTGATAACGAGAAATTATATTATGGGTCTTTCTCATCACGTTATCTATGAGACTAACCAATAAAATTCACTTATTTCATTAATTTTTATTCCATTTTCTTATCGAGTGTGAATCTTACTTGGTAAAAATTATTTTTAAATTTAATTTTCAATAAATATGAGTGAAGATTCACTCGATAAAAAGATAATATAAAAAATCAATAAAATGGATTAATTTTATTTGCTAGTCACATAAATAACATGGTGAGAAGCACTCAGATATAATGTCTCACTTATAACATGATACTGATATTTTAACAAGTCAATATCACATCAATAATTAAATTGATTATTTAGTTGTATTATCAACAATTAATTAGTTTGATAGAAAGAAATTATAGATCTTTTAAACAAGGTCAATGATTACTCCTCGTAATTAATAAGTCTACTTAATTTTAATTAATTAATAGATTATATATATGTGAATATATATAGGGATGTAAAAAATAGGTAATCAAATGAGTTTCAAGTCAGGTCGGGTCAAATTGGATACATGTCATTTCAAGTTGATTTGATGTTTCGACTCGAGTCGGGTGCGGGTTAATTTCATGTCGAGTCAAAACGGTTCGGGTCCGAATTAGTTAATTGACGGGTTAATTCGGGCTCGAGTGGACTTTAGGTCGGATTCATTTCAGGTCGGTTAATTCGGGTTTCAAATTCGTATTAAGTTTGAGTCCGGTACAAATAGTCGATAGACTTTGCGTTGGCTCATTCCGAGTAAATTATTTTACGCCTTTCATGAATACGAATCACATTAAAAATAAATATTAAGGATTGGAATAAACAAAAATATCATTTAAAATATTGGACTAAGTTACAGAAATTATAAATAAATAAGGGTCAATTTTGACTAAAAATAAAATATTAGGGACTAGAGTGAACAAAAATATCAACATATTAAAAATATTGTACTAAATTATAAAAACATAAAATAAATAGGGATTAGTTTTGGTTAAAAATAAATTTTTAGGAATTAACATGAACAAAAATATCATCATTTTAAAAATATTGGACTAAATTATAAAAACGAATAAAGGTCAATTTCAACTAAAAAATAAATTTTAGGTAGTAGAATAAAAAATATTATTGGACTAAATTACCAAAAATATAAATAAATATGAGGAATTCTCACTAAATTGTAAGGACTAGAATAAACAAAAATATTATTCGACTAAATTACAAAAAATTAAAAATATATATGAGTCAATTTTGGCTAAAAGTAAAATTTTAGGGACTAAGACGAACAAAAATATCATCATATTAAAATATCATCATATGGGTTAGTTAGTTTCTCATATTATAATATAATAAATTCATAATTTTTCAAATACTTTCATTTTTCTCTTAAAAATCATTAAATCATAAATTTTCTCAATTATAGGTCAAATAAATATTAAGTAGGTCAATATCAATTCAGGTCAACAATAGGTCAGATTTAAAAGAGGCCGAGTCAATTAACATATTGAGTTCAAAACAAGTCGAGTAAAAATCGGATCTCGGGTCGTTTCAGTCAGGTTTGTATCGATTATTTGCCAAATTAGTCTATGGTTCGGGTTCATATCAGTCAGGTACAAATTAGATTCGGTTATTACAGTACCAAGTCCAACTCAAGTTCAGGTTCATATCAGTCAGGTACAAGTCAGATTCGGTTACTATAATATCAAGTTCAACTCGAGTTTAAATCAACGACAGTCAATTACAAATCTGTTTTAAATCGTCACCTCTTCATGTCAAAATAAATTCTAATTCTGACAAGTTTCAATCGAGTTTTTAAGTCGTATCAACTTTTTTACATCGCTAATTATATAAAGAAATCAACAAATGTAATAATTAGAGAAAATCCAGTATTTAGTTTAAAAAAGTTACTAACTTTATGTATTTATATAAGCCAGTAAGTTATGATTTAGAGGTTTAAGCTATTTATAAAGATGGGATTTTCTTCGCTTTGAATCCCAATCTCAGATTAAATTTGGACCCAATAATCAAATTTACTTAGTTTAGTCTCATACTGGAGTTGTTTAATCGCTAAAAAAAATAAAGAAATTCCACAAAAACACCATACTGGAAGCATTTTATTTAAAGAATCAACTTCATTACTATAAACCAATGAAGAACTGTACCATAAATACACATAAGAAAAAAGGAAATGAAAAAAAAAAGCACGCGTAGAGGGATACAAGCCCTCAAATTTAATGCTTGAAGAAAGCAAGAAGAGAAACAATCAAGGAGAAGCCAACGGCGGCGGAAGAAACTCCGACAGAGAATCCAGCTCCAGCGTCGGGTGATGGCGACGGCGCTTCACCAACCTGCGCAGAGGCAACGGATATGATTGCCATTACCAAAGCCAACAAAAAGGCCTTCAACATGCTAACTTGCGCCATTCTGAAAAGATTGAGAAGACGGAGCTGAGAAAATTGGAATTTTTTTGCTGCTGCTAGTAAAATCTTGGGGGAACTTTGTTTGATTGGTTTATACTTTCTAGGGCAGGGGAAGGGCGGTTTTTATAGGGAGCGTGAGCGGCGCGTGGGGTCTACCGCTCAGGAGAGGGACAGCTAACGTTCACATAACAGCTAGTAATAAGTAACGTGCACACGACAGAACATAATGGAAGATATTGAGTTTTGTTTGAGAATCGGAAAGGTTAGCTTTGCTGTCTTTTAATTATTGTTTTTACCTAATGAAAAAAATATATATGAGGTTGAACATAAAAGATTTGAATTCAAATAATTTTATTGGTAAGATATTTGTTTTGTTAAAAATTTAAAAAAATATAAATATATATTATTTTATAATTATTTTAAGACTATTTAATAATATTTTTTTTAAGATTATATCGGTAGTGTTGGGATGCAATTAGGGATAGTAATAGATTTGTAATTTTTTAATAACTGAATTTAAATTTTATGAATCTATTTTAAAAGTTAAATTTCTTTATTATTTATATTAGATTTTGTTGTTAAATGTTACAAAATTGTTGTCATATTTTTTATCATAACAAAATTATTGTTATTTGAATATAATATAAATTGGAACTAATATTTGATATGAGATTTTTTTGCAATATTATGGTTGAGCTTTTATTTCATGATAGGAAGTCTTCTATTTTATTTAGGCTTATATATTATAGGGTAAAATACTTAAACCATCACTCAACTTTGCTCTATGACCTATTTTGATCACTGAACTTTCAAAAGGCTCAATTTACTCATTGAACTTTACTTTCTGACATATTTTGATTACTCTAAATTATTTTATTAATATTTTGACATGACGTTGCATATTTTATTATTATTAAATATAAAAATAATTTAAGATAAAAATAAATTATTTGAGTAAATTACAAAAACCATCACTAAACTTTGCTTATTGACCTATTTTGGTCACTAAACTTTCAAAATGATCAATTTACTCATTAAACTTTATACATTGACCTATTTTGGTCACTTATCCGTTTTCTTATTAGCAACCCGATGACGTTGCTTATTTTATTAATATTTAGTTGTAACATATATTTTTTTATTAATATTTGGTTGACATGTAAGATTTAAAATATAAAAAATAAAATTCCTAAATTTTACCCAAACTCCAGCGACATCACCCTCTCATCCCTAAAACTTCACCGTCTCCTTAAACAGCTTACTGCATATCCATCTTCACATCAATGGATCAATCCAAGCTCTTCACGTGAAGAATACAAGTTGAGACCGAAAATAACTTCCATGGAAAGTTATGGCCTCTCTGGTGAAGCTGGGGGTTATTGTCCCTTTGGAACCCTTTTTTACAGATGTCACAAACGAATATGTTGGTTGCCGTGAGTGTTTTGGGTGAAAAGCTATCACTATTGCATCTGGGTTTGGTCAAGGAAACAACCAAACCAAACTAAAACAAAAAAGATGTATTACCTTCGTCCCATTGAATATGTCCAGTATTTACTTTTTGGGTCAAATTTTTTAAACTTTGACTATTTATTGCTTTAAATTTATTATTGGTAAAAATATGAAAAAATACGTTTTAAAAACCTTATATCAAGTAGTTTAAAAATATATATTTTATAAAATTTAATTAATTAAAAAATTTAAAATAATTGCGGCCAAAATTAAAAATTTTAACTTTTCAAGAGTCAATACTGGACAAATTTCGTGGGACAGAGGAAGTAGTAAAAACTAAAAAGTAATGAACAATGATTTTTTAAGATAATGGATTTTGAAATTTGGACAGAAACCCGAATTGTCTGGTTGGTTTCTCTTTCTTTTGACCAGCTGAGATTGAGGTGGTTGGTTGGTAGCGTCGTCGACACTGTTCTTTGAAGAAACACTTGCTTCGCCGGATGCAGATGTCAAATTAGACATGTTTTCGTCCAAAACTTGTTGTTGTTACTGTTGGTGGAATATGTAATCTTTCATTTCATCAAATTTTTGGTGACGACAAACGAAGAATGATATCAAAACGACGCCGGCGACGTTGACATGACTCATGGCGGCTATTTTATTTGGGAGAAATAAATAGTTTTATAGAAATAATTAAAGAAAATGTTTTTATAGGGATGTAAAACAACGTCGTTTTGATGCAAATTAAGTTTTTCTAAAATGACGTCGTTTTGGTTTCATGTGCCATGTCATAACACCGTTAATTATTTAACAGTTAAGTGACCAAAATAGATCAATGTATAAAGTTCAGTGAGTAAATTGATCGTTTTGAAAGTTCAGTGGCCAAAATAGGTGGGAGAGTAAAGTTTAGTGATGCTTTTTGTAATTTACTAATAATTTATTTTCATTTTAAATTATTTTTATATTTAATAATAATAAAATATGCCATGTCATACCAATATATTAATAAAATAATTTAGAGTGATCAAAATAGAAAGTTTAATAAGTAAATTGATCGTTTTGAAAGTTCAGTGACCAAAATAGGTCATAGAGCAAAGTTGAGTGATGATTTAAGTATTTTACCCTATATTATATTAGTACCTAAAGTATACCAACTTTTTTATTTTGGTACCTAAAGTAATTTTTGGTCAAAATAAGTACTTAAAGTATATTTTTGGTTAAATTAGGTACCTAAAGTATACTTTTTGGTCAAAATAGGTACCTAAAATATTTTTTGTCAAAGTAAGTGCCTAAAGTAGATTTTTTTGGTCAAAATAAGTACCTAAAGTATAATTTTTTCGTTAAAATAGACACATAATGTATTTTTTAATTAGGGTAATTATTCTATAGACAAGCGTTTGTAGAAACTTTTTTACACAAATGCTTAGTTTTAGGGGTTAAAGACTTTGTTTAGGGCTCACAGTTTAGGGGTTTAAGTGTAGTAGTTTTGAATTTAGGGGTTGTTGAAAGAATTTTGGGTTTAGGGTTAAAATTTAGAGTGTATAGGTTAAAAGCTAAATCCATATCCATATTGCCCTAAACCTTAAACCCTAAATTCTAACCCTAAATTCTAACCATGAACCCTAAATTCTAAACCCCTACACTAAAATCCCTAAACCCTAAACTAAAATCATAAACCCTATAATTAAGGCGCTTGTGGAAACAAAAAGTTCTCACCGCCCGTGTATAGGATAATATTCCTTTTAATCAATGTCACATGACAACTTTTAGGAACCTATATAAAAATATGTATACTTTAAGTACCTATTTTGACCTAAAAATACTTTAGATACTTATTTTGACCAAAAAATATATTTTAGGTACTTACTATGACGAAATAATAATTTAGGTACCTATCTTGACCAAAAAGTATACTTTAGGTACGAAATTTAACCAAAAAGTATACTTTAGGTGCTTATTTTGACCAAAAAATACTTTAGGTACTAAAATAAAAAATTAGTATACTTTAGATACTAATACGATATATAAGCCTTTTATTTATTTCATGATCTATGGTAGTTGTTACGACACTAAAAAATCGTTGGCATTGCAGACAGACTTCAAAGAAAGTTGCTAACATTGCAGGCTGATTTGCCAAACAAAAAGAAAGTCGTCAATAATGTAGGCAACTGCAGGACTCATCGCATGTCAGTTTAACAAAAAAAACATTGGTTATTCTATTGATTTGATAGGAATCAATATAAGTTATGAAATAAAAAATACCTCCAAATCTTGAAATAAAAATTCAATAACAATATACTAGTAATTATCTCTAATTACGATAATAAATACGATAAAACAGAAAATTTATTTATTTTTTATTATTTTTAAAATCTAATAAAAAATAAATTACTTATACAATGACATGCATGTCCGTTTTCCTTTGACTAGAAGAAAATGGTGAAATTAAAGAAAATTGGTTAATATATGTCTATTCCACTGTGTTTATTAAATGCCGAATTAAAATGAAATATTAAATAATATTTGCATAATGAAAATAATAATTAATGTTTTTAAAGTAATAGTTAATGTTTAATGGCTTTGTGATAATTATTGGTCGAATAACATGACTATATATTACGTTTGTTTTCATATTACAATCAGCCTACTGGGCTTCTAATGTTGTTTACCGACTTGAATTAGTCGGACCAATTGTTTGCGTTTTTCATGCGTAATAATCATATTCATACATAAAATTCGACCTGTGTTATTGGAGAATAGTCTTTTTTTGGGGGGGGGAAGTCCATAATTACTATTTTTTTTTTTGGATTTTTAACATTACTAAATTTATAAAACATATTTAAATATTAAACAAATGACTTATTTAAGTAAAATTAGTTCATATAGAACTATTAAAGTTTAAAAATCCCATAAGGAAAATATATTCTAGAAAAAATCCCATAAGAAAAACGATTCCATATAGGTGACATGTGGATTTCAATGCGTAGTAGTAAAGATATAAAAAATAAATAAATATAAAAACAAAAATTGTATTTAAAACTTTCACCAAGTATATCGGGATAATTGCTAGTATATTATTGTTGAGTTTTTTATTTCAAGGTTTGTGTAGGGCTATTTAAAATTAACTAAGCCGTTGACCCGGTGAAAAATAAACATGTATTTATTTTCTTTTCAAAAAAAATTCCATATTGGGTAACCGACATATTAAATTTCTTTGGATCACAGGTCGGGTCGGAATCACAATTCTTTTTGAATTATATAGGTACTCGGCCCGATTATCTATCATTATTATTTTTTATTTTTAGATTATTAGGATTTTTAGTTAAAATTTAATTTAAAATATTTTGAAACACTAATTTCTAAATCTCGTTCTTAAATACCTAAGGTCGACGATGTGTACATGATTTTATGTTTTATCTTTAGTTGTATTTTTTTACTTTTAAATTTTATCTTTTGATTATGTAATTTGAATTTAAACTTTATGTTTGTATTATGTTATTATGTAATTTGAATTTCTAAATTTTAATTTTATCCTTTCGAATTATTTTAAATTTTATGATTTATAGAAAAAATTGTATAAATTTAATCAAGGTATCTTGTGACCCAAAATTACGATACCTGGTGTTAACGGGCCGAGTCACATGCCAATATTTTTAGTACCTGAAAATTTGGATACCCAGCTATGAACACTCCTAATTTGGGGTACTGCAATTGGCCTAAGGCCAACTTACAGTACTTGCGACTTTCCCTTTGTTTGACTGAAGTCTGTCTATAATGCTGGTGGCTTTTCCAAAGTAGGTCTGCAATACCGACGACTTCTCTTGAAGTCGACTTGCAATGCCAACAACTTCTCCAGTATAACAATCATCATAAATCTTAAAAAATATATAATAATAAATATAAATATTTTATTTAAAAATTTTCTAGATTAAAGAACAAAAGTCCTTTGTCCTTTTTTATGTTCATATTTATGCCCTAACAGTAAAAAATAAAATCTTAAGTACTAATTTCTAACCTTATTTTATAAATCTTAAACTTTAAACTCTAAAAACTAAATTTTACAACATAAACCATAATCGTAAACCCTAACTTTATACTCTAATTCTAAACCATAACCTATTTTTTTTAATACGAGGACATAAACATAGACACTAGAAAGGATTGGAAATTGAACAAGTTTTTCTTTTAACTTTTTCAAGTCAAAATAATAAATTATTTTAAATATATTTTAGGGTTTTTGCACCATAAACATGAATGGTCTAAATTAAAAAAGAAGTTCAAAGAACTGATTACATGGTTTCTTAGAGGAACTCGCCCTTTTAATTGCACCCAAAAATCAAGTAAATCATTACTTTTAATTATGAATCAAACAAATCTTTATTTAAAATCATGATAAAATAACTTCTTAAAATTGTCTTTATGCAAAATTGAAGGAACAAAGATCTTTACGGCACAAAATAAATTTCTAAATTTTGCATGGTAGAGAAGGAGTCAAAATCTGAATCCTAAAAGCATGCAAAACACACCAAAACCCTAAATTTGGCATGGGATTTCAGGTATAAAATCACCCATGAATTCCCCTTCTCCTCACCTGCAGAAATAAAAACAAAAAAGCACAAAGGCTAATAAAAAACAATTATTTTTTAGCACCAACTTAAGGCAGGTCTCTCCAACACCATGGACATGAAGAAGATCTCTTGCGCTGTCATCGTTGCCGCCGCCTCCATGAGCGCTGTCATGGCTTCCGGCGTCGCCTCACCAGCCGCCACCCCGAGTGCCTCCCCGGGTGCCGCCCCAGTTGGCTCCGCCTCCTTGGGTGGCGCCGCACCAGCTTCTGCACCAGGCCCAGAGTCCAGCGTTGCAACCTCAACCTTGCCTGTTCTTGGGTCCTTGGTTGGAGCCTTTCTTGTCTCTCTCTTTGCTTAGATACGTATACACTAAGCCGATATATTATATATAAAGAATATATATGGAGAAAAGAGATTATATATATGTATTGAAGGGCTCAAATTTGATTACTTGGGTTCAACTGATTGAAGATGACCTTCTTCACGTCATTTGTAATATGAGAATTTGAATTCCTTTTGCAATGAAAATTTATCGGCATTATTATATATAAAGTTTGATATTGGAATAACGAGTTGTCTTCAATATTTGGATAAAAAAACAAACATACATGGCAATGACTGGAGTAGTATAACCCTGATCTTTTGCACCTTTCAATGCAATCTCAAGGAATTGCCTAACAAATAACTATTCCATCTGGGGATCTTATGAGTGTGAGGAATTTATATGCTTCTTTCACACAAAATCTATTGGTGTTACTTACTCCATCTCCAAGCATATCATTAGTTTTTGTCACTGGAGTTTAGTGTTCGAAAACAGCCTTACTTTCCTGATCTGGCTGAGCTTAACCCCGCCTGCATTGCTTTCCGAAGGAGTATTTCCATCTGCGGCTATCAGTCTCACGGCAGAATTACATAAACTGGTTGTTCCGATCCCCTCACATTTGTTTAAAACCATTTGTCAAAGGTTCCTCACCAAGAGAGCTTGGCAATGAGCCAATGACAGAGGAAGGAGCCCGACGGATCACCAATCAGGATGGTGTCAGATGTATCAGCCGGGCACCACCTTAATCTGTTAGAAAGGAGCAAGTAATAGTTACCAATGTTGCTCCTGCTCTTACACGACTAAACTGTGTTTCATAGTTAGTGTAAGCATAAAAGAACCGCATCCAGAGATGTCAGAAAACTTCCAACCAGCAGGTTCTATGTTTTTGAAAATCAAGTTTTGTTATGGGGACTGGGGAGAGTTAAGATATGTCAATGAAAATCAATTAGTCGAGGTCGGGCAAGCAAAAACAATGCCCCACCCTGTCCCACATGTTGCCATACTTAACAGCAACCAACCAAATCCATTCATAAAAAGGGTAGATAAGAAAGATGCAAATGAGCCATTCATTTTTAAGTTACTTTAACTAGAACAAAGGCAACATTTTGGAGCAAATAAGGCAATTTGCATCCAGATAGTTAAGACAATGTTTGCATTTCCAACTTTACAAAAAGGAAATCTAGAGTAAAACATAGGTAAGACCTAATGCCGCTTCCGTTTTGAATTGTTGGTGGCCTTTCGGCTTTCCATTCTCCTCTTTGCAGCTTCAAATTCTTCTTCAGTGGGTTCAGACTCTGCATTACCCCCGTATCTGGACACCAGTGATGAAAACATGGAATCAAATCGGTCTTTCCTCTCATTTCGACGCTGAGATATAAGTGCAAGTAGATCCGGTTCCGGCTGTTTAATTGATCTGTTTAATAAACAAAAAAGTAATCAGATGACGTAAATGTCTTAAAAATCTAAGGTGAAAACACAGTACAATACTCACTTCCCCTTCCTCCTTGAGGAACTCGTAGGTGGCTTCATTTCAGAGATTTTTTTTGCCCATTTCTTATATGCTTTGGTTTCTTTCAATTCTCCTACACAAGAAAGAAACAAAGAGAGAAAAAAGCTCATCTCAAGGGAAAAAAAACATATATGAAGAAAAGTTGCAAGAATTATGCACATCCTCATTTTCGTAATGTGGGAAACAACACCGGAACAATCAATTAGCTCATCCATTCTTAAACCGAAAATACATATAAAGGTGGAATCTGGTTTAAGTAAGAATTCAATCCTACAATCCTAATTTTGGCGGTTTCAGGCACTAGTGAAATAATCAATGTAGCTCACCCACTCTTAAAAAGCAACATAGCTGCAAAAATGTGATCCATGTTTCGATTATCGTTTCTGGAAATATTAAAAATTTGTCACTTAGAAGTAAAGGTCTAAAGATCTCACCACAGAGGATCCAGAATTTAAAAATGGAAAACACGGGAAGAACTATATGCAAGACTTTAATTGTACGTCTAGAATGGAAAATTTATAAGCCAGCTTATGATAATAAACTCAGGAAGAAAGCCTCACCCGCAGCTATTGCCTCATCAAGCAAGTTCTTGAAACGGTGTGAATCAAGCTTAGGATCTGAACAAAGCATCGAACAGAAGAGCCTGTCAAGGCAGCAAAAAATATCAGAATTAATCTTGAAAGCCTAAAGGAAATAAAAACACCCGGCCTCTCTTACTTATTCATTTTGCCCTTGAACTTCTTATAAAGATCGATCAAATCTTTCTTCTCCGAATCAGATCCCCTGTAATGTCCTTCAAACTCTTCAATATCAGCCTCGGTGACCTGAAATCGATTCAACCATTGTGAACAAAATGGAATGGCAAGCCGGAGTACAAATGACATAAAGGGAAGAGGAGTCAACAAATGTCAAAACCTTTTTGTACATAGTCCTGAAAAAGTTTCTCAAATTCTCAACATCATCCCCAGCAAGATCCTTATCAACAGAACCAAGAGAAAATGTTAGAAGATGATAAACTCATAAGGCAATAAATTTCTCAAACGGATCAATTTCAATTGAATAGCTTGTATAACAACAGGAAGCCTGGGACATTCATTTTGTTTTACATAAAAAAAAGGTTGAGAAGAAACAGAATATTTCCATACCCCAAGGGATTCGCATAGGACTGAAATATATTTACTTACAGCGTCATCGATGCAACCAGTTTGGTCATAGATTACCCGTTTCTCGTCGTCACCGAGAATCGACATAACCTTTTGCAATTGCTGAAATTTCTCTTTGGCTTCCTGCAGAAGTGATATGAAGTGTTACGGAATGATGAAAGCAGCCAAATTTTAACTTCATATTCTTCCCATCAATAATCCCTCACACAATCAGATATTTGAAGCCTAATTTCAACATAAAAAAATTTCAGTTTATACCTCATCACCAGGATTTTTATCAGGATGGAGTCTCAGTGCCAACTTATAATATGCTTTCTTAATTTCTTGCTGAGATGCTGTCGTTTCAACACCGAGAATCTGCAAGCAATCAGTCGTTATTGGGGACCTGTTGCTCAAATTTCTGAAGGAAAATTCAATGGATAAAATATCCAATATGCCAAAGAATCCTCTTCCAATGAAACAATGAAAATATTTGGAGAAGTTGCCACATTTAACCCACACAAAAATGCGAAATTCCATAGGAATCCATTAAATATATATAAAATTTTATTTCAATTAATTTCATACATAAATTGTTTTCTAACTTCCAATTTATACTTCACACCCAGTATTAGTTAATAAATTGTTATATATATATATAAACTATCTTGTTCATAATCACTGAATCGCATGTAGAAACAACCCATAAACCCAGATTCGATATTACTATTAAAAAAAGGGGAAAACCTCGTATAAGCTCCTTTCATCTGAAGAAGAATGATTTCCCTCTTCTTCTCGGACCATTTCTTCCTCCTCTTCTTCATCGCGTGAAACCCTAGATTTCTTTCTCTTTCCCATTTTAGACCAAATTAAAGAGTGAAAAATGAATTTTGGTTTATTTAGTTTTATACCGAAGGTTTTGGGCTCTGATTCCTTCCCGCCATCTGAATCTTTGCGCTTTAACATTTTTTTTTACTTTTGGTAGCAAAATAGAGTTAATTGCATCAAACATCCTCAAACTTTAACAATTATTTTAAATTGGTCTCTAAATTTTTTAATGTTTTAATTTCATTCTCAAACTTTAGCAATTAGTTTGGTCAATTTGTGATGAATGAAAATTCTTTGCCCCTTTTTGATGCCTCTATTTATATCCTCATACTAAAAAGATAGGTTTAAGGTATGTTTAAAGTTCAGATTTAAAGAATTAAGGGTATTATGTATTTTTTAAAGTTTAGAGTTTACTGTTTAAAATTTAAAATTTCGAGTTAAATTTTAAAATTTAATTTTTTAGTGTTACATAAAAAAACATAAAAAAAGTGGGAGGATTTTTGTCTATAGGCCATAGGCGCCGAGTTAGATTCTGGTTGGATAACTAGATTCCTAGTTGTCTCTGTCCTTTGTGTGATCATGTTGAAAATATGGAAGACATGAAGATGATTGAGATAGTAGATGATAACGAAATTGAGATTAGACTAGATTAATAGTGTTTGGGTGCAACCGCTCGCTTCAATCAACCCTCCTCGTTAGCGGCTAAGGAACGGTTGTTGAGGAATGCTGAGCACCTCCGCCGCCATTTGTCGGAGGAGAGCTGGTTTCCGCCTTCCGGTGCTCTTAGTAAAATCCATGCACTTATTTAACACTATCGTTTAATCTTATTGAAATAATTATAAAAAATAGTTCTTATTCTTCCCACCAACCAAGTCGTTCAAACCCAAGAACAAGAAAAATCAAATCAAAATCCAACAATTAGATTGAAAGAACATTCCAACAATGAATTTTCCTGGTTATGTATGAATTATGACTTTTTCTTTCTTCCCATTCCTCATTTCCATATTTTCTACGCAAATCCAATAAACAATTCCTTATTTCTCTTAAAAAAAACCTCTGTTTTCCGCCATTTCTCTCCAATACCCATCTCTTAAAATCTCCTAAAACTCTGTTTTTTTCAAAAAGAAATCTGGTTTTTATAAACAGTTAAACCAGCGATGAACGATCTGATGTCGAAGTCTTTCTCTGGTTCCCCAACCCCAGAAGCTTCCCCTAACCACCACGTAATCCAGATGACTCAACCCGCCTCCTCCGCCGACCACCTCGGCGAGTTCTTCAAAGACGTCGAGACCATCAACGACGAGCTCAAAGAACTCGAGAAGCTGAACGGCGAGCTCTCGTCGTCTCACGAGCAGAGCAAGACGTTGCACAAGGCGAAAGCGGTGAAGGAGTTGCGAGCGAAGATGGATTCCGACGTAAACATGGCGTTGAAGAAGGCTAAAGTTATCAAGGCCAGACTCGAGGCGCTTGATCAGTCCAACGAGGAGAGCCGAAACCAGCCGGGGTGTGGACCGGGGTCGTCTTCGGACCGGACGAGGACGTCGGTCGTGAACGGGTTAATGAAGAAGCTGAAGGATTCGATGGAGAGTTTCAACGGTTTGAGAGAAACAATATCGTCTCAGTATAGAGAAACTGTTCAGAGAAGATATTTCACGGTCACCGGAGAAAACCCCGACGACCGGACTCTTGATCTTCTGATTTCAACAGGTCAGTTTAATCATTTTTTAACATATTACACTAGTATTCAAAAATTATTTCCCCAGAATTGAACCTGTTTTAATATATATATATATATATATTGTTTACAGGGGAGAGTGAGACTTTTATGCAAAAAGCGATTCAAGAACAAGGGAGGGGAAGAATTTTGGATACCATCAACGAGATTCAGGAACGGCACGACGCCGTTAAGGACATGGAGAAGAATCTGAAAGAACTGCACCAGGTTTTCTTGGACATGGCGGTGCTGGTCCAGACCCAAGGTGAAGAATTGGATGACATCGAGAACCAAGTGAACCGAGCTAATTCATTCGTCAGAGACGGAGCTAATCGGCTCCAAACGGCGAGAAATTACCAGAAAAACACACGCAAATGGACTTGCTATGCCATCATACTTTTGCTGCTCATCATCTTGTTTGTGGTGCTATTCGTTATCAGACCCTGGTAAAACTATGGCGTCGGCGATACATCGTTTTCTTATATAAAAAAAGAATTCGATTCTTTCGAGTGTGACTCGGGGTTTTTGGTTTTAATCTTTCTGGTTTTCGTGGTCGCTGCAAATCATTGTTTATATGGGTGAGTGTAAGAGCAAAGTTTATGATGGGGGCTAAAAGACTCAAATTTCGATATTTATTTAAAAATTTAAGATAATAAATTTTTTGATAATGTTTTGAGTTTTTTTTTTTGTATTTTTGGACAAGTATTGATATTTACGATATAAGTATTTATATTTGTCAAAAAATATAAAAAAATTGACTCGAGATGTTATTAAAAAGTCAAACATTTTAAATTTTTAAACTAATTTTGAAATTTGTCGTCTTTTAACGGTATCCCAGACCTACCTGATGTTTCATGGGGTAAAATTTATGTAAATCATGTGTAAGCTGTCTTTGTTTTTTTGTTTGTTGATAAAATGTCTTAGTTATTTTATACCCTTTAAAAGTTTATAAATAAAATTTTGTTTTTGGCTTAGTTGCAATTTAGAAATAGACGTGCAAGTGTAAACATATGTTAAAACCTTAATTATGTGTTTATTTTTGTTTTATGATCAATTTATATTCATGTTTAAGGTTTATAATTATTATTCTAAATTGTATTTTGTCCTTTAAAATATCATACCAAATACTTATTAATTATAAGCTTCACATTTTGATCCGAAGAACGGTTTCAATAATAAAATATGACATGTTTTATTTAAGTAATTCAGATTTAAGTAGCTTAGTGTGTAGCTGCGAGTAAATTTGCCGAGATTTAAAACATATATAACACAAATATTATTTTATACCTAAATAGAATTATAAAAAAACTATAAGGTTAATATTTTTTGACCACGAGCTTAAATACTTTATATATATAACCTGATTCAGTGATTCTACTAATTAACTTTTCTTATTTAATTAATTAAAATTTATGAAATATATTTGAAAAATATTATATTTAAAATTTAATCAATTCAAAAAACAAATGTTGAGTACTAAGAGTAAAGATTGAAAATAGGATAAATTTATTAGGATGAATAAAATATATTTAGGCAACTCGTTGAACTTCAAACAAAATATAATATTATACACGTGAAATTCAGTTGCCATCCAAGGATTTGAAGTTTTCAAATAAAGTTATTTTTAGGGTTAAATGATAATTTTAGCTCCTAAAATTGTATTTATTGTTTTTTAACATGTATTTTAATTTAATTTAATTATTAAACTTTCATCCTGTAAAACATGTTATCTTACTTTGTATGTTTTTCTTTACAAAAAAAAACACACTTTATGCTTCGCCATCTATAGTTGCATGTGATAAATAATATATATTAAATTTTAGAGAAAAAAAACATTTTCAAAATACACATTAAAATTTGAGATTTCTTGTGTATTTAAAAAAACATAATTTCACGTGATTTTTTTTTTTTTTGCAACGGAAGAACAAAAATAAAATAACATGCATAAAAGAAAAGCTAAAAGTCCTAAATGAACTAAAAAAGTTCAAGTATGAAAATGATAATTAAATACCATCCGTTTTTTTACAATATCTATTATTCATATTAAATATATTATTGCTATTAAAATTAAAATTTTAAAAAAGTAACCATCGGTATTTAAGTTTGTTATGTAAACTTTTTTAAAAATCATATGAAAGAGTATAACGAAAAATAGAGTAAACATTCAAATTCCATTAAGTATTAGCAGTAGGATAACAAATAGTATAAAATATGAATTAAACTGATTGATATTTAATAGTTTGTATTTCTATCCATTCTAAATTCAGGAAAATTAGTGGAATAATCCACTTTGAATTTTTATTTAGGGTTTTAAAGTTGTTCTACTGAAAATTTGTAAAATAGGCCAAAAAATAAAGTGATCAACATAACCACGCTACTTGCTCCTGGCGTTGTGGGACCTCGTCATCTCCACATGACGAGGTGCAGGAGAAATAGCTGTTTGGCTCAGCTGGCTAGGCTTGCCCCGAACCACTGCCATACAGACAACTTTGACTGAGCCGGTCAAACGTAGGACCACGCCATTTGGAGGCGGTGAGTTTTTGTAGATGTCAGCCATGTATGCATGCACAGACCAGCTTTCACGTGAAAGCTAGTCAGCCAGCTCAATTTATTTATTTTGTACATTATTTGTATATATATATATATATACTAGAGTGTATAGAGAAAAATTGAGAAGATAAGAGGATTACGAGTGTATAAGGGTTGAGAAGAGAAAAATTTGAGAGAGATAGAATTGCAATATATTTGAGAGAGTTTAAGTTGAAAATTTGGGTGATATTTGTTGAAGATATATTCGAAGACGGTGAAGATTGTTGAAGTATATTTTTGTGTGGATCTTCTCGGTTTCTCAAAAGTAAGTACGCGCTTTATTTTTTTAATTATAGAGGGTTTGTAGATTTTTTTTGTGTGATTGAAGATATATTCGAATGATAAATACTTTTTTATTGTTGAAGTCTTTACAGTACATGTACACGGTTTCTCGTCGAATTCGGTAAGTTTTTGTATTTTTTAAATTTATATTCGTATAGATCAAAATTTTTGAAGTTAATACATTTTTTGTTGTTGTATATATATTCGAATGATAATTGTTTTGCAAATAGAAAATGGCATCTAGAGGAGTTTTGTTGTACCATGACCATGATCACATTTCGTCTCATATTCGTGAAGAGCAAGTAAGTAATTTAAAATTTATTATGTCATGTGTAATACGAATTAATTTATTATAATAAATTAATTATAGAGCGTGGAGCATAGCATCTGCCATCGAGGAGTGAAGATCAAGGAACCTTCCGACCGCATAGTTTATTACCTACAGCGTGCCGATTTTTATAATGCTTCATTTCTTCGTGGATTAAGATTGTCCCCGGGTTGATTACTACACTGATTGAACGATGGAGACCAGAGACTCACACATTTTATTTTTCGTTTGGCGAAAGCACAATAACTCTGCAGGATGTAGCAATACAGCTTGGTGTCCCAATAAATGGGAATCCGTTGGTTGGAGAAAACAAGTATAATGCATTTGAGCTTTGCAGGCAGTTCCTGGGCATAGTTCCTCCTGAGTTATGTGTGGACGGTCTATGTTTCAGAAGTCCATGGTTGCAGCAGGAATTTATTGTAACAGATGGATATGGTTACTGAGAACTTGAGCGTGCAGCTCGAGCATATATACTGCAACTTATTAGTGGGGTATTGATGTCAAATACATCTGGTAATATGGTTCACACACAATATCTATCGTTCTTGGCTGATTTTGACACAACTGCTACATATAGTTGGGGATCTGCAATATTGACATTCTTGTACCATGAAATATGCAAGGTCACAATTATGGATGGTGAGAAGAAGAATTAAAATATGGGTGAATGTCAAATCTTATTGTAGTCGTGGGCGTGATATAGGTTGCCTTATCTAACGCCTATTGTGGAAGTACCTGTACTGACGGAGTTTTCGCTTGCTGGAAGGTAACATTGTGATTACAATCGTATATGCCTTATATGGAAGGTTTCCTTAAGATGAATGAACCAATCCTTGATCATCCACGTATGTGGTGATTAAGATTAATAAGGGGCTAATCGCAAGATTAGTCCATCAACTCTTAATTGTCTATACTTTTCCACTCCAACTTCTAATTCTCTTGATTTGGTCATTAAAGTATGTTTCAAGGTTTGCAATATGGTCCTTAACAATGTCTATGATTAATTGGGGTTTGATAAACTAATAACATGCCACTTGATCAAAGGTCAACTCTTAAATTTTGGCTTTCCGATGCGAAATTTCTGGTCACCGAAATCAAATTTCGACTAGGCTCGGTTTTGGGATGTTACAGAATTTGATTGTTTCTGAAATGTGTCTCCACATTTGCCGCAATATGTCGTACACAGTATGCTAGATATGTATGTGAAGGCTTTCATAAACTCTACCGCCTATCGATTATTGATAAGAGCGCAATCCCTCTATCAGAAATCATGTAAATATCATCTTCTTTTACTACATGGTTGCATAAATGCTTCAAAAAGAATTCTCATCCATTCCCATCTTCCTTTTCAACTATGGCAAAGGGAATTGGGAATATATTACTGTCTTCATCTTGTGCAACAACCACAAGTAATATATGACTGTACTTCTCATACAGCTAGGTACCATCTACTTGAATCATGCGTTTGCAGAATGAGAACCCTTCAATGCACACATTGAATGCTCAAAATAACTTGCTAAATATCCTTTTACCAGGAATTAGTTCGCCTTGTAAGTTGCACATCGATTTTGTTTCGTATTCTACCATGGTTCCCGGGATAAATATTTGCATTACTCGTAAAAAGCTGGTAGCTCACTATACAATTTATCCCAATCACCATACACCTGCGCCATCACCTTCTGCTTTGCCATCCATGCCTTGTAATAAGATGGAATATATCAAAGCTGAGTTTGGATATATGCTACTAACACTGCAATCGAAATTCTAGGTTCATGTTCAACCATTAACCTGGTGTAAGCACATATTAGATCAGAGTCTAAATTAATATGGTCCTGTGATAAAACCATATTTGAACAGGTGTGCTGCTCAATGAACCGTGACACCTCCCACATCTAAATCCTCTTATTGTATGAAATTCTTACCCACCAAGGATAATTTCTCTTCCAATTAATACACCTCACACAATATGTTTATGTATTAGACTCAACAACACAAAATGACGTATGGCGTTTGATGCAGTGCTCCTGAACTGCCAGTTTCTTTGGTTTTGAATTGAGCCTTCAATACCAATTCCCTAAAGTTCGAAGATTATGAAGAACCAAATACGTAGGCTTGATGTTCCGGATCTCACATTGCAGTATAGTCCACTTCATACATGCGGGCTGAAGGTTCATAGGCTGGATAAATGAGTTCCGGTTGTTGGGGCTCTGGTTCAACATAACCCCAAATAGGCTGCTCATTTCCCAACCCAAGCCTAACAACAGCCTTAGCCCAAACATCATCTTCAACATTTAGACCATTACCCTGAGACACATAAGTCATAACAACCTCAACATCATCAGCATCGAGTAAGTGCACGTCATCATCTTCCGTAATATGCACAATATTTTTTCCATCCTCACTGAAATCATCAAGCGATTCACCCCAACGACCAACTATGGGTTCAGTGTCACAATATGTTGATGAACTCATTCTCTGTAAATATTAAAAAAAATCACAAGCAAAGATTAAAATTTGGTTTTCCTATTAAAATTTTAAAAATAATAAACGACAAACGAATTACAATTCCAAAAATACAAAACTTGCTGGATTAGAGGATAAACTGTGTAAATGTGCTCTAAAGCCTTCAACAATAAAAAAATAATTATCATTCGAATATATCTTCAATCACACAATAAAATCTACAAACCCTCTATAATTAAAAAAATAACAAATTAATTAAAAAAATAAATCGCTTACTTACTTCTGAGAAACCGAGAAGATCTATAGAAAAATATACTTTAACAATCTTCACCATCTTCGAATATATCTTCAAAAACTATCACCCAAAATTTCAACTCAAACTCTCTCAAATATACTGCAATTCTAACTCTCTCAAATTTTCTCTTCTCAAACACTCATAATCTTCTTCTCTATATCCTACATATATACAAAATATGTACAAAAAAATAAATTGGGCTGGTATGTGCATGCATGCATGGCTGATATCTACAGGAACTCGCCACCTCCAGATGGTGTGGTCCACGTCTGACCGGCTCAGTCAAAGATGCTTGTATGGCAGTGGATCGGGACAGGCCTGACCAGCTGAGCCAAACAACTATATTTCCTGCACCTCGTCATGTGGAGATGGCGAGGTCCCACAATGCCAGGAGCAGGTGGCGTGGTCATGCCGATCACTGTAATTTTTGACATATTTTACAAATTTTCAGTAGAACAACCCTAAAACCCTAAATAAAATTCAAAGTATTCCATTAATGTTGCCCTAAATTCACTTTGATCGTAATTAAAATACCTAAACATTATTATATAAATCAAATTTATAAAAATAAACCGGATACCCATTATTAATACTCAGGTCAGGATTCGACTACTTCTAGAAGCCAAGTCAACTTCTTTCTAATGACCTACTTTTGCTGATTACATTGTATTGAAGTTGGATTAGAAATCGTCGTCAAAAAAGATGGCTTCTCAGGAGCTGCTGCCATGGGCGGATGCATATGATAATAGAGTGCATTTGACCCACTTAATTTGTTGAATATGAGGTTTTTAAAAGGAGTGTGCAAAATAAATTGTAACTATTATTGGTATAACCGTTAAAATTTACTGGTTAATTAATCTACCGTTAAATAAAGCTTAAACGATTTCGATTAACCAATCGTTAAAAATGGTGGTTAATGGTTAACCATTTGGTTAATTGCTATAAAATTATTTAGACATAAAATGAAGTTTGTGATTGAAAATTCTTTATTTAAATATTTTTTCTTAAAATTTTAATACAATATTTATCGGAGAGATAATTTTATTACTCTCACAAGAATTATTGAACATTTGAAAAAAAATTGTAATAGGTTACATGTTAACCTGTAACCGAACCGTTACGTAACGGTTAACCCTTTAAAAATTTAATGGTTAACCATTTCTTAATGGTAGGTTACGGTTTAATAACCGTTATAATGGTTAACCAACCGTTTATGCTAAATAAACGGTTGATTAACCTACCATGAACACCCCTAATTTTCAAGGAGATGATATAGAATTTTTCATATGAAATATTAGAATTGACTCCACTTGACTTGTTGAGTTTGGGGTCAACAATACTTATTTTAATGTTATGAGTAGGGGTGTAAACGAGCTGAGTCGAGCTCGAATTGTGCTGAGCTCGACTCAGCTCATTAAGAATTCGAATCGAGTTCAAGCTTGAGTAGTTTTTAATGAGCCTGAATAATCTAAGCTCGCCTCGTTAAGAACTCGAGCCGAGTTCGAGCTTGAGTTGAGTTTAATCGAGTCGAGTGTTGGAAGAGCTTCGACCGAGTCGAGTGTTGGAAGAGCTTCGACCGAGTCGGACTCGAGTAGCTCGCGATCTGTCTCATCTCATTTAAAGCCCTATTAGGAAAAAAAAACTTTGATACACAAGTAAAGTTTACACAAGCTTGTTAATTTTAGGGTTTAGAGGTTTAGAATTTAGGATTTATATTTTAGTGTTTAGGAGTTATGTTTTAGGGTCTTAGGTTTAGGACTTTAGATTTTAAATTAAAAAATTAAAAATTTAGTATATTTTATTTTCGAGTAGCTCGCGAGCTTTTTGAGTCGGATATCAAGTAGTTCGGCTCGAGCCAAATTCAAGCTCGTTAAGAACTCGAGTCGAATTCAAGCTCGAGTCGAGTGTTGACCGAATTGAATTCGAGTAGCTCACAATTTGTCTCGTCTCATTTACAGTCCTAGGTATGAGATTCTCCCATACCTTATCCTCCACTCTGATCCCATTATATAAAAATCTTGACCTCGCCACTGGCTGCCGGTGCCTATTTTTTTTTGTGTGCATCACAACATGAAATAAAAATACATATAGTATCAGTGAAGTTAAACGTACATAGCATCAAACTATTGACACCTGGCATCTTTATTATGCTTTGTGCAAGAGGACTGATTGATGGGAGAATTGTATATTAAGAAAATCTCTAATGGGGACTCATCTATAGTTAAATATGCGATGCGAGTTAGTCTAAATTAATCATGATAAAATTTTAAAAACAAAGAGGACAACAAAAGAAATTATGTTGATCAACGTACTTTTCCCCATATTACCATTGCCAATCACCAAATGACCCTCATTCCTGTTACCCGGCAAGAGCAAGCCTGCAAATTTTGGAGAATTCACCATTACCAATTGCCAAATGAAGAAGAGTAAGAAACAAGGTGCCAGATCTATGGAATAAGAAACTTCCTTTGCAAGATATATCAATAATCAATGAAACACCTTGTTATTTAAAAAGGTATAATTATTGTTGAATGTAAATTGTTATACAGAGTTGAGATGGCCGAGTTGGTCTAAGGCGCCAGATTAAGGTTCTGGTCCGAAAGGGCGTGGGTTCAAATCCCACTCTCAACATGTTTCTGTATTTTTTACTTGAAGTGTTAATTTGGGCTTTAGAAACCCTGAAGCTGAATTTGACTTTTAATTGAAATGTTAATTTGGGCCCATTTTCACTTTTTATCTATTATTGGTGGGATCTTCGGCGATTCTCCATTATTTTCTGCAATTTCACGTTGTGGAAACAGCTACACTGCAATGGCTGCACCCAGCTCTGGTAACTCCTTTTTCCTTTCTTCCTAAACGAAATGGGTTTAATTTCTTTTCTCTGTTTCTTCATGGGTTTTAAGAAATTCCGCTGAACAATCCAAAGATTTGTGCTTTATCAGTTTACTTGGTGTAATCTTTTCTTTCGTTTTAGCTCATCTTGTGTTTAGCTAATTAGCTTGCAGGTACAATCTATATATATAAATATAAATCCCCTGATAAAGATTCATTTTCTGGGTAAGATAGGTTGATTTTCATTTGGTTGGTAGATCTTTAGAAGACCATGATGTTGAAATTAGAGAGCGTAGATATTTGATTTGGACTGCTGATACATTATCTCTTTCTTAGAGAAAAGTAGAATTGTTTTACATGGAATTGTTATTCCGAAAATAATAGCAAAGGTAACCATGTTACTTCACTGAAAGTTCTCTTACTAGATAAATCTTATTCAAATCAGCTAAGGGTAAACAACACCATTGGTTTTGGCAAAATCTAATGGTACATTTCCCCCCTATTTTGGTCGCCCACCGTAAAAAAAGCTCACCAATAGTTTGGTAACCAAAACAGGAAAGAAACAATAGATTGGTGACCAAAATAGGCAAAAGAACGTTATGTTAGTGACTATTTTGCCAAAAATAATAGTTTGCTGATCAAAACAGGAAAGTAGGAATAGTTTAGTGACCAATGGTGTTGTTTACCTTTGTGTTCCTAACAGTTTTTGTTCAAAACTGTTTATGTTTGGAACAGCTTGTGTTTAGAACAATGGTTGCTCGGAACATTCTTTGTTAAGAGTATCTCCGTCGACTTATTCACATGACACTTTCATGGAAAAAGCAGCTCACCTAAAAACATTCAATAGAAGACATTTATTATCATTTCCTCTTTTCACCAAATAATCCTCCATATAGTGCATTTGTTAACGCCATTGGTTTTGTGTTAGTTTTTTAAACAATTCTAGGGAGGAAAAATGAATAAATGTCCGTCCCTATTGTTTGACTACTTGGATCTTTATAGAATAGACGACACCTTTCTAGTATAAGAGAAGATGTGGTATTCTCAGTTGCATTGTAATTTAATACGGTGATGCACGATCAGCTCCTTCTAGTATAGGACTATAGGAGTATAATTTGCTTTTTTATGATGATGTAATTCTAGTCCCTTGTGTGGCGTGTTGATTGTGAGATCTAGAGGTTTATTTACTCGGATTCAGGCATTAGCATAAGATAAGATGATTTATATATATTCAACTTTATTTTAAGTTTTTCCATGTATTTGAAGGTTCTTTGGTAGGTCATATTTCTATACCTATGTCTGTGTATTTGTCAGACATGGATACCTGAGTGAGCAATAGAAAAAGCTGGAACTACATAGTTTATAGAAGTTCCTTCATTCTTGAAGCACATTTGAGGCGAACAATGAATTCATGACTTAGTGTTGTTTAGGGTGAAAAAACTAATTAAAATGATTGAATAATTTATTTGATGTTTTGGCTGCTTGTTATCTTTTTCAGTCCCTGAAACATGATAGCTAATAGAAAATGTTATTGTTATGTAACAGGGACGATGATGGAAGCTGTTGGGAATGGAATACCGACAGGAGACAAACTCGTATTAAGGGGCTTGAAATTTCATGGTTTCCATGGGGTAAAGCCTGAAGAAAAAACACTGGGCCAGAAGTTCGTGATCGATGTAGATGCCTGGATGGATCTCCGGAGCGCCGGTAAATCCGATGACTTATCAGATACCCTGAGTTACACCGCTATTTACCGGTGAGTAACTTGAAGATGTCTAAAACATTGGATGAATTGTTTATCTCGTGTTTTGTTAATTTGATTTTTCGCAACTTATGCAATAGCATAGTGAAGGAAGTAGTGGAAGGGCCATCTCAGAATCTTCTGGAATCGGTGGCTCAAATGATTTCATCAAAAATCTTCACAAATCACCCTCAGATATCTGCTGTTCGTGTTCAAGTTGGGAAGCCTCATGTTGCTGTTCCAGGTTCTCTCGACTACCTTGGAGTTGAGATTATCAGATATAGAAGCATTGATGCTCCTAAATGATCTTCGACTTATATATATATGTTGTGTGCGAATGTATCATCCTTTGAATGTTTGGCCTGGCCTTCGGTTGCCTCTGGTGTATTTGTGTATTTTTTATGACATAAAGTTTGTTATGCTAATAATTCGTGTTATGAATTTTTGCTTGTTCATGTCATGTGTTTTGGTTAAGGGTAAAACTTTGATACACATGCTGTGTAAAATTAATTTTACACAAGTCTGTTTTTTTATCTTATAAAACACAAATTCTAAATTCTTAACCTTAATCTAAACCCTACAACTTAAACCCTTAAACTAAATTCTTAATCTCTAAATTTAAAAAGCACGTGTAAACGTTTGTTTACACGGACTCTGTATTGAAGTTTTTCCCTTTCGTTAATGATTTATGTCTGGTTTTGGTTGTTTTTCATGTGTGTTTTGTCTATTGTGTGGTGGAATGTGTCCAAGTTGCCAAATCTATGCTTTGATTAAATTCATTTGCCTAATAATAAGAAGCTCGATTTCAAATTCCATAATCAAACTTGAGTTTGAATTAAGCTAAATCATGGATAATATATATTAAGATATTTTTTTTGATTGGATTCACAATTGAAACATTACTTACATAACTTTTATATGCTATAATTTCCAATGCTCATAAAACCTTTTTTGTGATAATGACACCAATGCCCCACACTTTGTCAAATCTTCCTACGTACTTTCTAAATGTTCAATATGTTTATCGTGCTTTGTTTCCGTTGAAATGTCCCTCGAGTCTAATGTTGTTAATTTATATTTTCTTACATAGTCAAGTGACATTTTTTTTCCTCCGAAAAAATATTTCAAGCCAAGGAATTTTGAAATTATTCTACTTTTTTTTTCACGAAAAAAGCAGATAGACATAAATTTACCAATTTTTTGATGATATTTTTTAAAAAAATATATTTTTTAAGAAAATTATTACATTTTCAAACCGGGATTCATATTCATATAAGATAGGACAATATGAGCATCTTTAGCCACTAGATCAATTGGTGGATCTCTTTAAGAAAATTTTTAAACCACTTTTAAGTGACTAAAAATAATTTATAAAATATTATGAACCAATTATTTTAAAATTAGATTAAAAACATAAAAAAAAAGGCAATCTCTCGATATGGAGAGAGGCTAGAGCTAGACAAGACGCTATCCTCTGCTGAACTGAGTGATCCGGAGACGCTTAAAACCCTTGTGAAGAATCAGATTTTACCATATGCATGCTTTAATCCCTCTATGCACATTTTCTTCTGATTTTCCTTTTTCGGTGTACCGATTTTGATGAAGAATTGCTGGAAAAAAGGGGTTGAGAAGTATGGAATTTTCTTGGCATGTTAAGGAGTAGTTTGGTGTCGAAATCCAGTGAAACATCACATGGTGAATGGAAAGTATGTATAGTAGTCTTGTATAAATGACTTTGTTAAACATATACGAGTGAGATAAACTTTCTAAGTTACATTTTATGATTATTGTTCTTCGAAAAGGCATGGCCAAGCTCGTTTGACAGTTGCAGCACGATAACGAAGAATTCCGTGTTATGTACCCTTGAAACTCAGCTGTGGAAAGAACATGACAGGAAGAGAAAAGCTTTTGGTGAAATGCTAAAAGAAAGATTCCTATCCGCCCCGAGGTGGAAGACGGACTAAGAACACCAGAGAAGGTCATTTCAATAGTACGGCAACACGGATTGAATGCCGGAAGCAGTTCTTCCACTTTATGTGATGAAGAACCAGGCAAATTCGGAAGAGTTGTGAAGAACTTAATTTATGCTGCAGTTGACAAATTGACAATGTTTATATATTCTGCTCTTCCTTTCACCATTGCCATCTGTCTCCATTTTTCTTTTCAACCAAATTGCACTTGCAAATTATTGGCATCATCTTCAGGTTTACTTGTTTTGATCTTATGAATGTACTGAAGGTACAAAGATTCGGATTCCTTCGCAAGGGAAGTTAACCATAACAAAGTAGTACCGGCTTCGCCTTGTCCAAATGTGTATCGCCGTGGAGACTAACCATGTGGCCTTGAGTTCCCATGGCAATGAAACCATTAAGGCAAATAGATTCCATAAAAATGGTCTGAATGAAGTTAAAAAGTCAAGTAACCGGAGAAAGCAGAGGTCAGGCTGCTTCAGCTTGAGTTACGGGTAACCGATGCTTCAACCCTAGAAGAAGACCTAGATGGTTGAAACCGGTTGACTTCATCAGCAAGGCACTTGAAGACTAGAGAGTAGACTTTCTGTCGTCTTATACAAAAAACATCCCTGATAATAATGTAATATAATATTTGTGTATACAATAATTTTCTTCCTTGTCTAATCAACAATGTAATATAATGTATAATAAGTGCTTAATGCATTGTCTATTATTGGTTACAGTCTACTTTGTTACATGCTCAAAATTCAAATAGCAAATTACTTTTTTTGTGGCATAAAAAAAAAATCTTCTTCCAACTTTGGGTTGGTTCGGCTCAGATTGAATTATCATTTTTATATATAATTTCTGCATAGTAGAGGGACTAAAATTATGATTTAACCTAAATATTTCTACTCAAAAGTTTTACATCATAAAATCTCAGCCGTCAATCAGAATGTCAGTCAACGATTATGCTCGGATAACCACTGAAACCAGGCTGGTGGTGAGCTACACCTTATCAGAACCCATTTAAACCTGTAAAATTTAGAAACAATTCTAACTGAAAAACCTGCCCTTTTCTCTTTTGAACTGGGAAAGAAAAAAAATGCAGACAAATCAACACTTCCTTTCTCCTTGATTATACAAATTAATAAAAAAATACTTTATCTTCCCATTGTTCGTGATTTCAAATTGTTTTTTGACGTAGAATTTGTCGATTCTGACTGTTTATTTTCACAGGGTTATTGGAAATTTTCTCCCTTTTTATCAACGATCATTGATTATTCTAGGGAATTTCTTGTTTCTAATGATTATTGTGGGAAATTTTTAGAATGATTGAAAGCCCTCAAAGGATTCCCATTTTTTAATGGAATTGATTTTGATTGGAGGGATAATTCTTCCATTTGATTCATTACATTCATCATTGAATCCTTGGTGTTTGTTGAATTGTTTATGTGAACATATAGGGATGGTTTATATTGGCTAAAGCTCCATTTTTTATGTTATTTTGTTTAAAAAGGGAACCCTTTAGGGAGATAAGAAATGTGATTATAGTTCATGGAGGAATTTGGATATTCTTGGATGGTTAAAGAAAAAAAAGTGTGAGGATTTAGGTGTTCAAATGGGAAATGCATGTGCCAAAACAGCCGCCACGGAGGAAGCCGAAAATGATGGGAAAAAACAAGATGGTGATGGCAATGAAGGTGAAACTAAAGAACTGGAAGAATCCGACACGGTTGAAAATCAACCTCCGGAAGAAATGAAGATTGTTAGGGAAGAAACAGGGAATGAACAACAATCGAAATCCACTGAAACAACCCAAAGGCAACAATCAAAAGCCAGTGAAGCAATACAAAGACAACAATCGAAAGTCAATGAAACAAAACAAAGACAACAATCGAAATTTCACCCTAAAAGACTAAACTCCAAGCCATCTCAACTTGCAGCATATGAAGAGAGTAAAGCTGAGACCGGGAAAACCAAAAAAGGCTCATAATGTGAAGAGACAATCATGTGCAGGGTTGCAGGTTGATTCAGTGTTGCAAACCAAAACAGGTCATTTGAAGGAATACTATAACTTGGGGAAGAAGTTAGGTCAAGGACAGTTCGGAACAACTTTCCTTTGCATCGAGAAAGGTACCGGGAAAGAATTCGCTTGTAAATCGATTGCAAAAAGGAAGCTCATGAATATTGATGATGTTGATGATGTGAAGAGAGAAATTCAGATAATGCACCACTTGGCAGGGCACCCTAATATTATATCCATCAAAGGGTCTTATGAGGATTCCATGACGGTTCATTTTGTGATGGAGTTGTGTGCAGGGGGTGAACTTTTTGATAGGATTATAAACAGAGGGCATTATAGTGAAAGAAAGGCAGCTGAGATAGCAAGGACTATTGTTTCTGTGGTTGAAGCTTGCCATGCCATGGGAGTAATGCACAGGGATCTCAAGCCTGAAAATTTCCTTTTTGTGAATCAACAGGAGGATTCACCTCTTAAAGCCATCGATTTTGGATTATCAATATTCTTCAAGCCTGGTATGTTCAAAATGATTCTCTTTCATCACTTCTCATTTATAGTTAAAATGAACTTTTAGCCCTCTGTTGCAGAAGACTTCGATGTTCATTAAACAGTAGTTCATATATTATTAGATCTGTTTCACTCATAGGAATAAAGAGTTTAGAGACTTTTTCACAACGTTTTGAAATCAACAATGTATTGTTTTCTTAAAAAGGTCTTGAAATCTTTTAGGGGATATCTTAACCGATGTCGTTGGTAGCCCGTACTATGTCGCACCCGAGGTATTGCAAAAGCATTATGGCCCGGAAGCAGATGTGTGGAGTGCTGGGATAATCACTTACATTCCTTATGTGGGGTGCCTCCATTCTGGGGTGGTAAGTGCTCACATAAATAATTTCTGTTACTATTTGCTTTGTTGTTGAACTCTTAAGTTTTCGAGCAATCTTGTTTTGAACATTTAGTCTAATTCTTGTTAATTGATATAGAAACTGAACCCGACATATTTAAAGAGGTTTTGAATGGTGAGCTTGACTTCTCATCTGATCCCTGGCCTAATATCTCTGAAAGTGCTAAAGAACTAGTGAGGAAAATGCTCGACAGAGATAGGAAGAAGCGGATAACGGCTCACGAAGTACTACGCAAGTCTTGTTATAACTTAGATGTTGATAAATGATTTGAAGGTTGTTTTGACTTTGAATTCTCAGATGCTGTTCTTTTGTGATCTTTCCATGTGTTTAGCCGGCTATTATCAGGCCAAAAATTCATCTGTCACTAATCGAAATCATCCGAGTTCTCGAGACTAATGGATTAAACTTGATGATCTTTAGCTTTTCCACTATAGGATATTGAGGATTAGCTTAATTTGATCCTCCGTGCCACCCTTGGGCTCAAGTTGATGGGGTGGCACCAGACAAGCCACTCGATTCTGTTGTCTTAAGCCGCCTGAAGCAATTTTCTGCAATGGATAAGCTCAAGAAAATGGCTCTAAGAGTAAGTATATTCGTTTACAATGACCTGTAAAACTTCAGAAAAGATGCATATTGAAATAAAAACTCATTTTCAATGCAGAAATCCCACGTTTAAATGATACTTATTTGGTTAAAATCTCCATTATTTTGTTGTTTTTTTAAGGTCATCGCCCAAAGACTTTCGGAAGAAGAAATAGCTGGGTTGAAAGAAATGTTTAAGATGATAGACACGGATGGTAGTGGTCAAATCACCTATGATGAACTCAAAGATGGATTGAAAAAATTTGGTGCTAATCTTGCTGAATCCGAATTCCGTGCTCTAATGCAGGCTGTAAGTTACTTCGACTCTTCCCTTCCGTGTCAGACCCAAGTCCGAGTAACGTGTATAGACACTAACGACTTAAAAGTAACATTATGATTCCAATTTGACATGATTATCTTTTGTTTATTTGGGAACCTCAGGCAGACATTAATAACAGTGGTACAATTGATTACGACGAGTTCGTAGCTGCAACATTGCATCTAAACAAGATTGAGAGGGAAGACAACCTATTAGCAGCCTTCTCGTACTTCGACAGAGATGGCAGTGGCTACATCACTCCGGATGAGCTTCAAAAAGCTTGTCAAGAGTTCGGTATTGAAGACCTCAGCCTTGATGAAGTCATGAAAGAAGTCGATGCAGACAACGTAAGCATCTCTGATCCATTTCCTACATGCATCTGCAAACTTGCGTGTTTTCGATCAACATAAACCGCAGTAATAATCGCATTCCTCGTGAACAAATGTTCATGTTGGACTCATCTCGTGTTCGGGTTTTTTGTTTTCCACAGGATTGTCGGATTGATTACAATGAATTTGTAGCTATGATGCTTCCTAAAGTTGGTAAGAAAGGTACATTATAGATATTTTTGGCAAAAGATACTATTTTTTTTAATCATGGCAAAAGATATACCAGTATTTTCCTCTAGGGCATTTTATTTAGTTTTTTTATTATTTTTTTCAAACTTTTTAGAGTTTAGCTCTTCAAAGTTTGAGGACCATCACCCCCAAAAAAATTTCATTATTTGTTATTTTTGCCTGAAATTTGTTGTATACACACTTTTGTTTCCATGTATGTATTGGTTCATTATTTTGTAATTAATGAAATTGTTCAACCACTAAGAAATTGGTAAAAATACCTATACATTTTCAGAATATATTTGTAATTAATGAAATCTCAACTTCAATCGCTTATTGAAAAAATGGAGCTCTAACAATTTTGTTTTTATTTTGAGTTAATTACATTACACATCCTCAAATTATAGTTTTTATTTTAAATTAATCCCCAAACTTTTAAATATTTCAACTTCATCCTCAAATTATGACAAATCGATCCTTAAACAGTTGAACGTCTCCATTTCATCCTCAGAGATCCGGCTACCTTGTTCTCCATGTATGAAGAAATCTAGTAATTTTCTATTGGATCAACATATCAACGAATTGAGTATCTCGAGTTTTTTTTTAACACCCATGCTATATAGTATATAGGGGTGATCATTTAATAAAGTTGAGTAAAACATTTTGAGTTATTCAAGCTGATGACTCATATTTTAACACTTATTCAAAAAAAATTCGATTTGAGTTAAATTTTTGTGTTTCTGTTCAGATTTAATTGTAAATATTTATAATGTTATGGTACTTGTTGGTTCCAATTTAAACGAGTTTCTATAACCATATATGATATACAATATATATATATATCTTAATATTTTTTATATGTGATATACATCTGTCAAATAGAGTTAACGGACATCGAACTTAAAAATCAATTTACTAATTACTAAGATTTTTAAGTTATTCGAGTATTATTTTAAAATTTAATTTATTAAAAAAAATCGAGTCAAACTGAAATCGAGTCGAAAAATTCATTTTTAAGTCAAATTGAGCTCATCCTACTGGTATATATAACATTGCTCTTATGGTTGCTTTCGGCTTGGGCCATGCATTCCTTTGCATACGCATCTTCGTTTCCCTCGTGTGATCTTTTTCTCATGTGAATGAAATGGTCTCACCTTAGAAGAAAATATATGAAAACGATCTTCCTATGTGGTTTCTCTTTCAGATTAATTATGAATTCAAATCCAATAATTTTTATTTAATTTTATTTTTCTCTAAACTTGAATATATTTTAATTTTCAATTCAATTATAATTATATCAATTTATTATAATTATAGTTACTTGAATACATGGACGAACACATTAATGTTTAATTTTAGGTAAGGGGATGTGAACTATTCGGAAATTCTACCATTAATATAAGAGACGCGAAAATTAATCGTCAAAAAGATTATATTAAAATTTAGGGAAAACTACATCAGTGACTACCGAATTATTCGAGGATACTTATTTTGACCATCGAATTATCAAACTCGTTAATCAGATTATCAAATTTATTAAATTGACCTATTTTGACCACCACCGTTAAAAAACTAACGGGAGTGACGGCGGACTGACGTGGCAGTTAACTAAAATTTATAAAATTACATATTTAGTCTATGTTATTTACTTATTAAATCAATTTGATCCTAATTTTATTTTAATTACATAAAATTAATCAACCAGTCAAATGATGACATGTCTCATTACCCAATTGGATTAATTTATTCAAATTTTAATTTATTTTATTTAATATATTTTTCCTCCAATCAGGTGGTGACACGTGTCATCATCTGATTGGTTAATTAATTTGATTTAAAAAGTATTCAAATATTAAAAAAATAAATTAAAATTTGAATAAATTAATCTAATTGGGTGATGACACGTGTCATCATACGATCGGTTGATTAATTTTATTTAATTAAAATAAAATTATGATCAAATTAATTTAATAAGTAAATAACATGGACTAAATATATAATTTTACAAATTTCAGTTAACTGTCACGTCAGCCCGCCGTCACCCCTCCGTTAGTTTTTTAACAACGGTGGTCAAAATAGGTTAATTTAATAAAGTTAATGGTCTGATTGACGAATTTGATAGATTAATGGTCAAAATATGTCAATTTAATAAGTTTAATGGTTTGATGAATTTAATAGTTTGGTGGTCAAAATAAGTATCCTAAATAGTTCTACCCTAAAATTTAAAATTGACAGCCGCTGTATTTCCTGGATCCATCCATGCTTTTCAATTTCTTCCTCGAGGACCAGAAATCATTTTTTTTTTCAATTTATAGTTTGTTTAATGGCGAATGGCTCTCCTCTTTGAGAAGGACTTCGCCAAAACCCACTACCATTAAACTTTTCCCACATCTCTTCTTCAAGTTTAAACAAAGCTTTATCGTCTTCCTCCGAAACCTTCATATCCAACAAAATATCTTTAACACAAACCATGGCCCCATTACTCAATTCGTCGCCTTCACATCCAAAACCGTTCCTCGGTTGGAACAGCCCTTTCTTCCGTTGCTTCAGCCGCCGTTTCAGGCGGAAAGCACGGCGGCACAGCCCTGTCGGGATTTTATAAATCACTAGAACCAGAAGGTTCGCTATCCCGCAGGGGAAACAACAACAAACAGCCGCGCACTCGGCCGTCGTTCCCCCACAAAACTCCCCTAACTTTGCACTCTTCCCCGAGCTGCTTCTATGGCTGCCATCGTCGAGGCCGGAGAAAGCGGAAGACGTTGAATGGATTTGCAGCAGAGGCTGCTGCCGGTAGACGGTAGTGGTTGGAGTCCGGAGGATTATCCGACGAGACATTAAATAAAAGGGTATCGTTGAATCGATATTGTTTTTAAAAGGAACCCAACAGTGAAGCAAACATGGTAATTTGGAAAGAAAGAAAACACAGCGAAAACAGATGAAAACAAATGGTGATGAAAGTCGGAAACAAAGAAAGAGAAGGGAGTTTTTAGAAAGAAATGAGGATCTCTGGTTTTCTCTGCTTTTTTGGGTTGCTTTGACTTGTTTGCCGCTACTATTTAGGGTTACCACTTACCATAAAACAAAACCATAGGAGTTTGTGTGTGTCTGATTTTCTGTTGGGTTCTTTGTAAGAGAGAGAGAGAGAGAGAGAGAGAGAGAGAGAGAGAGTGGAAATTTGAAGGTCGGAATTATCTTCTTATAATAAGTATAACCAACACATTTTGTGGCCTTTGGGTGTTTGAAGAAGTTTGTTTCGGTGGATCATGAAACTCATTCCTCGTGTAATCCAACGTGGTTGCGTACATTTGGACTGATCCATTCCAGGGTTACCTAATAAAAATCTGAATTAAAATATGTCATTTATAAAAATAAAATTAATTCTAAACATGAGAAATATTAATACTATTTTTTAACAAATTTTACCTAAAAGTATAGAGAGGAGAGGAAATTTCACCGGGCCTTGAACTCATAATTTAAGAGAAATAAAAAATGTTAACCGAAAATATTAACTATATACTTTATAAATTATTGACAGTAATACTATTTAAACACAAGAAAATAAAACTATCAACATTTCGGTTCATAATAATAATAATAATAGACCATGCAACTGTAATCACTCATTTTTGTTCAGATATAGTATTATTATATCTTATTATATTATAATAAAAGAAAAAAAAAGAGAAATGCACATGTGTGCCATGTGCCATGTGCCATGTGCAAGAATCACCCATGTCACCTTCACCATTTGCCTATAAAAGGCGGGTGGAGAGGCTGTCAAAAGCAAAAAGAAAATTGGCCATGGAATTGCAATTGTAATTGAAAGCAATCGGCGTGGCCCAAGCCTTGGGGCAGTGCCCTTCGAGGCATGGGAGCAGTACTCTCGTCGGGAAATTATTTTTTGGACTGCTTGTTCGATCGAAAGTCTTGCTGAGGTCCGTTCGAATAAATTTTTTAGTCATGGCTAAATGATGTCGAAATCTCGCTAGGGGTCGGTCGAGGTTCTCTGTTCGAGCTTCTAGTAGGGTAAATTCTAATATTTATCTTTGTATTTATTTCCGGTTTAGATATAATATATATATATTGATTATGTTTTTTGGCGTAATATATATCTGCAAGCCATGTTTGTATGTGTGTTTTAGATTGTATGAATTACTTATATGAATAAAATATATTTTTGTCATTAGAATTTCATATTTGCTTTTGTTTATACTTTAATTGTTCTTACATATAACTATTACACCTAGCGTAGACCCTATTATTCTGGTATTCTATTAGGAGTGACATCTCGTTCTTCAGGTGTCATCTTCTTTAACTGCTGTGAATATCAAGGTAATTTTTAAATTATCATGTATTTTAGAAGTTAAAATTAAATTAACTCGAATTTTGGTTTTCTTGCAAAGACAATACTAAATCAATGTGGTACCAATTTTGGGCGTTGTGGGGGGTGTTAATCCTTCCCCATGCGTAATCGACTCCCGAACCCAAACATTTAGAATCTTTGGTTATTTTTAATGGTGTCTAGCCTACCAAAGTGGCCGGTGGCGACTCCATCACCCTATTTTCACTATTTTTTATAATTGTTCAAAAACTTTTTTACAGGATGACGACTCTACTGGGGACACTTTTTTAAAAGAATCAGGCCAATGTTGATTTTGTGTTGTCTTGCAAAAAATTAAAAATCTGGTTTAATTTAATTTTTAATCCCTCGACATTCATGCATGAGCTTTTTACTCAGGCTCCTTACCTTGTTAAGTAGGAGTGATTACTTCGCTTCGTGGGGTATTCACCTTCGTATAGTATTGTAATTCATTTTCGGAATTCAGTCCTTATATTTCGTGGGGTCCACACCTCCGTATGGTATAAGGGTTGTATTCCTCCGAATCGATGTCCTAGCGACAGTTTGGGTACCCTTTATTTTAGAACCTAACCGCACGTAGTGGACCGTAGAGCTCACCTTTTAACCATGCCAAAACTTCATCCGTTTAGCGGTAACCCTGTTAGGCCTTGTTTGATATATTTATGCTTTTGTTTGTTATATATGCCATATATGTACTTTTAATTGCTTTAATTCATTACCTTTATCATTTTTTGTTTATTTATTTGATTATCTTACTATACTAACTTGGTTTTCTGTTGGTGTTTATTTTTTGTTTTTTCCCTTTTTCTGCATTTATGTTGCATATCACATCATACCATGTTGATTCGAAAACAATCTAATTTAGAGGGCATTCAATATGGGAAAGAAGTTTGTGATGCCAAGAGCAATAATGCTACAGTATCGGGTTGGGCCAAACGAAAGCCAACAAAAAAAAGACAGTTTTACGATGAAACGCGTGTCAAAGCCCCCTTCAAACTGGATTGACAAGATCTGCCTCGAAAGAAGACTCTTGTCCGTATTCTACCTGTACAGGTTAGTGATCTTTCCAGAAGTTTCAGGGTACGTGGATTACACTGCCGCGAACTTTTTGAGCAGTAGAAGAGAATAGTGAGATCGCCCCTCAGTTCGGAAGTGACATTAAGACATAAAGTGCGAATCTTACTTCACGAAGTCAAGAGGAGAAACTAACTGTTATCTATAATTCATTATTTCAGCTTCCTGCAATCAGATATCTTCTTCGTCAAACTGGTGTCTTTCTAAGGACTGTTTACGAATCAACATCATATTTGCATTCATTGTATTTTATAAATATTGTTCGCCCTTCTAGTCTTTTATTAGTGACACATTCCATGCATTGACCAATTAAATGATAAAGATTTATCCGCATTAGTTGAAGTTTTATCATGGATGAAAGAATTGAACAAACTTAGAGATCGAGACTCGAGCAGCTAGACGATAAATTCAAGAAAGAGAGGCATTGGGGCATTCTACCAAGAAGTAGGGCAAGCTTACACCGCACCTAGAAGACCATAATAAGTTGACACCATGACAATGACTGGCATTTTGGCAAGACCGACCGAAATGTCGGCATAACATGCTTAAACACGGTAAAGTTTAAAACAATGGATAATTCAAATATCCATCGAAAATCTATTTTTACGAATGGTCAAAGGAAAATAAACCCTTTGAAAAAATCCAATGTCATGATTGGTATAAACTGATTGTACCCATGGGAATGGTACAACTAGCCCGGAGCAAACGGCTACCGGTAAAGGCAACTCAAAACTGTTGATCCTTGTGCATTTGGGAAAAATGCAATAGATAATTCAAATATCCATCGAAAATTTATTTTTATGAATGGTCAAAAGAAAATAAATCCTTTGGAAAAATCCAATGTCATGATTGGTATAAACTGATTGTACCTAGGGGAATGGTACAACTAGCCTGGAGCAAACGACTACCGGTAAAGACAACTCAGAACCGTTGATCCCTGTGCATTTGGGAAAAATGCAAAAGAAATCCACGAGCTAAGCTGTAATCAGAGTGTAGTTATTTTTGTCATAATCATAATGAACATTTCATTTAGAAAATATTTTTTTTTCTTTTTTCAAATCTTTAAATATTTTATTCATTGCTATGGAGTGGTTTTTATTCTCCCATATACATTCACACGTTTAAAAAAGGGGATATGTATATATCATTTTATTAGGACTTTAAATCTTAGTTGCAATAGTACATTTGAGTCAAAGCCAAAAGATCAATTCCGAGCAGCTTATGCTTAGAAAGAATTGAATGTTGTGATAATATTGCAAATGTGAGCCTCTGATAATCTATTTAGGTCAACGAGGGAACAAAATGAGTGTTTAGATAATGGGCAGATCCTATTTTAGGAAGTTTCTTTCTCAGGCATTTATCATTTAAGAACTTTGAATCGAGTGTTGACCCTAAACTTCTATCCCCTGAAGAATTTCTCTTAACATCTATGAATGGGACGACGAATGACATTCACACTTTCCAAGAGGAGAAAATAATTAAAATCAAAGGCCATAAAATCAACAGAGGAAAGCAATTGAAGACTGTAAGGAAAATACCAGGCAGAAAATTGAAGCAATCCAGAATAGGCACAGTAAGTTAAACAATACAATAAAGAAAAAGAAGGAGGTAAATGAATAATTCACCAGCATCAAAAGAGCCATGGAAGATTGATTACTTCGAAGCAGAAATAAACGTCAAGGTTTAATACAGATACAATAAAAGAAGATAGATTCGAGAATGAGAACCTGAGTAGTCAGTTTAAAAAAATAAAAGAAGATAAAGTATTTTACACGAGCACACATAGACCAAGCAATGCAAAAATGAAGATTTAAGTGGAAGAAATAAGTAGGAGACTTCAAGTACTCTTGATTTTGAAGAACCTTGGAAGATCAATTATCCCTGAATAGATAGCAAGTATCAATATTCGGCCAGAATACATCCTAAAAATAAAAGGAAAAGAGTAGCTTGCCTGAGCATATTGGCATCTATGCCCGACCAGAATACGCCGATCTAAGGACACAGAAGAAAAAAAATGAAGTCTAGGGTAAAAGCCTAAAGAAATGCTCAATCTAGAGTGATCTGAGTAATGAAAGATGAGAGAATATTTCAAATCAAATGTGATTTTGCTTAATCATCACACATGGTCTCTAGTATAAGCCCCTAAAAGACCATTTTGATCATTCATAGATATCTAAGTTAAGTAAGATTGTCTTCAGATTATATTTCGCCTATAAGGGTTAACCTTTCTTCAAGGAACGTCAAACTTCAAGTGTCTGATCGACACTAAAATAAGGAAATGATGTGGCATGGTGAGTTAGTGAGATTAAGAGAGCCTCCTGAAATGGGTTAGAATTTAGGTACGAGAATCATTCTTCTCAGAAGCCTAATAGACTGAAAGAGGCTACACACGTGCATATATCCTTACAGTAGTTAAGATATTCTAAACATACTATTTATTTGAATTAATCTTTGTCAATTTGAAACAAATATGCTATTGCATTTGATATTTTGGGGCCAAACATTAGTTTTTAAAAGTGTTTGGCATTTTTCTCCCAAATTTTGAGATATCATTACTCATGTATCATAAAGTATGCTCATGCATCATCTATATCATATTACCTAAAAACATTCGTACGGGAAATTGAACAAGTAGTTTCCAAGAAGATGACTTTGGTAAGAACTTCATGCACCTTTGCACCGATCAAGAAGACACGCGCTTGAGTGTCACCTGCATTGATGTGATTATCTCAATTAAAAAGGCAAAGGTCATCCGACAATCTCAAAGTAATAAATCACTTTTTAGATTTTTGAGCTATCGCCTTTGATGGATTCTTTTTATGTCAAGATGGGTAGAAATCGGGACATCATCTCAAATATTTCTAATCTTCAGCTTTTTGGGAAGTAGTGAACTTGGGGTATGATGACAACCTTACTTTGATGCCAAGATGATCAGAAATCAAGGCATTATCTCAAAGATTTCTAGTCTTCAGCCTCTTGGGAAGAAGTAGACATTTTTCGGTACCCACGCCATAAGAAATGTGGTTTCATTTCTAAATATAAATGTTCTATATAGGAAGAACTCGCATTTTCAAAGATTCGAAGCAAAAGGTTATATATAGGAAGAACCCGTAACTTCAAGATTTCAGAACAAAAGGTTCTATATAGGAAGAACCATCAAGTTTTATATAGGAAGAACTTGTAGCTCAAAAGATTCGACGCAAAAGATTCTATACATGAAGAACTCCCAGCGTTGGTAATCGAAGGCGAAGAAGTTCTATATATGAAGGACTTGCAGCCCAAAGGATTTTGCCAAGACTAGAAGGTGGAAAAGTTCTATACAAGAAGAACTTGCAACCTAAAAGTTATTGTGACTCAAAGAGGACAAGCTAAAAAGTTTTGTATAGGAAGGACTTGCAGCTCGAAGATTTCAGATGGAAGAGAAGTGAACAGTTCTATATAGGAAGAACTTGAAGCTCCATATCTTCATACACAGAAGTATGGCAAAAATAAGTGATTATGATCTTTGCTTTGTTCTCGTTTCACAAGAATAAGCAAAGAGGGGCAACTGTAATCACTCATTTTTGTCCAGATATAGTATTATTATATAGTATTATTATATCTTATTATATTATAATAAAAGAAAAAAAGAAAACGTGCATTTGTGCCACGTGCAAAAATCACACACGTCAACTCTCACCATTTGCCTATAAAAAGCGAGTGGGGAGGCTGCCAAAAACAAAAAGAAAATTGGCCATGGAATTGGAATTGAAAGCAATCAGCCTGGCCCAAGCCTTGGGGCAGTGCCCTTTGAGGCTCGAGAGCAGTGCTCTCATCGTGGAATTATTTTTCGGATTATTTGTTTGATCGAAGGTCTTGTTGAGGTCTGTTCGAATAAATTTTTGGGTCATAGTTAGATGATGTCGAGATCTTGCTAGGGGTTGGCCGAGGTTCTCTATTCGAGCTTCTAGTAGGGTAAATTCTAATCTTTATCTTTGAATTTATTTTCGGTTTAGATATAATATATATATATATATATTAATTATGTTTTTTTGGCATAATATATATTTTGTAAGCCATGTTTGTATGTGTGTTTTAGGTTGTGTGAATTACTTATATGGGTAAAATATATTTTTGTCATTAGAATTTCATATTTGCTTTTGTTTATACTTTAATTGTCCATACATATAACTATTACACCTAGCGTAGACCCTATTGTTCCGGTATTCTATTGGGAGCGACATCTTGTTCTTCAGGTGTCATCTCCTTTGACTGTTGTGAATATCATGGTAATTTTTAAATTATCATGCATTTTAGAAGTTAAAATTAAATTAACTCGAATTTTGGTTTTCTTGCAAATACAATACTAAATCAACGCGGTACCAATTTTAGGCGCTGTGGGGGTGTTAATCCTTCCCTACGGGTAATCGACTCCCGAACCCAAACATTTAGAATCTCTAGTTATTTTTAATGGTGTCTGGCCTACCAAAGTGGCCGATGACGACTTCATCACCCTATTTTCACCAATTTTTATAATTGTTCAAAAAACCCTTATTACAGCCACCAAGTTTTTTCGGGCAATGTTACATCTACTCACTGGGTCATCTACACAACTAAAATGACACATGAAACAATTAATAATACAATATATTTTTTAATACGTAATTTTTAAAACAATAACTGTAATACAATTAATGCATCTTTTATTAATAAACATTTTTTAAGATGCAATACGATTAATATACCTTTACACTAATAAATAATTGTCATAACCCCGAAAACCGGTCTAGTCGATGTTAAGTTTCGGTGATCAAATATTTTGTACCGATTATATAATTAGCTCGATCGTGTACCTAATTTGAAGTAGTAAAGGTTATTTGGGTTAATCGTATCATTTTATTATTATTATTATTAAAAAGATTAAAATCGTGGGATCCACAGCCAATTCCTTCAAATTGAAGGAATTTTCGTGGGCAATCCCACATAAGGGATGATTCGGCGCAATCAAAGGGGGGCAATGTGACATGTTGCCACCACGTGGCCCAAAATAAAAGGGCATTATGCCCCAACATGCCACGGTAATATGGGGGAAAGCCATTAAAGCCGGCATTTGAAGTATAAATAGGAGGGGTCGAGTTGTACGCAAGAAATAGGAGAAAGTGTGGAACAAACAAATCGGTTCAGTGATAGGTTGGTAAGCCCGAGTTTTTTGGTTCGACAATTCGAATCCTCGCTATCAATTAAGGGTTGATAAAGAACAATCGTTATCTCTTCTGAAATCCAAGGATAAAGGCATTGTTATCCGAGAATCTCAAAAAAATTTGGGTTATCGAGGCGAGTGTAGTTGTGTCAAGGGATAGGCTCGGTGCCATCCCGTTGCATTATTTTATGATTATGTTTGTATTTGTTTAAGGGCTCCCGTAGAGAAACTATGTTGAATTCGATTGGAAAATCTAGTAAGTACTTGCATTGCTTTGATATGTACAAATATGACTATGATATGTTATACGTATGTGATATATGAAAATAATATGACATGTGACATGAAATGGAGCTAAGGCTCATTTTGATATTTGAAATGATATGACTTGAAAAATATGGACTATGTGAATTTGTGTAATTATGGACATTGGATACAATTGGCATGCCATAGGATTATTGAGCTCAGTTAAGTAAGGGAGGACTACGGTCCAGGTGTGGGGGAAATAAGGTCAGTTGTGTAAGAGATATATCTCCGGAGCTACGACTCAAGGGCTAAGGCCCATTCTCCGTTATATGTGTTGGTGTACAGGGGAATCTGTGTATCCAATGGTACCTAATGTGATATGTGCCTATGAATTATGCTATGACCATATGATTATGATATGACTATGTGACATGTAATATGTGAATATGAAAGCATGAGAATATGTGTAATAAGCATGAATTGTGCATAGCTTATTATGACTAGTATATTTGATTATCATGCATTTTATTGTAATTGTTATAACTACCTCACTAGGCTATGTAAGTCTAACATGTGTGTCACATGCATTTTCAGGAACTTGAACAATTCCGAGCTTTGATCGTGTTGTTGCGGTTGCAAGTCACGTCCCTGCCATATATGTATGTTATCTTTTTTCTATAAACTCCTAGTGAAGTGGCATATGGACCAACTAGTTTTGTATAAGCCTTTCTATGATTGTATAATGATGTGGTAATATGGTTTGTTGTATGCTTAGATTTGGATAGGTTAAAATGGTTAAAAAGTGCCTAAAATAAGCCTAAGGTGAAAACTTGGTAAATGGATTCCGAACGCCCTAAAATGTGATGTACCAATAGGAACATGATTTTTAAGTGTACTGGTAAAATTCGATAAGTTTTGGAAATCATCCGATAGGTTAATCCGAATAACAACTAGTTTTGAACAGTTTACAAAATGGTCACTAAATATTGTATCGTCTAATCAAATAGGTAAATGACATCCGTTAGTAATGAAATTTCACAGGATAATAATTAGTAAGATTAATTTTAGTATGATAACATGAATTTCGGCTAAGGATCTTTGAAATTGTAAAATTTACAATTTAGTCCCTAAGGTTAAGAAAGTTTAAAATTCACCGCAACTCCGATTAAGTTTAGTAACAAACAAAATGGATAAGTCTTATGAATAATCAATATGATACTTAGATTAGGTTTTGAACACTGAAACTTTTTTCGAACCTTTGATTAGTCTTTCGATAACACAATTCGACCCAGATCTCTACCAGACAGGGAAGAGGTGTTACAATTGTGGTATCAGAGCCTAGGTTTAGTCGATTCTAGGACTAACTAGGCATCCGTTATGAATCTGTGTCTACATATGCCACCTAGGAGTTTATCTGTATATGTTATCTATGACTTGCAACTTACACGGTTTAAATTCTTCATGTATGATTAGAACTGAAAATGTCTGCGCCTAACGATAGACGTGTTGCAATAGAAACACGTCCATGCTCTACGTATTCCATTATTAGTGAACTGTTGATTAAAAAAATATGCTCTAGAACCTGAACCAGACGCTTCTGAGATTGTTGTCTCTAACTCACTAGGAGATAGTGCGGTTATACGGTGAATTCGTAAAGCTTAACCTCTGAGGATCCAAGGGATCCCATTTCTAGCAATTTAATGGTCTTGCCCTTCCATAAGTTCGACCTTATCCTAGGCCTTGATTGGTTAGCTGAATATCAAGCCTGGGTAGACTATTCGAAGAAATTATATCTCTGTGGACTCGGTAAGGAGAGCATAACCCTGATGAAGTCTGAAGCCGAGCCTAAAAAGAGTCTCATGTATGCTATGGAGTCTAAGAAATATTTGAAAATCGAAGACGTACCCGTGGTGAAAGAATATCCTAATATGTTTCCCGATGAACTTTCGAGACTCTCTCATACCCGTGAAGTAGAATTCGGGATAGAAGTACAACCTAGAACTACTCCGTTCTCCACTACTCCGTATAGAATGGCTCTGGTGGAGTTGAAAGAGTTAAAAGTTCAAATCCAAGACCTTTAAGATAAGGGATTCATCCGGCCGAGTTCCTCACCCTGGGGAGCACTGGTTTTGTTCGTCAAAAAGAATGATGGATTGACGCGTTTATGCATTGACTATCGTCAATTGAATAAAGTGACGATCAAGAACAAATACCCACTTCCGAGGATAGATGACCTCTTTGATTAGTTGAAGAATGTTTCTGTCTTTTCCAAGATAGATCTTCGGTCCGAATACTACCAAATGTTGGTGAAAGAGTATGATATTCCAAAAACTGCCTTTTAGACTAGATATGGTCATTATGAATTTTTGGTGATGCCTTTTAGGCTCACGAATGCATCTTCAGCCTTTATAGATCTGATGAATCGTATATTCTGGCCCTATCTCGATAAGTTTGTGGTTGTCTTTATAGACAACATTTTGATCTATTCCAAAGACTCAGCTTCCCATGAAGAACATCTTCGGATCGTGCTTCAGACCTTTCGGGAGAAACAGCTCTATGCCAAGTTCAGTAAATGTGAATTTTGGTTGTCTGAAGTATCCTTTCTTGGCCATGTAATCTCTTCTGCGGGAATTCAAGTGGACCTAAAGAAGATTCAAGCAATCTTTGATTGGACTCTTCCGAAGAATGTGGGAGAAGTTCATAGTTTTCTGGGCCTTGCAGGTTATTACCATAGATTCGTTAAGGGATTCTCATTGCTTGTAGCACCCTTAACGAAGCTTCTCCGCAAGGATACTTATTTTGTATGGATTGTTGATCAACAAAGGAGTTTTGACCAGCTTAAGCAAGTCCTTACTCATGCTCATGTATTAGTGCAACCCGAGTCGGGCAAAGACTTCACCGTATACAGTAATGCATCCCACCTGGGATTAGGCTGTGTTTTGATGCAAGAAGGCAAAGTCATAGCTTATGCCTCACGCTAAATCAAGCCTTACGAGTTGAACTATCTGACTCATAATCTAAGACTCACCGCAGTTGTGTTTGCTTTGAAAATTTGGCGGCACTATCTTTATAGTGAGAAATGATACCTCTACACTGATCACAAAAAGCTTGAAATATCTCATAACTCAGAAAGAGTTAAACCTTCGTCAACGCCGATGGATGGAGCTATTGAAAGATTATGATTTAGTCATTGACTACCATCCCGGTAAAATAATGTAGTGGCTGACGCTCTTAGCCGAAAACCCACTTCTTCCTTGAAATGCTTGAATGCTTACTTTCGGTTTAAGAAGCGTGGTAAACTACTAGCCGAGTTAAGAGTTCATTCAACCATTGTATCTCGAATTAAGGCACTCCAAGAAACTGATGAGGAGTTGCAACCCCTTATTGCTAAGGTCAAGGATAGCTCAGATCCTGACTTTGCTTTGAATTCTGAAGAGTTACTATGTTTCTGCAACAAAATTTGTGTTCCCGATGATGATAATCTTCAGAACCAAATTCTAAGTGAAGCTCATTCTAGCCCTTTCTTTGTTCACCCTAGAGCTACCAAAATGTACAAAGATCTAAAAGAGATCTATTGGTGGTCCGGTATGAAGAATGAAATAATGGACTACGTAGCTAGGTGTTTGACTTGTCAACGGGTCAAAGCCGAGCACAAGGTACCTACGGGTTTTCTACAGCCCATTGAACTTCCGCAATGGAAATGAGAGTGTATCACGATGGACTTTGTAAGTGGTCTACCTTTGACTCCGAAGAAAAATAATGTCATTTGGGTCATTGTAGACCGATTCACCAAGTCTGCTCATTTCTTTCTAGTAAGAATGGATTTCAGCTTGCCTAAGATCACGAAGTTGTACATCCGTGAAGTCATTCAATTACACGGAATCCCCTTATCTATCATCTCCGATTGTGACCCACAATTTACATCTCGGTTTTGGAGGACCTTACACGAGGCCTTGGGAACGCGAGTGCATCTTAGCTCTGCTTTCTATCCTTAAACTGACGGCCAATCTGAAAGAGTTATTCAGATCCTGGAGGATATGCTTTGAACCTGTGTCATTGACTTTGGGAATACGTGGGAGAAATCCCTACCCTTGGTTGAGTTTGCGTACAACAACAGTTATCAGGCTTCAATTCAAATGGCTCCGTATGAAGCTCTCTATGGAAGCAGGTGTAGAACTCCTCTTTGTTGGATTGAACTCGGTGAAGCAATATGCTAGATCTTGACTTACTTCGAGAAACTGAAGAAATGACAATTATTATCTATGATCGGCTTAAAGCTACCTTTGATCGACACAAGTTTTATGCCATATGGGCAGGAGATATATTCAGTACGAGGTTGGTGAAAAGACCTTCCTCAAAGTATCTTCGTGGAAGAAGATTCTTCATTTCAGAAAGAAAAGAAAGCTAAGCCCCGCTTTATTGGTCCACTCGAGGTGATTGAAAAGATTGGACCTGCTGCCTACCGGTTAGCTCTTCCCGAAAAATTAAGTCGAATTCACAACGTCTTCCATGTATCCATGCTACTCAAGTACCAGCCAGATCCTTTCCATATGATTGAACCAAAATCTGTGGAAATCCAATCTAATCTGACGTACGAGGAAGAACCTATTCAGATCCTCGCACGAGAAGTTAAACGGCTTCGTAACAAGACTGTGCCCTTAGTGAAAGTTTTGTGGCGAAGTCATTCCATTGAAGAGGCAACATAGGAACCCGATGAGACTATGCAGAAATAGTATCCTTATCTGTTCGCCTAAACTAAAAATTCGAGGATAAATTTTCTTAAGTGGGGAGAGTTGTCACACCCCAAAAACTGGTCTAGTCGGGATTAAGTTTCGGTGATCGAATATTTTGTACCGATTATATAATTAGCTCGATCTTGTACCTAATTTGAAGCAGCAAATGTTATTCTGGCTAACCGTATTAGTTTATTATTATTATTATTATTATTATTATATTTATTAGTAAAAAAAGATAAAGGTCGTGGGACCCATGACCAATTCTTTCAAATTGAAGGAATTGCCGTGGGCAATCCCACATAAGGAATGATTCAGCGCAATCAAAGGGGGGCAAGGTGGCATGTTGCCACTATGTGGCCCAAAATAAAAGGGCATTATGCCCCAACATGCCACGACAACATGGGGGAAAGCCATTAAAGCCGGTATTTGAAGTATAAATAGGAGGGGTCGAGTTGTGTGAAAGAAATAGAAGAAAGTAAGGAACAAACAAATCGGTTCAGTGATAGGTTGGTAAGCCCGAGTTTTTCGGTTCGACAATTCGAATCCTCGCTATCGATTGGGGGTTGATAAAGAACAATTGTCATCTTTTCCGAAAGCCTAGGATAAAGGCGATGTTATCCGAGAATCTTAAAAATTTTGGGTTGTCGAGGTGAGTGTAGTTGTGTCAAGGGATAGGCTCTATGCCATCCCGTTGTATTATTTTATGGTTATGTTTGTATTTGTTTAAGGGCTCCCGTAGAGCAACTATGTTGAATTTGATTGGCAAATCTGGTAAGTACTTCATTTGCTTTGATATGTGCAAATATGACTATGATATGCTATACATATGTGATATATGAAAATAATATGAAATGTGACATGATATGGAGCTAATGCTCATTTTGATATTTGATATGACATGACTTGAAAAATATGGACTATGTGAATTTGTGTAATTATGGACATTGGATACAATTGGCATGCCATAGGATTATTGAGCTCAGTTAAGTAAGGGGGAATACGGTCCAGGGCTACGGCTTATATGTAGGAGAAATAGGGTCGGTCGTGTAAGGGATATATCTTCGGAGCTGCGGCTCAAAAGCTACGACCCATTCTCCGTTATATATGTTGGTGTACAGGGGAATCTGTGTATTCAATGGTACCTAATGTGATATGTGCCTATGAATTATGTTATGACCATATGATTATGATATGACCATGTGACATGTAATATGTGAATATGAAAGCATGAGAATATGTGTAATAAGCATGAACTGTGCATAGCTTATTATGACTACTTGTATATTTGATTATCATGCATTTTATTGTAATTGTTATAACTACCTCACTAGGCTATGTAAGCCTAACATGTGTGTCACATGAATTTTCAGGAACTTGATCAATTCCGAGCTTTGATCTTGTTGTTGCGGTTGCAAGTCACGTCCCTGTCATATATGTATGTTATCTTTTGCTATAAACTCCTAGTGAAGTGGCATATGGACCAACTTGTTTTGTATAAGCCTTTATATGATTGTATAATGATGTGGTAATATGGTTTGTTGTATGCTTAGATTTGGATAGGTTAAAATGGTTAAAAAGTGCTTAAAATGAGCCTAAAATGAAAAGTTGGTAAATAGATTCCGAACTCCCTAAAATGTGATGTACCAATAGGAACATGATTTTTAAGTGTACTGGTAAAATTAGGTAAGGTTTGGAAATCACCCGATAGGTTAATCCGAATAACAAACAGTTTTGAACAGTTTACAAAATGGTCACTAAATATTGTATCGTCTAATCAGATAGGCAAATGAACTCCGTTAGTAATGAAATTTCACAGGCTAATAATTAGTAAGATTAATTTTAGTATGATAACCTGAATTTCGGCTAAGGACTCTTAAAATTGTAAAATTTATAATTTAGTCCCTAAGGTTAAGAAAGTTTAAAACTGACCCCAACTCCGATTAAGTTTAGTAACAATCAAAGTGGATAAGTCTTAAAAATAATCAATATGATACTTAGATTAGGTTTTGAGCTCTGAAACTTTTTTTGAACCTTCGATTAGTCTTTCGATAACACAATCCGACCAGGATCTCTGCCAGACCGAAAATAGGTGTTACAATAATTTTCAAAACTATAAATTATTATAATTAATATTTTTTTTAATATAATAAGAACATAAACTAAGCTTTTTTTAATAGTCTAAAGGTAATTACAAGGTAATATCTGTTCATACATATTCTTAACCCTTTGACAATGTACATACATCTTGTAGACAGAGCGATTTGAACCCGTGTCTCTTAGGATGAAAATACATTTTAGTCTGTCATATTATCATGATGTAATTGCTACAAAATCCCAACAGGTCACCATTTTTTCAATCAAATTAGAAACATAATATCATATATGAACCACAAAAGCTTATGAGTTTAAGCTTTGTCTCACCTCAATTTCTATAAAAACACAACCCCTTAAACTTATTGTTTTGTTCATCTACCACTGGCTACGAATGAAATGACAAACTTTAATTATTTTCTTATTTTCTTATCTCTATTACCCTTTCATATTTTTCAAGTTCTCATGATACTATAAGAAAATCTTTTCTCGAATTAAGAATTTAAATCTAAAAATTAAGAGGAGAAATTTATTAATTGATTTAAACTAAAAACAATCTAAAATATCATTATACTAAAAAGTTTTGGAGGAACAACAACCCCTTCCACCTCATGAGTGGCTACATTCTTGGTAACAATGGTACCAAGACTCAATCTACAATAACTGTCCTTTTTATTTAGTGTAAGACATTTGAGAATCCAAAAGAAATTTCAATATCAATATCAATATAATCGATATCGTGTCAATATCAATCCAAAAAACGTTTGAAAATCCAAAAGAATACCTAATTTAGTATAACATGACTTTTTGTACGATATATATGTTAGTGATTTTAGTGTTGTATTTAAAAACATGATTTTATCTTTTATACACATGATGTTTGAATCAAGTTAATTATCGATTCAGAATATTATTTCTATTAACATATACTTATAGTTGAATTTTTTACACCCAATAAATAGTTTAATATTTTTAATTTATACAAACTTTTACGCGCATAATACGTGAATAAAATATAAATTATAAAATTTTAAAGGGTTGAAACTAAAAAATTATTATATAAGGTCAAAATGATGAATATGAAAAATTATCATTTAGAATTTTAAATGGATGAAGCAATTGCAATTATCACTTAAAATTTAGTGTGAAAAATTTAATGTTGGTTTTAAAAGGGTTATTAATTTATTGATTTCTACATTATATTTAATGAATTTAACCATCCAATATGGACATATCAGCTAGGTCATCTACCAGTGGGTATATAAAGTTTTATCTAATTTTTCCAAAATGACGTGCTTCCCTAATAACAGTTTCTTGATTTAATAAACGCTACATTTACTCATGATAAATATCACTCAATCTATATAAATTAATTTATCGTATTAAATTTCACATATACCAAATGCATATATAAAAATAAATTTTGTAATAAAAACGTATTAAACATATCAGTTATAATTCAATTAAACGAGGCGTAGATTTGCCTACCGTCTTTGGGTTTAGTCCACTGGCCGCCCTCTTTGATATGTTATTAAATAATTCGGTAAAGTTAGATTAAACCAGAAATTAATTAATATACTATATAGTCTATATGGATGAGAAGTCGTGGATTTCCGACTAACAATTCGGGCTGACACGGAGAAATATTAAAACCGCTCATTTACATAATTTATATAATCCAAGTTAAAAATAACTATATTATATATTGTTGCAATTTATTTAATTGATTAATAGAAAATAGAATTGTGTAGAATTCTATATGAATGGTCCAATCCAATGTAAACTATGCGGTGGTGGCATCCATTTGACGACTGTTATTTAGCTGGGAGAAGTTTAGGGTTGGAAACCAACCCAACCTTAATAGAACTATTTGTGAATTGTTCGACGAAAAGTAAGTTTATTTATATCCGTTTCTTTATTAAACGAATAAATATAAATATATTTTTTATTCGTTTAATTAAATAAACGAATAAAAATGGCTTGTTTATTTATTTACGTTCGTGAACGTTCGGTAATTTGTTCATCTATATTCGTTAAAATTTATTTACATATATTCATTTATATTTATTATTTTATAAAGAGGTATTATATTTAAAAAATAAAAAACGTATATTAAAAATATAAAATAAAAAAATTAAATAATACTCAATGTTCATTTTTATTCGTTTATTATTTTAATGACGAACACTAAAAAAAATTATGTTCGTTTAATTATTTATATTTATTCATTTATTTAGTTAATATTTAACAAACGAACATGAACATACTCTTATTTCTATTGGTTCGATTCATTTACATGCCAAGATAAGTTACCTACTTACCTGGCGCGTTAGGTAAACTCAATGATGAAACGAGTCTTACAAACTTATCACAAAAGTGGGCCCTACATTGTTTTCCAGCACGACATCCTGGCACGTCGTTTACGTATTAGGCAAAATGATATGTAGGCACACGCGCTCTCCGCGTTTGGTACACGTAACACCTCCCAAGCTGTGTGTATCTTATTAGGGATGGTAACCCGAATTATAGATCAGCATATCTTATCAGTTTTCTTTATTTGACAATGTTTGATTGAGAAAGTTCTGAGCTAAAATTAAAGATCTGAATCACAATTAGATGGTTGATTAGTTTAATTCCTTATTTAATTGTTTGATAGATAAAGAATTAGAATTATGTATTGAAATAAAAAGATAATCTTATAAATAAAAAATAATATGTATATTTAAATTTAAAAATTAATAAAATTGTACTAAAAAGATAATTTCATAAATAATATTAATATATTTAAATTTAAATTTAATAATTAATAAAATTATATTACAAAATAATTTCATAAGGATAAAACTTTGATACACAGGATGTGTAAAATTAATTTTATGTAAACCTGTGTTTTTACCTTATAAAATGCAAATTTTAAATTCCTAACCCTAATACCCTAAAACCTAAACTCTAAATTCTAAACACTAGCCTTAAATTCTAAACCCTACAACCTAAACCCCTAAACTTTTAACCCTAAACTAAACCCTAACCCCTAAATTTAAAAAGCATGTGTAAACGTTTGTTTACACGGACCATATATTAAACTTTTTCTCATTTCATAAATAAAAAATTAATATATACATCATTCAAATATATTTATTAATGCTATATAAAAAATTAATTATTTTCATGAACTAATATATATATATATACTAAATATTGATAACCAATAAACTATTCAAACAAGTATAAAATATAATTATGTCTTTAAATATTACCAAATGCACTACACAATCAGTTAATGCAATCGACTAATTAAATCAACTAGTGTAATCTGTTATCTATCTCTTGCCAAACATTGCCTATATTTTTTGATTGAATTCAAAAATTAAAATTATTATTCAATACAAAATTATTATATATGCAGATAAATACTCTCATGTATTTATTATATCTGAATTCTTGATACATATGTAGATGTTAATTATGATCACTGATCTATTGTTTCGTTCTTATTTCGATCACCGACATGGATAAATAAAAATAGTGTGGAGTTTGAGAGAAAAAAGCCTAACTCAGTAGCATTATTAAATATTTGACGGCGATGATCAAACTAGAAAAAAAAACAAGACATTAGGGACGATTTTTAAAAATAATAATAAAACGTACGGTGACTAAATTATGAATGAAATAATAGTTTGATAATGTTGGTGTAGTTTACTTTTTTTTATATTACCAAGTGTTGAGTGTATTAGTAAGGCATAATGCACTCTCAAACAGAGAATGTGAGTTCAAACTTTAAAGACAACATTATTTGGAAGGACAACCTCACACCCTGAATATGGACTTAAGATGAGAAATACAATATAAAAAAAATACTATGTCAAACCCATTTCAATTTAAATTTAGGGTAAACTACATAAATGGTCACTAAACTTTTAGAGTACTTTCATTTTGATCACTAAACTTTTAGGGTGTTTTCATTTTGGTCACTAAATTTTTAAAACTTGCAATACAATCACTAAACTTTTATTTTGTGTTTTAAAACGATCATTGTCGTCAACTTTCGTTAAAAATAGCTGACATGACAGTTAACTCTATTTCCTCTTTCCCCTCTCTCTTTCTTTCACTTTGTATTTCTTCTAATTCTCCTCCTCCTCTCACTATGTACTTCTTTCGCTTTCAAAATGGTCTCGTGTATGTGTATGGCGTTAGTTTCATTTGTTTTTCTTAACAAAGAAAAATAAAATTATTAGTACAAGTTGGGAACTCAATTTTATGTAATTGTTGTTCTTAGATTTTCCAAAAAGTGTTAATGTTTTGGCCAACAACAGAATTCAAGGTCGTCAGCTCAAAATCTGTCTGGTTTTACTTTTTGAGCAGTTTGGTTCCTGTAAGAATTAAAATCTCCTATAAATTTTATTTGACTTATACGACTCTTTAGTCTAACCAATATGATCCTCCTGAACACTCCAAATAGATGAAAACCTTTGAAACAAGGTTGAATATATCGGTGTTGGGCGTATACTCATGTCCAAGTCCGAGAAATATATATATCCGAGTAACATGTGGCTGGAGGGGTCAGTCTTAAAAATTTAAAATTTATATGTGATTTAGAAATTTTATAACGTATTTTTAATGTAAATCTATTTTTTCCCCCTTATAATTTTATATGTTCGCCCCTAACATAAAATCATTTGTCCGTCCCAGCTTATCTTTACAATTTGCCTTCAAATGTATATATGCATAAAAGCATATCAACGAATCCTCCACCCTTACGCTCATAACCTAAATTGAGATTAGTTCAAACAATATTTATTTAGATAAAGCTTTTTGAATGCAAGCATACATTCTGCAATCAATTTCAGTTAAGTTGTTGGTTGAGTCGTGCTTCTCAATGCTCTTTTTGTTAAAGCCCTTTACTAGCTTTGACATGGAAATATGGAGTTCTAATGTTGCATGGGTTTGTAGATTTTAAAAGGGTAAACATCACCATTGGTTCACCAAACTATTTTCGCTTTCTTATTTTGGTCACCAAACTATTATTTTGTATAAAATCATCATTAACGTTATGTTTTTTTCTCTATTTTGGTCACTAATGTTACTTTTTTTCTTGTTTTGGTCACCAATCTATTGCTTCTTTCAAATTTTGGTCACTAAACAATTCTCGTTTTCTTATTTTTCGTGAGTTTTTTTAACAAGTTTCTTCTTTGAAAACAAAGGATGGAGAAAATGGAGAGAGGGGGGGGGGTAACAGAGTTGAGTGAAAAAAAGCTGCTACGATGAAAGTTGACGATAATGACCACTTTGAAAGTGAAATAAAAATTCAGTGATTGTATTGCAAGTTTTAGAAGTTCGGTAACTAGAATGAAAACATCTTAAAAGTTCAGTGAATGTTTATGTTGTTTACCCCTAAATTTATTAGGTCAAACAAAGCATGTGCAGAGTCTCCCATGTTTTATTTTTCCTTTTGTTTTTATAATAATTTTAAAATTTTAAACGGTTGGCCTAACTGTTTATCTTTATTTCTTTATATTTTTTTAAGTTATAGGTTCTAGACCCGGTAGGAGCACTCTCTTCTTTCCCCTGGAGTCTCCCATTCTCCTCCTCTCTAGATAAAATTATGATTAAAATTTGTCACAAAATATATTTAAATGGAATAATTACGATTTGTCCCCTTATATTCTAAGTAAATTATACTTTGTTTCCCTCAGCTAGGATCATGATTCCGTCCTTAACAGATCAGTTATTTTAACCTAACATGATAGTGATTTTAAGCTCGATGTTGTTGAGACGAGCTTGAGCAACTTCAACAATAGAATTAAATGATTTTAAATATATTTTATGTATGTTTTATTATTTATATTTAAATTTGTAATTATTTTTTAATAATATCATTTTCAAGTTTAAATCTGACTTTTTTTTATAAATAAGAAAGGGATACTACCATAAATCTGATTTTTTTTATCATTAATACAATACATCTTACATTTTTATCCAAAATTCAATAAAAAACATGTGTCACTCAAATAAAGTATTAAGACGTTGGACATGGAGATTTAAGCTATAAGTTGGACATAGAGATCACAATCATTTGTTTTTATAAACAAACTTAATTCAAACTCGAACAATTGGTTAAGATATATTCTAAGTTTTTTTTATTCTTTATAAGCTTGAAAATTACTCTGTCGTTTATTCCTAGAAATTTAGACAAATATTTCTTTTTTGGTTTTTGATTTTTAAATATAATTTTAATTTGATAAAAATAAAAAATTCAAAGATCAAAGGAGGTGAAAAAAATTAAAAGGGTTGAAGTAATATTTTAGAAAATTCGAGGGGAAAATTGAATAAAAAATTCAAGTCAATTTCTCAATATTATTAAAAATCTTTTGTTGAGTTTATTGATGTACCACTAGACAGTAATGAACTTAATTTTTTATATCCGAAACATAGACCATATTTTTAATTATATCCTAAACATTGACCATATTTTTAATTGCCGCCAAACCCACCAAAAAGCAAGCAAAAATACCAATAGGCATTGGGCAAATTGAAACACACAAAGTGGATTGCATTGTACACTACCGTGCGGTACCATGCGGTGTGACTAAATTAAGTTGGTCTTTACACAAATTTTTATGTAGGGTAAAATTTAATTTAAATTTTTATTAGTTAGTAGAAATTTAACTTTATGATATAATTTTGGGTAAACTACACGAGTGATCACCTAACTATTATCTTTTTCTGTTTTGGTCGCCTAATTAGTTTTTTCATCAAAACCGTCATTAATATTTCGTTATCATTTTAGTCACCGACTATTAAAAAATAATAGAGATGGTGACGTGTCATGAGATAATAACACTTTTAGTCCTAAAACTTATACATTCTATTAATTAGGTCTTAATTCAAAATAACTCATCAGATATATAGGTCAAACCCTAAATTACCCATTTTCTTTCTTCTTCCTATGCAACAATTTCGTTAGCTTTATCAAGCGCTTTACCCATTCCATGCTTGTAAATATTCTTGGGGGCTCCATTGTGCCTTTGTGTGTGTGCATAATCTATTTCTTTCTTAAACATCACAACTATGCATCTCTGGTTCAATTCCGCTCCAAATTAATTGATTTTGCAAGCTTCGTGACGAAAATGCTGGAGGTATCTATTTAGCATTCAACGCTCACGAATTTTTTTTAAAAGTTTCTACACCTCCAGCATTGCGGACGAGAAATTGGTTCCGTGTGGTTAGTCTTATGTTTTACCTTTTCAATCTCTGTTTATTCTGCAAATTGTTGTGTTCACGGTGCACATTTTAGATATTCATGATTAACCGCTATTTTAATATTGTAAAGCTAGAGTCTCCTGGGGCTTAATGTATGGTAACGTGGGTGACATTATAACTAGGCATGTGTTGTTTATGGTTTTAATCAATTGAATCTGAAGAAGAGAAATGTTGTCACAGAGAAAGAAAAAAGAAAATAAAAAATTTGGAATTTGACACATATATTTGATGAGTTATTATAAATTAAGACCTAACTAATAGAATGTACAAGTTTTAGGACTAAAAGTGTTATTTTTTCATGACACGTCATCATCTCTGTTATTTTTAACAGTCGGTGACCAAAATAATAACAAGATGAAACGTTAGTGACAATTTTGATAAAAAAATTAATTAAGTGACTAAAACAAGAAAAGAAGTGATAGCTGGATGACCACCCGTATAGTTTATCCTATAATTTTTACTCTGTTGGTACGGTCATAAGAATTTCAATTTTATTTAAATTATTACCTAATTGATAAAAATTTAAGTTATAACATTAATTTTTATTCCGTGAGTAACAATTTCGATTCTATCTAAATTATTACTCAATCTTATATAAATTCTTACTAATACCTCGTTCAACAGAATTTTCAAACGCTAAATGTAAAAATTAAAAATTTCAACTATGGCAGACTGTCTATTTGAGGGCTAAATTTAATAGAAAAATAGAAAGACGCCTATTTGGTGGCTTGTTCAACAATATTTTTTTATTTGGCGTTTCAACGTCCTATAAATATTATTGAACGGGCTATAAAAATTTATGTTATCCGTATTTTAGTGGCACTGCCGCATCCTAAGGTGCGCACTTTAGCCTGTCCCTACACTATGCGCCAGAATATTAGAAACTAGTTTCATTTTTGTTATTTCGCAACTAACACTGGCTTTTATCTGATTCTTACATATCGCCAAAAATAAGGATCAAATTTTGGCATCACAACTTCATCCTGTAGATGCCACTTCCGTCACAAAAAGCCTGAAAATAACTTCCAAAGATTGTTCCTTACCAAGTCGGGTTCATCGTCTCTTCACTCACAGCCACTCACAATTTCTGAAATTTTCATGAATCAGAGAACAACCCACTTCAAAATTCTCAATACCCATTTCCCCAAATCCCTGAACTCTGTACTTTGCTACCTTCAAAGCCTCAATTCTCAAGCTTTTGGTCTTTAATAGTGGGGAAGTGGTGAGCTTTCTTCATTTCAGCTAATTTCAAACCCTTTATTTCCTTGAAGTAGAGGTCTAGAAACATGAGTTTAGGCTGTTATCAAACCATTCAGTTCCCTACAACAGGGAAGTCCGGATTTTTGTCCTGGAATCCATTGAAAAGCTCACGATTGAAAGGTAATAAGATTGGTGGTGTTAAAGTCGGAAACTTTCAGATTAGTCAAAGGAGAAAAGACATTTGTACGAGGTTGAAATCGATGTTGAGCGTAGACAGTGTGGTGGAGATAGAGGGAAAGGAAGGGGTCAATACGGGGAGTAAATATGATGCAATTGTTATAGGGTCTGGAATTGGAGGGCTTGTTGCAGCTACACAGTTGGCTGTTAAAGGAGCTAAGGTTTTGGTGTTGGAGAAATATGTGATTCCTGGTGGGAGTTCTGGGTATTACCAAAGAGATGGATACACTTTTGATGTTGGATCTTCTGTCATGTTTGGATTCAGTGACAAGGTCAGTTTCTTTCTTATCTGTGTTTGTCTTTAGCCTATGTTAACCGGATTCGGATTCGTGTATGTTCAAGTTTTTTCATGCATTTGGAGTATCCCCATAATTGGATTGTGTGGTTTAACTAACTTATTGTGTTTAAGCATGTTTGGAATTGCCATGGTTTTTGGTTTTCGTCTGTTGATGTGTGGTTCGATTTTTGGTAGGGAAATCTCAATTTGATAACTCAAGCATTGGCCTCGGTTGGGCGTGAGATGGAGGTGATTCCTGATCCAACTACAGTTCATTTCCATCTACCGAATAAGCTTTCGGTTCGAGTACATAGAGAGTACAGTGAATTTATCAACGAACTCACGAGTAAGTTTCCGCATGAGAAGGAAGGGATCCTTAAATTTTATGGCGAATGTTGGAAGGTCTGTTCGGATTGAGGTGACCTACTTACTGTAGTTTTTTATAGTTATGTTCTCGTTCATTAGTCACTTCTAAGTACTTGTATGTATATTTGGCTAGATCTTCAATGCTTTGAACTCGTTGCAATTGAAGTCACTTGAGGAACCAATCTACCTTTTCGGACAGTTCTTTCAGAAGCCTCTTGAATGTTTGACGCTAGGTAAGGACTGCTAAATGTTTAATTGCTCGATGTGAAATTTTAAACGTAAATAGTTTCATAGGAATCGAGATGACGTCTCTTTGTCTACAGCTTATTATTTGCCCCAAAATGCTGGAGACATTGCTCGAAAGTACATTAAGGATCCCAACTTGTTGTCTTTCATAGATGCTGAGGTGTGTGACAAAATTAATCTCTGTATTTCTAAATTATGAGAAGGGAAAAGGAGTAGTAGAGTCCAAGATAGTATTTATTTCAAGGTATTTCTACTAATACTAAAGTATTCCTGCAGTGTTTCATAGTGAGCACCGTTAATGCTTTGCGGACACCAATGATTAATGCAAGCATGGTAAGCTGTTCAATTAATTTTTGGCGACTTTTGTGTTGTCTCTCTTATTATTGCGTCTCTCATCAGTAGATTGTGGCAGGTTCTATGTGACAGGCATTTTGGAGGAATTAATTACCCTGTTGGTGGTGTTGGTGGAATCGCAACGTCTTTGGCCGAAGGACTGATCGATCAGGGTAGTGAAATACTTTACAAGGCAAATGTGACTAACATCATACTTGACCAAGGGAAAGCTGTAAGTTCATTCTTAGTTTTGAAATTTCATTTGATGCCTAAATTATTGATGGTTCTATATGTGGTAAAACATGATTTATTGCTTACGGAACTGTATTTTGGATCGACTTTTTGCAGGTTGGAGTGAAACTTTCAGATGGAAGGGAGTTTTTTGCCCGAACCATAATATCAAATGCTACTCGATGGGATACCTTCGGTTAGTGTTCGGAAGGAGCTGGTTATGTTCTGTGTACTGGTTTTCTCAGAGGTAGTTTCGAATGACTGAATTGTAATCCGTGGTCTCGCAGGGAAGCTGTTAAAAGGAGAAAGCCTTCCAAAAGAAGAAGAAAGTTTCCAGAAAGTTTATGTTAAGGCTCCATCATTTCTTTCAATTCACATGGGCGTTAAGGCCGATGTTCTGCCTCCTGATACCGAGTGTCATCATTTCATGCTCGAGGTATTTTCATTTCTACTTGGCTTCCTTCAAACCAACTCTCTCAGACACGAAATTGACGAGCATAGATTTTCTTAGCAGTTAACTAATTGTTTCATTGCATATTTTTTCTTTATATGACAAGGATGAGTGGACAAGATTAGAAGAACCATATGGGAGTATCTTTTTAAGCATTCCGACTATTCTCGATTCATCGTTGGCTCCAAAAGGGCGTCATATTCTGCACATATTTACAACGTCCCCTTTAGAAGATTGGAAGGTAATTTCAGGCCATATATACAATCTAGAAGCTCTGTCCTGTACATTATCCCGATCATCTATGTTTGAGATATGTTACGGATTATTTTATATATAATATGTTTTGGCTTATTGAATCATTTTATAAATATTAGTATTTTGGCTGTCCTAGGGACTTTCTCCAAAGGACTACGAGGCGAAAAAGGAGCTAATTGCAGAGGAAATCATTGGGAGGTTGGAGAAGAAACTATTTCCAGGGCTTAAATCATCCATTGTTTTTAAGGAGGTATGTGCTGTGTCTTTAAAATACTTGATGCTAATGTGGCTGTTACATGGTTATTTATTTTTTTAAAAGAAGAAGAAGAAAAAACAGTAAGAAATTGTAGACCAGGGTAACATTACTATAAAAAAATACGAAAATTGGTTCCATCATGAACTGAACAAAACCGACTTCTCAGTTGGTACATAAATAAACACTCTGCGTAGAGTCAATGCAACCATTCGGTCCTAACTATTTTGATTATCCAGTTATGATATGTTTTGAATATCACTATAGGTGGGGACCCCAAAGACACACAGGCGGTACTTGGCTCGTGACATGGGAACTTATGGACCGATGCCTCGTCAAATTCCCAAGGGATTATTAGGAATGCCATTTAATACAACAGTGAGTCCTATAGTGAACTCCACTTGTTTTTTATGGATTAGGTCTTAGTTTTAATAAACTCTTTTAAGCTTTGCTGCTAATTTGATGGTGTATATACAATAATAACTTGCAGGGTATCAGCGGTCTTTATTGTGTCGGAGATAGCTGCTTTCCTGGACAAGGTGTTATAGCGGTCGCTTTTTCGGGCGTAATGTGTGCTCATCGGGTTGCTACAGATATCGGTTAGATGTCTCCTTCCTAAACTAGTACAACGATAGCATTACTGTCGATTTGAATTAGAAAAAGAATGTATAAGAAGTGAGAATTTACCATCATTCCATGTTGCTTGAACTTGAGGGTAAATCAAACATGGCAATCGTCCAACTAGGATACTTAAATTATTTCATGTCAACTGCTTTGGCTATGCATGTTTCTGCCGTCTTGATTGACATGTGTATTTCTTTTCCTTTCTTTTGTAAGGGCTTGAGAAGAAGTCTCCCATATTAGACGCTGCTCTTCTTCGATTACTTGGTTGGTTAAGGACATTGGCTTAAGGTAACATATCTGGAGATACAACACATAAAATTGATATCTGCTTGGCAAGCATCACTAGCCTCCCGATCGGAGGTTCAGATAAATATTTAGGTGGTTTTTCTCTTGCAGGACGTTGGACTGCCATTGAAGCTTGCCAAGGTATCTCTCAAAGATTCGACTATTTGAGAGTTGTAGATTTCAAGTTTTTGATTCTCAAACTTGTTGGATGTCACCTTTTTTTTAAGTGTAAGCGCATAAATCAATTGGGATTTCGATAGCATATAGTTATATTATATAGTTGCCAATGTATATTCTCTCAAGCTTGCCAATTTATCTCTCAAAAGGTTGCCTTTTTTTTGAGAAAAAATTTGTTCAAATAACTTGATTTCATCAAAATTTACATTTCAACCGATTGCTTGAAAGTGTTTTTCTAAAATTTCCACGTCAGCACTTTAACAATTTGAACTAATACAACGTTGTAAAAGTTGGACTTAGATCACATAAAAAGAAAATACATGGAATAAATATCAAATTTTAGCATAGTGAAAGGACCAAAACCATAATTTGACCGAACTTATCATCTTTAAGCTCGGGAGCATAGATTCATCTTCCGCAAAGACAAGTAAGCCAAGAGACGGTAGCCAAAAATCATGGCGACCAATGCTCCAACCTCCCTTAGTCCATTGTCCGTTTTGATCCCTTTAAATGGCGGCACCATGTCCTGGTATTGAACCTTTAGAAGAAGCTTATAAGTGTGATAGTTAAAAGACATGTACCGAATCCAGGATATGAAGACCGGCACTCTCTGCAAAATCGAAAGTGAACTCATGCATCAGCAATAGACTAGTAATCTATGTCACTCGAACTCAGAACTGTGAATTTCAAACACGAATACTAGAAGAAAAATAGCCTACCTCTACAAAATAGCCACCAGCCAGCATGAAGGTCATCACAGTAACAGAAGCCAGTGTGGTAGCTCTCTTTAAGTCCATTAAAGAGGCTCCAATGGCTAGTCCAAGACCCTGCAAAAACAGCCATATTCCATGGTTGATTTTATACTAGGTCTTGACACATTAATGGTAACTTTTAGACTATCAGGTTGCAGATGGGGCAAACCTGTGCCGCGACGATGCAGAGGAAAACTGTAAGCATGCTGAGGAAAAAGGGAGCAGGGCTCAGTCTCAAGCCAGCCATGAAATAAACTACTACAATGAAAAGCACCGGTAATATAAGATCGAGCGGAAGGTCGCTTGTTGTTCGAGCTAAGAAGTAAGCACTCAATCTGTACATGTCTGCTGCTCTTTCTTTGTTAAGCATTGCTCTTTCTTGAGGGAATGTGAAGATTGCAGTGAAAACAGGGAAGAAGCCCCAGAAAACGGCGATGAAAAACAGCAGCCCTGCCTGCAAGTTTCTTAAGGTTCCATTGTTAGGGTATTCGATTCGAAAAAAACGATCTTGATGGGCTCTAATGGTAAACAGGTGATCAAAATTTACCTGATCTTGACGGCCTCTATTGGTTTTACTATCTGATTGCCACCATAGTAATCCCAAGATGATTGCTGTGGAAAGAACTTGAGTGATTCTCAACCAGCTGAAATAATCATGCCTTCTTTCTTTGATCCCTCTGATGAACAATATGCAGTATTGTTGCCACCAGCTGGCTCCCCACTGCCGCTTCGACGACGACACTTTCATCTTTAGTTCTTCGTCCAAGGGAAGAGCCATAAGTTTCTTCTCGTTTTCTGTAAATCTTGACTCGCAGGCTTCCACGAGGTACTGCTTTCAAATGAAAGGACCAGTAAGCATATTACAGTTTTCTAAGTTGAAATTAGCCATGGAAATGGGAAGTAGTTTACCTCGTGGACAACCTCCGGTGGTGGCTTCCCGTTTCGTGTTTCGGTTTTGGAATTCTCCATTTGAACTTTGTCTTCGAGTTCCGATGGCACAGAGATATCATTTAAGTTCCCGTTTGCAAGGTCGAGCAGGAACTCTGCTGGATTCATGGCAATCAGAGGGGAGCATCCTATAGACGAGAAATAAACCATTGCTTCCGAAGCTTTCCCGAAGTACAATAAACTGCCTTTCCCTAAAAGAATCAACTTATCGAATTTGTGAAAGAGTCTACTTGATGGCTGGTGGATTGTTGTTATCACAGTCTTCCCAGCCTGCAAATGAGTGCAAAATGAATTAGAGAAATGTTTTCGGTTTTTCGGTTTTCGAATTGCAAGATTGGCTTGAGATTAGGCTTGTCATTGTTGATCCGAATCCGATAATTAATGCAAGAACGAAAGTACTTGAAAGTTTTATCTGAAGATATCAAACCTCAGCTATGTCTTGTAATGTTTGAACTGTCCTTAAAGCTGTTGTGGAATCCAAACCGGAGGTTGGTTCGTCGAGAAACAGAAGGGAAGGGTTGATTATGATCTCGTTACCAATACTAACTCGTTTCCTCTCCCCGCCCGACACTCCGCGGACGAACGAGCCGCCAATCATTGTGTCTTGGCATCTGTGTGTCACCATTGCAAGAACAAGTTTAGAGAACAGTTCGAGACTCGAAAAGCAATGTTTCAAAAAAAAAAAAAACAGAGATGAAGTACCTCTCCAAGCCTAGCTCATAAATGACATCTATGGCTCGCTTTTCCTTTTGCTGTTTCGTTAATGCTGGCGGCAGTCGAAGAAGTGCAGCATATGTCAATGTTTCTTTCACAGTAAGGTGAGGAAACAAGACATCGTCTTGAGTCACAAATCCGATCCTATTACACACCATTAATTTTATTCCATTGTTTATAATTCGACCCGTCCAATTCATCGAAGCATGAAATTTCATGTTCTTACCTGCTTTTAAGAAACTTGGAGTAAGGCTGGTCGTTATATGTAATCGAGCCGCCAGCGGTCGACTGGATTAATCTGCCGCCTAGTAGGTTAAGAAGTGTGGTCTTCCCACTTCCTGACGGTCCCATAAGTGCAAGAACTTCCCCGGGGTTCACGGCACCTGAGATTCCATTCAATATATCCTTCTCAACACTAGTTGTCATTCCTTTGATAATCACCTTGTAAGTCACATCTGTGAACTGCAGATTATCAGGATTCAAATTAAATAACTTTCATTGAGTATACTTACTTGTACACATTCCAAGTTCTTTGGAATAGTTGAAGAAAAAGGGCAAGATTCTAGCTATGACAACCATTTTTCCCACGTCAAGAAGAAATAAAACAAAAAGAAAAGCTACAAAAATTGAAAGGAGTAGGCACACCATTCTTCAGGCTGGTCATGTTGAACAAGGTTTTCATCTATGTCCGGAATATAACCCTCTAAGTATATAACAGAAAATTTTAAAAAACGAAACCTATCCGTGCCGGACAGATACCCGTATCCGACACTCAAACTCGTATCCAAATAAATAGATGGGTTACCAAGAATCAATTCATGCTCCATTAACAAACACAGATTTCAAGACCTGAAGATGCTGTTGGGAGCGCAAACAGGGAAACCTGCATGTTTAAAAACTGTTACCTTCAAATAAATTGGCAAAGTAGGCTCTGTTTGAAATTTCGGCTTCCAAGTTCCAGCTTCGATGTCTTCAGCTGTAATAAAAAAAGATTACCATTTGCTTAAGAAATCCATATAAATGATAACATGATTCCATTGATCATTTATTGATTAATATCTAAGATTTTGCTAATAATCACAGTTTTTCTTAACATATGCTATATTTATGTTTATAAGATGTTCAAGCAACACATATATTCGAGGCCATAAATACAGGGGTGGATCTTAACAACCCAATTCAAGGGGCCTATTTAAAATTTTTATAAATTTTAGAAGCTTAATCAAAGATTTTGAAGGGTTTACTTTAAAATTTTTGATAAAAATGTAGGATTCAACTAAAATTTTTAAAAAATGAGTCTTATTAAGACTTTTAAACATTTTAGGAGAAGTTTAATTAAAATTATTTAAATTTTTTTGAACTATAATATTAATCATTTTTAAAATTTTTAAAGAGGGCAAAATAAATATTTTATAATTTTTAAAGAACTAAAAGTTGAAATTTTAAAATTTTGCTGAGTCCGCCAATGCATAAATCATAATATCTATAATTTATATTGGAAAAAACTTTTATACACAGGCCGTGTAAATTTTAATTTACACGTGTCTTTTAGCTTTAGGGGTTAGGGTTTTAGTTTAGGATTTAAAGTTTAGGGGTTTAGGTTGTAGTGTTTAGAATTTAAGATTAGTGTTTAGAATTTAGGGTTTTGGGTTTAGTTTTTTTTGTTAGGGTTAGAAATTTAGGATTTGAATTTTTATAGTGTAAATACACAGGCTTGTGTAAAATTAATTACACAAGGCTGTGTATCAAAGTTTTACCTATTTATATTATTCAAAAAATATCTATAATTTATAACTCACGAATGCTAAGCTGCATGCTTAATTTCTTGCCATTCTCATTAAATATTTTGCAATAAGTACTGAACAGAGAAAATGTATTTTTTAATAGTATTAGGTGATGTTTAATATATATATATATGAAAAAACTTTGATACATAAGATGTGTAAACTTTAGTTTCCACATACTTTTTAGTTTTAGGGGTTAAGGTTTTAATTTAGGGTTTAAAGTTTAGGAGTTTAGGTTGTAGGCTTTAGCATTTAAGGTTAGTGTTTAGAATTTAGGGTATAAGGTTTAGAGTTTAGTTTTTTAAGGTTAAGTTAGAAATTTAAAATTTGAATTTTTATAATGTAAATACACATGCATGTGTAAAATTAGTTTTACACAGACTGTGTATTAAAATTTAACCATATATATATTTATATATATATATATGCTAGATTTATGAATATATTAAAACGAGCAATATATTTTTAAAAAGTGAGATTAGAAATATCTATTATATATTTATTTTATAAGAATATATATATATATATATATATATTAGATTTTGTCATCGGTCTAAATTATATACTTAGTTTACATTTAGGATTATAAATCTACATTGTAATTTAATTTTTTTAATATACTAGCTGGTTTTATAAAAAATATATATTTATTGAATTTTAGAATTATTTTTTAAAAAAATCGTTTAGAATAGATACAAAATTCAAGAAGCAAATCGAATTTTACATATTAGCATATAATTTAATTTATTTCTTTCATTTACTTTCAAAACTGAAGTGACTTGTAACAAAATAAATGTTGGGATTTGGGAACCTTTATTTGACCTAACCTTTTCCGTGTAATAAAAACCAACCATTTGCTTACATCTCTACAGCCATCACCACAATCTATATTTTGTGGCCAAAACAATGCTTCTATTTTTTAAATATATTTATTCACACACAAAAATTATGGTTTTAAAACAAAGCATTTAACCTTTTTATGTAATTAATTATATGGTTAAAGTTTGTAATTTGAATTTTGTATGAAAAATTTAAGATATTGCATGTTTGGTTAAAAAGTAAAATTGAAAAAAATGAGATCTACAGTGAATGTGAAGGCTCGTGGGTTGAACTTACATGTTACAGCTTAAAAATTACTTTTTTTAATATTGAAACACAAAAAGTACCGAAAGGGCATAATTTTTTTTTCATAATTAATATAGTTTAAGGTGAGTTGCATACTATCCTACAACATATATATTTTTAATAATTAAAAAACAATTTGCATGAGAAATGAAAGAGTTATCGCGTGTATATAGTATAATAAAGAGAGAACGATGAAAATGGAGTAAATTATTATGATATTTTTGTTTTCATTTATTAATTAATTTTTATGTTATTTTAATAAATTACTAACACCCGCTAATTAAATTTCAAAGCTGTAGTTTTTTGCATGAAAAAAACAGATATAAAAAAACTTACGTATATCGTCGTCGCTAAAGAGTTTTGAATCGGCGATCTCGTCCGGTGGAACAGTGAAGCCGGTGAAAGAGAAAGAAAGGCCCAAGCTAGCGCTAGAGGCACGGCTGAGCGCCGCCCCGCTGCTCAATTCGTCCAAGTCCAGCTTCATCTGAGCACTCCTCGCCTTCCTAATGTGAGTGTTTTTGCTACCGCCGCTCCGCCCCGGCGATGCGCTCACCAACAACCGCCTGCTCGACTTGCGAGACAAAGTTCCGCCGCTATCGGACGTTCCCGGTGCTGGATCGCTTTGCGACGTCGGCGATTTGAACGCCGCAGCCAGTGTTTCCAACAGTTGATCGGATTTTGTTCGACCCAACGTCGATGAATTATTTGGTTTCTCCATATAGAAAACAACTGTATCCACAAAAAGATTTAAACAAAATTTAAAAAATAATGCTACTAGTACTATATGAGGAAATGTATGCTACAGAAGGGTTGCCCGCATGAACCGGTAATTATCGATTCCGTATTATCACGTAAAAAGATAATTGAAATGAATCGAATTTAACTATTTTTTGCAAAACTGTTGGTATTCTTGATCGTTTTGTTTCCCGAGAAAATTTCAAATGAAAAAAAAAAAACAACTCTCACTGGAAACTTGACTTCTTTTTGACAAATTTTCAATGAAAACTATAGTGAAGGGAAAGAAATAGTTTAAATAAAAAAACTAAAATGTTTTCATTTTCCGTGCCTTTCTTTTATTTTCTGATGAACCAAACAAGAAACAGCCAAAAAGATGAAAAATAATGTAAAGAAGAACAACTCTCACTGGAAACTTGACTTCTTTTCGACAAATTTTCAATGAAAACTATGGTGAAGGGAAAGAAATAGTTTAAATAAAAAACTAGAATATTTTCATTTTCCGTACCTTTCTTTTATTTTCTGATGAACCAAACAAGAAACAGCCAAAAAGATGAAAAATACTGTAAAGAAAAGATGAAAGCTTTCGCCTTTTTGAACTGTTAAACAGCTTCGGTACCAGTAGTACATATAAGGTGCAATTAAAGAAGGGTGGGGGAGACTTGAAATCACGTAAATAGCCTTCGAATCCTTCAAGTCTTACAAATAGACTCATAAAATCCAATTATAGTTGTTAATCTGTGATAGTAACTTCCTTTTTTTGAAATGTAATCTGTGATAGTAACTGGAGTTTGGTTAATAAACGATACAAAAAAAAAGCTAGCACCCATCAAGGTCCGAGCAACACCATTTGTTGCCTTACACGTGTCCAAACAGTATCGTATTTGTCTTTTTCCTTGTAGAAATTTTTCGTCCTTTTATTTGTTAAATACTTGCATTCTTTTGAAATACACTGTTTTCTTTTCGCTCAATGAAATGGGATTGCATTATATAGGGCTTCGTCGGGTGTTTAGGGTATATTTAAGAAATTATAGTAAAATTGACAGCGCACTATAGGAGAAAAACGCCACCTACAAGTGATGTTTTTTTATTTTTTAAATAATTTTTTAAAGACGCCATTTATAGGTGGCATTTTCTTTTTTAAATATTTTTTTTTAAAATTTATTATGCGTGTGAACATTTTAAGTTAAAAAAATTATAAAAAAACACTTACGATGTCATTTTCAGGTGTCGCCTTCACCTTTATTATTCAATTTGATTTTATTTCTCTAAAATTAATTTTAAGGGGCAATATTTCTTAATTTTTCCTTAATATAGGTCTAAAAATATAAAACAATTATCAGTACCTCCATTTTCTTTCTACGATAAATGTTTTCTTAAAATATTTGCTTTGTTATTTCTTTTTCGCAATTGTCGGCTCTAGCGACAACCTCTGTAAAATCGACTGATTTTTACTTTTGGTTTGATTGTATGTAAATAAATATCGTTGTTTTCAATGAGTGTTTGTGTATTTTTTCTAGTTTCTTTAGTTTTATGTATTTTATTTTGTTAAAATTCATATTTTTATATATTTTGATGTTAGTTTCTTCATTTGTTTTCATGACAATTTTTTTGTTTGCTGTCATGGTAATTTTAGTATGCTCATGTGAGATATTATCGTCTTATGTTGCAGTTTTTAATTTTTTTCTTCAGATTTTAATGTTTTTTTCGGTTGTTTATTGATGTGTCTAAATTTTGCAGCAAGTATATTAACATAAGTAATTAAGCATTCTAATTGAAGCAAATTGTTGTTGCATTTTAGTTCGAATATTGAGTAAGTTCTACTAGAAAATAATTTGTTAATGTTAAAAGTATTAGATACCGAACAAAGTGATTGAAACAGTAGTCAGGGATGAGGTTGGTGATAGTAGGAGAGTTGGTCATGTATATTATCTTCAGCTCGGGTATTTATAGCCAAGCAGTACTATTTGATAGGATATAGTCAGGTCTAGTGATAACTATTGATGAGTCTATGGTAGCCTAGTTGATAAAATAGTCCGATTTTCATTTACTCAAAACAGTTCGATATATCGAGCAAATGATTTTCGGTTCAATCAATTGAATAGTTAATTCGATTTTCACACCCATTATATTCCTATCATATATTTATAGGAAGATAAATTTAGAAGGAAAATGATTTATTTTAATTGAAATTAACTTTCGGGAATTAATGGTGTTTTATCGTAAGTGGGTAATAATTTGGGTGGCTGAAGTTCTGCGTACTTAATAAAGTAGTCGTAATCAAAGAGTTGATGTCGTTTTGTTTGTCGATTTGTCTATTTCTCGTAGATTACCTCTTTGTCAGGGAAGCCAACAATTTTGGAACTTTGCACACTTTGCTTTCTCCCTTTCAAATTTTGTAATTTTATGGGGAAAAACAAATGTTGCTTTTTCATTTTTGAAGCCTCTTCTCTTCTTTGTGATGCATAAGTAGAAATTAATATTAAGCGTAATCAAATCAGTTAATTCTAAAATATATAAACGAGTTTTATAACGAACGTCTATTCTTATATTAAATCAATATAACAGGAAAAATAATTATTAGACTTCAATAAATATATTGAAAAATAAAAAAACTCACTAAAACATAATTAAATTAAAGAAGATTAAAAGGTCAAAATCTCTCTCATGACATATGTAATTATGTCACCATTTTGTTATTATCATAAAGTATGATGTTATTAAGATAAAATCATACATAAAATTATCTGGTGCTCCTTTCGAACGCACAAGGATTTCTTGAATTCTATCTCCGGTGGCCCTTGGGTGATTTTCGGTCACTATCTCATTGTCGAGCCTTGGTCTATCGATATTTCCACGTCCTAGCCTCACCCAAATCGTGTCATTGCTTGGATCCGATTGCCAGGACTGCCGGTGCTGCTCTACAAACCAAGTCTTATATCGGAAATTGGTAGGAGTATTGGCCTCGTTGTGAAGCTTGATTATCAAACTGAGCGCGGCAAGTGCGAACGTTTTACACGAATGGCTATCAACCTGGATCTTCGCAAGCCTCTTGTTTCCAAACTCATTATCAATGGTCGAGTACAGGTAGTTGAATATGAATCTTTACCTACCATTTGTTTTGAGTGTGGTAAATATGGCCACGTGTAGGATATTTGTCCTACTATTGCAAAACCTTTAGGAGAAGTGAGTCCCATTCAAAAAGCATCACCAGCACCCCCAACTCCAATCGTGATTCTGCCCCTTATGGCCCGTGGATGATGGTTGAGAGACGTCAACGTCAACCCTCCCGCAATGATGCTAGTAGTAGTTTGTCCCCTAAAGATGTGGTTGTATCTGAGTCCCGCTTTAATACAATCTTTGAGGAAGATGCCCAAAACAATCGGCAAGTCACGCTGACCCTCCTGTTGCTCCTGAAGCTTTGCTCCTCACTGCTCCTGCAGCTCTACCCTCTGCCCCTCTTTCAGCACCACTTGCCGCCTCGACTACTACCCAAGGGAAGAGGAATGCGAGTGTTGACCCTCACCCTGTTAAGTCACGAGGCCCCCTTGCTGTTCGCAAGCCTTTACAGGTGCATCGTCCGACCGCTTCATCATCCTCGAAGCTGATCACCCAACAAGCCCGCAAGAGTTTAACTCCCAGTTCTGGTCGCCCTCCAGTTTTTGACCAAGGTGTTATACAGATTGACAAACCTATGTATATGATTATGATCATAAGTGAGAATTCAAATCCTAATGTAGTCGTGACAAGCCATAATTAGGGTCCCCCACTAGTGCACATGCGTGAGCCTCTTAATGATATCATGCATCATGCTACTTATTCCAATCTGGATGTGAATAAGGTTGCTCATGATATGAATCAAGCTGGGCAACAAGAGACTGCGCTCATGGCTCCTCCTAGTGCATCCTTTGATGCTCCTGCGACCTCAATGCATGTTTAATGTGCTCTTTTTCTCATCATTTTTTATAATGAATATTACAACTTTATGTTGGAATACCCAGGGATGTGGGCATCCTAAGTTTCTAACAACTGCTAAGCAGTATATCAGGGATTATAAACCTGAATTCTTTGGTATTGTGGAGCCACGTATTAGTGGGGCGAGAGCTCACCAGTTCGTTGGGATATCCTTACTTACACTAGATTGAGGCCTTAGGCTTTTGGGGGGGGACTCTAGCTTTGTTGGGGTGCCATTGTTACTATTCAAGTCATTCTTCATCACTTTCAGTTTTTTTCATTGTGAAGTCGCATGTCAATCTTTAGGGGTTTCGATTCTTGTCACTTTGGTCTATGCTAGCCCTACTTCTACTTGTCGCAAAGCCCTTTGACTCATCTATGTCATCTTACCTCGAATATAACTCGTTCTTGGTTCTTTATGGGCGACTTTAGCTCCACTCTTGATGCATCAGAAAGAAAAGGTAGAGTGGAATCAACCAGAGCCAGTCGAGACTTTTCAAAATTTTGTGTTTGACTGTGGACTTCGTGACCTAGGTTTCTATGGCCCTAAATTCACTTGGTCGAGAGGGACACATATGCTCGTCTTGACCATATGATTTGTAATGAGTATTGGGATGAGTTTTTTCATAAGACGTCAGTGTCCCATCTTTTCTGTATGCTCTCAGACCACAGGTCGGTCTTGCTTCAGGTTGGACATGTCCATCGTTCGTGCTCCCTCGCCATTTTTAATACTTCACGGGCTAGGAACAACATATTGATTTCGAGAGAATGGTGCAAGACAATTGTTATACCTCGGTTTCTCTTTTCGAAATCATATCCAAGTTCACTACTGCCGCATATGTTTGGAATGTGACTGTATTCGAGTATATTAGGGCAAAAAAACACTCTATTATAGCCAAGCTTCGAGGCACTCAAAAAGCCCTTGAGCGAAGGCACACCAGTTTCCTTGTTAACCTTGAACATGAGCTTCGGATTGAGCTTGAAGCCCTTCTTGATCAAGAGGGGATGCTATGGAAACAAAAGTCTCGTGCCGATTGGATAACTAACAGTGATCGCAACACTGTCTACTTTCACCGTAAGGTCACACAATGCAAAGTTTATTGATATTTTATGTATCTTATCGTGTTCACAATCATATTTTGTGTACAGAATTATACACCGTCAGTGCATCAATACTCACCCATAAATACTATAAACTATATATAAATTTTATGTTCTAACAAAATTTATTGATATTTTGTGTATCTTATCGTGTTCATAATCATATTTTATCCCATTACTTTATATATTGATCATATTTGATATACATTAATGTAAAAATGATGTTTAAAAATTTAAATTAATGTTTCAAAGCATAGCGAGAAGTATATATAGTTACATATCCGAAAATATTTTATTAAAAAAAGGAGAAATTATAAGGCAATAAGCTATTATTTGCTATTAACTAGTGTTGGGACCATATACATAAGAACAATACATATTAAATAAAATAAAATTGAGGAAACTCGATATGATATATTCATGGGAGCAAATTTGTACCCAAAAAACACAAACGAATAGCATTAATATTTTGCAGTGCCTTTTTTGTATACGGCATTTGCAATTATTCATAGCTTAGCCAAAATAGCTAAGTTTGTACTCTACTTAAACCCATCATTTTGTTTTTATTTTTTATTTATTTAGATAATTATATAAGTAAAATGTTTTTAATTTTATTTAATTTCCATAAACTATGAACATTATTATCTATGTGATACCAGTAAAATATTATATCATTATATTAAAATAAAATATATTATGTAATATTGAAAAAAATGAAAACTAGACAATAATTGACTTGAGAAAATGAGTGTGGACCAATGAAACCCCCCCCCCAATTTTTAGGCCCCGAAAGGACATATTTGGTGGTTTGTGATTGTGATAAGGTTTGTCTGTTTCTACTGTGCTAGGAGGAAGGTTGGTCCATCGCCACCAGCCACCAGCCACGTGTCAATTTCAAATTTCTTTTTTTTTTCCTCCACTAATTAAAAGAAGAATGTCCTTATTACTAAATTAGTGAAATTTATACTTTTTATTTTTAACACTGAAAGTACTAAACTTCACAAATAACTTTATAATATGATTTACACATGTTAAATAACTGATAAATTTTAAATTGTTTTTTTAAACTATTTGAAATCACGAGTGGAGCTAAATAGAAGATGAGGTGTCAAATGTCGATGACACCATTTTTGAAGAAAAATATTATATATATTTTATATTAAATATATATAAATGACACTCTTTTAAAATTAACATCAGTCATCTGACATTGTTACTTATTTAAAAAAAATAAATGACACAATTAAACAAGCGTTATTTATTGTTTTAGTTTTGAAATTAGTTTTTGGATACTATTTTTGAACAAAAGTAAAATATTTACATAAATAGACACAAAGATATCAAATTTTTTGTAATACTTAAACCTGAATTAATAAATATCTACAGAAATTAATTTTTTTTATCTTAAACCTATCGTACCTCAGATTTACCCGCATATAATTATTCCAGTTAAGTGTCGTTAATTATTTGAATTTGTCATTTTTCATTAATGGGCACATTATTTGGAATTATATATTACTATATACACATACATGCACCTAAAAAGGTTACCGTTATTATTTAGCCACGTTTACCATCTTCTGGAATCTTGTAAATGAGCACGTCACTAAGTGTTAAGTGGCTGCTAGTTACCAAATGAAAATGCATTGACACGTGGAACCAGTGGGAAGCTTTGTCCATCGGACAAGCTGCCACGTAGATTTTCAGCGTCGCGAATTTTTGAAAGGATAACTGAAATCTGTTAATGGATTTATTTTCATTGCCAACTGGGAGATGGATAAGAGAATTCTGGAAATCTTAACACCCAAACGGTAGGTATTAACAATATAAAAGATATAGATTTCATTTTATTTTAATATTAAGATCATATTTTGTTATTGTCTTTATTTAATAAGTTACATTATTGACAAATCCTTGTATTATAAGTAGAAGAATAAATTAGTTTTTTTATTATAAAAGTGAATAATTCAATTGTTACGTATAAGTGTATATGATTAGTGATATATATATATATATGTACATAGTGTTTATTCTAATTTTTTTATTGAATTATATGTTTACATGATTCATGCTGTTTAAACTTCATGAAACTAATTTTAAGTTTTATGTAATTCCAACAAAAATAAAAATTAGTGCAAATTCATCCATTTTTCTCAAACCACATATATCGAAAATGTATTCTCTTGTTTTAGATACAATAGTATAGTAGGGGGAAAAGAGTGAGTGAGGTCAAGTTTCATGTGGTTTGGGTGTGTTTGGTGAGTGGGAAAAGGAAAATAAAGTCAAGCTAGGTTAGCAAATTATATGTAGGAAAGATTCATATGATTCTTCACTTCGAAAACTCCATTTCCGGATTATCATTCTGAAATTAAGCAAATTAATAGAAAACAACCTTTTCCTTTGTAAGTAAGCAAGAAAATATCATCATTTTTCCATTAAACGTTATGGGTTCCATCTTGTTAATGTATTATTTTCTTATGTTCAATGTTTTGTTTTATGGTTTAGCAAAAGATTTTGTTTGCAAATTTCGAAATAAATAGAAATCGGACAATCAAAAATAGATATAATAAAATGAGGCATATGATAATATTTTTATATAAAAAATAGATCTAATAATTCGAGTATATGTGATACAAATAAAATACGTTTATTAATGGATAATTACACAGCTGGTAACTTAATTATAAAAAAATATTTAGTTATATTTAAAAAACATTTTGGTTATCAGAAATTTAAAAATTACAAACAGGTTATTAAATGTAGGTTATGTTTTCATTTTAATCGGTCAATTAAGGTTTATTTTTATTTTAATCACTCATGGTTAATTTTTTTAAATGACACGTGTCACCACAAAAACTAGAATGAAAAATGTTTAATCTAATGTTTAAAATAATTAAATTAATTGTGTAAACACTAGGTTAAGCTATATTAAACTAAGGCATGGAAATATATTGAGTAAAAAGATAATTAAATATAATAATTAATTTTTTTGTATGGTTAAAAATCGATGACGTTCATTTAATGAGATCCAGGATCGGTCATAAATTTCACAAGACAAATATATTTGCTCACTCAAACCTAAACAATTTAACAAATTGATATGAAGCTCAAAAATATTTTCTAATGAAAAATAGACTTTTAAGTACAAAAATAAAATTTTTTATCCATGAATGTTGACAATTGCTTTCATCTCTCTATCTCTCTCTATCAGCATGAAGGTATCTTTTAAACCTTCTAATGAGTTTATGAACATTGGGCTGTTAAGAGCCGCTGGGAGTTAATTGTTGGGAAATGCCAGTATACCCCATGACGCAGCGGAAAAACTATCAAGCGTAATCAACTAGTGATTCATGTACAAAGGACGAATTCGGGGTGATAAATGATGAAAACATTACTTCAAGTAATTTGGAATTCCGCAGCGAATACAGGAGAATCCAAATCAAATCCGAGTCATCACAGTAGTGTTTCGACCTCTACGCAATCCACCGGAATAAAACGAACAATTTTCTCTTCTCTAATTGTTAGAGAGGATTTTCAAAAAACACAAAACATATGTTGGCTACTAGACCTTATGCCTTTATATAGCATTTAAAAACCTAATTCTAATTAAATTCAAATTCGTTAAATATACAATATACTTAACCGAATATAATTAAATATGTAGAATCTGATTCTACTTTAATTAGGTTTCTTTTATATATATATATTAATAGTATTTGATAATTACAATAACTTATCAAATATTAATATATATAAAAACGAAATTATCCATAATTACAATAATTATAACAATTTTAGTTTCTCATTAATTATGTGTACAACAAGTTTGTACACATGTTATCTAGTCGATATTTATTCGTTTCAATCATAGGGTGTGACCCTTGTAGGTTCATGTAACGTTAGCAATAATATCCAGAACAATTCTAATACTACAAGCAATGAGTGGCATCTAGGATTACATCATTGCTACCTAAGTTACATGAAATCGTGGTTCGATTTAACCTTTTTCCGTGATTAACTTCTTATATGTATTTCATCATTTTGTCCTCATATCTAGATCGGACACAAGTCAGGATTAGCCATACTTGTATAGTCCATCTAATGTTTCTTGATATCTTGAGTAGACTGTTATAAACGAATAACTATGATATCTCATATCAATTTATTCGAGCATGGTCATGCATTTTCTAGTATCACTCAATCAAGTGGCCTATGATATTACTCCTATTATGTAAGAGGGACAAATCCTATCTTGATCAACCATGTTTTGCTACATAGATTGTGACATATCCAATATCAGTTTTTATAGTGTAGTCAGTTACAACACACGTTTGACGTATCAAAAAATGTCATTCACGATGTTGAAATAATGATGATCTCAAGTCTGAGAATTATACATGTAGTTATCACCCTGAGCAATGTTGTGACTGTCGCATAATAATCCAAAAAACATGCTCATATCGGGTCAGTCAAGTATGTTGTTCCCTAACACATACTTATGTGTTGATTTTGACATCTCCATGTCAATGACAACACTTTGTCATCAATCAACTACATATTAGTCTCAATACATTATTGTTGTCCAAGCCCACAATAATTCTCGACTAAGAACATTCAAGAATAACTATATTATTCTAAGGACTTTATTATAATTCAGTTTATTTATAGGTACACAGAATAAGATTGAAATAATAATAATGGCTTCTTATTGATAAACAAGATAAAATAGTATTTCTTTTACAACCATCTCATAATTGGTCTTTGGGCATACTCAAACATTAATTTCCAGTTATAAATGGATTTCTAGTGTAGTGGGTATCGGTAGAGGTGTGCAAAAATATCCGATCTGACCAATTTGATCCGATTAACCGTTGATCCGATTAGAAATTTTAGATATTTGAACCGATTTTTTATTTTCGGATCTGATATCCGATCTGATTTGTTGTTTTTCAGATTTGATATTCGATCCAATTTGTTATTTTTCAAATCGGATACAGATCACAATATTTCAAGTTCCGGATTATTCGAAAATCTAAAATATCCAAAAATTCAAATTTTTATGGATATGAATCTTGTTATTTTTAGTAATTTGATGCTTATTATATTCAAAAATTCGAAAATTCAAATTTTTTATAGATGTTAATCTTGTTATATTTGACAATTAGTGGCTTGTTATATTCGAAAATCCAAAATTTCCATAGATACGACCGTCAAAGTCAAAAAAAATCCTTAAACCAAATTTTATATTCGGATAACCGGATACCCGAATATCTGATCCGAGTATTTAATATTTGAAAATCCAGATATCCATTTTTTTCCAGATCAAATACGGATTGCTATTTTACTGATCCAAAATTTTCAGATATCCGATTTTTGGGATCGGGTCGGATCCGATATCCGAAAATGTACGCCCCTAGGTATCAGTACGTTTCTTGCCGTATTGGTACATGCTTTAAATAGAAATAGCCGTTGTGAATGAAATTGGTATCGATACTTGAGTTATGAGTATTGGTACGGAATGTATTGATACTAAAAGAGACGTACCGGTACCAAAACCCCTTACTGAAATTTTAAAAACCACTTTGTATCGACACTGGCATGAGTGTCTTTGTATCGGTATCAGGGGTAGGGTATCAATACTGAAGGCTTATTTTTGACACTTAAATAAATTAAAAATATTAGTTTTGATAAAAAAAAACACACACACTTAAAATCAGTTTTAAACATATTTTCAAGTAATTTAAACTTTAAATTTTTTTGCGATATTTTAATAAGTCTAAAAATATTTTTTTTATCAAAATATTATATCAACAAAAATGTCTCAATGATCTCACCTTTTTGATATAATAAAATAATTTGCAAAATTGTTTATTTTTTTAAAAAAAATGCACATTTAGAAAAAAAGTATTTTAGAAAAATACTTAAGTTTTTTTTTTAAATTGAAATTTCAGTTATCTATTTTTTGTAATATAAAAATAATTCAAACCAAATTTGATACCAAATGTCAGTACGTAATAACTATAGAGAGGAAGCCATAAAATTTTTAATCAAGAAATATTTAAAAAAAATAAAAGTCCCCTTAATCAAAATCAAGCATTAAAAAGTTTAGTCTAACTGTACAAAAGAAATAAATATTGAATTTCAAAATTTAAAATATAATAACAGAACAAAAAAATTTAATAATCATATCATATATTGAAATTAAATCAACAAGCATACATAAAGGTATGATTTAAGGGATAAAAAATTCAAATCCCTTAACAGAGCGTATTAGTACGCAGGGTAGCGTATCAATACTAACTTTGAATGTAGTATCATAGGTGATATTAATATCGTCTGCACGTTTTGGTAAAATATTACTGCAAAAATAACTCAAAAGCCTTATAAGATCTATTAAAGTGCATACAAAGGCTCTAAAAGGTTTTAGATATATATTTTGATCATTTTAGCTATAAACTTAACAACATGCTTCTCAAAATTCATCATTTAAAGTATGACAAGCATGATATCACCAAAAATCAACCAAATGTTACAAGTTTAAAGTCAAAACATAGATATAAGTGTCAACAATCTCTAGAGCAGTTGGTTATAAGCTCTCAGTTGAAGCTCTTCCCTTTCCTTAGGTTGCGAGTTCAAGACCAATAGGAGCAAAATTCTCCTTCTCCTATCTATTTGCAACCCAATAGAGTAGTTGACACCCTCCCTTAAGTAGAAATTGTTCAAAAAATATAGATATAAGTATAATATGCCATAAACATGTAACTCATGCAATAATAACCTTCTATCTTTTTGCAATCAAACACCATAAAGAGTCAAACAAGCATGCCTAGATTATTATAGAAATCAAACAAAAAACTATGATTAATCAAATTGCACGAAATTTAAATTTTTACCACTTCAACAAAAGTAGGTTGGTTAGGCCTCACCCTCTTCAAGTGTCATTTCTCCTCGCGTGTCTAGAGCTTCCAAAGTTTAAGACTTTGCTTATCATTTGCTCCAACACACCTACAAATAGACTATTAAACATGTTTTGATATTAAATTGCTTTAGATCTATTGACATTAGTCTCAAAAAATTTAGTCCCCTTAAAAATTTATTTTTCTATTTTATCATTTTTATTTAAAGAAATAAATTCTTTTGGGATCCAAATGTTTTTAATCAGCTTTCCTTTTAAAAATCTAGAGAACTAAATTGTTTAACATAAAAGTTTGATTTAACAAAGTCATTTTTGAAGCTTTCTCCATTTTTTTTCAAAATCTTGTTAATCAAAATTTTTTCTTAAGATTATTTATTTTCTTTTGATGATCTTTTTAAACAATTAGAAACAAATTTTGTGATCAAAATTTTTTTGTTCAAAATTTTTAAATTTTAATTCAAGTTAAAGGTTGGTTTTAGAAAGGAAATCGTTTTCAACATTTAATTTTGGAACCATTTTTTATTTTTCAAAATAAAGGTTTTAAATTCTAAAATTGGGTTCAACTGCAACTCGTATGTATGGATATATGTATGTTTGTTTGTTTGTTTGTTGCAGGGACATGGAATGTGACATGTATGTACTCCCAATTTCTGGCATCAACTACTCCAAAGTGTTGTGTATCATTATCTAAATTCTACAATAGCACCATAGTTCCTTGTCCCATGTGCAGCTGCAGCTGCCAAGGATTACCTGGAGCAAAATGTTTGAAGTAATTCCCCATATATACTTAACAATTTCATAGGTTCTGACCATTTCTTTTGAACAGTTACGGCGAAACCCCGTCTTTGTTGCGGGAAATAAAAGATACGAACGGGGAGCCGCCGTCTCTAGTGAGGTGTTTGGAACATATGTGTCCGATATGGATTCACTGGCATGTGAAACAAAGTTACACACAATATTGGATGGTGAAGAAAATCGTGCACAACCAGAACATCGTGAAGAATTACAGCGAGTGAAACTTGGTCGCATTGCACCCCAACCTGAAAAACGTTGAACAAGTTTTCAGCTTCAACTATGAGCCACTTAACCCATACAAGTTCTCAGGTTATCTAGCATCTGCTCTGCCACTTGTTTGTAGATTGAAAAGATTAATGCATAAATTAGTCATATATGCTTGAATATGATTTTATGTTTGAATATTAACCCAAAATATTATGTATTTGTACCACCATCATCAACTTAATGGTGTCGGATTCCGTCGTGGCATTGGTTCTGAACATTAGCTGGGAGATCCCTAAGGTAGTAGTTGAGTCCGAGCCTCCAAAAACGGAAGAAGAAAATGGGAAGAAGGCAAAAAAAAAAAAGGTTATTCATGTCTCCTGGTTTCACTTTTTGGGGATGTTAATTAGGAGAAAATGGAAATCTTGTGAACCGAATTGAATGCAATCTTCAAAGTCCAACTTGACTAATTTGTCCCCTGATCCTAGTCAAAAGAGAGAGAGAAATTAATCTCCAAAGACTATCAAACCGAATTGAATACAGAATAAAAATAATTAAAAAGGATGTATAGTTATTTTACTATCTAACATCATATTGTTTTTGTTTTAAATGATTATTATTTAATGTGCCATAATGAAAAAATAATACCATAAATAATATTATGATGATATGAAATATTCTATTCAAAGTAGTGAGTTGCTAGATTCTTTCGTAAGACTATTGTTCAAGTGATAGGGTTTGTTTTTCATTGCTTTCACACCCTTTATTTTTTTGTTTTTATTTTTTTCACGTTAATTTTTTTAATATTTGTAGTGTGATTCTCTTGTACTCCTTCACTGTAAATATAATCCAACATACCTCTTCTTACCGAGAAAAAAGACATAACATTATGTAAAACTGCTTAAAAAGTTATTTTTCATTTACAATTTATTACCTGATATTATTAATGTCACGTGGAAATCGAAATCACTTTGAAATCCAAAACACAGAATTTGAAGCTCCTGTATGTAATAAAAAATGTGAAATTATAAAAAAAAAATAAAAAGGGTGAAATTATAATTATTAAAACGGTTATTTTTTTAGTAATTTATCATTTAAAAATGGAATTTAATCTCAAGGTTGCACTTGAAAGAAAAATAGAAAATAGCCGTCAATTAATGAAAGTTTTAATCATAATATTGATTTAGACTAAAATATAATATTAATGATAAAATAGAATTGTGTCAAATTAAAATACGCACAACAAATCTTCAAATTAGATGTAGTACAAAGATGGAACTATATTTGTACCAACCTAATGTCATTGTTCTCGCCACGGTCCAATGTGGTACATGTGAAATTAATTTAATGCCATTGTTCTCGCCAATCGCCATGGTCCAATTTCCACTCTCTGAAATATCTTTTTAGCTTGGCCCCTACCCAAGTGCCCTAATTTTTGCCAGGAACATCACAGGCTGGGATTTATGCCATTTCTGCAATGCTTCCAAAATCTAGAAATGGTTGAGCCTTTGATTGATGAATGACCAAGCCTTAGGCAAAGTGGCAAAGACAAATGCCATCGTGCCTTTACGGTAGCAAGATGTCGTCCCGTACGATGGAGCTGACCTCATCGGTCACCACTCACCACAAGCCACCCATCTCTACGAGACAAAACAAGTGTCGGATATGATTATGTGTATTTGTTACTTCAAATATGTTGTTATGACAATGATGTTGGAGCTTATATTCTCTAATATGATTCGATAGGGAAAATGGATGAACGGAGAAGATGAAGATCATAATGGAGGGCTGCAAACGATTGATGGGTTGAATATCTTGAAACTTTGAAGTAACATTAATTGGGAGAAATTTGAAAAATTATTGTTCCCGTAAAGTTATTCAGTTGTTTTATTCAACATATAATTTGATATAATATTTATATTATTTAGACTTTCACTCGTAAATTAAAAAATATTGAGTGTTTAAACATGTTTAATCTCATATATTTATGTATATTATATCAACAATATATCAGCCATGTTAAACTCAATTGAAACGTAAACGAATTCTTTTAATTTAACCAAGTAGCATTAAAGTGGGGATTAGAGCCAGGATCGCATTAATAGGTGTTATATATATATACATGAACTGCATCTACAAATTAAATATAATACATGAACCAAAACCATAATTTGACATACACATATATATAATATATGTCTATATATACAAAAACTGTGTGAGCCCCAGATAATAGTGTTGGGAAATTACTTGAAATTTATGAAAGGTGGCAACCACCAAAGTTTAATGTGGTTGTACCGAATAATAAAAAAGGTGAAAAACAAGTTGGGAAAGTAGGAAATAATTTATGGGAGAATTATTTTCTTGGTCGCTGAAGATTAGGTTATTTGTAAGTTAGTCTTTAGAACTCAACTATAAATAGGTCTAACCATTTCCATTTTTAAATGTACCAAGTCAAGTATTGAGAGTTCTATTTGGCTTCTAAATTAATTTCTATTCTCTTGTATTAGAGTGGTGAAAGGTGCAGTTAAATATTTTCTCGGGTGTACTTGGGGTATCGGGATTGTGAGAATAGTCTGTGTGTTGTAACAATTTTCACATAGTGGTTTCTCGGGTTGTCTTTGACAACGGTCGTGGTTTTTTCTCCGGTTGGGAGTTTCCACGTAAAATCTTGTGTTCTTTTATTGTATTATTTTCTAGTTTATTTCTCTATTTTAGCCGGTTAATCTCAAGGGGGAATTCTGCACTTTGATTCCCAACAATTGGTATTAGAGCGAGATTGAATGAGTGATAATTTTCTTATTCTTGTGGTTGTATCATTGTCTGAACTTCCATTTCGGAAAAGAAAAATTTTCACGGTTACTTTGAGTTCGTCTTGGAGATTGTTCTTGGTTTCTTCTAGATTGGTGGTTATTGTGGTAGTGTGGAAGTGCATGTCTAGGAAAGTTTTGGCTAAGGAAAGACTTTGTATTTGAGCGATCCTTGTGATCCACCTCTCTTTCGTGGGAACTGCTTAGTTCATTGTTCACGGACTACATTCAGTTGTGATGACAACCGCCATGAAATTTGACATAGAGAAATTTGATGGAAATATCAACTTTAGTTTATGGCAAATAAACATGAAAGGCATGTTAATACAATGTGGGACGCACAAGGCACTAAGAGGAAAGTCTGTCAACAATGGTTCTGGAAAAGCCAGCTCTAGTATGAGTGATGTGTTGGACTCGGCGACCCCGGATCCGTCAGACCGCGTAGGCAACAAAGGTCATAGGAACAATCATGAGATGGTTTTAATAAACAAGATATAAAATGTGTATGTTTTGGTTGATTTGCACGGTGTTTGAGAATGCATGGTTATAGCCCCGTAAGCCCATTTTGTTTATTTACAAAGGTTGTAATTTTAAAATACGGCCTGCATGTCGTGCCTTTCTATACTTCTATTGTATTTCTCTTCTCATCTTACTCCCTCATATGTAAAACGAGTTTCTAAAGTTATAATCATGTGAAGATTCAAAGGAGCAGAAGAATGGACTGACTAAAGCGAGAAGATGCTTAAGAAGCTGTCTTTACCTTTAGGTTTATTGGTTCTCCCATTGGCTTGGGATGGGCCACCTTAGATATTTATTTGGGCTATAAACTATATCATGTATGTGATGCAATGGATGGTATATTAGCATGCTAATGAATTGATGAGATCAAGAAGGGCCTATTATTAAAAGGTATAATGATGAGATTATAATGAAAATTCCTCCATAAAATCTAAGTTAATCTAACTGTCCAATATTTACCCTCGTTAAGACCTCGATCGATATTATATGGGTTTGCCAAAGCATTGGCATATAAGTTTATCTTGGTTAAATGCGAAGAATAAGCAAGTGATATTCGTCGGTTGAAATATTGGTAATAACTTATCTAGGTTATTCTAATAGGATTAGAAACCTAGAGGTTAGTTATTTGGAAAAATCAACCATAAGTTTAGCTAAGAATAGGTTAGCTAAGTTGCACCATAAGTTTCAGCATTTTCGATGTGTCGAGGTTTATTGTTATAAAGGTGTACTTTTTATGGTGGAGTACGACAATTTCTATTTTGAGATTGTGAAAGCGGTAAAATTTCAAGTCATGGTGGAGATTTGTTGGGAAATAACTTGAAATTTGTCAATGGTGACAGCCACCAAAGTCAAAAATGGCTGCATTGCATGTTGGAAATGGTGAAAAACAAGTTGGGCAAGTAGAAAATAATTTATGAGAAAATTATTTTCTTGGTCCCTGAAGATTAGACTATTTGTAAGTTAGTCATTGGAACTCAACTATAAATATGTCTAACCATTTCCATTTTCAAATGTACCAAGTCAAGTATTGAGAGTTCTATTTGACTACTAAATTCCTTTCTATTTTCTTGTATTAGAGTGGTGAAAGGTGTAGTTAAATATTTTCTCGGGTGTACTTGGGGTATCGGGATTGTGAGAATAGTCTGTGTTGTAACAATTTTCACATATTGGTTTCTTGGGTTGTCTTTGGCAACGGTCGTGATTTTTTTTCCGGTTGAGAGTTTCTACGTAAAATGTTGTGTTCTCTTATTGTATTATTTTTTAGTTTATTTCTTTATTTTAGCCGGTTAATATCAAGGGAGAATTGTTCCGCACTTTAATTCTCAACAAATAGATAGGTGGAAGTTGAAACAGTCAAGCTCGGCTATAATTAGATCTAATGACTTATATTTTCATGTCATAATCATGTTTAAGTTTTTATGTCGTGTCATCTTCATATGTATTTATTTATTTTTCATGTCTTTTCGTGTTGGATATGTATTGTGTAATTTATTCATTTTTAACAAAACTAGTTTTTTTTAATTAGAATACTCTATTTTTATTAAACGATGATATATCTGAAATTAAAATAAAAGTTCACAAATTAATAAATAAAACGCTTAATCTAGACATAATCTTAATAAACAAAACTAGCGTTTCAAGATCAAAGAGGACTTATGTTAATTTTCTATCTAACTAGTTTTTATATTCATTCATTTATTTTTACTCTTATATGTATTTATTTATTTATTTTTACTGTCTTTTCGTGTTGGATATGTATTGTGTAATCAGGTTCTGATCATCGGTCCTGACACCGATTCTCTTTCGTTGTTGCTGTTCGTTTTGCGATTTCTTCTCTTGTTCGAAGCTTTATCTTCTCGTCCGTCGAATGTTGTTCCTTGTGCTAATTGTCACCGCTGCCGACGATTTTTTCAGATCTGACTCTAGTTCCTTTGCGTCTTGTTCACTGATCTAATCGCGCACTGTTGCATTTTTTTCCCGATCTGATTTCTGGCGAGGTCTTTTGATTTCCTCCAATCAACAACTTTCAGATTTCAGATATATCATCACACAATGTGACTGGTGAGAGCTTTCCGTTTGAAGCCCAATTTTGGATTAACATCTGCAATTGTGTTTTCATTTCATTCGTTTGATTGCTCGACTCACTGGCTCTACCGATCTGATTAGTTTTCTTTTGCTTCTATATCCGAGATCTATTCGACTCTCAATCAATAGTTCTTGGTTGATCAATAGCATGTAAGCATTGATGGATAAATAATGTCGATGCAAATTCAATAGGGATTTTTTTTTACAATGCTGCTGGAATATTGCTTTTCCAATTGCTAGACTTTGTTTTTCTGTACTCTCTAGTGCTTCACTCTTAGCGTGAATGATTATTGTTGGTTGACTCTAAGCTGGATAGTTGGTGTGAATGGTACTACTATCAGTGTATCGTGGTTTGATTATGGTCTTCAACTGTATCTAGAAGATGATTTGTTGGCTATGGTTGAAAAAATGGTGGATTGCTGAAGTGTGAGTTACTGAAATTGTCCGTGGTCACTATTTTTGATCTACTGGTTTCTCTATCCATTTACCGATTGGTTCAATCAATGCTTTTGCTACAATTGTTGATTTGTCATTTCGTTATTTGGCATCCTGCGAGAGCGTAAACAGTCATTGGAATTGATTTTTTACTAGTTCTTGCTATTCAACCTTCAATGAGACTATTGAAACACTGCTTAGAGCTACAAGCTGGTTATTGCTAGTTCCCACTGCCACTAGATTTTGAAGGAATTCCGAATGAAAGAAAAAATGTAAGACAGAAAGGTGAGTAAAGAACACCTTCGATTCTCATTAAACCACCAAGTAAGAAATACAAGTTTTGTTTGGAAGGAACTCCAGATGAAAGAATGGTGGAGAAAGAAAATATTTTTCATTTCATTTTGGGTACTAACTGATAGTAAAAGTGTTGAGTAGTGTTTCACAGTTTCAACTCCCTGGACCAACTCATGGACTCTTCTCATTGAAAAGGATTGAAGAAATTGAGAAGAAAAAAGTAGGGTGAATGTTAGAGAATAAATGTAATTAGTTATTAATTACTAGTCAGTTGGGCCACCTTTTGTTAAGTTGGGCCAGCTGTTTCAATCTGTTAGTAGTTTTGGGGTTATATAAGCCCAGCTTTTGTGATGACCTTCATACACTAAATAATTCCATTTTAGTAAACTTTCAGATTATTTTCCATCTCTCTCTACAATACTCCAACAACTTCCATTCATCATCTTCATCAACACAAGCCACCATCATCTTATCTTCTCCGGCCACCATAGGTCCCTTCTCATATGGTATCATTCGTCATCAACGGTCCTAACGTCGATCTTCTTCCGCTGCTACCGTTCGAATTTGGTCCATTGGTGTCTTGTTCTCCATTTGCTTCTCTATCGATTTGTCCATTGAATTCGTCATTAATTCCGCTGCTGCGGTTTTTGTTTCTTGAATCAGAGTTCTATTTTCTTCGTTCTCTTGCGATTGACCGCGTCTCGATCTCATCGTCATTGGAGATTTATGCGTACGATTCTTCAATCTTGAAGGTTCAAATATGATTTCGATGCACGCCAATTTGTTTTTGGAATTGTCGATTGCTCATTATTCTGGTGAGATCTTTCCGATTTCTTACTTGATTGACTGGTGGAGTAATCTGATTCGTCCGAATTTCTAGTTCTTCTTCGTGGATAGTTGCACATCAATTTTCCAGATCTGAAAAATGAACTGGATGCTACAAATCTGATGAATTTTTCATCTTCGCTGGTTCTTTGTTTGTTGTTGTTCATCCGACCCTCATGCAGTGATAAAGTCCTTTTTGTTTCAACCTAATGGCTGAATGCTCTCTCATGCTGGAATCCTACATCTTCAGTGAGATTCTAACATAGTTATTGTTTAATTTCTACTGTTTGGTTCACCTTGCTAGTTTTCAATTCCGGAGCGATTTCTGCTAGTCGGATAGTGTTCATATATAATCTGGTTTAGTTGCATCTGTTTGGATGGTGTACTAGAGGTTTTCTGATCAATTTTGCTATCATCACTGATTGGCTGAATTTTTTTACTATAATCGGTGGATATACTATTGAAGGGTTGGATTTGCAGTGTGATAGGTGGTTGGTTGAGTACAAGTTGTGTTCTTGATTGCATTTTCTTCATGAAAATTGGAGCAACTATATGTTTGATTCACTCAGATTATTGTCTAGAATGTTGGAATAATGCAATTGGTTCATTTTGAATCTCCTGCTTCATTAGTATCCCTGGTTTAGTTGTTCTAATATTAGGTGGTTGGTTATTAGTACTTGATCGGTAGATGGTTTGATTATACAATTTCTGAAAATTGATTAATTGATTTGGCCATTGTTGAATACATTTGGTGATTGGTAGAATGAGTATCTTGTTCCTACTCTGCACTACATAGGTTTTGAGCAAGTTCTGTTGACTAATGGTGTTCTACTCACCAGTTTATGCATTGTGAGCTAACTGCTTCTAATTTTGTTGGGTTTTGAAAGTTGGTGAATGCGGCTGAGGTCTTGTTCAAGAATAGTATGGTATCTTGTTTCTTCATTGACTGATGCTTTTTCTCCAAGGTGAACATGGAACTTGATTCTTTAACAGCCAAGTGATCATGGAAGAAAATATCTGGGGAGGGTTTAAGTGTTTAACAATCTTGCTCTCCTTAAATAGACAAAAGAGGGTGTCTTCTTGCCCAAGAGAGGCTTCAGATTATACCCGGAAGTGTGTAGCTTAACCGCCTTGCTTCCAACAAAAAGACAGTCCAAATAAGTGAAGAAAAAAGACAGTGAAGAAGGAAGAAGATTACAATGAAGAGAAGAGAGTTAAATGAAGAACGAACGTAAAAATAGAAAAATACTTTCTATTCGTGAATCAACTAAGAATGAAAAATGTTGTTGACTCGTGAACTTCAGCTCAATGTTCACCACTGAATTTCAGCTTGCTGTTATTTTTAGTAGCTTAATGATGAAGACCGGAGAACAAAAGCATTTTTTTATTCTGTTTATGTTCTGATCAAGAATCAGCTCACTGAACCAGCTCAAGTTTCTGTTTGCTTGAAACATCAATTTGAAGAGATCAAGAGGTTGTGAAAGCAGAAAGAATGTTAGCATTTGATTTTATAACTGAATTAATTTTTACTATTAGTTATGGGTTGTTAGATATTGGGCTATAAAAGCCTCTCTCTTGTAATCACCCTTTTTGACTCTTATTGTAATCCGTTTTACATAATACAATTCTTTAGAATATCCTTTTCTCTTCGATATTGTTAAATCCCTAATTGTTATACATTCTTGCCTACACTCTACCGTCGGTCACCTAATCCGGCCAGTCGGCCACAATGTCTCCTTTCTCACAAACCATCACAAAACAATAATGTTAGAGGCTAACAACTAGATCAAGCCTCAAGAAAAAGGCACAACAGAGATATAAAATGAAACCCCAAAAAACAACATCAGAAAGGCAAAGTTGCAAAAGCCAAAGACGGAAAACTAGCGGTTGGAGGAGGAGACTTGCAACCAAAGAGAAACCTGTTTTTGGTTGTTCCAGGGTCCCAACGTCTGTTTGCCCCTCATTTTTATGTCAAATGGTCATCGGTTTGGTCTCAACGTCCGTTCGTTCACCATTTTTAATGCTCAAACGGGCGTTCAGTTGCACCCGAAAATTTTAATTTTTAAACAACGGGCGTTTGCCTTGAACGTTAGTTTGCAACAACAATGTCAATGAGAAAGAAAGCCTGAAACATGCCAAACATTGCTGAGAGAGCCAACAACTCCTGAAACCCTAAAATCCTTCACTAACTCGTCACTGCACATCACATCATGCATCACCAGACCATTCTATACCAGTATAAAATTTCTTTTTTAAAAATTTACATCTATTTATATGATTTTATTCTCGGAGCAACTGTAGTTTTGATTTATTTATATAATTTCATTAATAATGTGACAAATTGTTGTTCACTGGCGGTGCATCAAATTTTCTCTACTTAAAGGCAAGTAAATGCTGAAATATAGACAAGGCGAGGGACAAAGCCAACAAATATATTACCAAGTCAAGTCGACTTTCCTTTGGTCAGAGATACATTTTCCCTATCCTTGAGTCCTGAGTTCAAGATTTTTTAAAAGTATATTTCTCTTCTCCTTCTCTAGTAGAATTTGTTCAAAAAAAATTATCAAATTATAGTTGAATTAAATAGTTTTAAGAGATCAAACACAATTTTAACATATTAATTTAGAAATTTACATTTTCGAAGGGACTAAACAAAAAATATTATTTTTAAAGGGTTAAAATATAATTTTATTGTTGTACTAATTTAGAATGTTACGAATGTTAAAGAGACTAAATAAGAAAACAAGTTTACCATTTAGGGCAAAAGGAAACTGGAATTTAAGGTATGTTTTTTTAACAGTACAACTGAGTTGAGATCTGATAGATCAGTGACAATAATTCAGTCCAACACTTAATATGTAATACAGATGCATAAATATGTATGATACAACACTCTATTTATTTTGCTTGTATAATCATTAATGTCTGATTTATTTATCGACTAATCCATATTAAATACTGCATAGACTTATTATTAGAAAGACTGATTTCAGGGACAGTTCAAAGGTTTACTTGGTCTTGTACAGTTTATTAAAACGAGACCCTTTAATTTATAATCCAAAAATATATAAGGTCTTTTTAAAAGATATTTTTATCTTAGTAAAAATATATTATGAGGCCCTCTTTAAAGTCATTTTTTTCTTGTAATTTATTAAACTATTTTTTTATTTTCTCCATATAAACATTTAATTCAACTCATTTGAGACCTTTTTTTTTTCTTAGAAACCCTATACAGTCGCTCACCTCGTACATATCTAAAACCCCGCCGACTGATTCAAGAGAGTAAACTCCATTCAATACAATATTAGAATTAAAACAGACTTTTAATGACCTTGTTTAAGAGGTCTAACTTCTATCTTAATAGTTATTACAGCGTTCCTATAATTCTCTTACTAATTAATTTTAATTTTCAGACCATAAGGTCAAGGTTATAGTTAATGCCAAAGAGAGTTGGTTTGACAATTTGTTTATTTTATATTAAAATATGATTGTTTGACATTCTGGGTTTAGGATTGATTGGGATGCAAAAATAGAAACTAGCTAATCTGACTTTGTCTTGACTGAATTTGTCTTAATTTCCCCTCGCTGTTGATTATTGTTTCAAATCAAACCATTCTTTGAAAACGTAGCCGGCATATTCTACCAAAACACCACGAAGATATATTCAAAACCAGACCCAGTCCTTTTTTTTTTCTTGCATTTTCTTTCTAGCCAAACAAACATGGACTCTTTCTTGCTTGCTGCAGTATAGGTATATATACACAAACACACATGATGGTTGGTCACTAAGCTTGAGCTAAAGGCTTAAAACATCAATTCGGTCTCAAAAACTTTTCATAGTTTTTTCTAATGGGTAGTGAAAGTCGTGAAATCAACAAAAACTCCATTAGAGGAGGAAAATTGCAAGGTCCAAGGCCTTCAGCTTTAAGAGTAGGCGGCAACGCTTCTTCGATGGCGATGAACAAGAAATCGTCTCACAGTAATCGGAATCGAATTTCCAAGGTTATTAAACCCACTGTAATCTATCTCAGGTCGCCGAAGATTATACATGTAAGACCCGAGGAGTTCATGAGCGTCGTGCAACGCCTGACCGGGAAGGACTCGACGATCGAGTCTCATAACAAGTCGACATCGGCATCTCCAATAGAGGATGATGAACCGATTACTTTGTTTGATGCTGATGATCAAGTCCTTGGAATGTCTCCAACTTCATTGCATTTCTTAGCTTGTGTACAGAAATAAAGTTCGCTAACCAAGATGTATTAATTTTGTCGTAGATGATAATACAAGATCATGTGGTTTGTATTTGCTTGGGAAGAGGACTATGTTGCTTAAACTGGTTTTTATTTAATATTAAGTTTTCCATGTATTAGTAGATCCTCGAAATGTCGATACGAATTTCAACGAGAATAGCAGTGATCGTACAAGAATCGTACAAGAATCTGAAATATACAGGAAAGGAAACCGGCAATAGAAACATACCTTAAACCGAAATCAGAAAAATCATACGAGCGAGTATGCTCACAGCATTCATGTTTTTGCTGATCAAGCAGCAAAATGTAATCAATCGTGAGAATACAAATAAACATGTAAAAGAAATTGAAAGAACGTTGAACAAAATACCAAAATCTGCTCCTCCACGGAATCCATGAGACAGGATGCAAAGTCTATACATGATAGCTTATTCAAAAACCCACTCGGCAATCACCATTACGATTATTGGCTTTAGCTTGAGATGAATCATTTTCACACTTGTGTACTTGAAATGCATCTCCACTGCCTCAGTCGAGGGCCCTTGTCGAGAAGCATTAGCAAGCCAACGTTGCTCGGTGACAATCCATACAGGTACCTATATAATTAAGGAGAAATATGATCGAAAGTGAAACGAACTCCGGCATAAACATTTCTCTAGGATATTACATGCTCATAAACTTCAATGTCAGTTTCTAATATAGACTACAATAAAGCAAATTATTTGAGAATATACAAAAATATGTCCAAGTTTTAAAATGCTGTAAAATGGAATAGTAAACTTGTTAGTTTTAACTTAATAACGCTGGCCCTTAGATAAATTCAAAAGAGAAACAAAAGTATGCTAGTTTTAAAACATAGGTAAGTCCAACAGTAACCATTTATATAACGAGTAATATACTACTTACTTGTTTCGACGATTCCTCTTCCAGAAAAAAAGGGAAAGAATCCACTGGAAAAAAAATGAAAATAAAAAATCAAATGATGATAAATGTTAAGTGGAACTATGATGTTCAGATTGGGAAAACATAAAACAGCTCCATTGATGATGCTTCATATAGAACACTACAACTGAAAGAACAGTTAATATGGAGAACACTGACTAAAAAAGCAAAAGTAAATTGTAAAGTTTCAAGAATATGGCATTGCTAGATTGAATAACGCAAAATATACAGATATGAGAATGTCTATAATGGAGTTATATGGTGTAAAATATAGTATACAAAAAGCAAACTTTTGTTCAATCAAAGATTACCTTGAAGAATGACATGAACGGTAGGCATTCACGAACAGATGGTTTCCTCACAGTCACTTGTCTTTCAGGTGACATTTCCTTGCACAAATGTTGAGCTATTTCTTTCAATAATACCAAGTGCGCGTTTTCGGTTCGCATTGATATTATTGCTTGTTTCATTGATTCCCTATCAGCTTCGAGGGCCAGAAGCCTCCCGTAGAGCTTCTTGATATCGGGATCACAAACATCAGGCAGATCAATGGTATCCCTTGGACTGTATTCATAATCATCACGATCTACAACTCCAGGTTTAGGCTTGGAGGTTCCCTCGTATGGCACTCCAGTATGGATTGAATCAATCGTATAAACTCTGTCACTCATATCATCTCCAACTTCTGAAGCATTGTCCATTCTTCTTGAGCCGGAAACCTTGTCCATTTCTGAAACGAACTCCTTCTTGAAGCTAGTATTAAACCTGGGAGAATCACCGGCAAATTCTGAAGTGGTCTCTTTAGGCAGGAACGAGTTTGAACCATCACCTGAAAGCCCACTTGCATGTCTTGGTCGCCTAGGAGAGTGACCAACCATTACCTTCTCTGAAACATTCTTTGTTCCAGGGAAACATCCATCCAGTTGACTCAGCTGACTGCTGCTCAGATTCCTCTCCATTTGGCAGATCCTTTGTTCCAGATTTCGCAAGTGTTCTCGGGGGGTCTCGCCAAATGCATATGTCTCAATATCTTCAACATCATCACCGGGATTCTCGTTCAAATAGCACTTCGGAGGTGGATAATCATATGGAAGAAGATCAACTGAATCACCAAAGTTCTCAGCCATGTTTTGAATCTCCCCATCCGGCTCACCTTCGACCTCTTCCTCTGTAAACCCATAACTCAACATCCTATGCTTGCAAGCCTGAACTTCACATGTAAGAGCTTGAATAGTTTGCTCTCTCTTATACAACAGATCCTCCAATACAATTTTCTCCTCCTGGTCATGCGCCATTTTTTCCTCGGCATAATTCTTGAATTGCCGTGCCTCCATTTGGATCTCCGCCTTCTCGCTCTGCAACTTCAATATCATCGACATGGTCTCAGTAGCAGCCGATGATGAGGCATTTCTCTCTTCCTCCAATTCTCTATTCAATTCCTGTATTGTGGTCTGTTGGCTGCTAATTGTCTCCCGTAAAGCTGCACATTCATTCTCAATTTGGATTTTGGCATTGGAGTTAAGATCCAATCCTGGATCATCCAACCTGTTTGATGTCTCAAACTCATCGTATTTTCGTTTTACAGATCGAAACCAAGTACTCGAAGGACCACCAATCACAGAACAAGTAGCACAACCACAATCACAACATTTTACCATTTTTTTTGGAATTGGAGCTGAATAAACTTTTGACTCCATATATCAATATATGCATTCAAACTCAAGCAATCTAATTATTTACTGACAATTAAATACGAACTTATTAAAGTTCCTCTTGAATCTTGGATCCTCCAATCAATATTTCCCCTCTCGTTTTTTACTCCACCCACCAGCGATGTAATTTCCTCCTGGATAAATCAATAACAAAGAAGAGTTCCTGAAAAAAAATTAATGAAAGATATGCAACTAAAATGTTCCTTTTCAGAAATAAAATTTCCAGGAATCCTTATAAACAACAATTCTCAGTTAACATTCAACTGCTAACAATTTTCTCCAGAAAATCTATTCGAAAATGATTTTTTTTCTCATTAAACTAACCTTGGAAGCTGAGATAGCGCAAGCTGGAAAAAAGGAAGTAAATTTTCCCGGGAAATACACCTCTAGAGAAGAAAAGTTAAGCTCTTTCTTGTTTCTAATTTCATCAAACTTCTCCTTTGAAAGGAAATCAATCGCCTAACACCAAGCCCAATAGCAAAAAAAAATGTTTCCCAACAGAAATCCGGTAACCATTGCAATTGTGTTTGGGAAGAAGGAAGATTAGGAGGGAAAATTGTACAAATAAAAAAGATCAGAAAGTGGAAACCATAAACGAAAGAACTATCTGAGTTTTCTTAGACTAAAGTACATAAACAATCACTAAATTAAGTAAAAATATTTTTTTGACCACTTAAATTTTAAAAATTATAAAATATTTATTAAATTTATCAAATTGTTATACAAAGTCGCTTAATTTTATCAAACTATAATAAAATGGTTATTAGAACTTATTAAACTGTTATAAAATGATTCTTTTTTAACTTATCAAAATTTATAAATTCAATATATTCAATGATGAATTTGTAACTTTTAAAATTTTAGTTATCAAAATGTCATTTTTACTAGTTTAGTGACCATTTGTTTATTTTTTATAGTATAATGAGTTTCGATTCTGTGGGAAATTGCTTATAAAATTGATACTTACACGATCCAATCAACATATGACATGTCATTTTTTTTACAAATAATAAGTCAGCAAAAATCTAGGAAAATAATGATGAAATAGATGATACGACGCTAAAGATTAGCTCTTGTATTCTTCTATTTTCCTAAAATAAATTTTCAATATACTTGATTTTAAATATCTCAAAACTTCACTTTTGATTCGTTCTAGTTGTTTTAAAATGTATTTAATAATTTATATTAAATAAATTGTAATATAATTGTGTACTTCTTATATTTGTATATCGTATTTTAGTTGTCTAATTTAGTTTTAATTCTTATACGTTAAAATTTGAGATTTGTTTATTTTTAAATTCGATCGATTTTTTTTAATGTTATTAGTAAGTTTAAATATTAATTGAATTTTATATGAAATCTAACCAAGGCGAATTGAAATAATCTATGGGATGAGAACTTAAGTGACTGTAGGTTCTCAAGTAGGTTAATTTTATCATCAGTATTTGTATTATGTTTAAGTTGTAGGTTTAGTCATTGTACTTTAAGTTGATGTTTGTTATTTAACCACCGGCGTTCAAACTTAATTTTTTATACAAATATTAAGATTCGAACTCATGATTTTACTTAAGGTATTTAGTGTCTTATCCCGTCAGAACATTTAGTTGTTAATTAATTTGTTCATTTTTAGTCGTATACTTTTTTTGAAATACAATAAAATTCTTAGAGGTTTGAAAGATATTAAAATACAAAACCTATCACTTTTAGAAGAACTTTAACAATCTTCTGAATGAATTCAGTGAACAAACTACTGTAATCAGAGTGCTCTATAAAAAACTAAATCTTTGTGCTACTTTTTCTTAGCATAACGACACAACACAAAAGCAGATCATAAGCATTTATAAACCGGCTTCCTTCGTTGAAAAAACGTTCGTTGATGCTCGTCATCCGAATGCAAAATTATCAAAAGGTAGACAATTGTTATAAATACAGACTATAACCGCTATAAAAACAACCAAAAGAACTGTCAAAAAATACATATGATATAAATCTGACAAAATAAAAAAAAAATTAACAATAAAACATTCATCAACAAAAAATGAACTTTATTTATTTACAGAACCAACAGAACGGCTAAAAATCACTGTTAATAAAAATATTAACAAAAACAAACTTTGAAAAATTTCTTGTAATCGACGCAAAATAAATAGGAAGAGTAGTTTTTAAAATTTGAATCGTATAGTTGTAAATTTAGTTTATGTTCTTCAATTTGATAATTTAAAATGATGTAATTTAATTGTATTATTTTAAATTATTTGAATATGAATTAAAATTTTAATATTTAAAAAAACAGAAAAATAGAGAAAATCAAAATAGAATATAAAAATTAAATAAATTTTCTCCATATAAATATAGATGCTAACCATAAAATTTGACGTTTCTAATGTACGTATTTCCATTTCCGTGTTTCTTGACATGTCCTGTTTTGTGAAACCATTTTCTAACCTCCAAAATGAAATTTACCAGTAAAGGTAAACTTTTAATTCAATGAAACAAGCCTTTAGTTGAATCACAATCAGCAAAATTCTTGCATTTTGATAATATCTACTGAAACTCCATTAAAACCAAAAACTAACTTGTCCACTTAGATAGCAAACAAAACATTATTGCATGTTTAAGAGACAAAAAAAAAAGGAGAGCCTACAAAGTACTGATTAAAATAACCAAAGTTCCCCTCCGCCGCGGAGTAATTATCTTGTCTTACGCCTCAACGGTTGGCCTTTGCAACCCTCTCGATTTCGTCCTTCTTCTTGATGGCATAGCTGTACAATCAAGTATATCTCAACAGCAGAAACGGGACAGACAATGATCCAAGCTAATTAAGCAATAAAAGAGACGTGAAGTAATTTACCTGTTAGATGATCCCTTTGCAGCATTAATAAGCTCATCAGCCAAACACTCAGCAATGGTTTTAATGTTTCTGAATGCAGATTCACGGGCACCAGTGGTCAAGAGATAGATGGCCTGATTGACTCGGCGAAGGGGAGAAATATCAACAGCCTGACGCCTAACAACACCAGCAGAACCAATACGGGTAGCATCTTCACGAGGTCCACTGTTAAACCAAACGGTAAGTAACAAAGCTTATTAAAGATCGATACAATAAAGATACCCCAAAATCAACAGATGGATTAACTGAGCTTAAGGCTTCAAATAGACTACCTGTTGATTATAGCATCAACAATGACTTGAATTGGGTTTTGATCAGTCAGGAGATAAATAATTTCCATGGCATGCTTAATAATCCTAGTCGCCATAAGTTTTTTCCCGTTGTTGCGGCCGTGCATCATCAGTGAGTTTGTCAGCCTCTCAACAATCGGGCATTGAGCCTTTCGGAAACGTTTCACCGAGTACCTCCCAGCAGTGTGTGGCACATAGGTTGCATGCTTGGAAGCTTGGACACCAATGTAGTCACTCAAAGAGATATCAGTAACCTAAAACCAAAGGGAATAGCAAATTCAGGAGCCAAATTCGTTTCAATTAACCCGAATACATTGACCAAAATTTATAAACCCTAACTCAAAAACCATAATAGACAAATTCATAAAAGAACATAAATTGAAACTACGAATTAGAATAAACAGAAAAGAGAACAAACAAGTCAGATAGCAGCTAAAGGAAACAAGCATTTCATATTCAATGAAAACCAGTAAGATGGTAGAAATGGATAGAGATTTTCATATAAAAATTCAACCCCGTTTATAAAATTAAAACAGAGGCTATTCCACATTAAATCCTGTTACCAAAAGGAATTTTGCAGATGGACTTACATAATAGCAACAAAATTAGAACGGCGACTAAAAAGAAACAACATAAAGATTAAACGACAAGTCAAAGCAGATCCATGCATATGAAGGCAAAGAGAAATATGAGGAAAAACCTGAACATCCTCAAAAGACCAGCGATTGAAAAGCTTGACTTCGTTGGTGGGTTGAGTTGGCTCTCTGGAGACCTCGGTGGCTGCCACGGCTGTCGCCATATACCTGCGAAAACAACTGAGTTGTATAATAAGAATGAATTTTGAAGAAAGAGAGAATCCAAGTGAGACTTAGGAGGGAAATTAGAGTTAAAAATAAAAACGAAAGATTAAAAAGAACCTCTGATTAGATAGAAAGAGCTGAAGAGGGAGTGGCGACCGAGAACTGAAGAGTGCTTCTTTCAGTGGGGGTGATGAGATCAAAGAGCCCTAATATAACAATTATTTTATATTTGGAAAAAAATCTGGATGTTAGGGTTTTTTAGGGATCGAATTGGCCTTGGATTTAGGGCTTTTCGTTGGGTTACTGCTATAATCCAGTTCACAATAGTAATTTACAGCCCATTATTCTTCAAGAAGCCCAATAACATTTTAATCTCGATTGGAATGTCAATGAGTCAGGTAAAATCGTTTCGTTTAAAAACAATTGCATCAAATTAAGAGGACAAAACTCTATCGACTTAAAAATATTAAATTATTTGACTCAACTCGACGTAAAAATATTTGACTAGTAATTTTATAAACTCGACTCGAAAAATTTTCAAATAAAAGTTGAGTTGTAAAATAAAAATTCAAATAACTTGAAATTTTTAGTAATTAGTGGATCGATTTTTCAAGTTTGAGTATTGAGTCCCTTAATTCTAACTTTTATATCACATATGAAAAAAATATATGTGTGTATTGTGTATGATTATAAAAAGTCGTTTAAATCAAAACTATTTAGCACCGTAACACTATAAAATGTTTACAATTAAATTTGAATAGAAACTTGAACAACTCGACTCGAATCGAAAATTTTCAAAAAAAAATTGAACTATAAAATATGACTCGTCAACTCAACTAACTTAAAAAAAATTTACTCGACTCGATCCAATACTCACCCCGCATCAAAGATAACTTAAAAACTATTATAGTAAAAGGGTAAACTGTATATATTCGACCCGTCTTATTTTGATGACCGGTTTAAAAGTAAATTACATTCAATAACATCCTCTATTCCGATGTTTTATTTTGGTTATCGATTTAAAAAAAATCGTTTCAATTCCTACGATACCGTTGCGTTACATTTGGTGATTTGATGTATTTCTTAATATAGTGTTCTTCGCCTGCATTGTCTGTTGACTGAACTTGAAAAGATTGTGCTCCACTTCTGATTCTCCTTGCTTGGAGCACAACATTGAATAAACCAGGATTGCTGGTCTGGTTCTTGCAGATTTTGGTGCAGATGTTTAGGGGCGTAAATGAACAAAGCGTTCGACAAACCGTTCGTGTAATATTTGTTTATGTTCGTTTATTAAGCTAAATAAACAAGTATGAACAAAATTTTTATGTTCATTTAATAAATGAAAGAATATGACCATAGGTGTGTTCGTTTCGTTTATGTTCACGAACAATATCGTTTATAGGCACGTTTCATTTTTAAAATTTTAAGTATTGACGAAGGTACGGACTAAATTGAACACAAAGTGAACTTTGAAGTTCAAATTATGAAGCTTGGGGAGCTTAATGACTAACGGATGTTTTATGATGAAAATGCTTGTGGATGAATCTAAATACTACTTTCATTATTCTTAAGTATGTAATATAAGTTCATGTTGAAATGTTAGTTTTATTTTGTTATTTTATTTATTGTTTGTTTAGTTAATATCTCTTATTGTTAAACAAACATGTTCACGAACGTATAAACGAACACACATTAAATAACACGTAAACGAACACGTTTACAAACAATTAAACGTATACATTCACAAACAAACATAAACACCTTTAAAAATAAATAAATGATACGAATATAATATTAAAAATTCAAACGAACATGAACAATTTTAAAATTTTAAACATAAACATAGTCTTGAACCAAGTTCAAGCTATTCATTTACACCCCTGTAGATTTTACTTGGATTGGAAAAAGTGAAGGGCCCCGACATTTATGAAAATTATCCGTTTCACCAAGCACTACTACTGCTATTGTGTTTTTCAAAAGGTTTCAAGTCCATTGGCAACTTTCTCTAAATTGATATTTGTGTTTTATAAAATCAATCCCTAAACTCGATTTTTAGTACACTTGATAACACTCACCGAATATCACGAAATTTGAACACAAGGATTGATTCTGACACACAAAAAATTCGAGCAAAAACCACAAAATAAGCTTTTTTTATTAAATTAAAATATTATATTCTTATATTAGGATTCACATTCATATCATTAAATAAAAAATCTTAATAACCAAAAACTATTATGACTCAAAATTAGGGACAAGTAAATTCAACTTGAAAACTGAATTTTTTTACACATTTCGACGCAAAAATAGTTCAACTTAAAAAAATTTAAATAAATTTTTAATTGTAAAATAAAAATTCAAAAAATTATAAAATTTTAATAATTAGTAGATAATTTATAAATTCAAACCAAATCCCTCAAATTTGCTTTATATATACAACACATAAAAAAATAAAGAAATATATATGTATTTGTATATAGATATAGAAAATTATTTAAATTAAAATTAACATGTATTATGTAATACTAATAAATTGGTAAAAAGGTCAAAAGTAGCCTCAACGTTTGACCTTTTGGTAACTTTGGCCCCATTATTTTTTTTGGTCCAAACAACAACCTAACCTTTCATTTTCATTCAATTTTCACCCCGTTGAATGAAAACCGTTAGTCAACTAACCGTCGACGCCTGAGGCTGATGTGGCATGTTTGCATGGCACGAGGAGATGATGTGGCAATGCCACATGACATTTTGCTGGAGTTTTAAAAAAATTAAAAATATTTTTTAAAAAACATTTTTAAAATATTTTTAACCAATCGAATGATGCCACATGGCAATTTGCTGACCTGGCATCATCCAATTGGTTAAAAATATATATTTAAAAAAAATATTTTTTAAAAAAATAGCCCCAAATTTTTCAGATTTCATAAAATAGCCCCCAAATTTCGAAACCCCTAACTCCCCCAAACCCAAATCCCGATTTGAGCCGATTTCGCCGCCGATTGCCAAACCATCACGGTCATTTACCCCAACATCCCTTCGCTGAAAGTCAACCGACACCGTGCGAAACGCCAGACGAAGGCAAAATCGTTGAATGGTTTATTTCAACGATTCACGACGAACGGCGATAAAACAGACAACGAACGGCGTGTGGGTTGTTTAGCGTGAGAAGGGTGCTTCATTCCGTCACCGGCAACGCGACCAACGCCGACAGGAGTGGCTGAATTTGGGAATTTAGGGTTTTGAGGACTATTTTGAAAATATTTGAAAATTTTATGATTTTTTAATATATATATATATAGTAATTATTTTTAAAATATATATTTTTAACCAATCGGATGTGTCATGACAGCAAAGTGCCACATGACATCATCCAATTGGTTAAAAATATTTTAATTTTTTTTATTTTTAAATTTTTTAAAATTTCACTTCAGCAAAATGCCTGTGACATTACCACATCATCCTCATGCCATGCAAACATGCCACGTCAGCCTCAAGCGTTGATAGTTAGTTGACTAACAGTTTACATCTAACGAGGGTAAAAATTGAACAAAAATGAAACGTTAGGTGGTTGTTTGGACCAAAAAAATAGGGGCCAAAGTGACCAAAAGATCAAATGTTGGGGCTACTTTTGACCTTTTGCCTATTAAATTTGTACAAAAGTTCAACTCGGATTATTTTTTTAAACTCAACAAAATTTTAAAAAAATAAAATTTAAGTCATAAAATAAGACTCATAAACGTAAACTATTAGGGGTGAGCGTTCGATCGAGTCGAGTCAAAAAAATTTGAGTTATTCGAATTGACACGTCATATTTTACAACTTGAACTTAATTTGAAATTTTTTCGATTCGAGTTGAGTCAAATTTTCGAGTTCCTATACAAATTTAATTGTAATTATTTACCATGTTGTAGTACAGCTTGATTCTAATTTAAACGACTTTCTCTAATCCTATAAGATATGCATATATATATATATATTTATTCATATTATTTTTCACATGTATAAGTAAAATTTATAATGTTATTTAATAAACAATAAAATCTAAACTTCTAAAGTATTTATAATATTATTTTTAAATAAAAAAATTTTGGGGATAAAGTATTAATGGAAGTATAAATGAGTCAATGAATTGGTGTGAAGAAAAAAATACAAAAATATTCAGTTAAATGATCAAAATGAATAAACTGTTAATCATGTAGTTTTATTTTGGTCATAAATATGAATTAAAGTTATATGAATATTATATAGTGTTAATGAATCACGTTATTTTATTTTGGTCAAAAATAGATTGAAAACAAAAGATGAATTGAAGAAATGAAAAATCATTTAAAATTAAGGGGCTAAATTGAAAAAATTGAAAATTGAATTTAAAAATATAAATTAAAACTAAATATGTATTCTATGGTAGTTTAAGAGCATTTTAAATTTGGTTAAAAATTAACTTAAAAAGAATGAAAGATTGATAAATGAGGAAATGATACAAAATAAAGAGGCTAAATTGAAAAAATATATAATTTATTTTCAAAAAACTAAATTAAAGATAAATAAGTATTATGCATTAGTTTAAAAATATGTGGTTCAAATTTGGTTAAAAATAAATTTAAAATGATGAGAGGAATTAAAAAAATAAATTTAAGGACTAAATTACAAAACTATAAAATTTGATTTTTCATTTTTAATTTTTCAAATTGGACAAATTTCAACTCAACTCGAATTCAAAAAAATTTCGAGTTACTCGAATAACTCAAATAACGAGAAATTAAAAAAATATCAATTTTTTCTATTCAAATTTTACTCACCCCTACAAACAATCTCAAAATTGTTTAACTCAACTTAATTGATCACTCACCCTTACAGCCCTACCAAGAATCTTAACCGAAAAATTATAGTCTCGCGAGTTTTAAGCCGAATTAAACACGATTATAACACATTTACTAAAAAGATTGAACACAATTGCGACTAGTGATTATTCGCACATATTAAAATATTAAAGCCAGACAACAAAAGATATAATAAACCCAAAACAAATTCGGTTCATTTCAACATCATAAAATCAAGCTTTTTAAAACAACCATTCTCCCAAATTGCAAGTACAAGTAATTCAAAAAAACACAGTAAATGATGCCCAACTTCAACCAAAATTAATTTTTTGAACAAAAATACCAATCAACGGAGCCTTCTAGCTTCTCTCTCAGACTCGAGCAACGTGAGAATATCTCCTTCGCGAACCGGTCCCTTGACGTTCCTCATGATAAACCGGTTTTGGTCATCCAAAAACTTGACTCGCACCTGAGTCACTTGACCTCGGGAACCGGTCCTTCCCATAATTTTCACCACCACAGCAAACTTAATCTGGCTATCCATTCTGCAAAAAAGGGGTCGGATCTTACATCGTTTTTCCTTAAAACGATAAAATTGATCGTAAATTTGAAAACTCGTTTAACAAAAACAGACAATGATCCCAGAAAAGAGCTTACGAAGAATGGTTCCACATAAAATCAAACAAACATCTTCATAAAAATAGCTAAACGGAAAGCCAGTTTACATTCCTTAAAATAAATAAACAGAAGCAAATCTAATGTTAAATAAAAAAAATAAAGCTGTAAGTCATTAAGAACTAACATGATTGAACCTTGACGAGCAGAAGGATGGGGGCGCGGCTGCTTTCTGTCGAGAGTTTGAAGGAAGAAGCGTAAGATAAACCCTATATCTGGTATTTTATATATACACATATCTTTCGGAATGACGGTTATGCCCATTGGATTTGACGTTTTTGGCCCCCCGTCTAGTTCAGTCATTTCGCTATCTGTTTTAGGGTTTCGGGGTACGTGACGTAAGAGGCCCATGGTTATTCGTGTTGATTTGGCATGTTTAAACCGTCCGATCAGCATACTCTTTCTTCTTATTTTTTTCCTCCAAATTAGTACTTTTTATTCTTAGCAATATTTTACTAGTATTTTTAATTTTAAAATTTAAAATGTTCTATGATTTTACCCTCTTTCTTATTAGTGAGTAAAAATTTTATTAAAAAGCTATCGATTGACACATTCACTTCCTCCTAAGTTGTAAATTCTAGTTTATTATGAATAAAATTTCTTTTTGCCTGAATAAGAATTGTTAAAAAAATTAAAATGAAAATATAAACACTAATATCATTAACACGATTTTAATAGGCTAATTTGGTTGATTATTTATTTCTAGGAAAAATTTGAAAAAAACACCCCTTTCTGAAATCATTTGAAAAAATACCTCACATTCGGTACATGAAAGAACGATTCACGTTCTGCCGAACGCATATTCTATCTAATGTGACACGTCTTATCCGTTGGCATCTTTTAAATATTCAATTAAACGAATTCGCGCTTATCAGTGCGTGAGTTCAATGAGATATTTAGACCAAACGGTACGAATTTATCGCAGTAAATATGAACAGTTGAAAAATAAATGACAGCGTTGAATATACATAGAACTTGTGCTACATGAAACGCAGGTTCCTGGGTAATTAAAATAGACGATTGAAATTAAACAGACCCCACATCCTACAAGATGCGAGTTTAATTGAATACACATTTGAAGCTGTGCGAGTTATGCTATAAATAAACCCCTACCCCACCCCTTTATTCACACCAAAAAAATTCTCTCTCAATTCCCTATATATTCAGTTTTTCGTGAAAATATCTCGATTAATATTTCCAATTTAATGTAATGGCGGGGCTAATAAGGTTTGATCAGAAACACATTTTTAATTATTGGCATAGAAATGTAAGTTTTATTTATTTATTTTAAATTTGTATTTTCATTTTTATTTTGCTATATTTATGAAAAAATAGTATGGTAATTTGAAATTAAAATTAATTTGTGATTATTTAATTTTTTTAGAATTGGATAGAACGTTGTCTAAAAGTTTTTATCAATCAGATGACGAATGGACCCGACGCGTCTAGAAGATTATATCTCGAGGGCTAAATTTCTGCACGTATCCAAAATTATTTGAGGTGCGAAATTAGAGGTTGATTTGATCAACGCGCTTGTAGAGAGATAGAGGCTGGAGACACACACATTTCACCTTCCGTGCAATAAGGCAACTATAACCTTGGAGGACGTGTCACATATTCTTGGTCTGCCGGTTGACGGAGAGGCTATTACCAGTTACAGCAGTGGTAACTGGTGTGGCTTGTGTGTTTCTGAGGTGGCTGCTAGAAAATTTTAGCCATTTACTAGATGACGCAAGCGAAGATGGTAAAAAATATAATTTTTTTGTGAATATTAATGAAATAATTAAATTTCCATATGTTAATATTTTTTTTCCTATTGTAAGCATATGCTCGCGCTCATATTTTACAAATAATTGGCGGGATATTGGTGGCCGACAAATCCTACAATAAAGTTCACATGTGGTTGCGAGATTTTGATGATGTCGGTAGATTGAGATGGGGATCGGCGGTACTAGCATTTCTTTTTAGAGATATGTGCAAGACCACCAATTCAGAGAAGTGTAGTATGTCACGCTTGAGAAGAGGCGGGGTCATTAATCCCACATCAGAAAGGAAAATGGAGGTCTTGGGATATATAAACGGTGGCGTTGCACATCCTATTAAACATGTCTTTTGGGAAGAGGGTAATGGCCCCGTGACAAGTGGTATCAGAGCGACCCTTTGACTGCCCGATTTCACGCCGAGAGCCCATGAGTGGGGTAGGCAGGGTGGACAACCGTGACAATTGGCCAATCACGAGAGCGAAAGCTCGTGACGAGGGCGTCACGAGGTTGAGTGGGGGAGAATGTCACGCTTGAGAAGAGGCGGGGTCATTAATCCCGCATCAGAAAGGAAAAATGAGGTATTGGGATATATAAACGGTGGCGCTGCACATCCTATCAGACATGTCTTTTGGGAAGAGGGTAATGGCCCCGTGACAAGTATTGGAGGTTGTCTTTGTTGCTTCAATCTTGGGCGTGGTTCATAATGTCGTTTTTACGCTCCTAAACTAAGCATGTCGAGTCAACATATTTTTTTCCAAATCAATGATTTCGTTAGATTTTTAACAGAGAGACCAAAACAAAAAAGGTATCTAATGGGAGAGACAATTTTGACGAAAAAAATAGTTGGATGACCAAAACAAGAAAAAAGTGATAGTTTGGTGATCACCCCTGTAATTTTCTAAAAAAATTATATATTTGTTTAAAACTGAAAGATGAAAATATGCATAGAGCTCTAAGTATTTGAAGGCTTAAATATACATTAGATATATGAACGAGATACATTCTCCCAAGTTGACATTTAAATTTTTTTTACTCTTAAGTTGATACTAGAACAATTGAACTAAATACATTCTCTTAAGTATGCATCTAAAGAATTTTTACTTTTCTAAGTATTGTGTACCGACCGATACGATGCTTGCTCACATACGAAATTATGCTTTTAAAATCTGAAAATTTTAATTGGCACCGGTATGATATGTACCTGTATAGATAACAGTTAAGTTAGTTATAACATAACTCTAACTTCAAAATTTTTACATTTCAGTCCTAATTAATAAAGCATGTATCAAATGTCCATTTGTGTTAAAATTTGGCAGATAAGCATGGATTAGCACACATTTCAGGAATGTGTCCTTAATTCTTAAAAAGGACCACAAATTTACAGAAATGATAAAATAGTCCCTAATTAACCAACATGTTAATTGAATGAGTTATATACCTTTGAATGGTTTTAAAAATTTACAAGTAATTCTAATAAGGCATGAATTAAATTTTAAAAATATCTGTACTTAGAAAAATTTACGATTGGACTTGAAAAATTTTGAAAGATGGCCTCTAGTGATAGAATTAGAAACGATTGGCTTAAGAATTCTGATAATCGATTATAATTTGTTTTGTAATGAAGTATGTTTTGAAATTTGTATGACTTGAAATCGAAAGTGATACGGAAGCCAGGATCCAAGAATTACCTCAAAATTTAGGAACCCTCTAGATCACAATTAATCTAGCAAACTCACTAATATGATCCGAGAAAACCCCAAATTCCACGTTCAGCAAACCGATAATAAAGCATGATCTTGATGTAGAAAACGAGATAGGATGAATTTGACGGTGGCGGTGTTGGATAGATTTGTCCTTGGCACCTTCCTAATCGCAATTGAATAGGCAAACACCTGCAAACGACACGAATCTCTCCGATGAATGGATGATGACGAGATAGATGTTGTAGGATATTTTGTCCTCGACACCCTCTTAGACGCGATTATCTAAGCAAGCAACCCCAAGTGGCTCTAACCCACCCTCCTAGATGCAATTACCTAGGCAAGCAAGAGTGTGAAGATGATTTCTATTACAAGAACTTGACGAACTTACGTTGAAGAAGACTTCTGATACGAAAAATAATAAGGCAAATCTATCTACCTTGAAAATAAAATGGCCCATGGCCAAAGGTTTTTGCAACTCATAAATTCATGATGTTGTTCTTATTAATGAAACAAATACGCCTTTAAATAGGCTACAAATGAAGAGTTCAACTTAAATTACGAAAAGTAAAGATAATAATAAAAATAAATAAACATATTTTATCTAACCTAAAAAATTAATAAATAAATAACAAATATAATCTTAAATCATCTAAATATTTTCATAAAGAATCCTAAATTAAATTTAAGTACAAATAATCAATAAATTTTTTGAAAATTCGTAATAAATAATATTTCCCGTGATAAAATCGTATAGAGATTTCTACTCGTACAGTCTTCACTAAAATGGACATAACTTGAGTTCCCGATGTCGGATTGATGCGTTTCAAGATGTGTTGGAAAGCTAAGAGACAGACGAATATGTTTGAAGAAGACATGTAAACTCAGAAGTGCCCGGATCCCATCCGAAAATGCGATGCAAGTCGGCTGAAATTCCAGACTTATAAAACAGCTTCAACTCTTTGGCTACAATGTATCATTTTAGCCCCCCATACGTGTATCATTCTCCCCCTTTTGAAAACTATTCGTCCCGAATCTTAAGAGTTGTTGATCACAACCTTCAAGTCTCTTGAGATGTCTCCAGGAATGAAATATTAAAACTAGGATCTATATAGAGAATTATATATTTTTTCTTTTTTCTCAACTACTAAAACAACAGTAAAAGATAATTGTTTCAAACACCTAAACCAAGGCTCTGATACCAATTGATACATAAGCCATGATCCAAGAATTACCTCAAAATCTAGGAACCCTCTAGATCAAAATTAATATAGCAAACTCACTAATATGATCCGAGAAAACCTCAAACTCCACGTTCAGCAAACCGATAATAAATCATGATCTTGATGTAGAAAACAAGATAGGATGAATTTGACGGTGGCGGTGTTGGATAGATTTGTCCTTGGCACCCTCCTAATCGCAATTGAATAGGCAAACACCTGCAAACGGCACGAATCTCTCCGATGAATGGATGATGACGAGATAGATGTTGTAGGATATTTTGTCCTCGAAACCCTCTTAGACGCGATTACCTAAGCAAGCAACCTCAAGCGGCTCTAACCCACTCTCCTAGATGCAATTACTTAGGCAAGCAAGAGTGCGAAGATGATCTCCATTACAAGAACTTGATGAACTTACGTTGAAGAAGATTTCTGATACGAAAAATAACAAGGCAAATCTATCTACCTTGAAAATAAAATGGCTCATGGCCAAAGGTTTTTGCAACTCATAAATTCATGATGTTGTTCTTATTAATGAAACAAATATGTCTTTAAATAGGCTACAAATGAAGAGTTCAACTTAAATTAGGAAAAGTAAAGATAATAATAAAATAAATAAACATATTTTATCTAACATAAAAAACTAATAAATAAATAACAAATCTAATTCTAAATCATCTAAATATCTTCATAAAGAATCTTAGATTAAATTTAAGTACAAATAATCAATAAATTTTTTGAAAATTCGTAATAAATAATATTTCCCGTGATAAAACCGTATAGAGATTTCTGCTCGCACAGTCTTCACTAAAATGAACATAACTTGAGCTCCCGGTGTCGGATTGATGCGTTTCAAGATGCGTTTGAAAGCTAAGAGACGGACGAATATGTTTGAAGAAGACATGTAGACTCAGAAGTGCCCGGATCCCATCCGAAAATTCGATGCAAGTCGGCTGAAATTCTAGAATTATAAAACAGCTTCAACTCTTTGGCTACAATGTATCATTTTATCCCCCATATATGTATCAGAAAGTCTTATTTCTCTAAATTATTTTTGATAATATTTTTGACTAATTTTCTTTCAAACCGGGTAGGAGATGTTATAACCTCCGACCTATACAATGACATTGTGTTTCTCCGAAGGGCGCAGAAATGTCTGTGCTCGTTTGTCTTTGACGTCACGGGCTCTATAAGGACTTGTTCAATGCCTCCAGCAATTGTTATTCGACAAGTAACATCGTGCTTAAAATAATTGGAAGTCTAACTTGTCCACTTATCTTGTACATGCATTAGATTCCTACAAGAAAATTAAGATGTTTTGCTAAGAACACAACGTCGAGAAACTTTCACTCCAACATGTCTCCGCTTCAAAATTAATGGACCGAAAAAGTTCCAGTTCATGTACTTTATTGCACTCATTCGATCAAAGAGAGACAAGTGTTGTGCTTACACAGAGATTCAAGGCCTCCAGAAGTCACCCGCCTTCTCCCCTCCCCAAAGGCTCACCTTCGAAATCTCGAAACTTCCGAGATTTACAAGTCTCCCGAATTCGCAAGACCCCGTTGCAGAACCTCCGGAGCTTTTGTGTCCGCACACGGCTTTCGAAGCTCTCATTTCCGATTACTCCCCATGTTCAACTATCATTTTTTGACAAGTTTGTCTGACTCCGCCTGCTAAACCTATTACTTGACAATCAAATCTACTATGCCAGTCTATCAATAACCATCACTAAGCCTGATTCTGTCTGATCAAATAGTACCTCCTGGCCATATAAATACCCATGAGCTGAAGAGAACAATCAAGACCAATTTTCTTGACCAAGACTTCTGCTCATTCTCTCTTTTCACTCCGACCACCGTCCCTAACTCTGAGCTTATATCAGAATAGGTGAAGCACTACACACCGCTATCATTCTCTTTTTCGACTCTGTCTCCAGCACTTTATTCGATGTCTGATATTGTCAACATCAGCACCTTCTAAATTTCCCAATATACTATTAGGAAAAAATGTAAAAATATTAAAAAGTTCAAAACATAAAAGAAAATCCGAATTTTATTTATCTTCTAAATTTCTTCTTATGGAAGATATTAGAATAACCAAGTGTCCTCTTTAGTCTCTCGACATACTAAAATTAAATTTTAAGTTAACAGAATGATCAAGGTTAAAAAAGTATTAACCCAAAATTCAACCAAAATGAAAGAATATGGTGGAAAAAAATCCACATACACTTCTATATTGTAGAGGCTGAAGCTTTCATTTCAAGTCTATGGCTCTGGTTAAAATCAGATGGTATGAACTATGAAGTGCCTTTTACCATTTTCAATCTTCACTAGTTTCATTCTCTTCTGTTAACTTCCGAACCCTTGACCGAATTCTCCGTTGTTGCTTCAGCATCCTTGACAGTTTTTGAAGGCTCTTCACTATCTTTCTTTGGAACTTCTTGCGATGGCAGCTTTGTTTCAGGATCCTTGGTTTCGGTTTCGGAAATTTCTTCACCGTCTTTCTGTAATGGTGGAACTTCTAGCGACCGCGGCTTCGGAACTTCTTTAGTTTCAGCAGGCGCTGCTTCGGAATTTACGACTTCTTTAGTTCCGGCAGCATTTTCAGTATTCTCATTTGTGTCACTAACTTCGGTAGATTCAGGCTTTGCTTCTGTCTCTGAAGTTTCTTCCTCTTTTTCCTTTGTCTCAATTACCAAGGGTGGGAGCTTTGCATCGAGATCCTTGACTTTCGATGTTAGAGATCGCACATTTTTGGCATTTGCTAGCCTAGAACCGGCTATCTGCCACGAAAATGTAACTGTAAGAGCTTTGATTGAAAGAGATAAGAAATCTGTCATTTACATGTAAACAAAAGCAGATAAAGACCAGCATAGCAGCTTGGTGATTAATGACTTCATAAGGAAAAGTGCCCAAGGCTTGGGGTTTGGGAAAGAATCAGTGAAAGAAATGCTGCAAAATGTATGTGCGTTAGAGAAACTCATTCAAATATCGTATCGATATTGGTATCCTAAATCTTGCAGGCACCTTTTGATGTAACTTTCATTAACATTTTTCATCTGCACATAGAGCTGCTCTACTATTGTAAGTGCATACTAACTGATTGGTTCAAGACACAGGTTCGTAAAGTTCGATTGTTTCTGAGTGAGAGATTTTCAGTCATAAAAGCGATAATGTTAGAGAACTCTTTAAAGTTCATCACAATGATTCATGCAATGACTTAAAAACAGTAAAGGAAAATATCCAATGCTTAAAGAAATATAAGTTTTAGAGCAAGGAATTCTCAATCCCATCTTGACATACCTCATCCATTTTATCCACCCGTTCTTTTAAAACCTCCTCAGATGCTTCCTTGTATATACCTTGAAGAATATAAAGGATGTGATTGGAGTTCTTCAGATTGATGTTGTTCAATCTTACAACTAGGTACAGCTGCTTTGCAACCCACTGAAAAGAAAGGGCAGTTCACGAGCTTCATCGGACAGACGGTTATGCAGTGTCTGTCCATATCACGTCTCATGAGGAAAGCTGGGCACTTTTGTTCACATGGAATTATCTTGAAAGGGCAAGATGAATCGTGCTTCTCCGCTTTATTAGCCGAAAATCTAGCATCACACCCTTCATTTCCACAGGTCATTACTCTAAAGCTGCAAGTTGGCAAATGTAGCGAAAGTTTTTCTGTGGTTTCAAATTTCATGTTACAGTGATATTCGTTCTTGACATCAACATTCTTCAGCAAAGTTTGTACAATCGCTTCTCTCTTGTCAACTGGCCAAAACCCGTTAATTTCCATCTGGTGAGCAAAATCATCAATACTGTCTTCTCTCCTCTCACTTAGTAGCAATGCTGAAACACGACTAAACAAATTCCTTTTGAAACAGCAAACTCATCAATAAGCAAAGCAATGATATCATAAGGATTGTCATACACTTCCACCTGTGGAGCACCTTCCAAGACAACAGATTCAGCCGCATAAGTTTCAGTTCTTTGTGTAAGATACTCCACCAATTCTTTTCTTAACTCCGCAGCTACTGAACCCGGGACCTGAAAACACCTCCGGTTGTATTGTCGACACAAGCCGTAGCTAACCCCGGGAGGAGCACTTGAGTTATCTTGAAAAGAAGTTCTGCATCACAAAGATCACAGTGAAATGCAGGACCTGCCTCTTTTGCATCTTTGATCTTCTCCGGCACATTCTCTACATCACCTGCAGGCGGTTCCGTACTTGTAGACGGATCCACACTAGCAGATGGGTCTGTAGTTGCAGGCGGATCTGTACTTGGTAATGCCTACAAAAGATATGTCAACCACAACATATAAATATCTGGTTTGGTAACAAATCTACTCGACAACCAAAAGATCTCTCAAGTCTTAAATCCTTTTAGAAACAAGGAAACCTATTGATTGAACTTCCAAGACAAAATCAAAGACAGAAAACAACTCATATTGATAACCAGGTTTCATCCGAAAACAATGTCGATCGCCAAATTTAATACCTCGATCGATCGATCTGTGAAATATATTTAGCTAGCTATTTGACTATTTAAGTAAGGAGTAAACAATGATTAAGATACATTTCTAGCAGGAGAAAAACGACGCAGCAAAATCTATGTAAAATAAATTATAACACAACCTAAGAGTGATTTTTCAATTTATTTAATCCTTCAACTCATTCTTTGTGCTTAATTTGGTATATAACGAAAATCAATTAATTTTCTAAAGATCAAATCACCAAAATAATATAAGCAATCCGATTTTGGGCAACGAAAATAATCATAACTGGGAAATCAAAATCTAATTATTCTATTAATCGAATGTAACACGAAATTAAAAAATGAAAAAAAAGAGTACTTCACTCATTTCTAAGTGCTGAAGAATTTAGAGATCTGGCGACTTAACCTCCGAAAATTGGCTTTCATTTTTTTTACTGCTCTGCTTCTCTTAAGAGTAAATTTTCAACTAAAAGGAATAATTCAAACCTTACCCAAGAACAAATTGCAATTAATTTCCTACAGACCCAAACACCAAAACTTGCATAAATAAATAAAAATTACACTAAATTATTAATCTTAGAAAGATCATAAATGGAGAACCAAATTGTAATCACTACACTAATCAAATATAGCACGTAAAATACCTCCATCATTTTGAAATGTTGAGAATTCAGAGCTTATGATCAAAGAAAACCTGTCGTCATCCCAATAAAGAGAACAAAAAATCTGAAAAAGAAAGCTAAACGCTCACAAGAATAGGCTTAGGGCCGCTCCTTCTCCATTTTTATATCCATTGTAACTGTTTTTTACGATCCTTTTGGCTTTTTTACGTTTGACTGAAAACTCCGCCTTGCCCTTGCGTCTAACTAGACGTCTTTATTCATGTTTCGTATGCTGAATCGGTCCACTCGGTTCCGGTTCAAAAATTATACCCGTTTTCTTTTAGCGCAAAAATTCAATTTATTCATTGACTAATTCGGATTTAATAGTCCACGAGTTCATTATGAATGACAGCCAACCCAATTAAGGACGTAAATGAGCTGAGTCAAACTCGAATAGTGCTGAGTTCGACTTAGCTCGTTAAGAACTCAAGTTGAGATCGAATTCGAGTTGAGCTCAATCAAATCGAGTGTTCGACTCGAGTATTAATCGAGCTTTGATCAAGTAGCTCACGATTTGTCTCGTCTCATTTACAGTAATAATAATAATAATAATAATAATAATAATAATAATATATCCAATAACATACATTCTAGTTCACTTTAATTTTTTTAAAAAATAATATATTATATTTTTCGAGTGGCTTGGCTCGTTAAAAATTTGAGCCGAGTTCAAGCTCAAGTCGAGTCCGATCGAGACGAGTGTTGGCCTAGCTTTCACTGTGTCGGACTCGAATAGCTCGCGATTTTTCTCGTTTCATTTACATCTCTAAATTCAATTACTTCATCAGTATTAAAACTCTGACCTTACTTAAATGATCTAATATTTCATATCATTATACCAATTAGTTATTAATATTTAAACATATTTTTAATGGTTCAAAAATATGATCATTCTGACCAATAAAAATATAAACAGACTTATAATCACAAATTATTTGATTTAGATTTAAAAAGAATTTAAATTTGAACAATATCTGTAGCAAATGATTAAAGTTCTTGATTAATAACATTTTTTTTCCTTATGTTGTGAGTTCGAAACTCATAAAAAAATTGCCTCTCCTTAAGTTGAAATGGTTAGAAAGAAATTGAATTCAGCTTGATAATTGTCGAACAACTTGAGATTTGGGAAGTGAACTTTAAATATTGTCTGTATAGATTTCAATCCTGATCAAACTTTACTCTATTTTTTAAATTTTTAATGGGTCGATCTATTAAATAAAATCTGTAATTTAATTAAGAGTGAGAATTGAGTAGGGAATATCTAAATATCGTAGAGATTTAAACCGACAAATTTGGAGAATAACAAAAATCTTTATTTATAGGGACTAATAAATTTTATCACCGAAACTCAAGTGGGGATGAGGACTTAAATTATTATATCTAAATCGTAAGAATAACAAAATTGTAATCGTGTAAATAACCGTAAGATCCCTAAAAAATACCCGTAAAAGTGCTGATATTTTACAAAATATTTAAAATATATATACTTATTTATCTATATACCTCTAATATATACCAACCACAACTGATAAGGATTAGTGAACACATCAAGTGACTAGTTATGAACTTTACCCTATACTATTTAGAACGATAATCAAACTCAAATGGAGTATCGACCGAGTCACGAATATCAAATCGAGCCCGTCAGCTTTCAAGCTTGGCTGTATTACAGGCACAGCCTAGTCCAGATGCCTTTTCCAGCCCGAGAGTTCATACCTTTTCATCGTCGTCTTACATCTTTCTAGCATTTTCTCGACGGCCATTACAGTACCCTCTCATATTATTCGAAGCTAGGATGTAATTATCCCTGGATTACGTTTAGAATTGATTTTATGACATAATTCAAATACACCCAAATTTAAATATGCATTTTGAAATCACTTAGTAAAACACACCATGCCACTCCGATTTTGCTCCAACTCTTTTTTCCCCAGGTTGAGATAGTTCCACATATTTCTGGATTCTGGGCATAGGTACGACCATATCATCTTCCAAAACTCTCCAAATAATAAAGAAAATAGAACATATACATGTGTTGGATACACGCACGCACACACCCCAGACCAAATAACATAGAAAACACCCCCTAAATATAGGACTTTTCCATATCCGGTACAGAGCCCAAAATAGATACGATGAATCCAAATAAAAGGATAGGGAATACAGAATTGAAAACAAACACAAAAATCTACATTCTGACCGTCTTCATCAGCTATGCAATCTTTTCGACACAACATTCGAGTGTAACAATAAAAGCCCATCTTTCTAGCCTAATACACATGTTTTTTTGGTACTCATCATCATCGTCAAAAGATTAAAAAACATGTTATGTAAAAAACTTGCAGGTAGTAGATGCAAGAGACTCCGGCAAAAGATCGACGACTACCTGGCTATGTAACAGGAGGGAGTTGAGGAAAAGTGAAGTATCACGAACCAGTTATCGCAGAGTTGCTGCTTCAGAGGAAGTAATCAGGAGTTCTACGAGTAACATCGGGTTCACCTCTCCTTGGTGCTGGCTCAAACTGCAGCAAGTTTAACTTAACAGTTATACAAACAGACAGAACAGGCATCCGGGAATTCAATTTCGAAAGTTACTTGTTGCTCTTTGAAGTTTAACCTTATTTTTTATATGTATGTCTGTGCAATGATAGGAAATGAAAAAGGGGAGTAGGGGAAGAAATACCTGGATGAATGACTGAATATTGCAATCATCAACTTCCAAAATCGAAGCCATGTTCCCGCAGCGATAACAATAATTAGGGGCACTAAATATGGTTACCACCTTTTGTTCCTGTTACAAGGAAATAATTAGGAATTAAACCCCCTGAAGCATTTTATGCCTTGTATAAAAGCAAAAAAAAAAATTAACTTATAAGAAACATGAATGATTGATTACATGTGCCCAGTTAAACCCATCCATAACCAGCTGATGAGCTCTCGCAATCAACTTCAAGCTGTTTGTGTGATTGAATTGTTCAGATATATCCTGCAGAGAAGAATGTAAACTTCCAATATTAAAATACTGAAAAAAAGCAAGACAACAAAAACACTGGAACAACGGCCGCTCCGAACATAAATTACCTGGCCAAAAGTATATCCAGCACCACGAGGTGAGATGCCCCAACCACATCGATCATCTGGATCAGACCACAATAAATCACACATGGGTCCCTCATGAGGAACTTCTTGGACACGATCAAAGTTTCTTATGTTATCCAGGGTTTCAATTGAAGGGGACAATCCACCATGCAGACAAAATATTTCTGACTCCACCTAAAATGAAGAAAGTAGCACTACATCACTGAATGGAAACACCGAATCATTTTAACTACCATACTCTCCCTTCAATTATAGAAAGTGCAAAGTTGACTTGAAAATTACCAAGGAAATATATCTCTTTAGCCCGGAGTAAACCAATATAGTAATAAAATTGGTTATCTTGATTTTAAAATAACCATTAAATACAGGGAACAGCCAATAACTTCCATGACATTCCAGAAAGATTTGGTGTCATTTTTAAAAGATGCCATGAGATGAAGAAAGCAACCTAGAGTTCCCAACTTTTTCTCGCCCAACCAAAAAGATAATGAGAGTTCTCTAAACTTAAAAAATCGATAAGAAATTAATAATAGAAGCTGATATAATACCAGTAGTCTAGTACAATAATAAAAGTATGGAGCACAAGAATAGGATTAAACTAAAAAACCAAATGAAATAGAACTAAGACATAAATATAAAATATCAAAGATGCTAAGGCCAATATGTAAGTCCTTAGTTCTTTCTTTCGTAGATTTACGTTTCAAATCAAAATAGTTTTCACCTCGTGTTAGTTCTACTCACCAAAGCAGTTAATGGGAAATAGTCAAATAGGTCCGTAAAGATCTTCCAAACATTAGCATTGCCATACCTGTAAGTAAATAACCATAAAAAGAATTAAAATGGATTTGCAAGAGGAAGAAGCAACTATACTCTCTCCAAATGACTACAATTTATCCGATGGGCAGAAGTCCGGAAACTCAAATCTACTAGTTTTATTTATCATATCAGACAACACAATACTATAGCAGTTTAATTTCTCAACTGGAAAGAAAGAGTGGTATAAAAATTATCATTGAAACAAAAATAGATAAGTAGGAAGACTTTTAGTAGAGCTAACACATCTATGGCTCATAATACTACACCCTTTCAAATGAAGGTTGTGCAGTAGAAACTCACTTTCGCAGACATTCATCATAAAACCCATAAACTTGAGTGATCTGCCAAAAAGAAAAAATGCCTCGAGGATTAGCTTGAAATTCACATTATAGTTAGTCAAAAGTGCATTTCAAACTTTTAATGAAGACTCAAATATGAAAAGTATAACACCATGTCAAAATTTTGGGTGTGAATATGCACGCATGTTTGGACAAGGTGGGAAGGAGTATAAGAAGATGCAGACGTCATACCTGGCGGCTTTCATGATTTCCTCTGAGAATGGTAATTCGCTGTGGGTAACGGACTTTTAAAGCCACCAATAGCTGTTTGAGCAGAAAATAGGGTCATCCAAATTGGCTTACTGCTTAAATTTGCTATTTATCTCTAAAGTTGTTGACTTCAATTTTAAGAGGTCGTGCTAGCAAATGCAATACCGACTATGAACAAAGTAATATAACATGCATCGTTGTGAACAGAAAAGATAACATTTGGCAGCATGCGACTCCAGTGATTGAAATATCTAGCATCAATCTAGCATTGAGTATAATTTCATTGAAGTGGAAAGTAGTTATAAAAACTGCCAGAAAAATGTTTCACATCATGTACCTCCTGGGTTACCGGTTACGTCTAATTGGAGTGTATCCACCACATAGAAACCCAAAAGTGATAAATAAGATAAAATGTAGCTTCTCTAAATCCAAAGCACCCTATCCGAAGTAAAATCTAAATTCAGCATCTCACTAACCAGTATTGTATAGCCTAACAACAGAAGAAATCACCCAAAAGGCAGAGGCATATCAAATTCATAGTGTTAAAAATCATTAAGATCAAACCATGTCAGTCCCCCCTCCTCAAGTGCTGAAAGGAGGATGTGGCCATTTCAATCACGCAGCTACAAGCCACAAACCATAAGTCTTATATTGTTTCTGCCTCTAGACCATACTTTAGCAGAAATTAGAAACAAATTTTAATGGCAAGGGTAGAAAAAGGCATTTTGTAATTTCACATTTACAATTGTACATACCGTAACAGTTTCAACAGAATAGTACCCACGATCCACGTAATCACCCATAAACAAGTAGTTTGTATCTGGACACTGTCATTTAAGAAAAAACCAACTGTGAGACATAGGCTCAATAGAAAGTCTGATCATGAGCATAAAAATTTAAAAACAAAAAATGAAGCAAATGTGAGTAACAGATGAGGTGAATCAAGTATATGATAAGTTGTAATACATCCTAAAAATGCCCGAATGAAACTCATAGGTCACTATCTAGCAATTAAAAGAGGCAAAACGGTAATTTGAAAAAAAAGAATTATAAAAAAATAGCACTTTTGCATGAAAAGCCCAGACAATTTTGAATATTGAGTTCTGGGCAATCATACTACACGTGACATGAGCTGAAAGAGAATTGAATACAAAAAAGAAAGAGTCACAGTTAGAACAAGTACCTTCCCTCCAATTCGAAAAAGTTCAGCGAGATCATGAAATTGTCCATGAATATCACCACAAACTGTCACAGGGCTTTTCACAGGCTGTGATAAACTAACATAAATTAATATCTTCCCAGTTCAAAGATGAGCAATCTCAACATTTCCAAAATTCACTGGTAATTAAAACATATGATATAGACCAGTGTCTCCTGGAATTAGAGACTAAAAACCAGCGAACATAATAAACCTGGACGTTGCTTTCCTGCATTAATATTTCCTTTGCCTTGTCGCATAACGCTTTGACCTGACAAGGCAACACAAATAAAATTACTAACAGTTATAAAATGAAGATAATAAAAACTTGCATTTTTTATTAAATGACTAAAATAAATGTAAATTAAAATTTAATAGCAAGAAAAAAATACTATCATATATTGAGAACAGCTTAAACGCAACATTTTCCCGTGCAAATACCCTAATTTCTTTCACAATTACCGCCATCACATAAATCAAAAATCGGTTCTCTTTCTGCTTAGAAATGAAGGAAAAAAGCCCCAATTTCTTTGAAAATTAAAATAAAAAAACCATTAAATTTACTATTACAATTGAAAATTTGTAATAATAAATTCAATTCAAAATCATATTGGATATTCAATCGCAGCAGAACCGAGCCTAATAATAGATCAGTCACATATCAAAAATTCCTTTATTTCTAGGGAAACAAACAGATCGTGAGATGAAAGAAAACGTACCTGCTGGTCGGAAAGTGGCTTACACTGCATGAGCTGCGAGATCTGCTCGTCAAGATCGGTGGTTGCGTCTGTTGGTAACGGATTAGCCCCCATCTTTGAGTTATCAGTTCAAATTATCGAAATCGGAAATTGCTATCCGGATTAGGGATAACGCTAACCCTAGCTTGGATTGTTTTTTTTTTCTTTTATCTTTTTCCTAATGTTTTTAAATATCCTCTCTCTCTTTTTTTTTTTCGTTTTTTTTTCTCTCTACACTCTTTTTGTGGGCTCTTTTTCTTTCTCTCACGAAGACGAAATGGGAGAGCGCGTTAATTGAGGCCGCGAATGGAGCGCGTAGGGTGCGAGTGTCCGGCAGCACACATCTGAGTTCATTATTATTTATAAGCTATTATTAGGGTGGACATGATTAAATTAAGCCTTACATCAATAAATTTAAAATTGGAACCGACCGGGTCTATTTCATTATTCAAGAATTGAATAATATTTCAAATTTTATTATTTAAACACTATTAATTGAAAAATAGTTCGGTGTAAACAACAAGGACGCTTGGCACCGTACATTAAGCAAATGCACAATTTTATGTAAAAAGGTTAGAATTATTAGAAGTTATATTAAAAATTATGATATAAAATTTGAAGGATACGAATTAAATTGTCAATAACAAAATATCTAAACTATAAATAAATTTAAAATTTTTATAGGTTACGACTCCTTCTGTCCATCACTGAGCATGAAGACGGAGTAACATGTAACAACAAATGGAATCCTGAAACTGAGTTGACAAAGAAAATCAAAGTACAAATATTGGTATCAAAGTTGGCAATGCCTAAAATCATGCATAAAAAGCATAAACGGGAGTTTTGCATCTTGTTGTTGCACAACGTTTTCAATGTTGATGGGAACCTATCATGCATAGGGACCATGTCATGTTAGCATTGGAAACAAACTAAAAAAGGGTCATGCTACCATTATAAGACTGGGAAAAATCTTCCTGCTCAGAACAATGCCAACCTGACATTATGCGGCAAGACATTGAAACATGCTTAAAGCCATATAATCATCATTCGGTAAGTAATTAGCGCTAAGATTAGAGCTGAATCCTATTAACTGTAAATACCTAAGGTTTTTATCTTCTTTTCCTTTCAACGTTGCTGCAATATGGATGACTCTATCAGGTAATAATCGTTACTTTTTATCAAATTCATCTTCCGCGTCGGAGTTTCCTCGTCATATTCATCACCTGTTCCAAACTTTTCATATTCTTCATATCCGTCTTCATTTTCATCTTCTTCTTTGTCTTCCACACTATTCTCCGAGTCTTTAAGCAAAACGTCTTACCGAGGTATCAGATTCACATCTTTACCACGATAAAGAAGGCCAGTCCTCATTACGTGATAAAACTTCTGTCTTATACGAACAAGAGGATGTGGGTTCACGAGTTTTCCCCGCCTGTACCCTTCCTTGAGAGCCACAGTTGTAGTTTTGCACTTCAATGACAGGTAAAAGATCCCATGATATCTAGTAAATAATCAAGTGAACTTATGCGGGATGTTTAGATCCTCTCTCATGCTTCTCAAGTAGTTCCTCTTGTTCTTATGGATAGTCAAGCTCAAAAACTCATGCAATACACCAACAGCCCTTTTCTCCATAAGTTCACTGTTTGGATCAATATGCCGAGAATCTTCATAAGGAGATATGTAGGGAAGCTTCTGAAACTCCTCCATCCAAGCTCTCACCTTCTTTTGTGCACCATAACCCCTCGGGAAATTCATTGGGAACGCCAATGTGGTTTGGCCCCGCTTAAATTGCCTGTACTCATCACCCATCTCACCCCCCTCATTACTTCTTTCCAATGCCGAAACAGCAAATTCCTCGTGCCATCCTACAAGTCTCAAAGCAGAAACACCAGTTGATGCCTTAACAAAGCTGAAATGATCTGGGTATCTCGGGATCAACACTTTCTCAAAGTTATCCGGTAAACCGAAATCCCATTTCAAAGCATGAAGGGACTGAAGAGGTGCAGTCCTACTTCTCATCATCATAAGCACCCTGGAAAGCCTCTCTACTGTATCATTCTCATGCGCCTTGTGTATGCTTTGCTCTTGTGAATCTAACAAGAGTGCGGTACCGGTCAATCAAAAGCAAGGCAAATTAGCAAATCGCGGATGTGGGAATTCTTCGAAGAGAGTAGGGTACCTAAAACAAAGTCAGAAAAACTAATTTGCAATCACCAAATGCTATTATCATTCATATTAAACGCAATTGTTATTACCAGTTTATTGAACAAGGAAAAACACATACCGGGTATATGTCCGGCACGAATATGTTCATTTTTTTTCATATATCTGAAGAATTTTACTCTATATATTCAAATATATGGGGTCAAATATGGATATTTTGAGAAAATAAGGAGTAATCATTACAGAAATTACCCACTAATAAGTATCCAATAACAATAGGATACTGCTCTATGCTTCTGCCATTGAACATATAAATATATATCCTGACTAATTCCCCAGAAAATGGGTGATTCTGATATACATTTAATCAATTTTCATAAAAAAAAACAATCATGATTTTATTTTCTACCATATGCTTTTATCATATACATATATAACAACTTCTGTATTACAATGCAAATAGAAAACAACAAAAACAACAATTAAAATGGAGTTTTTTTATATTTATCTATTTATTCATAGTTGCAAAAGCAGCAAAAGGGTATTCAAGAATGGAGGAGAAAAGGCCAAAAATTACCTGCGCAAAAATCGAAGAACGGGGACAGTGAGGCCGAGGAGCTTTTGCCAATCGGCGAAAGATTTGGCCGTAAGAAAACCGGTCGGCGACCGTTTAATAGCATCCTTCAAGAGGCAAGCCGCTTTGAGATCGGTCTCGGTGTCCATGACATGATCGAGGCTCCGATTCTTGACCCATTTCAGCCTCACTTTCACTATGCTCCTCCATTGTTGATGCTGAATTTGGGGATGCGAAAGTAGGTTTTTGATTGAGGAAACAAAGGTTTCGGCTTTGAACATTAATTTGTAGCCGTAAATGGATCACCAACTAAGGCGAAAAATACATAATCTTTGGTGATTTTTCTTCTTTTCTGTTCTTTCTTGCTGCTGAGAGAACTTAAGCATTACTTGCAGCCATTGGCGATTGTCTTTAAGTTTAAACCCAATAAATATTGATTTTTTCCTTCTGTTTACATGTTGGATTCACTTTGAGCCCAAGTCGAAAAGTCCTCATGTTTATTATTCTTAGCCCAAAAACAAAAGCTTATCATTCACAAAAGAGCTCAAAGCCTACCCGTCAGATTTCGATCATAGCCGGCCGACCCTTTTTTTTTTTGCCTCCTAATTTTTAAAGACTTTACCTAATTAATTCAGACCGATTAGCATCGCATATTTAATTATAATGAATGAATCTTTTAGCAATTTTTTTTGTATATATAAAATTTTGAACTCGAGACTTATTTAAACAAAACCAAACCGATCAACCATTTTCGTTGGCCTTCTTGAAAAGAATTGAACACCTTATAAATAGATACGTTATCCATAATATATTTTTTCTTACAAAGCTCAGTGGTATCCATCTACTCTACTATACTTCATGCTAATCATAAACATAAGCATGCAAGCTAATACGAACAATAAATATGGATAAATAAACACATGCTAACATCATAGTAATCATCATACATGGCTCACAAGGCTTGATATGTGTCGAATTCGTAAAAAAAATAATACCTACTTGTTCTTTGGATTTGTAGTAGCGGCAAGTAGGGTTGATCCCACATAGAGCGGTTAAGAATTCAAATTCACAAGTAAAGCAATTAAAGTAAAGGGGAAATTGTGTTTGATTTGAAGAAATCAATTGAATTAAGGAAGAAATCAATATTAATTGGAACTCTAGTCAAGGTAGAACTTGGAATATTAAATCAAAGATTTAGATCATTAACTCACAAAAGATAAATTAACATCAATCTCAAATAGCTTGGTTTTAGATTAGATGAATACCACCAAATAACCTAATCTATTCTAAGTTAGATAATCAATTAAATATCATCAAAAGATTAACTCTTATTATCAAGATTAAATTCCTAGATACCACTAAAGAATTATAATCTATCAAATAGCATTAATGATCTTAAGAGACCCAAAGCGCATATTCTTCCTAAGCACGAACCCGTTAACTTATTAAGATCATGAATGCATACCTTTAGAAATCGAACCCGAATTTCTTTACCACTTGTATCAAATACCATTGAATTGGTTGTAGCAAATATTTAACCAAACATACACATGAAGATGAAGCAAAAAAGATATGAAAATACTTGAATAAAGATGAAGGTAATTTGGGAACAAAAAATCTCACTAAAAACTTGAAATAATATCCTTGTAACTACACTTGACTAGAAAAAGGGGTTTAGCTACTCATGAAATAGGCCGCAACACAAGAAGAGGGATAGGGTTTCGACTACTTGGGATTAATTTTCCCTTCACCCTTTGATCACTATTTATAGGTGAAAATAAGGAGAAGACGTTACATTAAATACAACAACCCTAAACTACTCTAATTATGGTAAAAGTAGAAGTTCACTTGTAGTAGGATTGCTTGTCCTTCAAGCCAAAATGGTGCTAAAACTGGGTTTTATGTATGAAACGTCTTTAAGGCCCAAAAACACCTGCAAAACCAAATAGAAACCGAATTAAGGGCTTTAAGATAGATTAATGTGCTAAAACATGAGATTTAATACATGAAAAACATGCAAATTAATGACTTATCAAGGCCCAACCATACCCGAGATCTCATCAGATCATCTAAGCAAAAGCACACATATCAAACAACAACAACTCTAGAGTGAGGCCTGGGTCACACAGCATCGGGAATGTACACTCTAAGGGTGAGGTCAGGTGACACAGCATAAGAACATACACGCATACTCAGAATCCCCCATTGAGTATCTTCGAATGAGGCTCAGGTCACATAGCATTGGTAACCTCCATTCGGTATCTCTAACCATGGTGTTGCAACACTCTTTCATTGGGTACCCGGATCACAACAATCAAGAAGACTCAATCAATCAAATGCCTACCCGACATACAAGCAACGTGTTGAGATGATCAATCGATGGCAAATGGCCAAGAGATGGTGAACTGGCAATTTAAAAATTGAGACACAAAAATTTTAGAGTGGTTCAAGCTTCCAACAAGCTCTACATCTGGTACCTTAGCTCCCCACTAAGGATTTCAAACAATTCACTATAAAATCCGTCCCCTTTTTTAGGCTTAGGAGGAAACCGTTACAACAGATCAAGCTTTCTACCCAAAGCTTGATCAAATTCACTCTTTTACAAGAGGTGGTGGTAAATGAAAAATAGACATCTCAATAGGTGGATAATTTACCCAATTACAAGTACAAATTCCCCAAACGTGAAATAAAAGATTACAGTGAAAATACACAAGTTGAGTACAAGGGTTTGACTCTAAAAGCTCAAAAGTGGTTGGATTTTTGCTTGAATGCTTCTCACTTGTTCAATAGTTGTTGCAACAGCTTTGGAGACTTGATTTTATACCCTCTATTTGATTTCTTACCGTTTGGGTGGTTGAGATCATCAATAGAGCCGTTGGGGGACCATTTTCCTGCAATAAATGATGTTTGGTGACCAATCGTATCGGTACTCGAAAACCCGTATCGATACTGGCCGAAAAAAGAAAGAGTCATTGTGCATATAAAAGTGAGGCGTATCGATACGCGTGGATGCGTATCGAAACGGACTTAGTGTAAAATCAGGGGCGCATCGATACAGTATAGTCGTATCGGTACGAATTTTGTTCACTAGAATCTGAAGTGAAAGTCTAGCAAAAATTGCATCGGTACGCCTATGTGGCGTATCGATATGACTAAAATTTAAAGATCATTGATTCCAATAACTGACAAGGCAACGGTTATAAAATTTATTACAAAGATTTGAAAATCTGAGCACATCGTATCGATATGGTGAATGTCGTATCGGTACGCGTAAGCATAATCTTAAACCCAGATGAATATCGTATCGAAACGGGCAAGACCATATCGATACGCATAAGCTAAAATACAAACCTAGATAAAGGTCGTATCGATACATAAATAACTGTATCGGTATATTTTTGACAATTAAAATTCTAGTAACGAAAAATCGTATCGAAACGTTTGGGCTTATTTGAAGAGTTTGGCTTTAAAACACTTAGAAAATATTTTTGGGTTTAAGGTTTTTGCCTTATAAACAATTTTGGTTCAAATCCTTGTCATTTTAGTGAGACTTTTGAGTACTTAAAAATTTATTTACTTTTACAATTTGGTCCTTAAACGATTTGTTATATCAAAATCGACTATAGATTTTACACAACGCGTTCCCAAGGGTCCCCTATTGTTGTTAATCATCAACACATCATTAATTTTATATTACCGAGTTGTTAATGTATTATGGAAGAGTATAAAATTAATCTCATTTATTATTTCCATTAATACATATTTTCACATTAATTAATACATTAATCAAACCATTAATTTTCTACCTCGATTCCCATCTTTAGCCAACATTATAGGTTATTCAGCTCAGTTGGTACTGGTACTCGAACACGAGTATCGGTACGGTACCCTTAGTACAGGTACTCACACACATACCGATACTGAAATTGCTTACTGGAATTCTCGAATTTCCTCGAGTGTCGTTACGAGTCGACCTACACCGATATGACATCGAATAGCGTACCGATACGGTTTAAGTCTGTACCGACATCCAACTCATGAGTTCGTACCATTTTTGTGAATTGCGATGTTACAACGGTTTATTCGATCCCTAAAGCTTATGAAATTCATTAGAGTTTGTTTACTAACGCATTTAATCATTTAATATTAATTACCGACTTCATGCCCATCTAATCGAATATTACCGCTATTAATCTCTTAAGCAATATTTTTCATCGAACATGTCAATTTCATACACTAGCTCCAAGCATTACAATATACAATTAAACCAATCGTACAACTATACGAATATTCAAACAGCCATACACGGTTTCTAAAATCTCTACGATTCTCAAATATTCTCAAACTCATCATGCATCTCATAAATACCAGTCTCATAATTATCGGTCTCTAAACATGCTTATTTCTCATCTACCTAGTTTGCAATCACTAGTACGCAAGGGAATTATATTTATGGTGCTCATGAAGCAATAGGAGTTCGAGGTGTACTAACCTCAAGCGATTATCAAAAAATCCTTACTCAAGCTCCTCAAACGCTCTTATTAATCCGGTATTCGAGTCCGAACAATCCTCATATAAATGAGAATACAAGATACATTAACTATTGCACACTTTAACTAATTCATAAGATCAAACACATAAAAACATCTTATCGAGTTTAAATTTGACGAAACATGTTGCAAAAATAGACTTATGACATTGAAAAATCCTCATGTATGGTCCCCGAAAAAAGTCAACGGTCGGTCAACGAAGACGACAGTCAACAATGGTGGCGGTCATTGGTGCGGGCTAGGCTGCGGTGCGATCGGATCGGCCGATCCAATAGACCAGATCCAACTAGTTCAACCCAGCAAAATCGACCCAAACAGCCTAGTTCGACTGACAGGACACGCTCACGCGTAGGTGACGGTGCGTGCGGCGGCCTTCGACGACAGACGGCGATCAAATTTCACCGATTGGCTGTTCTTGAGGTGGTGATTTCGTTGGTGGTGACGACTTGTGGCGGAGGACATCAAATCTGCGTGTTTCAGCTTTCCCGATCCTTCACTTCACTCACCCCAACGAATGACAACTCCGACAGCAACAAGAAGACTACTGGCCGACTCGTCTCGTTTAGCTAAAGACAATAACAATAAAAGTGTCGTGCAAGGCGATTTGGATGATAGTGGATCGAAATTTCAAGACTCCCTTATCTACTTTTTCTCTTTCCTCTCGCTATTTAAAATTTAAACCCATCCTCTAAGAATAAAATGGATAAAATAAATAGACAAATGCCTTCCTCTAATTTTCACTTTAAACTCAAACTTTAAATCTTTATTCAATTAAATCCAAGAATCCATTTACATGAGCTTCCAATTTTGATTCTCCCCCACTTAAACCTTAAATCTTAAAATAATTACTTCCAGATCCACGATCCAAATTACTATCCCGAAATTGGGTTGTTACACTCGGAATCATTGTTTCCGTGTGTAGGTTGGTAGATCGATCGCGGGATTGATGAGTGTTATCACTACGGGATTCCAACAAGCGATGTTTATCATAGTAAAGTATTTGTGCTTAATGGGTTGAGTATTAGTAAGACCTTATACGGTCGAGTCTGTAGCTTTACTTTAAAATACTATTTTGATTTTCAATGTATAAATTTGGACCTTCTATTTTGTAAATTAATCTATGTTGTTTATTTAATTATATAAAATAATGAATAACAAAATATTTTGAATAATGACTAAATCTATGGTTTTTAAATGAAAATATTATGGGTCAGGTTTTGAGTCACCGAATGTAACAATTTGAATCGGGGCATTACAAGTGATTTTTTCTGTAAAATAAAATTACTAAGTTATTCTAGTTTCATGAAGAAAAAAAAACTCTCAGAAAAAGAAAAAACAGCAAAATAGAGTGAATACCCAAAGTGGTAGAATGAATCGACCAATTCTAAAAAGGATAAAAAAGGTCTATTCTAGCTGATACAAGATTATTATCATCCAAACGATAGAGACTATTATGCATTAATTTATGACTTCTTATAGAAGTTTTAAATCCTAACTCAGTCCCTCCATTCGTACAGCTTTCAATGGTTCAGAAGAAAATCAACAAAACAATAAAATTATAACTGTCTAAAATGAACCCTACTTGCAGCCGTGAAAACATCCTGAAAAAAATGAAAAGGTCACCGTTGGAATCACTTTTTATGCTTATTTTAAGCAGCAGTTGCAGTAACAATTTATACAGTCTAGCAGAACCATTTTTTTTCTTTTAAAGGAGTTAAAATATCCAAACTGATAAAAAGTTGGCTCCCACATGACATGATGCAAGTCATGTGCCTTTCATGGTGGGTAACACCATCCAGCAGGCCATTGTGTTGTCTTATACTGCTATAACAGCCCCAAACAAGGAAAATACTGATGTAATAGATAAAAAGGAAATAAAGTTGCATGCATATAAACTCAAGAAGAATCAAGTCCAATCTCTATTCCAATGGCTAAGAACAATGATCATTGGCCTTATTCACATCCTAATTTATAATCAACTATAACAAAGCATGGCAAACTACACATAAAGTCCTTGAAAGATTTGCCAAGACAAAGGAACATAATTGAGATATGGAGCTTCTAGACGGTTAGCAAAGTCCACAACCAGCGACTGGACATCATCAAGGCAGTGCTATTTTGATGCTGCACGATAGGCATTTGTACTGCTGTTTAACGTGTTCTGCCCTAGCTGGTGTAATGTTGACACACTTTCCGTGGAAACATTTCTCACATATGTCACAGCAAATCCAGAATTCATCAGCTCCATTATTTTCTCCGCAAGCCCCACATAATGCATCTCCAGGCTCCGCATCTCCCTTGTCATCATCGTTGCCCTTTGGTGGCACTGGCTTTGAATATTTGGGCTGAGATTCAGAACCTCGCTGCATGTTATTAAACACAAAGGGAAAAGGAAATCTAATTTATAAGGCCCCCTTGAAAATTTGAAGTTATCCCTCTCTTTCAGGTCAGCTATCACCACAAGGAGAATGAGCTTTGCAGAGATATTGATGTAACAAACAACAATGGCAACAATTCTGAAGAATTAACTAGACTTTCACCGCTAGAGTTTTTACAATGTTAGAAGTTGTCGTCAAATAGTGAGAATAATGTAATATTATGTTTTAGTTTCAACACCAACCAACCATAACCCTTGAACTCACACAATATTAAACATTTGATGATTACAACAAAGAAAAAGGATTTCAGTACCTTAGAGTTTGACTTAGATTTGTTGCTGCTATCACTTGAAACTGGAGATTTCTCCTTCGTCAGTTTTTTTAGCCGCTCCTGACATAACTTCAAATATTGTCGGAAGATCATTTATCATATTGAAAAGACGATTTCTGCACCACATCAACCAACATGGTATAATTGAGTAAAAATTGTAGTGCAAAACATGGCAAACTTTTTATAACCATGGGCAAATATAGTAGACAACAACCGAATTAATCAAGCACGCTCAAGCAATTCCTCGTTTTTTAATATAAACACATAATCTGTAAGCAGTTCATGTTATAGTAAATTTAAGGATCAAAGCTATCATACTTCAGAATTAAGTGGACACCTACTGCCGTTTCGCAAATAAATTAAACTAGCCAATGCAAAAAAAAAAAAAAAATGAATGCTTACTGTCAAAACTATATTACTTAATGGGGCTCCCAAAAACCAAGTAGCAAATTCTAGCCAAATAAACAAATTTGTACGGAGCACAAAAGTTCACAACAAAAAAGGTCCATTGACAAATGGTTTGTTAACCGAAGGGATAGATAACATTCAAAAACTTTCATGAACACGATTAATAATATAAAATCTTAATAAAAACAAAACATCAAAAATAAGAGAGAATCGAATAAATTGTTTTACTAAAAATAGGCGGGAATTGTGTAGCTATGCCAATCAAACCACGATACTACACTTGGGTTATGTGAAAAATACCTATCAGCTTTATCAAATAAAAGCCTAGCACCAAAACAGAAAGCCACAGAGAGTAACCACGGGTCACTGTGTTTAGCAACCAAAGACAAGCAATCCTTTTCTTGCATTGCATCTCTAGCAATGTTAATGCCCACTGCGGGTTCTGGAAGCTCTGAAGGCACCTCTTGTGCAGGTAAATTCATCTCCCACTTCTCACTAGGAAATCCATAAAGGCAAAGATTCCTCTTTTCTGCAATCAAAATGTTAATAATTGAATTATCTCATACCGTTCTATGCATCTAGAACTTCACAAGGTAGAACCAATAAAGGACAAGGTAACCACATTGAGTTTATTGCATCTAGATTCACCTATTTGCATCCAACTTCAAATACACATGTTTTTTTATAATTGTTTAAGAATCAAAAAAATCAAACAATGACAACAATCATAAACTTCTTGGACAATAAAAAATCAAAAGAATTTTTCATGCCAACTTTTAAAATTGTATAGTTGTTTAAGAAAAAGGAAAAAGAATCTACATTCCTAAAACTAGCAAGGTACGACAACAGTAATGATGAAATGATTAAATCCACAATACCTAAACATACAAACATTATATACTTAGCTCAAACTATTCACTTTTATCTTCAAAGGGAAAATGCAATTTAAGGAGAAAGTTATAACCCCATAATTGAACTGCTTCTTCTGGCTAAGTTTAAACAACAATAAAGCTACAATCTTAAATAACATGGCATACACTAATAACTTCATTTATACTCATCTTTAAATAACTTCAATCGCCACTTTTTGTTTCATTACAAATGAAAAGAAAAACAAAATGAAAAACAAAAACTGTAACTTCAGTTACTAGATAAATAATTTGATCAACCAAACAAAACAAAAACTAGAAATTAACTCTCCATAAAAAGTAAAACTCAATACCTGGATCACATTGTTGGTAAAACTCCTGCACATCTAAAATTCCAAAAAAAAAAATAGGCCAAAAAAAAGAGAGAAGGAAACAGTCAATAAGAGAAAGAGAGCAGTAAATTAAAGAAGAGTTGAGAAGTATCACCAGTGGTAAGGGCTTTAATAAAGCCAGCACGACGACCCTTAAAATCACAAAAAACTTCTTCGACCGTATGCGGGTAGCACGAAAGTGTTTCATTCTTGGGAGGATTGATGATGAAGGAAAAAGTTTCCAATACCTTCGTGTTTGACTTAGAATTAGATTCGTTGCTGCTATCATTTGAAACTGGAGATTTCTCCTTTGTCTGTTTTCTAGACACTCCTGACACAACTTCGAATATTGTCGAAGATCATTTATCATATTGAAAAGGAATTTTATACATCACATCAACCAGAAAGGTATAAGTAAGTGAAAATTGTAGTGCAAAACACGGAAAACTTATTATAGTCACGTGTAAATCTAGTACACAACATCTCAATTAAACCAAGCTCACTCATGCTATACCTCATTTATAATATAAGCACATTCTCTGTAAGCGTTTCATGTTAAGGTAAATTTAAAGATCAAAGCTACCATATTTCATAATTAAGTAAATACCTAGAATTGTTTTGCAAATTAATTATACCAGCCAATGCAAAATAAATAAATAAATAAATAAACGAATGCCATACAAATAGATCCCCAAACCAAGTAGCAAATTCTAGCCAAATAAATAAAATTGTACGATGCACAAAAGTTCACAACAAAAAAGGTCAATACACAAATGATTTGTAGAAAGATAACATGAAAAAATTCTGATGGACATATAATTAATAGTACAAAATCTTAATAAAATAAAATATAGAAACTACAATTAGAATTAAATCAATAATTTTATTGAACTATGTTGGGATTGTGTGCATGCCAACTAAATAAACTAGTTTATTTTCACCTAGAATGTTTATATAAAACTAAACCACAAGACTACACTTAGGTGATGAGAAAAATACCTAGCAGCTTTATCAAAAGAAAACCACAGATAGTAACCACACGTCACTATGTACAGCAACCAAAGACAACCACACGTCACTACCTTTCAACCCAAATTTCAAATGCTTGCAACAAAAAAAAAAGATTTTTAAATAAAAAAACTGATAAAAACTTTTTTTTGGATAAAAACTGATAAATAATAAGTAATAAGTAAAGAATTTGATAAAAACTGATAAATAATAAGTAAAGAATTTGATATTACGTGTTTCTAGTTGATGCTATTTTCAAAAAAAAGTTGATGCTATTTTCGTGTTCTGGTTCTAGATAACTCCTACCATTCCTTTAAAAAATGGGTAAATTGCACATATCACCACTCAACAATCTTTTCACTTATTTTGATCACTTAACTTTTAAATTTTTTATTTAATAATTGAAATTTAACATCGAACGTTTTTGGTCACTCACGAATATTGTATTATTATTTTTGAATTTTTAATATTTTTTAATATAAAAATAATTTAAAATAAAAAAGAAAAAGAAAAAACAAATTATCCATTGGCCACCATTCGTCGTCACCGTCAACGGCCGTAGATGGCGGTCGTTCGGTCCCATATTTCATTGGTCACTTCGTCTCACTCCCCTGAGTTCGAATCTGACCTCTATTTTGTTGGAAAGTGCTCTGAAATCCATGAAAAAGATATCAAAAGTGAGGAAATCGAAACGTTTATATCGAGATTCACGAGTTTCAGGATATTTTCCGGTGAAACAACGACCGGATTTGGACTCAGCGTGTTAAAACGAGTCGCCCGGTGCAATTTGGGGTCAAACGGCCACCGGTGGTCGACGGTGGCCGGCGGTGATGACAAGCGACAACAATTATTTTAAATATTTTTAAAATTTAATAATATTAAAAAAATATTATTTTAAATTTTTATATTAAATAATATTAAAAAATCCAAAAATAATAATAAAATATTCGTGAGTAACCAAAAACGTTTAATGTCAAAGTTCAGTTATTAAATAGGAAAAATTGAAAGTTGAGTGACCAAAATAGGAGTGAGAAGATTGTTGAGCAATGATATGTGCAATTTACCCTTAAAAATAAAAAATAAGTGTAAAATACCTAAATCATCACTCAATTTTACTTCCAGACCTATTTTGATCACTAAACTTTCAAAACGATCAATTTACTCACTAAATTTTACTTTTTAACCTATTTTGATCACTTCGATTTATTTTATTAATATTTTAATATGACTTGACATATTTTATTATTATTAAATATAAAAATTAATTTAAAATAAAACATATTATATTTTATTATTATTAAATAAAAAATTAAAATAAAAACCCTAAATCCCCGCGATTCAAAACCTCAAACCACCTTCGCACTCACCGACCACCCACCCTTTTATCAGCGTTACCCTCACCGGCCACCCACCACTTCTCCGGCGTCATCAATCTCTGCCACCGTTAATATAAGCATACTTGCTTATGCTTATAAGCAATGGTGCCCTAACGATGCTATTAATTCGAATATGCGGTGGTGCTTTAAGCTCTGAGCCATATTAGATTGTCCTTTTTATAGCTTTGTTATAGTTGACATTAGTTGTTTCCAGCAGCCTTGGAAAACTGATATTCCGTGTGAACGAGTGGATGCAATGTGTGGCAAGCTAGATTGCGAGCAGTGTGCCTGTGATTTACAAGGAACTGCGAGAAAGCACATCGATCTCTAAAATTATAGACATATTAGAAGAGCACTACCAAGCTGAACCTTGCATTTTTTATTTATTTGTTTCTCGGTATCAGATCGATGGCTGCGGTGCAAAGAAGGGGGAAAGGAAGAGGGGGTGGTAGAGATCTATCAAGTTGGATGATTAATGGTGGTTGGCCAGTAAGGGTAACACCAGCGAAGGGGTGGTTGGCAGGTGAAGGTAATGCCGACGAAGAGATGGGTGGCCGGTGAGGGTGAAAGTAGTTTGAGGTTTTGAGTGTTTGGGGATTTGGGGAGGGGGTTATTTTAATTTTTTTATTTAAAATTAATTTTTATATTTAATAATAATAATAATAATAAAATGTCAAGTCATACTAAAATATTAATAAAATAATTTAAAGTAACTAAAATTGGTCAAAAAGTAAAGTTTAGTGAGTAAATTGATCGTTTTAGAAGTTCATTGACCAAAATAAGTCTGGAAGCAAAATTGAGTGATGATTTAAGTATTTTACCCTAAAATTAATTTTAAAATAAGTGAATAATATAATTAAAAATGATAGATAGAGAGAAAAAATTTTAATGGTTGGTAAAACTTTGATTTAATTAAAATAATTTTAGTTCAAATATGATGTTATTTTTTATTAGGGTGAAGTACAAAATAGTTATCAAACTTTTAAAAGTACATAATTGGTATTAAATTTTAATTTTTGTTATAAAATGATCATTAAACCGTTAATTATCGTTAAAAATGATGTAATATTTAATAAAATTTGCATAATACCACAATTAATCATTCATATTTAAACATTCAATTATTTTAGTTCTAATTTAAAAGTTAAAAATATTTTGGACTAACTCCTTCATTTTTTCATTTTTATCTTAAAACTTCTCACCTCCCTCAAGAGAAAACCCTAAACACCTCTTCCCTCGTTAGTCACCATCACCTTAACGTTGACAACCCCTCTGATTGCCACCATAGAGTTGCGGTCATGCCTTTCAAAGGATAATACTAGATAGTAGCAGTGTTTAAAAATACTCGACCTGATTCAATAATTTGAACATAAATAATCGGGTAATTATCCGTATTTCTTTCATCCGAGCTAAGTACCCGGCCCGCTAAAATGTACATTTTTCCGGGTTGGGCCCGAGCCGCAAGAATGCTCATTGTCGGGTACTTGGTGACCCGATGACCCGGTTCCCTAATTTTTTTAAATATAATTAATATTTAAACAAAATAGCCTTATATTCACTGTATTCCAAAATCAAACAACCTAATTATGCATGTAATTTCTAATAATTATGAAATTTATATTCTAAAGTTGTTTGAGTTTGATACTTTGGATCTTAAACTCTATGATGTGGTTATATAATTCGAATTTTTATTAGTTATGAGTTTTTTATTAATAAAATAAAATGATTTAAAAAACAAAAAAGGGTACCCGTTACCCGAAATTTTGGGTACTCAGCTTTCGCAGGTACCCGATTAAACCAGGCCGGGACACGGGCCGAATAATCTAGTACATGGGATGTCGAGTACCTGGAAACTCGGGTACCAGGTAATGAACACCCCTACTAGATATGGATGTAATATCGGGTACTCGGTCGGGTTTCAGGTTCAGGTTATATCGGGTCAAATTAATGGTTCGAATCAAATAAAGTTGGGTCCTGGTTGACTCGAGTTTGGGTCAACGCCGATTTGATCCCAATTCAGACTCGGCTTGGGTTCAGGTCAAGTCAATTTCAGGTTGGGTCAATACCAAGTTCAGGTCAAAATGGTTCGGATCCTAGCAGATAATTATTAGGTTAAATCAGTTTTAGATGAACTTCGAGTCGGATCATTCCAAATATCAAGTCAAGGTCATGTCATGTCGATTTTGGATAAAATTCGAGTTGGGTCAATTCGGTTTCAGATTAAGTTCAGGTCGAGTCAAGTCAATTTTCAAATGAAATTATAATTATAAATTTTAAGATTATATTAATAATCTATAAAAATTTAAAATCTTAATTAATTAGTATATCAATAAAATTATATTAAAAAGTTAAAATTTTAAAAAGTACATGAATAATCTTTGAAAATTTAAAATCTTAATTCAATGAGTACATCTAAAAAATACTCCCCCGTCCCGCTCAATGTGTACATTGTTATCTTTTCACACAGTTTAAGAAAAAAAAGTTTGTGTAAGATAAGTAATGTAAAATAATTGAAATGACATTTTTGTCCTTAAAAAGTTGAATTTTATTTTTGTTGGATAACCAAAGAAAGGGTAAAAATATAAATGTGCCTAGTAAAAGTTGTTGCTTTATTTAATGAGACAATTTAAGTGGGATAATTTCAAAACACAAAATGAACATCTTAAGTGGGACGGAGGGAGTATATATTAAAAATTATAATTTTTTATAATTATATGAATAACCTTTAAAAATTTTAAAATTTTAAATTCTTAATTGAATGAGTATATCTATAAAAGTATATTAAAAATTATAAATTTTAAAATTATATGAATGATTTTTAAAAATTTAAATTTTAAATTCTTAACCCAATGAGTATATCTATAAAATTATGTTAAAAATTAAAATAATATGAATAATATTTAAAATATATTAAATAAGAATATCTATAAAATATATTAAAAAATTGACTAAAATGTCAAATTTGCTCATGTAATAAAGACAAACCAACAATATTGTCCCTAATTTTTTATGCAATTTTGCCATCGAAGTCATTCAATTGCAGAAATGTTGCACTTTGATCAGCGTTGACCATTAAAATATTGACGTGACAGTTAATGGTGCTGACGTAGTAGTCCACTGTATTGAAGTGGTGGTCCATAATACTGACATTGCAATACAGGTGTAATAATAATGTGGTAGAGGGGCTGAATTGCTCTTTTTAATTATTTCTTTTAGGGTTTTGTAATATATTAAATGATAGAGTTTTTAATAAAATATTATATCTAATGCAAACTTTTAAACGACTCTTAATATATGCATGTATTTATAGGTTAGACAAAGCCTTCTAAATATTATATTTAATTCAAATCATCGATATTTAGATAACTGATTTAGCCGATTGCTATTATTGATATTTTCAGACTATCGTTAACTTCCTCTAATCTCCATCCGATCCTTTTTCCTTCGTTTTTTTGTTTTTTATTTGTTCACGCTCACTCACCTCCTACGTTGATCTAATTGACGCTAACAAATAATCCGTCTACCAACAACCCATTAAAATTTCTGTTGTCATGGTATTGTTTTTTTTTTTTTTTTATCATGAACGAAGTTGTAAATTGAGAAAATGAATGATCCAAACCTTATGATTGAGCTAGATTTTTCTATTAAATGATAAACCTCGGGAAATAACTATTTCGATAACTATAGTTGACCTAATGACATTTTTTGCCATCGATTTAAAAAATTTCTTTTAGTCTTTAACTTTTTGTCTTTTTTGACCATTGAGCTTTTATTTTTTGTTAAGCTGAACGAACTTATGGAAAAAACAACAAATATGTCAAGTCAGCGTAAAAACTATTTTGTCATTTTTATATAACTTATATTTTTCGCAATTTTCAAAAAGTTAAATATATATTTTTCAATAATTTTTACAATATTTTATCATTTTAAAAAATTATTATTTATATTATTTTTTATGTAAAATGACCGAATAACTGGCGTCAGCATTAGTAAAACACAAAATAACTTATTTCATCGTAAGGATGGACTGAGAGGATGGAGAGGCAGTCGCCCCCTAAAAATTTAAAATTTGTATGTAATTTAAAAAAATTATATATATTTTCTATTGAAAATTTATTTTCGCCTTCCTAAAATTTTAAAAATTCACCCTCTAAAATTTTATAAATTTTCTCCTTAATATAAAATCATGTGTTCATTCCTGCTTCGGCTTAACACATCAGTTACTTTAATAAAAGAAAAAAAACAATAGTCTAAAATGATTTTTTAGCCAGATAAATATAAAAATAAATAATAAAATAAAGGCTAAAATGATTTTTTTTTAAATCGAGAGACAAAAAAATTATTAGGTCAGTATTAATTAACCCTCTAGATAAATAGAGAATTTTGGTTTCGAATTTGGGTTTTTTATGGGTAAACTACTTGGGTGACTACTTAATTATTGAATCTGATCTATTTTGACCACTAAACAATTAAAATTCAAAATATGACCACCAAACTATTTAATTGGACCTATTTTGACAATTAATCGTTAAAATCTAACTGAGAAGTGACATGACAATTAAAGAAAATTTGTATAATTACACATTTGGTCCATGTTAATTATATATTATATCAAGTTGGTCATAGTTTTAATTTAATTAAATAAAATTAATAAACCAAACGGATTACGACACGTGTTATCACCCGATTGAATAAATTTATTATTGTTTTTAATATATTTATTTTCTCCAATTAAGTGGTAACATGTTTAAAGAGATAAAAGTGTGTTTGGAGTGAGGTGAACCTAAATCTCCTAAGTAAAAAACTCATTATCACTACACTAATTCATTCACATTGATACAAATTGCACATTTTTATAGACATGCGCTTCTCTTCCTCGCACCAAATCACTATCGCTACTAACCTTGCTGCGGCATTGAATCCAACCGAATTCATAAACATATTCTCATCATCCTCGACATAATTGTTCTTCAAAAGATTATAAAGCTCGGTACAGGTATCTTCTGAATCCATATCACAGGTGGTCCATTCATACGGGTTTGGAAGTTTATAAGGTTCCTGTTTCACTTCAGACAATGGGGTAGGGGGCTCGACCGGTCCCTCAGGTAAACCTGTGTCCCCAACATCCTTAAATTGACCAACAGGCTGAGTTTCCCAAAACTTGTGTTTCTTGGATAAGGTGATGGAATCCTGAATCTTAAGAACAATGGTTTCCAGTGAGCTCTCATCTTTGGGCAATGGGTTAGTCTGCGAATTCGGATCTGGGTTTTGTTTGGGTGACCCAGAAGGTGATTTTTATCATTCATTTCAGGAAATCAAATAATTCCAGCTATGTTAAATCAACCAGAAGATTATTTCAGTACCTGACCTGAATCAAATAATTCTGATCTGAGTTTTGTTTGGGTGTTTAAGATTTCCGTTGGATGAGAAAGAGAAGCGTATAAATATAAAATTGTACAATTTATATTAATATGAATAGGTTGGTGCAGGAGTAATATCTTGTGTTTTTTACTCAAAAGATCCTAGGTTCAACTCACATCAAGTACAGTCTTATCTTATTAATTTTTCTTTAATTAGGTGGCGACACGTCATCCAATTTGCTGACAAATTTTATTTAATTAAAATTATAAACAATTTGATATAATATGTAATAAATAGGGACTAAATGTGTAATTATACAAATTTTTTTAACTGTCACGTCACTTCTCCGTTAGATTTTAACGGTTGGTGGTCAAAATAGGTCTAATTAAATAGTTGGATGATCGAATTTTAAATTTTTATATTTAGATTATCAAAATATGTCAGACTTAATAATTGAGTGGTCACCAGATAATTTACTCTTTTATATATATATAAAAATCCACGTCATTCAAATTACATACCTTTTTTAACATTTTTAACGATTTAGATTAACACGTAACATATCTATAACAAAAGGATCAAATTACACTAAATTAAAATATAATAGTCAAATCTCAAAAATTATAATTGGTCTGAAAAAAAGAAGTTCACATCAACTAAAGTATATAAAGGGAGCCCAAGGCCCATAATGTTAAATGCAACATCTGAACAGATGGCTGTGGTCCAGAATCCCTCGGTTTTAAGAAACAAACAAAACAATGATCATTTTCTATTACCCACCAAGCTTTTAATTCCAAGGAGTTCAAACAGCTATCCTCACGTCGACAGTTGAAGGGTTCTGTATATGTTTGAACAAAATAACACCCATCAATATCATTTGATTCGCTTGTCTTTTTATTTTATTTTATTTTATTTTATAATGTTCTCCTGTTTTATATGTTTTTATAAATAAAAAATATAGTTGTTTCTATCTTTTTAAACATAAATGGCACAAGTAAAAAAAATTACTAAATTAAACACTCAACCTAAAAATTATAAATTTAATTACGTGTTACAAATGACCCACGTACACTTGATTTCAATCAAAAGGCCAAGACTAAATTGCTTTATTGTTCTAGTGGCTAAGCACCTATTTATAGGATGCTTTCTCTCCTTACTTTATGTATCTTAAGGATGTGGGATATTGAGTGTGTATTGTATTTGTAATCTGTTTCAACTTGTTTTAACGCTTCTTCACTTAAGCTTTAAATAGGGGTAGGTAAATATTCATTTTAGCCATGTCATCTTTTAATTTTATCATTTTAGTCATTGATTTTTTCTTAATTTAGAATGTAAAGTTAAATTTCAACTAATAGCTAATAGCTACTTGATTATTTGAACAAGCAAAATGACATATAAGAACGCGGGTATATTCAAGAGTTGTTTGAATATTTTATAGTTATTAGTATTTGTATCTATTAACATTAATTAGATTATAAAAATCAATTGACTAGTCAAATCTCTAACTCAAGAAGTTCCTATACATTGAGAGGTTACACTCATTCCGCTATTATAATTCTCTATTTATCAAACACTTAAATTAACTAATTAAACATTTAAGTTGGTACACACGATAAATAAATGGGTAAACTACATAAATGACCATCGTATTATGAGTTTAATCGCAATTTGACCAACAAACTCTTTTCCGAAGCAATTAGACTACCATACTATTAAAATATACTCAATGTGACAACCTACTGTTAGAACTTAACGGAAAGAGTGGCGTGCTAGTTAGTAGAAATTTGTATAATTACATATTTAATTTTTGTTATTTATATATTCTATCAATTTAGTTATAATTTTAATTTAATAAAATAAATTAAACATCTAATTATATGGTAACACGTGTCACTAGATTGTTGAGTAAAATTTTAAACCCATCTTAATTCCGGCATGATTCGATTCTGGGTTGTATGGGTGAAGGTAAGTGCACACAACCGTTGAGACAACAATAGAGTCTTACAACTTGGTTACTTTATCATGTAGAATTCGATACCTCTCTAATGGAATCTAAATCCAAACAGATATCTAATCACTACCCAAAACCAAAGAACAATTCTCCGCATAAAAATCAATATATTTTCCAAAAAAAAAAAACAATGATTATATTATACTTGCAGAAGAACCCAGCAACAAGATCTTGTGAGAAGAAATAATTTGAGAAACCTAATTGCAGACGGCGACAACATCAGCGACTTCAACAAAACCTGTAAGAGAGTTTTCCGGTTGACCTTCCGACACATCTCATGTCAAAAGTAACGGCGGGATAACCTTTGTCAGCTAACCCGGAAGCAATCCCTTGCATAAGAGCCTGAAAATCACCCATGATCGAGTATGGATGGACGACGACGATTGCCATGTTATTTTCGTCTGAAAATCCTTGTCCTTGGGTTGTCTCCATTAGGGGTTTCGACCGTGGATGACTCCACCGTGTAGTTTGGCATTGTTGTAACTCTACGGTTTTAAAGTAACAAAGTTATAAGACTTGAGCAAACAATAACAGTTGTCTCAACGGTTCATATATTCTTATATTCTGATAACCTTCACTCCTATAAAAAACGATTAAAATTAGAATTTGAAGAAAATTAATAAAAAATATTCCAAACTAAGATAGATTTAAAATTTAAATAACCCCGAACTCTGAAAACTAAAAATAAATAAATAATCATGTCTGGTCGGGTAAGAAAAATATTGGTACGACGACGTTGTACATCCCCTAATTTTCGAGATAAAGACCGTTAGGTGAAGTTCAAGAAGTAAACTCGCATCATAGATTAAAAATCAACTCTTTAGATTTGGCCCCCGAAAAATAATATCAGTACAATTTTGTTCTCTGAATCCCGCGTATTAAAAATGTTGAATTGCGCAGGTAATTTCTCTTTCGTATTTTGTTCATTTAAGTTAATCAGTCTCTTGGATTTGTTTTTTTAATACTCCTTATCGTCAATTCAATTGAAAACCCTAATTTCACCAATCCATGGATAATTATCACTCTATCAATCTTTCATTTTTTTTAAATTATGATGTATGCCTTCTGTTCTTTTTCAGAGCTGTGGATATGAAAGAAAAGAAAACAATCTCTCCACTCAGGCGCATTTTAGCGAATTGTACTGCACAGGTTTGTCGATAAGGCCTTGATTTGCTCTGCCGACTTAGTGTTATTGCATTTAATTTTGGATTTTGTTGTTGTTAGCACTTAGCATTACGCTTTAAGTTTATGTATAATGAGTAGTTAGGGTTGAAACGTAATGGCGGAAAGATATTTTTGCTTGATCCTGCTGTTAAATCCTCTTTGCATTAGCTTATTGTTTCGACTAAAATGTTGTTTTTGCAGGCAAAAGAATACGGGGCCTGTGTTGCAGCTAAAGTTCCGGAAGTTGAACGTGATATGTGTTTGAAAGAATTTCTTGCACTGAAGTCTTGCATGCAGAATACGGTATCTATAGCCTGTCATTGATTAGAATATTTTTTTATATATTAAAAGAAAGAAGTATACTGTGGTAGATAAATGGGTTGCAAAGAACTTAGCTTTCCTCCTTCTCTAAAAAAGTGTGCTAACATTAAAGTTTTGTACTTTTTTTTTGGTTTTTAGCTCTGGGGAAAGGTGTAACATTTTGAGCTTTGGGTTTGAAGTTTGTATGATAAGGTAAATCCAATGAACTTTTCTGTTTATTCTTTGATGCTAGTCTTTAATCTCTGTTTCATTCACTATTTTACTGATACCATCTTTTGTGCTTTATCTGTGTTATTATTCTCCAGAAATTTGAGTTTTGAGGTTGAAAATACAACATAACCTTAGAAAAATGGCTGGGAAAGCTTCAAGTTTGCAAGCCAGTGTTGGTGGTTTAGGATCTTGTGCTGTGTCACATGTTTTCATATAATATCCCCCTCTTCGTTGCAACCTTCCTGGTTCAAGAGGTTTCTATTATGATGATGGAAATAAATTGCTCATCTCTCCTACATCTGACCAGGTTTAATAGTTCTGAAGTTAAATAGTTTGGTATGATTTTTTTGATATTGCTGTTCCATATTTTACATTGCTTTTTGCACAGGTCTTTTCATGGAAAACTCTTCCTTTTTCTCCAAATGCTGCCCCTAACATCGATTCAATAACTGAAGGGCCTATCTGCTCCATCCGGTTTTCCCTGGACGAAAAGCTTATAGCAGTCCAACGGTCCAACACTTCTATAGACTTTTTGCATAGAGAAACAGGGGAAGCTTTCACTCACAGGTGCAAGTCCGAGTCAGAGAGTATGCTGGGTTTTTTCTGGACAGATTGTCCATCATGTGATATTGTAGTTGTGAAGACCAGGTGGGGAGAAGCTTCCTGTCTGTTTTACTTGCACATTGGATAATGATTTTGTCATTGTGAATATCTTAAACTGATATTTTATGTAAGAATCAGCTTCAATTGAGATATGATATTTCTGTAAGGAATTAAATTTCATGTAATAGCAATGTTTCTTTGAAGCTGAATGCTTAGTTCATTCTAACTTGGATGGCTAATGTACAAGTTTTCAGTCTTATTCTAGTCATGAGAAATTTTCCTTACCTGCCACTTCTTTTACTTCTCAATCCAACCCCACCCTTAACACTTGAACTCAGCTAGAGTGTGAAATTTGGAGTAACCTACTATTTAGCATGCATAAAAAAGATGTTATTATCACCTAATCATCCTTTAACCTACCCTTGTTATTTATAGAAATGATACTCTTTCAGGCATGCAACCTGGTGAAGAAGCTCTAGAACTTTTGTATCAGTCATGGCACTGTGGATTTTCTTTTTCTATTGATGCATGGAACCCTGCTGTCTTTGCTGCATGACAAAATAAAATGATAAACATGAAAAGAGAAAAGAAAATGATTATTTTATCAGAAAGTATTTGTTGTTAGAAATTTTATCAGTACCTCCATGAAGGAGAACGAAGTCTTAAAGTTATTTTTGGGGAGATACTGCTCTAACATGGATCCAGATTAAGCAGCATTTCCCAAGGCTAAATCAACAGTTTTCCTTATATTTTATACTCTTAAATTTCATTTAGCAACTTAAATAGATTGTGCATCCTAACATAATCAATTCAACCATCAAGACCTGCAATTACCGTTGTCCATGTTATTGAAAATAATCATTCCTTTCTTTACCTTTTTGAGTTATGTTGTATATTCATATTTATATTTTTTTTCCTTCTCATGTTTCTACTTTTATTGGCAGTAAAGATTTAATGTACTCACTTTACTCCAATGGAATTTAATTGCAGTGGGTTGGACTTGTTTGCTTATGATCATGCCTCGAAGTCACTTGCCTTAGTTGAGACAAAGAAAATGACTGTTAGTTGGTATGTCTATACGCATGAGAGCAGATTGGTTCTTCTTGCTTCAGGAATGCAGTGCAAGTCCTTCCATGGATTTCAGGTATGGCTATGAGCTTCACTAGCTTAATTTCTAGAATCCTCTTAGATTTGGTCCCTACTTTAGCTAGGAATGCTTTCTCCATCCAAGAAAATAAACATTGAAATTGGTCTTGGTGGTAAATGTGAGAAAATGGTAAAAAAAACTGAAATTATTCAGCTAATAAATGCACATGACTATGTAGCATTCACATGCCTGAGTCCCTTCTGATAGGGAGCCTTTAATGAACAGTACAGATAGATTATGATCCTTTTTGTCCCTAATTCAATTGTTTTGACAAGTTTCTATCTCTTATCTTCAGCTTTCATCTGTTGGGATTATTCGATTACCAAAGTTTGAGATGGTAATGGCTAAACCTGAAGCTAACAGTAAGCCTGTCCTTGCATCTGAAGATGTCTTTATCGTCACTGTGTATGTTTCTTTTATCTGTTTTTGCTTGTACACTAAATTGCTTGCTAAACCATATATATGTTTATCATATCTGCTTTTTATACTTTTGACAGCTATGGAAGAATATACTGCTTGCAAGTTGATAGAGTTGCAATGGTACTGCATTCATATAGGTTTTACCGTGATGCTATTATCCAACAGGTAAGTGTTACTCAAAACTCCCTCTAGTTCATTTCTGTTACAGGCTTTATTTAATTGATTTTGTGTTGGAATCGTAACCATACTCATTCCATTTGCAGGGCTCGTTACCAATTTATTCGAGCAAGGTTGCTGTCAGTGTGGTTGATAATGTGCTACTTGTGCACCAAGTAGATACGAAGGTTGTTATACTCTATGACATATTTTCAGATTCTCGAGCTCCCATATCTGCTCCACTTCCTGTTCTGTTGAGGGGTTTATCAAGATCCAATAGTTTTACATCTCTACCTAGCACCAAAGAAAGTGAAAGTGTAGAGGCCTCTGATTCAAATGATAATGAAGCAATTATTTATGGAGATGGCTGGACCTTTTTGGTTCCCGACCTCATTTGTGATATTGCAAATAAGCGTTTATGGAAGATACACTTAGATTTGGAGGCAAGTCTTGTTGATCATACTTTTCTAATTTGTTAATAGTTAATTCTTGTAATTATTGCCCCCTTTCTCTCTTTGCAGGCCATTTCTGCTAGTTCCTCAGAAGTTCCATCAGTATTGGAATTCTTGCAAAGACGGAAGTTGGAAGCAAACAAGGTCATTCTCAGCTGACTTCCTTTATCTTTCCACAATGATGGGTGATATAATCATTGACTAGTGTTTATATATATTGTTCTTGATATTTCAGGCTAAACAACTATGTTTGGCAATTACACAAACAATGATTCTAGAATGCAGACCTATCACCATGGTTGCCAAGGCAATGGATGTATTAATCACCTCATATGCCCTCTCTCTGAAAACTGGCAGTTATTTCAAGGGAATAAAGACTGAGAGGACCCCTCAAGTGTGTCAAATGTGAGTGGCCCAGGGCAAGGCATAGATGTAAACATTGGCAGAACAGATGGACTTGGAAAATCCAGCCAACACGAATCTGCTTCCAGAGTCAACATTGTATCTGCCAGTAGGCATTCAACTTATTCATCTTCAGAGACGGAGGATAATTCCAGCTTTGAACCATCGAAAATCAGCTCAAATGATGCTCAATTTGAGGGTGGCAAAGTGGATACGGGTGCTGAAAGTTCTACCACTGATAATCCATTAAATGCTAGTGTTTCTGAGCAAGCAGGAGTCCCAACTCACTTCACCTGCAATTTCACCTGATGAGATGTACAAATTTGTTTTTGCTTCTATTGAGGAAGAGATGATTGGAGAGCCTTCTTATCTAGTTTCCATCATTCTTGAGCTTTTTCGAAGGTATGGTGATCATTTGAAGTTGTTTAGGACTCTTGTGTATAACAATTCTAAAGGATTCTTAAAATGGGCTTTAATCTTCTAAAGAGCTTCTATGGTTATATTCTGGATATATAAACAAAGCTCCCCGTTGTGGATACACTTGTTGTTTAATCATGTTCTCTTAGCCATTTATGTGGCCAGTAGAAACATAGGTTATTCAATAAATCGTGTCCTGGTTACTGTGAGGAAGTCCTTGGCCTGCCCTTCAACTGAGCAGCAAATTTTGTGGCCTTATCTAAGTCCTTAGAACTTAGAAGTGTATGATATATATGTGTAGTGTATATATATGTATCAAATAAACTCTTAACAAGATACAGCTAGCCTTTTTTTGAGCAGTTATAATTATGCTTAGGGGGGAAAAGGAAAACAAAATATAACAGCATCAAGAGCAGGTAGCAGAATATTAAATGCATGATCTAACAAATACACAAACCAAGCTAAACCCTTGCTTATTGACCTACATGGTTATGGTAATCATATGGAAAGGAGGTGTGAGTTTGGTTTGTACTTTGTTTCTTTAAATCTCGTGTGTATATTTTCTGCAGTGCCAATTTGGAAAAGGTCAAAGTGCATCCAAATCTGTTTGTGTTAACTATTCAACTATTGGCCCGCAGTGAGCAATATGGAGAACTTGGTTTGTTTGTCATAAACAAGGTTTACAAGTCTCTTTTTACCTTTCACAATAAGTTTTCCCTGGAAAAGAATGAAAGTATTGATGTTTGAATATAGATTTTAACTTTTAGGAGTTCAATTTTTTCTGTTTCAGATTATTGAGCCCTCAAAAGAAGTTGCTTTACAGCTGCTAGAATCTGGTTGTCAGAATTCTCAAATTAGGAAACTGGGCTCAGATATGCTGAGACAGCTTTCTTTACATCAGGATTATGTATTGTTACTAGTGCAAGATGGATATTATCTTGAAGCTTTACGATATGCACGGAAGCATAAGGTAATCCTTAATTAGATGACTGCATTAGAAAATAAATTTGTTAGTTGTTTATGTAAAATGTGAGTTTTATGAATCTAGAACTGCATGCGAAATATTTCTCCATCCAGCCATGGTGATTAAAGTTTTCTGAGATCTGATAGGTTTTCAAGACCTGGACAAGCAACCTTGTCTGGTTTCACCAAAATGTCTGTAATGTGCTTTATGTTTGGTAGTTTTTGTTTCAAAATTTTCATGCTGTAGCCACTAACCATGCATTTTTCTGAACATTTGGTTGTTACCTAATTCTTTACTTGTTTGAAATTGCTGGCCAGATATAGGAATTTGATGGCATTTCCTTGAAATACACATGTCCGGATATGACCCTCTAAGGGTCCTCCAAATGCACGGAAAACTTAGAAAATTATAAACATCCCAGTAGCATAGTGCATATCACCAAATCATAGTTTAAATTGTTTCAGGTGACTACCATTCGGCCCTCGTTATTTCTGGAAGCAGCATTTACCTCCAATGACTCGCAACACCTGGCCGCGGTTTTGAGATTCTTTTCAGACTTCATTCCTGGCTTCCGTAGCACTTCGGATTTCTTTACGTACTACCACATTCTGAACGAGATGAACTCTTCTTCAGTGGTTGCATGAGAGATGACAAGGGAGTAGTTGGGAGTCATAATTATAGGTATGCAATTTGCCGTTTTAATTTTGATTTATCACTTTCTAAATAAAACCATGGGAATCATATGAAATGTGGATTCCTGGCAATGGGAAAAGGAAAGGCAAAACAAATTATCATACTTTTCCTCCTTTACATTCCTTTCCCCCCCACTTCTTATGTACTTATCATCTTTTTTTTTTAATATTTGAACAATGTGTTCATTTTGTAATTTCCACCCTTTTTTTTGATAAATTTCCATAAATTATTACTTGTTCTTTTTGGATATACATATACATACATAAATACACAGGCATGCGCTTCATTTGCTTTCAATTAGCGAGGGAGGAAGCGGGCAAAACATATGTTGCGAAAAATGGTATTTTGGAGGTTGGATTTTGGGTTCGACGATCTTCAAAGTTCTATAAACACAATAGTTCATACAATTTTTTTAAAAATGAACACATAAAAAAATATTGATAAAAAAGAATATAAATAGATTAATTTGTTGTTAAAGAAAGAAGATCTTTCTTACAGCGAGGAAAAAGGAAAATCAGAATTAGGTATTCATCATCTGGGTATCTAATTTAATCATTACAAAATGGTTAAATTATTATTTTGTATACACAATTTAAAATTTTAGTCCCTGCATTTAATTTGACATAATTTGACCTTCCTATTATTATTGTTACTGTTATATTCTAGTTCATACCACTAACACCGTCAACAAAATTATTAGCCGACGAATGTGGATTTTTTTTTTAAATTCAAAATTACTTAATATTCCATTAACTTGCCGTTTAAATAAATTTCAATCCAAAACTTGTCATTTGGATTTACGATTCATATCATTAATTCAATTCATTATTGAAAATGAGTGGTTAAACAAAAGAATGTAATTATTTTACCCTTCTGGTTTAATATAAGGGAAAAATATCTCATGTATTAACGGTAGAAAACGAAAAGTTTCTACAAGTGTTTTAATTTTAGGATTTAAAGACCTGCTTAAAGGTTTAATTTTAAGAAATTTGAGTGTAGGGTTTAGAATTTAGGGTTTATGGTTAAAATTTAGAATTTAGAGGTTAGGTTTTAGGATAATATGATTAGAGATTTAAGTTTTAACATATGCACCTTAAATTTTAACATCCCTAAATTTAAAACTCTTACACTTAAATCTTTAAATATTAAACCCTAAATCAAATCCCTAAATTTAATGCACTAGTAAATTTTTTTTATTTTTATCGCTGCCGAAATAATTATTCATAAAATAAAGCACAAAATTCTTTTTTCTTTTTTAAATAAAGGATAACTCGGATCAAATGAGTGAGCATTCGAGCCCAATTAACCAAAACTCAAAACAAGGCGTCCCATTCAGCTCCGACTCATCTTCTCCTAAACCTGTAAACCACTCTTTATCTTCTCCTAAACCTGTAAACCACTCAAAACAAGGCGTCCCAATTAATCAGGTTAGTTTGCTTCTCTTCTCTTCCTTTGTATTTCCCTTCAAAATTTATAAAAATTGAGCAAATATTTCAAACTTTTTGAAACAGTAGATTTCCTGGCATATAAATAATTTGGGGTCCTCTGCAAATAACCTTGTTTTTCTACAGAAACTTGATTGGAATGGGTGTTCTCTTTTTCATACAAGTTCTGGGCATAATTGCTTATGCTGAATTATGGGTACACTTATTTCTTAGCTATCTGATTATGCTTGATGTTATGTAGATTTTGAGTAATTCTTGTATGTTTAACGTTTTCATGTTGTTCAACATGTCATATATATATATATATAAAGTATATAATTTCATGTCATATCTGTATCTTATACTTTTGAGTATATTGTTAAAGCATTGACATTTTACTGTTGTTGATGGCAGGAGGGTACTGTGGATTGTGTAAGAGAATGTTTGGTCTTCTTAAAATGTACTGAAAATTAGTAATGATAGAATGAACTATCAAACTCATACTTCTTAAGGGTATTCTAAAATTGCTTGCATTTGCTTGATTTTGACCGAAATTGTCACCATTATTGAGCACACTAGTTAAGCTTCAATGGGGTCACTCCTGGTACCTTCCTCTTTACTCCTTCCCTCACTTTCCCATAGATCCTTTCCTAAACTTCAGTCTCGGCCTCGACATATTTGTCCTCACATCTCCCATTGTGATCGATACCCTTTTCACCTTTCTTCCCAGCCCAGTTTTTCTCGTAAGTCACTACTAGAAAATCACAGGCCATTAGCCGTAGCTGCAAATGCTTCGAGTGAGGGGGTGGTGTCAGTAATCAATATTGAAGATTTTAATGAAAAAGATTGGTCATTTCTTGATTCAGATGAGTTAAATTCTGAACAAGCTAAACAGAATATTGACCGCATCACATCCGCTGGAAATATATTGGACACTTCTAGGGTTCTAGTTTCGGTCGGTTCGGAAGGGTTCGTGGATCATTTAGTTGAATCGTCACCTAGCCAATTGTTGCTTGTAGTCCATGATTCTATATTTGAGTTGGCTATGATTAAAGAAAAATATGATGAGGTTAAGTGTTGGCAAGGGGAATTGATTTATGTGCCTGAGAAATGGTCGCCATTGGATGTTGTATTTCTCTATTTCCTGCCTGCTTTGCCTTTTGAACTCGATCAGATATTTGCGGCAATGGCTAAACGTTGTTCACCGGGTAATGAACATTTTGATTCACATTTAATTTCTGACATTTAATCCTTGAAGAGTTTTTGCTTTGTTCATATACTGTTTGTGCTATAATTATTATATTTTCATGATTAGAAGGCAATAGCTGTCTGATCCAATAATAAAATGTTAGGTTTGAACACTCAGCTGTCTAGAACTATCCAAATACATGGGAAAACAAAATTGAACATGCTGATGCTGGACGTGTATCGGTATCCAACACTCAAGTCTATATAACTGTTTAAGCCATTGTGTTCATTTGTTGCTTCCTCTGCAATATGAGATTCTGACTGTTGCTTTTGTATAGGTGCAAGAGTGGTGATTAGCTATCCCCTAGGAAGGGAAATGTTAGAGCAGCAACGGAAACAGTTCCCTGACATTATAATCGGAAACTTGCCGGAGAAAAAGCCGTTACAGAAAGTTGCAGCTGATCATTCCTTTGAGATGACTGAATTTGTAGATGAGCCTGGATTTTATCTTGCTGTTTTGAAATTTACCAAGTTAAACAGTTGATTTCTTTTTTTGTTTGTTTGGGATTTGTACTTAAAACTTTCATTGATGAATCAAAGCTTTGGGGTTTTACTGAGTACGGTTCCCTGGTGAAATTTCTCGCCCAAAATGAGAACTTGGTAAAAAAGACCGAATTTGGTTTCTTCCCTAGATTGGCTGTCTAGTTTTTATTATACATTTTAACCTCCTAAAGCTTTTAATTAATCATTCATGGCTCAAAGCTTATTTTGTGGACGATCAAGCTTTATTTTTTAAAAAATAAGTTGGATTTTTCATATTATTTGTAAAACTTAATTATTTATATTTGAGTTCAATTGTCGATTTAATTCTTATTAAATATATAAAAATAAAATTTAATTAGGTTCAATATATTTGAATGATCATAAGCATTAAGATGCTAATTGGTTCAGTGTTAGCTTGATCGAATTTCATTTTAAAAATTTAAGCTCATTTACTTGTAAAAAAATAAGTTTGATTTTAGATTTAATATATTGGAGTTGGCTAATAAATACAAACACTAGTTTAAAATAAATAAATTTTAAAATAATCCGAAACAGTTCAGAAATGAAAGCAAAACCTCAAACCTGCAAAGCTTCATTAATCAAACAAAAATACAGAAAGCCTCAAACCAGCATTTTTCATCCTCTACAGTTTAAGAAGAAGAAGAAAACAATGAGAAAATTCTACTAAAGAAACTATAAACTAAAATTGGATTTCCTTTCATAGTAAAGATTATTGTATGTTGAATTACAAAGTACTCCCAAACTTCCATTTTCTGTGAAATAAAGGTAGGGACTGAAATGCCAAACAGTCGCCTTTACCTAACTGATTATATTAGAAGAATGAAAACTTTATGCCGTTGCTCGCTGCAAACAAACTATACTCTTCAATAGTAGTCTCTTTCTTATTGCAAGCATGATCATTTTCAACCTGAGACGCTGAAAATTGAGATGAAAGTTCTCCGGCAATCTCGTCTTTCAGAGGGGTGGGATTAGATTTGCATGCTGTTGAAAGAGCCACCGGCCCACCAAAATGGAACAAGGAAAAGCTAGTGTCATCCCTGTGTGAATTGGAAGAGACATCATTTCGCCTACCTTCTCCATTTGCAGCTTGTTCTATTGTATGCAACCTGCCGGGAGTAACCCTCTCGGTTTTAACTTTGGTGAAAGCTTCTTCTTTTGTTGTAACAGGCTTGAGAACCTGAATATGATCCTCGGCATACAAACCGTTGGAGTTTGAAACCGGCTGATAGGCTGGAACTGGACTAGGATTAAGCAGGGGGACCAAAATGCTGCAGAGTGCCATACGGCATGCATAAACCTGAGTTCTCATTTAAACCATAGCCAAGAGGGCTGTTATAAAAGTAAGGGTTCGGAGGAGGGAAAGAGATTAATCCATTAGCAGGTGTTGCTGGCCAAGAAACAGGATTATGATGGTAATAACCCATGGTTGAAGGAGCTTGATATACAGGAAATTGTATAGGTTGGTTATGGACTGGTTGAAACATGCCTTGATGTTGAGAACCCATAATAGCAGTTGATTTTTCACTATCAGAAATTTCAACGGTTGTCTGTGGGTTTCCGGAAACCTTGTTCCCTCCACCATCTGGTGAATGTGCAGACAATTCCTGGCTCTCCAAAGCAACCTCTACATTGACATCCTGTTTTTTATCAATTCCTTTCACTCGACACTCAGTGAAACCATTTTGAATGCAGACTGAAGAATCTCTCCCATCAGGTGAGTGTAGGGTTGAAACATATGTTTCTCCAAAGCAACCCCTCCATTTGCATGCTGTATGTTATCCATCCCTTTCACCTGATGCTCGGAGAAATCATTTTGAATGGAGATTGAAGTATCTTTCCCGTCTGATTGTTGACTAGCCTCTTCAGAATCTGATGATGAAGATTCTAAGTTTCCATGATTCGAAGAGGAGGTATTGCTATCTCCTTCACTAAGGAATGAAGAGCAGTTATCAGAACTAGAAGTGCTACTCATTGTAGGAGTAATTCCATTTAAGGTAGGGTTTCTATTAGGACAAACTCCAACTTCCTTGGATGCTGCATTACGCAAAGAGCATTTATCCTGTGCTTCAACATGACAGTCCTCATCTGTTGCAAGGGTGCTTGATTTGTTAACTTTGCTATGCTCATGATTAGTTTCTCCCAAATTTACACTAGCTTCGCTTGAGCATGTCTCACCAGATGACTTAACAAAGTTATGATCAGGTCCAGGTCCTTCATTGTAAGTAGATGACCTCAGAGTAATATCTGTATCAGAGTTGCTCCGGGGGTAATTTCTCTGGGCTTCTGCTGGCTCCCAAACTTTCTTGGAAAGAAGTGAATCTCGACCAGAAGGGTTGTTTCCTGCAATAGGTTTATTTTTTATTCTTCCACATTCTCTGCGCATGTACTCTTGTTGATTATACTTGTTACCACGATATACTTGCTTGGACATATCCAATGCAGATTTTGACTTGCTTACGGACTTCGGTTCTCGGCCTACTCTAGTAGCAGAAACATATGGCTCAATCTTGGCTCTGTACTCATTGTGTTGGCCACAACTGCAAAATTCATACCTGTCACTATGACTGTTTGGACACTGAAACTTTTCAGTATACTTAACACCACAATTCCGGCTATTGGACTTTGCACTGCTTATCCTGGACTGTCTATTATTTAATCCATCAATGCTCCTTGAAGGAACCTCAAAGTTTTCACTTTTACATCTAGCTTCACATCTATTAACAGGAGCAGTTTCAGAAACAGCAAACCGACGCCGATCAGACCATTTCACAGACAAATCAAATTGACCATCCTTGCAAAACTTCAATCTCCGTCGAGAAAATTTTGATTGTTCCATAGTGAAAGAGCCATTTCCATCTTTTACTTCTGCATCTTCTCCGTCAGGACTACCAAAAGAGTGACTTTGCAAACTTGAAGTCGAATGCTCATCTAAAAACTGTTCTCCTTGATCGTCTAGAGAACACTGTGTAGACACAATCATATCACCTGTTTCACTCACGGAGTCTCTGCAATCAATAGCAATATTTTCTTCAACCTCGATATTTGTTGAAGATACTTCCTTGGATAAATCAGGAGCAACAGGTGCAATGCTTGACTCTGCACATTTTTTATCTTTCTCTCTTTCTTTTCCTTTCAGTCTCTCCTTTCTCCTGAGCTTTTTCTCTCGTTCTTTCGTTCTTTTCCTCTCCTTCTGTTCTTCTTCTTCACGCTTTTCCTTCTCTTCTTCTTCAAGAAGTTTCATCTGTAGAATCATTTAATGTTGGTAAGATTTATCAAAAATTGAAAAGTAGCCTCCTATATCTACTAGTACGCAGAAAGGAAAGCCTATCCTGAGGTATGCCCTATTATCCAGACCTGCTTTTCCAAAGTAAAAATTTCCTTGCATGCAACATGAACACGTTCCTCCAACAGCTTTATTGCGAGACAAACAAAGATACTGTGTGCATTCTGGCGTGCTGTTCCTTCCCTAAAAGCCTTTTCAACCTGAAAATCAAAATGCAATTGTTAATGCAAAAACAAACAACTGAAACAGTATTTGACTTTTATGGTTGTCGTGCCACTAGACACAACACAACCCACAAGAACTACCAAACAAAGCCCAAAGTTTATTCTAATTTCCATCTTCTAGAAGTATTCAACACAAACTCATTCTATTTCTGGGATCCAGTTACTTAAAAGATCTTTTAAAACTTTTCTTAAGCATGTATAAAAGCAAACCATTTCTTTAAAAAAATTCCAAACTATGGCAATCACGTATATCAGAAGAGAAGATTTATGTAGCCTTAAATTTGATCTCATTAGCCTTGATTGTATATGGCCTCACTTAAATTATTGTGTTCGATGTCCCTTCTCAAAACAGATCACTATGAAACTAGGATCAACCCCTACTTCCCAACCAGGCAAACCCTGGTGTTCTTCCCTATTCAAAACCTTTAGTGAAATTTCACTCCTTTAGACCGAGTAACCACTGCTTATTATTTCTTAGAAATGGTATCTTTATAAACTACACCCAAAAATTTTCTTTTCTCAAGTAAAAAGTGTGCTACCGCCTCTGTATTAACATGAATTTGAGCCAAGGAGAATGAGGTTGAACACCTGCAAATGATTTGTTTGACAATTTCAAAGAACTAACAAGATGCCATATTAGCATTTGTCTCCAAACAAACTAACAGCATGGAGCCAGTTTAGAACCTTAAAGTCATTCTTGTCTCATGATATCATTGCTTACGCAACAAACTAATTGCCTTTCTTCGCCCAGGGAGTACCTATACTATGACAAACATCCCATTGTAATATTTTTCAAACTAGTATCGACATTCTCAACTTTATTTATTGCTCATATAGGTGCTTCCAAAGCATCAAGTTTAAAGCATTTGCTTATCCTTCTTGAAGTTCAACTAAAGACAACTTAATTCTCTCATTAGCCCTGCTCCTCTAAATAACAAGAGTCAACAAAACAACAATTGAAACAGTGTTCTTTCAAGAAACAATTGGATGAAAGTATGACTAGTCACTAGCTGCTAGATACATCAACTCGTTTATATACACCAGATTTTTTTTACCTTCCTAATGACAGCATTATTCTAAACAGAGAGTTTTAATTTTTTATGTAAAGAATTGAAAAGAATACCAGGCATATTGCAAGACTCTAAAGCATAACAAAGGAGAACATGCCTGTTCCTTAAATATAACAGTAGCCGCATCAAGAAGAAACTCTCGAGCAAGTTCAGGACTCTTCGCATGCTTTTGGGGACGGAAGCATTCACCATCTATCTCATTTCCATCCTTGTCCATGGAATCATCATCCTGAAAAAATGAGCTAAAGTTTCAACATCTCTAATATCCAAACATTTTTCCCCTAAGCCTCACAGAGTATGAACTACCTCTTCTTCCTCAGCCTCTTCGGCATGTTCAAAAAATCTTCTAATATTTTCACCCCTTGTGATTGTTACATAACCATCTCCAACTACAAGCCTGCAATGCACACATTGTTGTCCCTTATATGCATGGGCTTTTACAGAAATTTCAGAGCAGCGGCCATCCAATTTCCAGGCCCTAAGGGTAATATAACACGAACTCAAGCCATCAAGATCCAAACCACTGACTCGAACACTTCCACTCATGCCAACGTTTTCAAATTCCATAATATCTGATTTTCCTTCCCCAGTTCCAACTGCCCATTCAAAGTGATGGTAAATTCCAATAGCGTCGGCAAAAGTTTGGCGCCAATCAGCCTTGACTGTGTCATCAGATACCTGGGGAGTAGTAAAGAGTAAGGAGAGAAGGGAAAAGTTTAGGGCATACATTCTTTATGAACAATTAAAATAAGAGATGAACATAAGATAGTATCAAATAATAGTCAGTGCACTAAAAGGTTAAGATACGGTTGCAGCACCTCATACACAAAGGCTGTATCAGCAACACAAAACCAACTAGTGCATCGAGGTTCTCTACGCATGCGCTTTAGCTCCTTCAACTCCTTGAACTCACGGATAACGTTTCTTCTGCAATCTCTGCAAAACCTCTTGCTGTCAAACCTGATATAAAGACACAGAGAAACATTTGACTCCATCATGACAGTGAATATTTTACTGAATTGAAGTAACATTAAGGATAATAAGCATGCGAGCACTGCAGAAAACTGATGCAAACAGTGTATCCGTCTTCCACTACCAAGCAGTTCAGGGATTTCAAATTCCAAATCTCCCTCCCAGCCCGTCTTCAATAAGAATCACTTGGAACTGACTGAAACAAATCAGAGATATTTGGGATAGCTTCATCAATAATACAGTTTCAATATCTTCTCACAACCTCAAGATAGCAAGGTTCTGTTTAGAATTTGTTGTAATGAGGGAAAGAGCTCATCAATTTCATCAAATCTTTACTCTGGCTTCTCCTATGATAAATAACTGGACAGCCTTTTTACTTGACTATTCAGAAGAAGGAAAAAAATTATTCTAGGGGGCAAAACAGAGAGAGATTTATTCTTCAGCTGTTCATAAATCCAGGTTCTAAGATCACATAGCTTCCATTCTCTGAAAGATTGTAGACTTTTCTTTTGATCTCCTTCAATATGGAATATTCTGGCTGACATTTGTCCCCATTACAACTTTGTTTCTTGAAAAAAAAAAAACATTAGGGCTAACTGTCCTCAGTTAGCGAAACTGAGGTATTGCATGTATTTTAGAAAGTTCTGCCTTCAAAGCTGTTAGGAATAGATGGATCTTCAAGGTTGTGGTTTCCATACCTTAAAAGGTTTCATGTCTTGAATGCCATCAAAGAGAACTTTTTTCTTCATTATATTTCTAACACTCCCACCACAAGTCTTATACTTTTAGCTCCACTGAGAGCTGTTTGATCAATGGTCATCTGTCTTCATAATGTTTGCTAGCGAACAATATATCAAATGAAACACATTTAGCCATAAAGAAGAGCCACAAACACACCTGTACATGAGCCTCTCAATAAAATCCTCTTCCTTCATTCTTAAAAGTGATCGCCGAGTTTCTTCTCCAAGAGCTGACCAGAAATCCACCAAGGTGTCACAAGAAAGCCTGGCAGTGTGCAGTGCACATGTTTCTCTTGTTCCATGGCCTCTTCCATAACTAGAAATTCCTTGGCTTATCCAACCCCGACCTCCCCCTCCACAAGCATCAGGATACAGCAATTCGCGCTCCCGCTCCCTTGCACGTGCACTATCAAACACCTGATTCAATTGAAACATCAACAACTAGAAGAAAAAGGAAAAACATGCTCAGAGAAAACAATTTGGTCAATACAAACTTTTTGTAGACCCTTAAGTGACTTCGGGCACAAATAGCAGTCAAGAAGTGTCAGTGAACCATCACGAGTTGTTGTCAAACCTCCCCAAGGATGAACAGATGGATCTTGAATTTCATCTTGTGTTCCATTTGTCTCACTCAATCCACCATCAATTCCATTATTTGCAACTCCTGACCGGTTGTGATGAAGGTTACCAGCTACTCCCTCCTGCTGCAAGGATTTTCCATACATAAATATCTGCAGAAAACCTTCAAGCAGAAGCCCATTACATCTGGAGCAGTAAATATTCTTGCGAGCTCGCTCAAAGAGGGTTTGTTTATCAATTCTAAGGAGCTCCTGCCTTGCTTGCAATGACAGCTCACTCCAGAACTATAAAACAAAACCAAATCTCTTAGTGAGAGATCAGAAATAAAATCAATAAATCACATATTTATAAAACATATCCATTATTAAATTGCATAATCCATTCTAGGAGCAAGGAGAGCTAAGTGAACAGAAGGGCTAGGTCTTGGGTTACACAACAGGGTGTAGCTCTAACTTATGACAGAGACCCTGACAACTCCCAGCTTAAGGACTTAAATCTGTGATTCAAAATCGGAGTTTCACATTCTAACTATTTGGCTGCTACATCCTTATTTGTTAGTAGGAAAAGCAAAATTTCTTGTTAATCGAAATTGGAGTTTCACACTCTAAGTTTCTAACCATTTGGATGCTCCATCCTTATTTGCTAATAGGAAAAAAGCACCATCTCGTGTGATTCAAAATCAGAGTTTCCACATTCTGACCATTCGGGTGCTCCATCCTAACTTGTTAACAGGAAAAAAAACACCATTTCTGAAATTCCCAAATCCTCAATCACTTTCGTTTGATAACCAAAAATAGAAAGGAAAAAGGGAAGACAACAGCCGGAAGCCAAATTGAGCTCAACAAAGAGTATAAAGAAAATCCACAATGATGGAAGTTAATTATCAAACTTCTCGTTTCTATTACTTCCAATACTCAATTCAAAACCAGGATTAGCACTAAAATATCAGTGCCTTGGTTCTAAAAAAAAAACTAGGCAACTAAGTCTAGCGCCTGTAAGCAAACGGAAGATTTCATTATATAAGAAATCCAATACTAGATTGAAAACTGGCACAAATTCAAAATTAAATAAATTCTCTAAACTGGATCTAGTAAACAATAAAAAAGAATCAAAGATCCAATATATTAAGATCCAATCCAAACTTAAATTACCAGTTAAAACATAAACAGAAAATTCAATCTCAATTCAGTAAAAACAATTATATAACAAAAAGAATCAACAAAAATATAAACCCAAAAAGAACATAATAAAGCGAAAAAATTGAAAACCGAATACCTTCTGGAGCTGATTGTAGCTAACATCGTCATTATGCTTAGACCAAAACGCATTACTATATTGCTCATTTCTTTGCGCTAATCCCGGCATCCTTTGATTTCTCAATCTCTCTTTGTTTTATGATTGTTCGCCAATCTTTCCATTCCCGGCCTTCAATTCCGTTTTTGTTTTACCGATCCTAAAATTCGATAAAATTGAATCGGATTTAACAAAATAAAATTGAAAAATCGGATTAAACAACAATGATAATCCAAAAATCAAATCGGATTGAATTTGAGAAATAGATCGGGAAAAAGAAAAGGATAAATTGAAAATTGAAAATTGAAAAAAGAAAAAGAAGATTTTGGAGGGATTGAGGAGGAAGATCAGATTTGGTGCTGCATATTTCCTTTTATATTTGTAGGAGAAAATCAGTGAGGGGAGATTTGTGAGAGGATGCTTTGTTTGGCAATGGGGTAAAGGTGGGACGGTTAAATTGGAAAACAAGACTGTTACATTACAGTTTTTAACTATCCGAGGTAAAAATAAATAAATAAATAAAATTAATACAGGTTGTTTTATTTATGGGTAAACTACAACATTAATCACCATATTATTACCTATTTTCTACTTTGGTCACCAAACCTTTTTTTTACAAAAACGTCATAATTTTACGTTTTTTCTGTTTGGTCACTGACTATAAAAAATAACGTGATACTTATGTAAATTTTTTCTTCCTTTTTCGATTCTCCACGTCATTTCTCTCTCCACATCAACAACGATGTGTCTTTTTTTATTTTTTAAATATTTAGTCAAGAAATTGATAACACATATTATCGTCTTATTGATCAAATAAAAGAACAATTTGAAATTTAGGTCGATTTTGGATGATTTCTTAAGATATTTAAATCATGGTTTAAGAAAAAAAAAATAATACTATCTTATAGTTATCTTAAGATTATTAAAAAAAAGAAAATTTCAATTTAATGAAACTAGGGCTTTGAGAAAAAAATATTTTTTAGGAAATTTTAATTAATATATTTTATATTTTATATTTTAAATGTTTAAATTTTCTTTTATTAAGTGGTTGATTGTTTCGATGTAGTTGCTGGATGATGATAATTTGTTTGTGGATTAAATTGATAGGAATTTCAAATGTGAAGGGTTAAATTAGTTGAGTTATTTTAAATTAAGATAAAATTATTATAATGTGTAAATAATGATGATTAAATTGATAAAAATTTAAATATTAATAGTTTAATTTATTAATTTTTTTTGAAATAAGACAATTTAATAACTTGGGTACCAATTATGTTACTCTATTTAAAATTATGATTGAATTGATTAAATGTATAAATATGAATAATTAAAATTGTTATTATCTCAGTTAAATGAGAGTCATGTCAGTCTCAATTGACACTTTCTCTTCTTTCCCTTTTTATCCCTAAATTTTAAACTCAACCCTTCAAACCATAAAATATATTTTCAAACCTTGAAATCACAAATAATTAATTTACCCTAAGAAACAACTGCCTGGACAATATCAACTTGATATTAGTTTACCCTAAAAACAAAATATTTATAAAAAAATTCTACCGGTGCATTAAATATTTTCCAATCTAATTATAACAAAATCAACTCTATATTCAGTGCCAAAATAATTTAGTTTACCCTTAACAAAAACAGCATGAAAAAAAAAAGCAAAACCAAAATAAAGATTAAAAAAACTTGGCAGATGAACAAATAACAGCACTTTAATACAGTTTAGACCAAAAAAATTACATTGCAATCGGTTTTAAGATGATACCATTGAATCTCCAAGAAACAATACCATTGATACCCTTACAGGGAAATATATTTGATCATAAGCAACCAGATTACAAAACATGAAGAAAAGAGTTACTGCTACACAAGCCTTTGCTACTGCTTATTATGTCGGAAATATAACATGTATGTATGTATGTATTATGATGATGGAGGAGGTTCTGCTCCTGCTGGTTTTGCATTTAAAAGAGGCTGAAGAGCTTTGACAACGATTGTCATGTTTGGCCGGAAGTCTGCCTCGTACTGGACACACAGTGCTGCAACCGCTGCTAGCTGATATTATATATAATATCCAAATACAAAAGCCCCAAGATTTAAAGTTAGATCTTATAACCATATATCATACTTGGAAATGAATATGGTAAAAGTTTCGAAATAGTTGAATGCCGACCGATTACGATCAAAAATCATTGTTTTTTTAAGTCGGATTCACAGAGCAAGTCCATTTTTTCATTAAAATTGCAGAAAGTCATGGGAAGATTAATGTAGCATAAGAGAGAAATACAACCTTGGCGATTGCCTTTGGTGGGTAGTCATTGTTTAGCTTTGGATCCACACATTGTTTGACCTTGTCTTCACTCAATCTTGGAGTTGCCTGAAATCAATGGAAATGAGTTTGATACAACTTTTAAATGGCTGCAAATGTATGTGTACAAGGATGGAACTAGGGAGGTGGATGATTTAGGAATTTTTTATTAAAAATCTATTTCAGCCCCTTTAAAATTTTATAAGTTCGGCCCCCTGAAATTTTATAGGTTTGCTCCTCTAACATAAAGTCATATGTCTGTCCCTGTATGTGTATATGCATATGTAAAGAAAAAAGACATACCCATGTAACTAGACTTTGTTGTCCTTTGGGCATTGTATGATCTACTGGTTTTCTACCTGTCAAAAGCTCAAGGAGAACAACTCCAAAACTGTATACATCACTTTTCTGTGTTATTTGCCCTGTCATAGCATACCTAGAAACCAAACAGTTTTAAAAAAAATGACCAAAATTTCTCTTAATTATGTTTACATCCTCATACCTCATTCAATCATATAGGTATAAAGAGAGATTATGTAATGTGTTCAAAATGGAGGACTAACTCTGGGGCGTGGTAACCAAAGGTACCCAAGACTCTAGTAGAATGGAGTCGGGCTGCGGTGTCGGAAGATTGATTCGTCAAGTTGAAATCGGCAATTTTGGCCACGAACTCATCGAAAAGAAGCACATTGCTCGATCGCACATCGCGATGGACGATCGAAGGCTGGACTTTCTCGTGCAAATACTCTAGCCCTTTTGCAGCACCGAATGCAATCTTAACTCTTTCGTTCCATGTTAGAGCTGGTCCCGGTTCAGCCCCTTGTACCCCTTTCCTCCCTAATAAAGTAAACATAATCAAAATGAACAATTATTATTTTCTTTTCCCTTTCAGATTAATAGTGAAACCGAGCATGTCTATTTTACCATGTAGCACATCATGTACAGAGCCCTTTGTTGCATGCTGATATACCAAGATTCTGGTATTATCCTCCATACAATATCCTAACATCTCCACGAAATGGTCATGTTTAAGTCTCGAAACTACTGATAACTACAAAAATCATAAATTTACGTGTCAACCGAATGTCTAAAGTTGTATAAAAGAAAATGCTTCCGACATAATTTTAACATAACTGATCAAATTACAAAAAAAGGGTTGTGCCATTGTTTTCACCTGTGCTCCAAAGTCAGAATCGGGTTCGGTAGAAGAACCGGTGTCGAGTTTCTTAATAGCTGCAGGCTGGCCATCACTTAAAACTCCATAGAAGACTCGGCCATACGAACCCTCTCCGATCAAAGATTCTTGCCCAAAGTTATTAGTCATCCGGTTTAACTCTTCTAATGGAATGGCTGGTATTTCAATTGGTAGAATTGTCTGAGAATCTGCTCCACTTTTAGTCATTTGGCCACCCCTCGGCTCTCCTCTTCCTCTTCCACTTGCTGTAGAAAGTAAATAAACAAACAAATCATAATTCGAGTATTGTACAAGGAAATAGAACAGCGGGGACGGGGAGCAATTACCACCACCGTATTGACTAGGTGGGGCTTGATATTGGTTCGGTGGTGGACGGTCGAGTTCCTCCTCCGCTCCTCCGCAGCACGACATAGCTTAGGATGTTAAATTGTTACTTTTTTCATGCAGGGACAAAAATCAAATCATTTTTTCCTGCATAGAAAAATTAAAATGTAACAATATCCTATGCATGTATGTATGTACAAATATTGGGATTTTATTAGAATCATTGATATCGAAACATCAAAATCATTCGAATTCCAACATTTACAATAGAATAAAAGCATTAGAAACATACCTGAAAAGCTACGATCGAAAAAAAAAATTAAAACTCAAATGAAAAAAATAATAATAATAAGCTATGAAAGGCTGAATTGAGAGGGTGGGAGGGGGGAGGCTGATGACAGAATAAACGAAGAAAATAGGAATAAAAACAGAATCTTTATATGTAAGGGGGGAAACAAGAAAAGAGAAAGAATTCTTGCAAAGCTGTTTTGTTAGGTTAATTCCCCCTTTGCTCTGTTTTGGAACAGGCAGACATGTTTTTTTATTGTTTTGCGACGAACTCGGGTCTCTTTATGGTTTAACCGTTACTCTTAAAACTAACCTAATTCTTCGGGGATTCACGTTTGCATGTCTCTTAACTCAATTCCATTTTTTTTCTTTCTATTTTTCTTATTTTCTATTTGTAGTCTGGTTTTATTCTAACTTCACAATTAAAATAAGAAGAAGAAAAAAGTTTGGGTTTGAATCTGATCGATCTTTAAGATTATACTTACAACGTGAGATGCATGATCTTCCCTTAGGATTGTGTTGGATAGGTATCAGTTGAATCTGGGTTGTCCATGTTTCTTCTTCTTATTGTTAGTCAGCAACGACAGTGATTATAGGTCCAAGGTTTCTTGGTTGGAATGCGACCTTTTTAATGATTAAGAAAGTGGGATTTTTCTTGCATTTTTAATGATTAACAAAGGGTTTTTAATGAACTTTGTATGGATATTATAATTCTTTTAATTTTGTAACATTAAACTAAAACATGGATCTGTGCCATGAAGACAAGCACGACTGCTCCGCTCTTCCAACATTAATCTACGAGTCAAACGTAAGCTTTGCTTAGCATGCAAATGTTCTATTCAGCTATTCCAGGCGATGACCAAACATAAATGTTGAAAACAGGAGGCAAATTCATAATTAATCTATTTTATTCAAAAAATATAAAAAAAAACAAAGGTAGGGGAAGAGCCCCTTGGCTTCGATAATTCGGGTTTTTATCGAGTTGATATTCTTAAAAAATCATATCGAATAAATTTGAGCTATGAATTCCGAGCTCTGCAATCGCAGTTTCAATTATTGGTATCAATTAAAGCTTGTATACCATTGAGCTATATTGTACTTTGATTTCGAGAAAGAAGTCTTGCAAAATAGATGACAAAAGCCTTTTAAGGATTCAACAGGAACTCTGCTACATGGTGCATTGAACTTAAGCAACCAAATTGAGTCAAATAAACCATAATTTCCTACACTAGGCGTTCAGTGGACGGATACAATATGTAAACTACAAAAGACAGCCCTAATCGAGGGGAAAATTGAAAGCTTCATCTGTTTCAATTCTACTTTGGCTTTGCATCTCATTCTTCTCTCCATATACGGCCAGTTACCCTCAACTTCATCCCTTGCCTATCCCCACCGGAAAAAAGAGAGCTAGATTACTTTGGATAATAAGTCCATCCTGGCTGTCGCAAACTTTCGAATGACTGTCCCGGATGCTCCTGGGAATCCCCTGCCATATTAGCTTTCGACCGTTGGCACCAACTTCCAAACTATAACTGAACATTTTTGTTTCATTATCGTCACCCATAAATCGTAAAAAGGCCATATATGTGCCACCCCGATCTGGAAAGCCTCAAAATGCAAGCAGAACTGTTTTCCGAAACAATTGAACACCTGCACACGATGCTAACATTCAAAAAGTGGAACCAGGATTCGCAGAAATACAGGATTTAGTTTGATGTAAGAACAGTAGTGAACACATTATGATAGATTGCATTGAAGTTAAAAAGCAAGTCTAGGGGTCGTTTCCAAAGCATTTGCAGTTTGAGACTAGCACTATCTACAACTTCAATAGTCTGAAGAGAAACCACATAATCTCCTCGGTAAATGTAAGCACTCGAATGAATTAAACTTGACAACCCTAATAATTATCGCAATTCACAAATAACTATTACGGGAGAGCACAGTAACATTGCTTGTCATGTATCGCGTTTTAAACTTCATGTGGATTCAATTTCACGTATCGGTGGTTTAAGGTACATCCGTCATGCATGTCAACCTTATGAGCATCCTTGAGATGTGCAACAAGGGTTGGGATGTCACCTGTGACGGAGCAATCTGAACCAGCATAGGGGCAATTGTAGGGACGAAACCAACAGTGCTGCTCATGCTTATTATTATTATTATTATTTTGAATAAACTGCTCATGCTTAAGCTTGGCTCTAATATTCACAAGGGAGTTCCAAGGGTTCCGCGAATTTCTCCAAAGCTAAACACCTTATATTTCCAAGATCATTCCAGCATGACGGGCAACAATTGTGCACTCTAATCTTGCAGTTCAAACACAAAGTGTGTCAATTTGGGCACTGTAAAAGAAGATTGAACACAAACCGTATAAAATTTTCTGTAAGCGAATAATTTTTACAAATTTGATGTTAAGAACAAATTTTCTTTGTCGTAGTCAAAATCCGCATAGAACTAACTAGTAAAGAAAGCAGTAACAGTATAATACTAAAGACCAAATGAGCCTGTGTTTCGCCAAAACTTCCCCAATTCCTCCCTAATCAGTTTACAAGCACAATGATTACATTCCCATCTCCCCTCATGAAAATAACTCCTCAATGTAGCACCTAAGCTCCGAGATGAAAAGATACTCCCTTGGTAGACATAAATAGCCCTTTTCCCACTCTATCACTATGTCCATAACCCTTTCTTGTGCTTGACTATGTACACTTCGCGACTACATAACCGAAAAACCTAATTTAATAGGACAAGATAGCAGCTCTTTGCCGCTATTTTCACCCCTGCATACAGATATCAGTACTTATTTCCATAGAAAATGAAAGCATAAACTTTACCTTCGACAGTGGAGTAGCAATGAAAACACTGAAAAAAGTAAAAGAAAACACTACTAGAAATCTACATCTTTATGGAAGAGCAAGAAAAAGAGTTGGCGGGTAACAAACCTGCTGAATCGGAGGGTGCATCAAATTTCTGCATAAAGGACACTCAAGGAGCTCATAAACACCATTGTTTGAATGAACTCCGTGTTTGCCAATGAAACCAACAGAACTTTTCATCCTTGTAGGATTACTTTCGGTTTTTGTTGTAGCAACGTCAATACGTCATAGTCTGCAATGGTGGAAAGAGATTCCAACAACTTCTTTGCAAGCACTGCCACCAGGAGCCATTGCTACTCCAAATATATTCACCTAAACAAATGTTCAAAAAAATTCTCCTAAATAAAAGAGGATAGAAAAAGATATTATTAAGAACATGCAGTTGAACATCCAGAAGAAATAAGACAAGCATCGCATACTAATTAAGATGAGAACTCTTTGAAAGCTCTTATAACAAAATTTGCTTCATAATCAATCAAAATAGAACCCAAGTTTACTACAAACTACCTTTTATGATAACATGATCATCCAAGAAAGCAACATTCCCAGATTTTTTTAATGAAAATTCTTTCAATTTCAATCAAATATAAAGTTGAATAATGCAGAAAAATAACTATCTAATGATTGATGAAACATATAACAATCAAAAAGGCAACCAAAATACGAGACAAGAACAGCATAAAAGACAAAACTTCATCCCTAAATTACAAGCAAATCCACCATTATTCAATTGGATTTTACCCTACAAAAACCCAGAAAATGAGGGGAAACATGAAAGACGACACCCAACAATGTCCAAATTCCAATAATGTTACCTCTTTTTCAATGCAATGTCGAAACTTACCCATTTGGATTAATTAAGACACAAAAAACAATGAAGCAAAACAAAAGTATTTTTTTAAGTTTCAAACATTACCAATCAAAAGAAGAAAACAAACCCAAACAGGGAAACAAAAAAATCAGATACCCAGCTGAGATTTCCAAGTTTAGTGAGTTTTAACATCACTAAAACAAACAAATAAAATCTGAGTTGTGCTCAAAACAATGAAATAATAGTGATAATACGATAAAAGTACCAAAGGAGGAGCAGCAGCGAAACTTACAAGTTTTGGATCACATTGAAAAAGATGAATGGAAAAATCATAGGAGACTTGTTTTGCATCAAACGATGCCATGCTTTTTTGCAAGTTTTGGTATCAATTCAATAATGAAAAAGATTAAATTTTTTTCCTTAAATTGTTTTTCTCGTAGTTTAATATTTTTAAATTAAATAAATAAAAATCATAATTAATAATTAAACACGCAAAAAGTAAATTATATGTAAATTTTTTTTTATCATTTTACTTATAAATATTTATTGAATATAATTGTATAAATATATTTCTTAGATAAAACATATTTTTGACCTATATCATTAACATTAAATATTACAATCGAAGATCAAAATTCAGACTACTTAAGTCATCCTACGTAATATTGAATAGTTTTTAAACAATTTTTTTTTTTAAAAATGAGATATATTTTGACACCAACATTTAAAATTTCTTTTTAGGTGAAAAATAATTATTATTATGTGTTTCATCAAAAACGCATTAAATTTAATCAGAGAAAAAAATACACAAAATAATAAAAATAATGTCAACATTACAAAAACATTTTCAAACACTAATAAGAATGCCTAAAAGATCATTCCACACAGGGATTAGGTGGAAACCATATATTTTTGTACAGGCTCGTTCCTGAGATTATAAAGACTCAGAGATTATAAAGACTCACAGGTGAACCTAAAAGTTAGGCCATGATAATAACTATTGAAAAAATTAAATTTTAAGAGTAAGTTCTTAATAAAAAGTATATAAAAATAGGACTCTAAAAATAAATAATAGAAAACATAAATTTTAATAGTTTGTACCTATTAATAAATATTAGAAAAAAATTGGGCCTTTAAGTATTAAAGAAAAAATTAGACCCCAAATAATAAATATTAACAAAAATTACATTTTAAGAGTAGACCTTTAATAATAAGTATTAAAAAAATTAAATCCTTAATAACAAGCATTGCAAAATAAATTAGACACATAATAACATATATTGATTTTTTTAATTTTAAAAAAATATTTAATAACAAATTTTAACTATTATTAAAATTAAATACTTATAATTAAAAATTATAGATCTTAAATAAAGATGGGCCATGAGCGTCACCCTTATAGCCCATCCTCATAGACGACCCTATTCTTGTAAGAGAACTCGTATCACAACTGGAGCCTACATATACCGAATGCAATCTAAAGTGTCGTCTCTTCTCATTTTCGCAAGCTTATCCCCCACCTTATTTCCAGCACGGCGTATATGTTGAACCTGCATTACACAATCACAGGACAACAACTCCCTAAAATGTAGTAAACAAGTGTTTGGAGAACTTCTACTGGCAGTTCCCTGCAGCAAGTCAAACGCATCTGTGCATTATTCATCTCGAGAATGGTCTGTCGAGTACTCGTAGCCCAAGCACATAGCATTTCAGTAAAAGCTCCCCACAATTCAGCATCCAATTCCAAGCAAATCCCAATAAACTTCGAAAATCCTAGCAACCAGCGACCCTCATGGTCTCGTATTACGCCTCCACATAAAGCCTTGCCATCCACCGGATTCCTGACACCATCTGAATTAATTTTAACCCAACCATTCGACGGAAGAATCCAAGAACTCAATCCTCGTGCCCTTGTTACCGGAATATGCTGACGACGACTGCCCCTACCAGAAAAATCAAACCCATTGGAATACAAAAGCCGACGAACAATAGCCTCTGTAATTACCTCCATTTTAGTTTCTTGAACAAACGGCACCTCGCATTTGTGCTGCCGTATCAATTTCCGAATCACCCTCTTCTTCGCCACCGATCCTAACCCACGCACATTCCACGACAGCACCCTCGTTCTTTCCTCTACTCTTCGCCGTCCCTTTGTCCAAAAGAGTCGCGATATCCTTGACTATAGCCTCTTTGTTACCGATTGTCAATGCACCTAAAAACTTCCCTAAAGCCACTATCGCTCTGGCCTCTCTTAACAAAGCCTGTTGCCGATCCACTCCCACCAAATCACCACTTGAATCCTTCCCTCGAGTCTTCCCGGTCTTTCGCTTCCCCACGCCCCTTTTGTTGTTCTTTTTCCCACGTTCAACAGGCACAACAGCGTCCAGCAAATTCACAGTACTTACATTAGGTTGAACTTCCTCATTTAAAGGCTCAACAGGAACCTCATATCTCACATTCAATGGCCCAATTTCCCCGGCCCGTATCGGTATCGACTCAAACTCCACCGGACAATCCACCAACGTCAAACCATCCAAGCCGATCAGTCTATTTCCCCCATGAAGCGATGTCTCTTCCCGCGAGACCATTCCTACTTCTTCATCCGATATCCAACCTCCTGAACAAGACGGTAATTCAACAACTCTCTGATCTGTCAATCCTGCTCCATTCCATAATGCATTCACCTGCCACACCAGAGATTTCGGCGGATCAGCTTGCTCGTCACTGTCCTTGTTACACTGCTCAGCCTCCCTATATCCAACCCGCTCCACTTGCTCACTCCCAATTTCAATCGAACCCACCGTTTCCTCATCATCGCTAGCAGCTCCCGAGCTGCATTCCCGCTCGCAATTGAAACACAATTGGGACTCCAACAACGATTCAAACTCCACCACTCGCACCGGAAACATCTCCCCATCCACGTCCACTTGGATGATCTCCTCAATACGTTCTAGACACTCGGTTTCAATCAAAATCTGCCCCCTTTCAAAGGAGTTAGGCTCCAACATCGAATCTTCGCATTGAATCAGCACACCCCATCTCGACGCAATATTATCAAAAGTACCGCGCGACCAAACATGCATTGGCAATCCACTAATCGACAGCCATGTACGACGACTACCCCTATCACACTCCGGATCCCAATTCACTACCTTTGCGAACCATTTACTCAATGCCTCATTTTCGACGACTCTTTGACGCGTCTCCATATTTGAAAACATCATTAACATCCGCGATCCTGCAATTCCTTAGCCAATGATGTTGTTCCCAACGAGACTCGACACCATGCCATAGCGCAGCACTGCAGGATCCCTATCTTGCCCTCATCCTTTACACCCTTAACAATCCCATCTGATTTTTGAATCACCCTGTCCCTCCTCCCTGTACTGCTGTCACTCTCTAATTTTTCTGTCAAACCCTTTCTTTTCCAATACACATCTCGCGTCCCTCTCATCGCAAATGTCACCCTCAATTTTGCTCCGTAAATCTATTTACCATTCAGCCTTTCAATTGCTCGTCTCGCCTCGTCCTCTGTGTTCATTTGTACAAATTCGAATCTCGATCCATTGCACATACGTTTGGTTGGGACAAAACATCAACCACTTGCCCATGGCGATCAAAAACCTGACAAACTCCCTTCCAGTGAATTTGATCCGAAAGATTTTCCACAAAGATTGTCCAAACCCTGCGCCGGCTGCTCTCCATTTCCGTTCACTGCTCTCGCATTTTCTCTCAACTTTTCCTTATCAATTGAAGTGATTTGTTTTTTTTTTTTTTTTTACATGAAAAAATATTACTCCTCTCATTTTAATTATCTCCCTTTAATCAATTCGGCTTCACATTTTTTATTTTAAATCATAAAATTTTTACTTATGGTATCTCTAGAATATGGATTGATAAGGATTAAAATGGCCAATTTTAATCAATCCCGCTTCACATTTTTACTTTCAAAATCATAATTTCTATTAATCTCATCTGGTATCTCTAAATTATTATTATTTTAGTCAGATCCTTCTATTCCTCTACCTATCAGTTTTGACATTTAAATGTTAATTTGGATCTCTTGTAATTCTTTTTCTAAGCGTGTGTGGATTAATAGGTAATTTTAAATATGCTAAATATGAGATAACATTTAACACCAAAAGCTTACGGATAAACATAGGTAAGGATTTGATTGCAATGATACTTTAATTCGAAGATTTAATAGAAAAGTTTTAAAGCTCAAGGAGCTATTTAGAATTTGACCCATGATTTAAAAACATTGCGTAATTAACCCTTTGTTTAAAAGAACACCGTCTCTGGGAGATTTTGTTATAAATTCTTGGGGGTTGATTCTCATTCTACGGTAAGTTTATTGGTCTGTGCCTCTGTGGGGTCGGGCTCATACATTAGTGTTTGTTTATCTGTTGTTGTTTTTTTAATTATTTAGTTAAATTTTAACTTTTTTTTGTTTATATGGTCTTATTTTGTGTACTTTGTCGATCTTAGGTAAAATTATCAAATAATGTGATTAGTTTATTACAATTTTATAGATTTTTTTGTAATTTTATTGTATTTCTTCTTTATTGAATAAAATTAGTGGTTATTATTTATTAAAAATATCAAAAAATATATTCTAAAAAACTGAATACATTTCAAATTACTGAATCGTCGTTGATCACCACCGACAGCCATCACATGTTATCTTCTTTTATTGAAAGTAGCCTTAAAAAGCTAGTCTCTTTCCCTTAACACTAATACATTTTTTAAATAATCTAAATGTAATTTTAAGGTAATATCTACTCATAGATATTTTTAACTCTTTAACAATGTACATAAATCATGTAGACATAGTAACTTAAACTCGTATCTCGTATGATGAACATTATCTATTTTTTCACTGAAAAACTTGTTGGGTTCAACACTAATATATTTAAATGGGTCTATAATCATTTATTTATTGTTGCATGTTTTGGCCCTTTTGTGGCGCGAAGAAACTTAAGATGAATGGATCAAAATAAAATCACTTTCAACAATAAATAAATCAAATGAAACCGTCCAAATCTAAAATAAGAATAAATAAACTTTACCTATACCATTCAACGAACGATAATTTTATCTTATTTTTTTATCTTATTTATTGTTTTTTATATTAAGTTAACCATTGTTATAAGTAAGTTGAATATTTTAATTTCATAAACACTGTTTAAATACAATTATATATTATTTTTTTTTAAAAAAATTATACATTATTTTTTTGAAAAAAACTTTGAAACACAGGCCGTGTAAACTTTAGTTTACACGTGCTTTTAGTTTTATGGGTTAGGGTTTTAGTTTATAGTTTAAAGTTTAGGGGTTTAGGTTGTATAGTTTAGAATTTAAGGTTAGCGTTTAGAATTTAGTGTATATGGTTTAAGGTTTAGGGTTTAATTTTTAGGGTTAGAATTAGGAATTTAGGATTTAAATTTTTATAGTGTAAAATTAGTTTTACACAGCCTATGTATCAAAATTTTACCCTTATTTTTTATATTTATCTACTTTTACAATTTTTTATTACACACTAAAATCAATGTATCGTTCAATCATTCATCAACTTTGCTGGTGAAGTTTTTAAATTTCACAAAGTATACACATAATTGTTTTTCTTATTAAATTCTCAATAAATCATGAAAGAACTTTGTTATTCCACTAAATTTAGTATTTAAATTTTGTTCTCTTTCTAAAAGTCGATCCACATTTCATTTATAACTTATAAGATAATATTAATAATTATTGTACAAATTATGAAATTACAGATAGAGGTCCATTGAATTTATAATTATTCCCTTTATGGATTGTAGGCAAATCTGGTAATCAATACATGTATGTATAATTTGTTTTTAAGAAAGAAAGAAAAAAACATATCCTCTATATAAGTTTTTAAATATAGAAATATATAAAAATACTTATATTACTATTAAGAATCATTATTTCAATACTATAAACAGATATGTATCACCATTTAAACCATGTTTGTGAAATCTATTTTTTTCATTTACAGTATATAAATAAATTGTTTTATCATCTGATACTTTAAAAGAAAGCTATTTTCTAACATCACAAACAATGTCAATTCAGTGTCATAAATCTTATTTATTTTTTAGAACAATTTTTATTTAAGGAGGGGAAAAGAATTTTTGCTCTTAGTATGTCTAAAACCTACAACCTAAAAAAAAATGTGTCAATTAAATTTTTTTAACCATTTACCTTAAAAATTGTTGAACTTATCTATTTAAATATTAATTAAAAATGTGATAATAGATTAAGACGTTGAAGTACACATTAAATATCCGATGTATTCATATATGGTTTAGAATGATAGCATATATAGTTGTGGAGAGTGAAATGTGCACTCAACCACCAATAATTTACTATGGGCCATGTGATGGAACGTTTATTTCATGAAATGTCAAATCATTTTTGGCTAACAACAAAAACAACATTTAGCCATGGCATCATTCTCATTGTTCATCAGTAGGTGAAGCATTCAATCAAAGCTTTATCCCATCCACCTATCTAACTATTAAACAGTTTAATATCGCTTAAGTAGATTTTGAATTTGAGATTTTATACATATAAAAAAATTTATTAGAAAACTCACCCGCTAAAATTAAATATACGGCGCGAGTCAATTTAGATTAGTCGATATAAAGCCTTAAAAAATCAAAAGGACAATAAAAAAGGCTTTATCCCATCAAAGCTCAACACCCAATGTTATATTTTTTAAATAGGTGATTATAAGACAACCAAAAAGAAAAGGCTTTAATAATCCTATAATAACACACATAAACCTTGCATGCAAAATTATTTGAATTAAATATTTTAAGATAAGTATCATTATTTTTTTTCTTCTATATGTTAATTAACATATAAGAAGAGTGTAATATTAAGTAAAATCATCTTATTACATACCATAGGAGGAAAATTATTTTTCTTATTCAATGTTTACATTTTTTAGTTAAATTAGTAAAAGCATGAAGAGTTGTTATATGTGTACGAGTCGAAGTTTGGATAATATTTTTTTTACATTGGATTGGTCTAATTGGACTCGAATTTGAATTAAATAATAAAATTATATTAAAAATATAAGAAGTTTATTTAAATCCATTATATAATTAAATTTTGGGTTGAAACCATAAGTTAATTAGATAGTGACTAATTTGAAAAAAAATAAATTTTTTTCTTAATGACTCCATTTTCATTAGTAGGAATCAAACTTCTGGCCTCATAATTAAGGGATGAAGTAAACAACCGCTGCAGAACATCTCATAGTTTTTCTATAATATTTTTAAGATATAATCTTAAAATAAAACAACTAAATTTCTACTTGAAGATCAAGCAATTGATTAAGAAATTTACTTTAAATATTTCACCATTTCGGTTGCAATAAAATATACGGTAAACTACTTGAGTGACCACCCAACTATTGAGTGTAACATATTTTAGCCATTGAATTATAAAAATTTAAAATTTGATCATCCAACTATTTAAATGGACTTGTTTTGACGACCAGCCGTTAAAATTTAACGGAGAGGTGACGTGACAGTTAAATAAATTTTGTATAATTACATATTTTGTCCCTATTAATTCCTATTATATCAATTTGATCCTAATTTTAATTTAATAAAAATTAATCAACCAATAGAATAACGACACATTTCATCACTCGATTGGATGAATTTACTATAATTTTTATTTTAGTTTATTTAACATTTAATATATATCTATTTTCCTCCAATCAAGTAGTGACACGTGTCACTACCTAACTAAAGGGAAAATAAAGAAGATGAAATGTGGTCTTGGTGGGGTTTGAACTTGGGACCTCCACGGAAAAAAAACTAAGCATTTATCATTGTGCCAACTACTCCTTAGAAATTACATTATTTTATATATATCTTATAATGAAGTAAATGCTGGGGGAAAAGAAGTAAAAATATTTGAGAGAGGACTTGAACATGGGTCATATGAAATATATAAAAACATGCATATCACTATATCAATTCAAATAATTAAATTAAAAAAGAAAACATTTTAATTATATTTAAAGTATAGTCAAAGAAAAATTTAAAATGAATATATATATATATATTATCTGAACAATTTTACCAACAATGGTCTATTTTTTTAAAGAAACATGTAGTTTAATATTTTTTAAGAAAATTATCAACATATACCGGATCAAAAAAATAATTAAAATTATTAATTATCAAAATGATATTGTTTAATATAATATATATGACCGTTGAATTAAGATATCTAATAAAAATACTAAAATTATTAATTAAATTAAATAACTCGATTCAACATTATATATATTTACGAAGTTATTAAAATAAATGTGAAAAAAGGCTTGGCTTTAGTGATATGTGTGTTTTTACACATTTCATGTGACCTATGTTCAAGTCCCCTCTCAAACATTTTTACTTCTTTATTCCCTAACATTTACTTCATTACAAGATATATATATATATATATATATATACATATATAATGGTTTTATATCACTAAAGAGTAGTTAGTGTAGTGGTAAAGGCCTGGCTTTTTCCCTTGGAGGTCCTAAGTTTAAACTCTACCAAGGTTATATTTCTTTCTCTTTAATTATCTTTTAACCATGTGGTAACATATGTTACCACATGATTGTAGGAAAATAAATGTATTAAATATTAAATAAGTTAAATTAAAAATTATAATAAATTCATCCAATCAGGTGATTATATGTGTCGTTATCTGATTGATTGATTAATTTTATTAAATTAAATTAAAATTATGACCAAATTAATATAATAGGCAATTAACATAGACTTAATATGTAATTATATAAATTTTACTTTAACTGTCACGTCACCTCTCTGTTAGATTTTAACGGTCGATGGTTAAAATAGGTCAATTTAAATAGTTGGGTAACAAAATTTTAAATTTTTGCAGTTCTGTAATCAAAGTAAGTTAGATCCAATAATTAAATTGTCACTCAGACAATTTAACCTAAAATCTAATATATAAATAATCAAAAAAATGTAATATATAAACAATGAAAAAATGGAATACACTACCGAATCAAGATGGACAGAATCAATATATGAATAACGATGCATACTTTGTCCTAGGTGAAATAATGGATGCTATTTTATAAACAGTCGAGATAGATAAAGTTTAAATGTAAAATAAGTGTTTAAAATATATTATTTTTTATTTAAATGTTTAAACTTTTTTTAGATAAAATATATGTTTAAAATTTTTATTTTTATCAAAATAGTCACTTAATTTAAAAAATAGTACTCAATCATGAATTGATACGTGGCACAAATTTTAAATTTGCAAAAGAATTAAGCACCTATTTGGACAAAAAGTAAAACTTGACACATAACTTATCTGAAAAAACTGTAGACACCTATTTCGAGGGTAATTTACAATTTAGATCACTAAACTTAACATTCACTTTCATTTACATCATAAAATTTTAATTTAATCAAATTACACCATTCAACTTTTATTATTTATAAATTAAATTACTTATATTGATACCATCAAATATTTCTAATGAAAAAAATTAAAATTGACACTTTTATTTAAAATATTTTCACATATCATCAATAAATAATTTTTAATTGGTAATTTAAAATTTTTTGTTTAGATTTATAAGAAATTTAGTTTGTTTTCCTTTGAATTTATTTAAATAAAAATTTTAGAAATTTTTTATAGAAAAATTATTAAAATTATAATTAAACATTATTTAATGATGTATGCGAAAAATGTGTTCCATAAAAGTGTTAATTTCAATTTTTTATTATAATTATTAATAATATTGATATAAGTGAGTTAGTTTATTAATAATAAAAGTTGAATGATGTGATTTAATTAAATTAAAAATTTATTAATAATAAAAGTTTTTATATTATGTCATTTGTTTGTTTTTAGCCTTTAAATTATTTTTTGGTCATTTTAAGGACATAAACTATGCCATTTTTTTGCTTTTAGTCTTTAAATTATTTTTTGGTCAAAAAAATATTTGTGTTGTGTCAACATCTTATTAGCCAAAATAATATTTTTGATTTAGATAACTATCGGGTTTAAAGTAACAAAAATAATAGTTTTGATATTTTTTTACAAAAATAGTTTAAAGGCTAATAACAAATTAAATATATAATTTATAGGTTAATTTTTTATTTAAATCATAAAAATTGAATAAATTTAGAATAAACTATATATATTAATATATACCATGAATCATATGTATTAATAAGTTAACATTAAATATTTTAATAACTTTTGAATTACGAGAAAAAACGGATGAGTCTAGATTTTTTTTTTGTTGAAAAAACGGTATATTTGTATAAAAAGCCGACGTTAAGGACAAAGTAGCAAGGAGAAAGGTGAAGCAACGACACTTGGCAAAACTCAAATCCTTAAAACTCAAAACGACAAAGCAAGTGTTGTTTGTGGCACAGCTGGGCGGTGATTCCAAAACTTGAAAGATGATGGGACGTACCTTTTTGTCCGCGAGATGGGTTTCAATTTACTTTTCCAAAATTAAAAAAACAGATTCAGATATTTATGAAGAGTAAGGTCGTGCCGTGTGGTGTTCGAATTTAAGGTAAACAAGTATTTGAGCCGACCTAAATTAGGATTATTAGTAGAATTTTTTTATATTTTTAGAGATATTTGTAATAGTATTTTTTTATTTTTTATAATTAAGTCTTTAAAATTAATTTTTTTATAATTGAGTCCTAAAATTAAATTTTTTTATAATTAAATTCTTTAAATTAATTTTTTTTAATATAAATTGGGTCAGATTCGGTTTCATGCATATAAAATTTAGGGTAGAGCAAGTTGACTTTTTTAACTGATGGGGTCGAGTAAAATTCAATACATTGTAATTATTTTTTGGTCGGGTCCCTTCTATCCTTCAAATCAATTAAATTGCGTCACGGTTGGTCGATCTCAACACAGTCTGTTTCAATTACTAATTTACCATTTATGGTCATTCCACCGCAACTGTTTGAACCGTACGGATAAAACACCCAACGTTGTTTTATAGAAAAAAATGGGCCCGACTCGGGGGAATGAGAGAATATTATTTTCTATCAGCTTGATTGATTTAATTAAATAGAAATTCACAAACGGATTTTTTTTTATTGTTATGTGTTTTATTTAAAGTTTATGTTTTTATGCTTATGATTTAAGAATTAATTGAAAACTGAAAATTAAAGTTAAGGAAAAACAAATCGTTGAAGGGATTATTTTCCCGCGCATTTTAGTTGAAGTTCCCCGATCGATGCCTCCAAATCCGATAGCACCGAAGCAATCGTCCTCAACCACGTGACCGAGGTTTAATTATTTTATTCGTAGTTTGGATAATTTATATTATGGTTATCGTGATAATGAATTAATTAAATCTTAGATTTCTGGGAAATTAAAGTTTAAGTAATATGGTTTAGGGTTTAAGTAGGAGTATTTACCGAGCGAATCGATCGTGAGTTGAGTAGTGCTCGACTCATGCTTGTTGAAAAATACCGTTGTTCAACTCAAATCGTTACTCATTAAGCTCGATAAAATTTTGCTTAATTCGTGCTCGTTAAAAAACATCGTTGTTCGACTAGACTCGTTGCTCTTTATACTCACCAAAAAATTTACCTTGTTTTTAAAAATATAAGAAATCTAATGATACTATTAGAGCTTAATATAAACATACAAATTTAAGAAGAAAAAAAACGTGACAACTAAGGAAATAAATAAATGAACATGTCATGACCGAGTTATAAATGAATGTTATATTTGAGTGTGAAATCTTTTTAGTTTTCGAAAAATTTCGATGAACAACAAAACAGTTCAAAACTTTAACTTTCAATCGTATTTTTTTATATGATAATTAAAGACTTTTCCTCTTTTATACTCTTATACATTAAGTAATAATAAAAAAGAAATGCTAATTATTGTATTTTAATTTCTTATTAATACAAATTAATTTTTTCGAATTCTCGAGAAATATAAAACGCTTTAGAAATCTGAAACCAAATAATTTATTGGTAAATTACCTACCAAGCCATTAAACTTTTATAGAGCTTTCAGCTAGCAATTAATTTTTTTAACATATTTTTTTAAGGTAACCACCAAAACAATTATGAAAATTTATTAAAAAATAATAAGATGCTCAAGAACTTATCGCGGCCCGTTAAGATTTCGAGTTGACTCAACTAAAGTTAAGATTGATCGAGTCGAACTCAAGCTGTTTGAATATGCTGGTGTGATTATAAGGTAGTATCTATTCAGTTTTTTAACTCTTTAATAAGGCACACACATTGTGCACACATAATACTCGAACTCGAGTCACCTAAATAAAAATTGTTGATACGTTATGTTCTTTAATAAAAATAAATCAAATATGTGCTATAAAATAAACTCATATACTATATTGTTCATTTTGTAACTCAAACTCTCGATTTAGGTTGAAAGATGAACTCCTACTAACCTACCACTAGGTGGTTAAAGTCTACTGCAAGTTCTATATTGTTTCTAAAAGTTCATTTTAGTTCATATACTATTAAATAGAACATTTTAGTTTTTGTACATTTAAAAAATATTTGGTCTCAAATATTAAAGTTATTGTAAATTGACTTAAATATTTTAGTTTAAACATTATTTAAGTATTTTTTTCAATTTGAAATTAAAAAGAGTTTAAAATAAAATATTTAAGTCAACTACTTATAACTTTAACAAATTTTTTTTTTACCAAAAACACATATTTCATCAAATGTATAGGAACTAAAATGTCTCATTTTATAGTAGAATAGCTACAATATACAATTTAGAAAGTAATGATAACAAATGTAAAAAATATAATTAAAATATACATTTTAAAATCTTTTAAAATTGAGAAGTTATGATATAAATGGGCATAAAACTAAAAGAGGAGCATTGAAACAAGACGAGACGAATTTAATCTAAACTTAATCTTGATTCGATCTTAAAAATTTTAATGAAAAAAATAAAAAAGTTAACTTTTATTTGAAAAATTTACAATCTGTACTTTTATACTATGGTAAAACATTTGACTTCATTTAATTCGGCGACACCGTCACAGTATCACACCAATCCAACTGAAAAAATAAAAAATATTTATAAATACATTAATAGTAATATTTATATAATATTCTTTTTAAAGTTTATTCTAAATAACCCTCATTTAAAAAATAACAGCTTTCGTTTCTCATAAAAGATTTTTTACACAATAATTCTTGTTTTTACATAAATCATGTTTATTTTATTGTCTATATTTAAAATTCGCGGCTTTTTCTATCTACAATTGAAGAATATATTATTTAGTCGGTCGAAAGTTTAAAAACTTTGTATATGCTTATAAAGATGGCCTACCAAGTTCATCTTTTCATTCATCTAAAATAATTTGATTGTGTTCACACTGTAGTGATTCTCAATAAAATTTAAGAGACAAGACTCCAATGACAGAGATCTCCCAATATATCTAATCATTTATAAATACTTATTAATTTAGTAATATAAATTTAGAAGGGAAGTTAATTATCAGATGATGAAAATGTAAATTACATGGAAACCGATCCCTTCCTCTTTAAAATCTTTCATTACTTCTTTCCTTTCCTTTTTATACTTCTGTACAAGTCTAATAAACGACGGCCTTCTCCTGTTATGCAATTTTCCCTCTCCCCAAACACCATTCTCTCTCCCCACTCCCTTTATCCGAGTTTTACAAAGAGACTAAAGAAAGGATTAAAGGCTTTGCCCTTCCATGGTGGAATTCGGAAAGTTCATGTCTATCAATGGAGCAAACATCAAAACAGAGTTTAAGAATCTGTTTTCAGTCATTCAAACAAGAAGGACGGTTGCTCTCTTCTTGTTCGCCTTCCTCGGTTTCACTGTTTTCTTAGCTTTTAGCCCTTCTTCGAACTCTCCTACTCCTTGGTTTTCAAATTCCAGTGATTCTTATAGATCCCAATTTCCTTCACTTTTTGATTATTTGTTTCCCAACGCTTCATTTTCTTCGTTTAATAACACGTCACAGAAGTTACCCGAAACCCATTTTCCGAGTTCGAATAGCACCCGGAATTCAAACTCGCATGCAAAGCTTACTAGTACAAGCAACCAGGGTCTAAAGGAAGGAGTTTCGGAGGGTAATCGGGCTACAATCGTCACTGAAACCGGCGCCGGTTTAGCTAATCAGAGCAAAAATTCTCCGGCTAAATCAGATTCTTCCGACAAGGCAAATTCGGATAACCCGAGTTTTCAGCCTCTTAACACGAATACAAACAACACCCAGAATCCATTCCCGCCTGCAAATCCGCCTAGTTCAAGTAACCAGGGTGAAAAGAATCAGGTTTTGAAGGCTAATCGGAGTACGACCGTCACTCGAAACGCCACCGTTGTAGCTAATCCGAGCACGATTTCTCCAGCGTCATCCAATAAAGGGATTGATAATTTGGTGGGGTCATTGATGAACTGCGATCTGTTCGATGGAAAATGGGTGAAGGATAAATCGTACCCGCTTTATAAACCCGAGTCTTGTTCCTTTGTGGATCATCAGTTCAGTTGTTTTGCCAATGGAAGGCGTGATGAAGGTTATCTCAAATGGAAATGGAAGCCTAAAGGCTGCACTTTGCCAAGGTACAACAAATTTTCTTTTCCATAATTCTTTATTCCTAATCAAAGTATTTTTACTTTTCAGCATATTTGAGTGGATCATCCTTAGTGGAAAGTCAATCTAAATTAGCAAATTTTATATTTATGTTTCCATCTATGAATTAATATGTAGGAAAGAAAAGTCTTTGTACAAATCCTTTAACCTGGCGTTGATGTCGAATTTTTTAATAAAAAAAGTCAAAATCAAACTTGAATTAATATTTTTATTCTTAAATGATCCGGACTCTGCACAGAGTATTTATATTATTAAAAGTTAAGATTAATAAACAATTATTATCTTGCAATCCTGTCGTAATGTTCAAAAAAATATTGTACTTTTTAGAAATGAGATGGAATTTCGAGTGAAACTCCAACCTTAGTCGTTAACATTGAAGTTAGAGAAATGGATTTTGTTGTCATTTATGATGCTAAAACTTACGAGTAATGTTATTTTTCATTTTGGAAGAATGAATGGTGGGCACATGTTGGAGATATTGAGGGGGAAACGACTCGTTTTCATCGGCGATTCCTTAAATAGAAACATGTGGGAATCTCTGCTTTGCATCCTACGGGGCGCTGCAAAAAATGCGAACATTCATGAAGCTCGAGGAAGACATTATTTTCGAGGGGAACCTTCTTACTGTGTCATCTTCAGTGTAGGTTTTTTTCGTTGTTTATGATAGAAAATTGCTAATCTTTGTTACACATTGCATCTTTGATGAAACTTACGATGTTGATGATGATGAATAGGATTATAACTGTACTATCGAGTTCTATGTGTCGCCGTTCTTGGTGCGAGAATGGAGAATGCCGGATGAAAATGGAACCAAGAAGGAGACGCTCCGGCTCGATCTCGTCGGAAGATCATCTGATAGATATAAATCTGCAGAGATACTCATATTCAACACCGGGCATTGGTGGACTCATGAGAAAACTTCTAAAGGGTTGGTTTATTTGTTTATTTTATATATACTTCTATTTAAGTTTCGTTGTAATCGATTAATTTTGATGATTACTTTTCATGTCGAATTGTGTATTGTAGGAAAGATTATTATCAAGAAGGAGATCATGTTTACGATGAATTGAACGTTCTTGAGGCGTTTCGGAAAGCTTTGACAACGTGGGCTAAATGGGTCGATGAAAATGTCAATCCTTTGAAGACTATGGTGTTCTTCAGGGGATACTCTGCTGTTCATTTCAGGTAATGGTAAATAAACTTGACTTAACTGATTAATCTCATACTAACGATCTAATTTAGGTGTTAAATGATCAAACAGAACTGACTTAATATCAATCGATTCATTTTGATTTCAACTGAATTTTGCTCGATTCTACTTTCAACATTTTGATCCTTTCAAAATCGAAGTAGTTATTATGATGAAGCGTTTCAACATGTTTTAACATAGTTTGAACCCTTTTCTCCAGTGGGGGGCAATGGAATTCGGGAGGAGCGTGTGATACCGAGATCGAGCCGATCAGAAATGAGACACTTCTAAGACCGTATCTACCCAAGATGTTGGTGTTAGAATCGGTACTGAAAAGGATGAAAACGCATGTCACGTACTTAAACATTACGAGATTGACAGATTTTCGAAAGGATGGTCACCCGTCGATCTACCGGAGACGCGGAGCGCATCACATGTCAGACAAGGAAAGAGCAGAAAGTGTAAAGTACCAAGACTGCAGCCATTGGTGCCTTCCTGGTGTCCCGGATTCATGGAACGAGCTTCTTTATTCTGAGCTCCTCGTAAAGGAGAGTAAGATGCGGCAACATCAAGGGAAAGCCCGGTAAAATACATCATCTTAACATAAAATCTTCAGATTAAAGTCACATATATTCAATACATAGTTTCAATTTATTTGGAATTTGTTGGCAAAAATCATAATAACACCAAATTGCTGATTTTCTTTTTTTTATATCCCTACTTATAAACCATGGGATTAAGATATGGAAATGTTTTTAAAAGAAAAAAAATATTGATATTGTATTTGATCAAACATTTGATGTTTAATATTGTCGATTAAACCACGTTAGCGTTTTATGCAACAATTTCAGTCACTGTGTAAATTTGTTTGGTGGAAAAGAACTCTAGAATGAAATATTTGTAATTTCTGTATGATTTAAATTTTTATTTTAGATATTATTTTTTTATGTAATTCTTTTTACGAATTTTTTTTCTATTTCTATGTTTGGTTGGCATAAAATGTTTTGGTCAATGTAATTCATTTTTAAATGTCCTGTATTTAATATTAATATATTAATAACTTAACAGTTTGATTAACCTATGCTACAAGACAAGCCCGACTTTAGTCAGCGTAATAAAAGCGTCCGTTCAAAGCCCACGCTTATAGAAATTATATGTTTGTAATTTTTTTGAATTATACTTGTTAATGATGGTCTATTTTTTATTAATATTTATTATTAGGGCTCAATTTTTTGAACACTTGTTAATAGAAACTCATTTTTTTTCAATATTTATTATTAGGGTCTACTTTTAAATTTTATTTTTTTAATATTTATTATTAAGAGTTAATTTTTCAATACTTGTTATTATGGATATACTTTTAAAATTTATTTATTTTTTATTACTTGCTATTAGAGACAATAATTTAAATAGCAGTATGATTATATAATCGGTAGCGGCAACAACCGCTATATGTCCACAATACCATATGTTATTAAAAAAATTTACTATTTGAAATCTATAATACCATTGTTTAAATGTTTGATTTAAGACATATTTTAGATTCGCCCTAGGCTACTAAAAGTCTAATATTAAATAAATTACTTTGATAGACTAAAATAAAATTTTCAGACACAAACCATTAATTTGAATATTTTATGTTAGGATATAAATAAAAATTTCTTTTTTTGTGATAAAGTAAAAACAAAGTCAATGCAGCTGCAAACCTCAAAACAAAGAAGGAAAAAAAATAATGGATAAAAAAACAATCCTAGCAAGCCAAAAACATCTACGATGGACTAATATTTTTTTTTTAGAATTTGGGATTTTATATTCATGCAGCTTTTACAAGTCACATCCAATAATTTACAAGCCAAAAAAGTACAAAGGCGTGATTTTTTTTGGTAATAGTATTCTGACTTTCTGTGGTCACATCCAATGATAGCCAGGAGGAAAAAGGAGGGTATCCTCGTGTTGTTAGTTGGCTGCCGGCGGTGGAGGCCTAGAGTTGGTGGTGACGCGCTCACACGAAGGACACATGGTGAGGGTGGTGGCGGGTGAGTGCATGTAAAATGGTTGAGAAATTTTCAAAGCTCTTAATTCTTGGAGCTCCTTTTGTAATCTCTTGTTTTCTTCTTTCAGTGTTTCGCAACATCGCTTTAAATACTCGTAATCTACCTCTGTCTGCTTCAGTTTTCTCCTGTTTTATCTCATCAAAATTCAAAAATATAAAATTAGCCCCTAAAAAAACGACCAGGACTAAATCTAAAACTTTCATATGGTAGAGGGATTAATAGAAGAATTTGATCAGAAAATACCTTGCTCTTCTATTCTGAAACCAAACTTCCACTTGTCGAGGACGAAGATTTAATTGGTTGGCCAAGGCAAGCTTTTGTTTCTAAAACAGCATTAAAAAATCAATAAAATTGTTAGAACTAATTAAAAACCCTGAAACATGGAGACAGATTTATTATTTTATTTTTTACTTACAGGATTCAGAGTGTTGTGTTCTTTGAAACATTCTTCGAGGGAAGCAGATTGTTGTTTCGAGAGCCTGAGTTTCTTCCGAGTCGAGCCGTTCAACTCATCATCATCATCACTTCCTCTTTCACCATCAAAGCCTTTTAGGTCTCTCTTCCCTCTGTTCCTCCCATTTCTAATACTGCTACCAAACTCCATTTGAAAAGACGATACCGTACTGTTCGGAGATGAAACCGCCACTCCTTCCTCGGATTCCTCCGCCTCCGCCAGTGGCAACCGGTTCACGTCTAACCCTCCGTCGTCTCCATCTAACGTAACAATGCAAAAGTTAATAACCATTTTTTATCAAAAAAATGCCAGATCTAAACTAAAAGTAAATCATTTTTAGGCCAGATGAGAATACTGACGATTATGAGTGAGCCAAGGGAACCGAAGCTGAAGAGTAAGGTGAAGAGGTGGATCCGAAGCAACCCTTATTTCATCCCCATGCCCCATGCAAAACCCTAGATCCTTGTTTCTTGATAGTTTTGGCTTTTTTTCAAGGAACGGAAATGGCTTCGGGGGTTCACCCAAGCTCAAAGCTAACTCCATTTCAAAAAAACAACTACAAAGAAGGCTTTGAAAATGCAATATTCCTTGAGAGAGAGAGAGAGAGAGAGATTGATATATAGCATGAAAAGAGAAACTATGATTTATGAATGTTGTTTAATGGAAGATGGGTGAACACGTTAGACCCACCATCCCCTTCCTTTGAAACACTCCTTTTTCATTTTGCCTTTGTGTGAGTAAAAAGATTGACCCACAAATCCAGCTTCACAAATGCACGTGGATATCTGTATAATTTATACACCAATGCAAGAGGCAAAGGGTTTACAACAAATCTTTGATAACTAACGAATCAGAATTTATATATATTTGATTTAGTTTTATAAAAAATAGATTAATAAAAAATATTGAAATTAAAATCGGAGTAGAGTGGTAATCAACTAATAGACTGAGGGACTTCCTATTGACTTAAATTGTATGAGTTTTAATTTTAATATTTATCTTAAAAATGTAATATTTTTTCATTTAATAAATAAATTGGAGTTGGGTGTTAAGATAATAAATAAAAATCAAATTAGATAAATCTAGCCAAAATTCACAAATTTGTCTTGCACTGCAAGTTTAGTGACATTTTTTTATAATTTTTAGTATTTAACTCATTGGATGATTAATTCAGATCAAGTTTTGTAAATGCTCATTACGGTGTAGTTATTCCAACCTATTTTACTCCATTCATAATGTCAGGATTCAAACTTATGACCGTAAGGAATATAATGTTTTACCCATTTAGACCAATTGATTGTTGGTAGTTGACATGACTTATTTATTTACCTCATTATATTCAATGCAAAATATTTATATATGGTTTTTCTATTTATTATAATTTTTTTATTTTTTAGCTCGAATGATATTCATCTTAGAAGATTTAAGTTCGAGCAGTTTTATCTGTAAAATATATATACCTTATTAAAAGATTTTAAAAAGTATAAACAAATACCACATTTAATCACCTTAAAACTCTTTAAAGTAATAAATTTGTTTTATTTTTAAGTTTGTCATTTATTATCGTATTTTAACCGTTATTAGATCACAAATTACCAACATCTCCACTTCCAAATATTATCATCTATGCTGATTGAATTTTAGTTCAATGGGTACGATTGCTAACTTGCTATCATAACACTCAAAGGACATGTGTTTAAGTAACATTTAGTGTCGATTAATCTCCGATTTATGAATGGGGTGAGATTTGTATTTTTTTTCGTAAAATACATGTCTATTTTATGGTTCTCTTAATGATATTGTCTTTAAAATTCAAGATTTGAACGAGGTGAGATTTAAATTGTTTAAGCATTATATTAAAAATAAATATAATTTATTATTAAATATTTGATTAAAAGAATTTATTAATTAATGTTTCACCAATTTCACAAGGTTCATGATTATTAGGTTGTCACCAACCAAAGGGAAGAAAAATCCTGGATCATCATCACCACAACATGAGAAAATGATTTTTCATCAAATATTCTTCCACCCTCTACGACTAACTTTCTTTAAAACAAATTTGACTAAATTTTTGTTCACTACATACTCATCATGATGATGAGAGTGAAAAAAAATTGATGATTGAAATGTGTTGTTTTACCAAACATAATTATTTAGCATCATTGACACTGTGTCCTTGTGTTTTTGGAAATGATGATGCCCGATTTTCTTTTTCGAATCATAAAAAGGACGCCTAAAGTTACATAGGCGCGGTTCATCAAATCAGAGTAAATGGCTCAAAGTTCTGCCTGCAGAAATTCTGTAATACCGATAATTTTGTTGAAGCCAACTATCCAATTTCCTTCATGATCGGTATCAATCCTCCAATACAGCCAGCACCCGACGACGTAGAAACTGCTCCATCGACATTTAGTACAAAGAGTTGCAGTTTTCCCGGTAGTCAATTAACACATTTTTTAATGACATCAATATTTTAAGGGTTCGATACTATTTTGATCTTAAAATTATATTTTATTATCGTTATTTGAAGAATTTTCAGTTTAATTTGATTTGAAATTTCTTTCATAAAGTACATTGTTCTATTTTGTTTTGAATTAATATTGGATACACTGTCAGCGTAAAAAAAATTTACACAAGTATGGTTATTTTCAAACCTAAATTTAAAATTTTAACATTAAACCCCTAAAAATTTAACCACAAACCCTAAATCTTAAACCCTAAATTCTAACTATGAATCCTAAATTCTAAACCTTACAACCTAAACCTCTAAACCCTAAACCCCTAAATAACCATGTTTGTAAAAACTTTATTTTCTATCGCCAGTGTATAAGATAATAATCCTTTTGTTTTTCCCTTACAAGAATATACACGACAATTATGGAGTGTGTTGTGTGACATAATATATATAATTAAAAAATTTAAAACATTTGTAAAAGATTTTTAAAATATAAAAAATATGGAAATATTTTTATTTTTATTTTTTTATAAATTTTAAATTTAATTTTAATCCTAACTAGAAGATGAGGAAAGAGAATTTTAAAAAAAAGAAAATAAAATACTCATAATGGATTTAGAACTTATGACCTAAAAAAATAGATGCGAATATATATTATGTAATGTAACACTCTAAGCGGCAAATTCATAGAGTGTCGCGTAATTTTTTTTTTAAGTGAAAGGACACAATGGGGTAATATGCTTCGTTGCAGGAAAGCTTAGGGATCAAACTCAACAAAAGAATTTAAGGTACCAAAATGATAACGAGGTACAATTTCATTGCTCAAAAATACCATTTACACCTATTTCTTTTACATGTTAACCCTATTTTTAAATATGAATATGATTAAGTTGTTAATATTTTTTCTTGTTGTTCCAAAACATGGCGAATTAGTAATTTTTAACATTCAACTTTAACCTTTTTTTTATCAACTTTCAGTTTCTTTTACAAATCTTAAATTTAATTCTAATTTTACCTAAAAAGAAAAAGAAAGATTTTTTTTTTAGGGAAAATGGGGAGTTAAATACTATTTTGATCTAGAACTTATTAATTATACTTCATTATCGTTAAGAACAAAGATTTTGAGTTTAGTTTAATCTAAAATTTCTTTCAAAACTATATTTTCCGAAGTTTTTTAACCTAAATGGAGAAATAGATGAGATGTTAAATTTATAAAATAAGGTTTAAAGTTTTAAATTATAGTGTTATGAATGAAACAAATTGAATTGAGAGAATTGCCCGAACATTTCAATTGAATCTTCAGATTAAATTATCGTTTCAATTATGTCTTTTGGTCAATCTAGTCATAGACTTTGGCATTAAATGTCACCTTAGATCTAACATGTAATTTGAAAAAAAAAACTTTATTAGTTTAATTGAGACGTTTTAAAATTCATAGACAAATTTAGAATTTAACAGATGATGTAAGAATGTCTTGTACAAATAACCCCTAACATAATAACATTGATTCCAATTTTTGGTCAAAACCCAAAGATCATGTTTTCAAATTGAAAATGTCAAGAACCAAATATTAAATTGTCTCGAACCGATTTAGTTAGAACAAATTGATATTTTCAATAACGAAGGCAGAAAAATCCCACCAGCTCATTACATTTTTATTTATTTTTTTCAATAACGAAAAGAGGAAAGAATTATAACTTAGAACTAAACTCAAGAATTAATGTCGATTTAAATTTTATTTCCACGAAATTAGTTATAAATGCTTTATGAACTCAAATCACCGCTCATTATATCATTATTATTTGAAATCTACAGTTATCTTAAATCTATTAATTGACCGAGTAATTAAAAATGTTTATCTTATCATATTTTGTATGAGTTTGAATTTCAATATTTATTTTGAGAATGTAATACTCTCTATTTAATCCAAATCTACAACTCTTTAGTTAGTCAAAAAAGTCTACAATTCTTTTTTCTTTGATAAATATAAAAAACATCGTTAAAAAACTCTCTTAAACTCAAGTGAGGGGAAAAATCTATAATTCTTTAAAGATCTATTAATTAGTCTAGTGATTAAAGATGCTCATGTTGATTCATCTTATATATATATATTCAAATCTTAACAATTACCTTTAAAATGTAAAATCTTTCTACCTAATAAAAAAATATACAGCTCGTTGCATTATATTAAACAATAGGAACATTTTTTTTTGAAATGATAGGTCGTATGTCTTTATTGATGAAAACATACATAATATAACATCGACGTGAGACTCGCTAAAAAACTTTCATAATCTTATATAAAAAAAGAGTGCAACACATCTATGCTTAGGTCCAAAAACTTAACCGAAGGTACCAACCGATCAAGCACTAATCCACAACCACAACTTTCTAGCCACTGACCAACGGCACTACCATGAGAAAGAATAAATGTGAAGCCAAAAAACCTTCCTGGCAAGAACCCTGCACTTACATGTCATACCAACAAATAAATACTCCCTGGCAAGGAACCTGTAGCCCCACATCATTCCAACTCACATTGACCCTCCCTCAAAATCGCTTTGGATTAACCCCGACTTATACCTTTAGAGCATTCCCTTCAAAATCACTCACTGAAACTAGCATAAGATCCACCTGTCTATTGATCCCATTTTTTTGCAAGTTTATCGGCCATGCCATTTTGCTCTCTACTGGTTTGAAGAATTCTCCGGTTAAGATTTTTCCCTGCTTCATTGCAAGAATAGACCAACTCTTTGCAAGTAAAAGGAGCGACACTTGGGTTCTGAATCCATGAGACAACGTTGCTGCAATCAGACTCAACCACTAAAGAAACCTTCACTCTCCATATTGACGCGTTGAATGCTTGTAGAGCCTCTTCGATTGCCAGCAGCTCAGCTGACGCCGGATCAGCCCTCCCAATCGATTTCGAGAATTCAATGAGCCTTTTGCTTTGCTTTCAAAATTCCCGAGGATACAATAGGAACATTGAAAATAAAATGTATGCAAATCCATTTTTTTCTTACCACACGACAGAAATAATAAGTGAATGGGCCTTAATTTTTGAAAAAAAATCTAAGAATCAATGATTTCACGTGAAGATATTGTGTCATATTTGGTAAATAGCGGTTTGAGTCAAAATTAAATGTTTGAACTAATATTAGAGATTTGATCGGTTAAATCCGTTAATTTGTATGTTTGGTGAATAGCGGATTGAGCTCAAACCTCTAATTTTGAAAAAGCTATTAATAGGAGCTTTTTAGAATTATAGGTTTTAACATAAGAATTATAAATACCTTTTACCCTTAACATTTATAAAAAATCTTCAAATAACCTAAACTTATTTTTTTCTATTTTAATTCTTCACCCTTACGTATTTACAATTTGTAAACTAATATTTTTTTTTTCTTTTTATCACTACACATTTATATTTATATTTGTATTTAAATTTAATAATTAATTAAGTTGTGTTAAAAATAATATCTAAATAATAAATAAATATATAGATTATTTAAATATGCTTAGTAATGTTATATTAAAAATTATTTTTTTATAATTTAATTAATATTAATTGATACAAAAAATTGATAAATAATAAACTATTCAACAAGTATCAAATATAATTATATTTTTATATGTCATTTTGCTTGTTTAAATAATCAAACATATATCAACTATCAATTAATTTTATTAAATAATTTTATAAATTAACTATCAATTAATATAATCTATATCAACTATCCGTTAATTGTAAAACAATTCTTGTATCTTATGTGCATGTGCCAACTTAGACAATAGGCCAAACCCCCTTTCTTATAAGAGGGCATCGTCATAATTTGGGGGGGGGGGCACACTTCTACTTTATTTAATGACTTATTTTACAGTGCTGCAATACTAAAAAACAACATTCAAGTTTTAATTTAAAATTTTAAACCTCAAACTTTAAGTATACAGTATATTCTAAATTTTCACTATAATCCTAAATCTAAATTTTTAGTGTGAGATATAAATAGAGGCACTGAAAAGAGAACAACAAATTTATATTCATAATAAATTTGTCATGCATAATAAATAATTTAAAAAAAATCAAAATAAACATAGTTTTTCTATTTTACTTTCTTTTATCATGTTAATTTAAGTATCACAAAACGATCCGAGTATAAATTGCAACACCATTTCATTGACATTTATATTATAAAACCCAAAAATTCCAAGTCTTCGTGATGCATAATTTAAGGGTTTTGAAGTACTTCATTCACACTCTATCTTGAACTACTAAAGTAGTACTAGTACCCCATCTCATATCTAATTCTTGGCGTGCAATTAGCTTTTTGCTCATACCAAACAGCTTTCTACATCAAGTTTCTTTCTTTCTTTCATTCTTTCTTTGATATTCTAGATTAATGATTTTGGTTTTAGCAAGAAAAGAAGTGATTGGATTGGATTTCGAAACATACTAATAATTTATTGGCTTAAGGGTGTAAGAAGCCCTTGAATTTTTGAAAAAAAATCAATTAAGCCCGTGATTTTTTTTGCACCCAATTAAGCCTTTGAACCAAATAATTTAATCAATGTAGCCATTGAACAAAGAAATTAAATCCATTAAGCCCTTTGACCAATTTTGACCATTAAATCTTGATATTTTTTTCTTCAGATATTACCGGCACATGATACACTACAGTTCTATCATGCTGCATTTACAAAAGAATTTCAAAAAGTGTTTTTTTATAAATTTTATAAGTTTTTTAGAATTTTTAGAACATTTAAAAAATTAAATAAAAAAAACTCTAAAAAAATTTCAAGTGGAAATACTGTGACACAGCACACTGCAACAGTGGATACAAAAAATTGTTCAGATTTAATGGTCAAAATAGGTTAAAGGGCATAATTCATTCAATTTATTGGTTTAAGAGCTTAATTGAATAAATTTATTGGTTCAAGGGCTTACTTGAGTGCAAAAAAGTTTACAGGCTTTATTGATTTTTCTTCAAAAGTTCAAGAGCTTCTTACACCCTTAAGCCTAATTTATTTATTTGACTTCGTCAAAGATTTTGGTTCTACTAATCTCTTATGTTACTGGCGATGTGTGATACGAGGCCAAACAAATAAAAATTGAACGTAACATTTATCTTCCATTTTTTAATAGTATTAAGGTGATTATAAGATAATATATGTTTAATTTTTAATCATTTGATAATATACACATATCTTATAGACATACTTACTCAAACCCGAGTCTCTCAGGACAAAAATATTTTTTTTCAATGAGAGTACTCGTTGGGTTGTACCCTTAATTTTTTGGGTTTTGCTATAGACAACACTACGGGCTGTCAATAAGACTAGTAAGATTCTTATAATTAATGCTTATTTAGTTTTTCAATGGAATCTAATAAAAATTATAATTGCATTCTTAAAAAAGTGTGCTTCATCAATTTAATGAAATCTCATAGATGTAATTAATTATATCCATAAACTCTAAACTTGAAACCCTAAACTATAAAACCTTAATCCCTAGACATTAAAAACATGAGCCCTAAACCTAAAACCATAAACACTAACCCATAAACACAAAACGCTAAATTATAAACATAATTCCTTAAACCATACACCATAAGCAATAAAGCCTAAATCCCTAACCCCTAAAATATAAAACATAAATCCCTAAAATATAAAACCATAAATCTCTAAAATATAAAATATTGAACCTTAAACCATAAATCCTTAAAATTTAATTATATTACATTGATAGAGCACAACTTTTTAGGGATGTAATTATTACATTTATTAGATTCTATTAAAAAACTAAATAAGCATTAATTATATGAATTTTACTAGTCTTAATTTATAGAAAAACTTTAATTTTTTTTATGAATGTAAGAGTCAACAATTTCAAATAATTTTTTAATTAAACTGAATTAAATTTTGGTTATTGGATAATAAAAGAGAATCAATGACAATATAATATAGTGGTGGTGATTGAGCATCAATAACCAGCATGCATAATCAAATAAAATCATGGAATAAAGTGGAATAATTATGGTGTAAGTGCAAATAATTCACAGACAAATATTAATTAGATGCATAATCTTGGGTATTGTTGCCAACTAATTATGACAATAAAAGTTCAACACAAGCATCATGTGTGACACTATTATATTTGGACTAATGAGCTGATTATTAATTTATGTAACATACAACCCTACTTAATTTAGATTTCAGACATCGTAAGCCCCACTAACACATATAAGTAAAACAAAACCATACACTTTTATGAAAAAAATAAATTTGATAAAATTGGCCTTTAATCAATCTTCAATTAAAAAGATAAATGCATTGAGTTTTTACAAGTTCGACCAGCAGATTGAATTAGCCGATTGTTTACGGCTCAATCGGTTTGATTAAATGAATTAATTTTAGAAGTTTTTGTTTTGTTTCGGATTTTTAATGTTTTAAAAAATCTAATTTTATGAAATGTACCGAACACAACATAAATAATTAGAAAAGTTTTTTATTCTTGTATATAATATTAACTTCTATATTGTTAATTTGATGTTATCCAATTATTAATGAAAAAAATCGTAATAACGAAGTCTTCAAAAATACATGATTTTTAAGGCTTTTTTTTTGTAAAGAAAATAAAAAATATATATAGACAGAGGCATGCAATTGTAATCCCATGGAAGGAAGGATCTTCTTGCATGTTCTCTTCCAAGACCTAATCATTAAGCATTTTACCATGCTTTCTTTCATTATCATAATCATAATCATCACCATCCATCATCTTCTTCATAATCATAATCATCATCATATTGGATGCTGTTTTGATGCTGAAAAAGCATGGGACAAAAGACCCTAACATTACAGAATTTAATTATTGTGAGAAAAAATGATGATGATCATCATCATACACATCCTTCATCATAGGTTTATAGTAATAATTTAACTTTATATATATATATATATATTGTCAAACTTTTGAATCAATTGACACGAATAGTTTTAGTTTAATCAATCAAAAACCGAGAATGCAACAGTTTTAAATATTTAATAGGAAAATATTATTATCAGTGTAATTTTAATCAATTAACTGAAATAGATAGTTGATTGTAAAAAAAATCACATACGTTGATTATTTAAAATTTTAAATTCTCGGTAATTATTTATCAATATAATATCTTTTAAGAGATCTACTAATTGACCTAATGGCTAAAAATGCTCATATTGTCTCATCTTGTATGGGTTTAAATCTCGGTATGTTCATATAATATCTCTCTATTTAATCAAAAAATATAATATCTTTTAATTCAACAATATTTGTTAAAACTTTTTTTTTGAAATGATATTTGTTAAACTTTTATAAAATACTATATTTAAAAGTTCTAAAATGAATATAAAATTCAATCCTATGGAACATAATTTAACCCCCAAAAATCAACATAAATATTTTTAAAGACTTAAAAATCATTCTCTTCGGCGCAATCATTCTCTTTGAATCCAATTAATTTATTTATAATCTTTCAATAATCAATACTTTGTAAATTATTATATTTATTATTATTATCACTATCATCTTCATCTTGACTGAAATCGCCATCATCATCAACCAGCCGTGCCTATGATTTTTACTATAATATGTATTATACTATTTACTTCAAATTAATTATTTACAAATAAAAATTACAAAATTAAGTTATTTATATGAATACTCAATTTTCTTAAGTAACAAATTTGATCAGTTTTGTCATTTTTTATAGCTTCGCGAATAGTTATGGTTGTAAATAAAAGAGAAACAGTGGATAATCAAAATAAATAAAATGGTTTTAGTAATTAATTTTTCAGAAAAAAATATTAACAACTTATTATTATTGTTGTTGTGTTGTTGAGGTAAGTATGTCCTCATATCATATCTTAAGTCATAAATACATAGATACATGAAGATTATCAAAATGGGGAGGGCCAATTTATTTCATAGCACCATGTTCTACATAGATACATGAAGTCCATAAAACATGCATAATAATCTTTCATGTATACAGAATGCATCGATCCAAACTTTTACCATTTTTGGAAATCAAGGCTGAAAGGACCAGTTCAGTCGTCTCCTACTACTCGGAGGGTCAACGTCGGCAGCCAAAACCCTCAAGATATCATTTCTTCTCCTAGTCCTGGAAGATGAAGCTGAAAGTGGTAACTCGGAGTCTAGTTCGACCGTGTTGTCCACTTGCCTCTCTGTGTTTGTTACAACAGCAATGCTCGAGAAAGAATCTCTATCGTCAGCTGGTGGTGGCTGCTCCGGATTTCTTCCCGCCAGTGTGCTTTGAAAATATTCCTCAGCTAACATTTCTGCCTCATTCAACGCAGATGATACAGAAGTCAAAGCAGATGATACGGATCTTCGCAATTGTGATCGTCTTTCGAGGGCAAAAGAATAATGAATTCGGGAAGGTATAACATCGGTGCCAGTTGAGCTGCTAGGCATCAAGTCAACATCACCATGGGACGCTGCTGTACTTTGCTCTCTCCGGAGTCTGCGAGACGTCAAAATCCTGTCAATAACAGAATGCGCTCTTTCTGGAGTTTCCCGGGCAACATTGCCATGCTGCGATTGAATCAGGTCACGAGTTGAATGAGATCTCCTTCCTAGGATGCGAATCATCTCATCTATGGGGAGATTAAATGCACTCCTTTGAATAATTTGCCTCCAACTGTCCACCCGATATGCACTAGGCCAAGGAGGGATCTTAGCACCCGAGTCCTCTTCTAGCTCATGGGTAATCTTCCCCTGACCATATATTGGGATCACAGTTTTAACCGTCACCTCTCCTTTGCAAACAGGGCATTCCTTAGCATCGGAATGTACATTTAACCATCGGTAGAGGCAAGACCAACAAAACAAGTGACCGCAATAAGTTACGACAGGTTCCCGGGCCAAATCCAGGCATATGTTACAGTCGAAAAAACTCCCGTCACTGCTAATACCTTTCTCAACATCATCCTTTGTCCCCGAAACCTCAGCTTCCAGAAACTCGTTGGTATTTTCACATGCTTTTGGTACATCAGTCATTCTTACATCTCTAGCAACACTGCCCTCACCGGCCTGCAACGTATTCAAATCACCTAGATACCCCATAGATTGATCTGATTCCACATGACGGTTCTCAGTTTCAGCAGGAATTCGAAAAATCCGTCGGCATCTCCTGCCCCAAACAGGTTCTCCAACCCTATCAAAAGGGCAGCTATCAACAAAACCATCCGAATTCACACCTTCATTCGAAACCGATCCCAACCCTGTCTCAGGAGCAGGATCTAAATTCAAATCGAGGTTCATTGTCTCAGATGCTTCCTCACTCATTACAAATAATCCAATAATACCTTTTTCGACCAAGTTAACCCCTACTTACAAATTTTACAAGATTAAGCTGCCAAGATAAAAACCTTAAATTTACCTTAGAAACAAACCCAAATCAACAAAATCCTTACTTTTACCTTAATTCCATCTTAAATTCATCAAAACCAACAAAAGGAAACCCTTATTTCATCCAAATATCAAGAAATTCAGAACTAACTTCCGAATTCACACCCTCCCAAAATAAAACCCTCAACATTAAGTCGTTCAGATGGCGATTGAAAGACAAAAACCTAAACTAAGAAACGAGATTTATAAACAAAACAAAGACCTGGGTTTAACAGTCGATGATATTGAAGCTCAAACTCGGGGCATTTTAAGTCAGCAGAGTCACTGAGTTGGGCGATGGGAGCTGTTTCTGAGCTGAGTTGGGTTCAACTTCACAAGCCATGAATAGTGTATACAACAGGCGAAAAGGAAAATATACAGGGTGATATTTAGAGAATTCGGGCTTCCTAGGAAGGAGAGAAAGAGAGAAGGGGAGGGAGGATCCCGGATTCTGTGTATTTATTTATGCATATTTTGTGTAAATTGGGTTTGAACTTTGAATCAATCAACGGCTGTGAGCTTTTTATGTGAATACAGTTTAGAGAATGAGATTAAAAAGTCGAGGTAATTATTTTTAGGATATTGTTTTGATATATTTTAGTTTATACAATTTTGTTAGTTTTAGGGTGTAGTAGTTTGTTTTAAGGTTTAAAATTTAGGGATTTATGGTTTAGAGTTTAGAATTTAAAATTTAAGATTAGTGTTTAAAATTTAAGATTTGAATTTTATAATGTAAATATATATATTTGTGTAAAGTTTATTTTACACAACCTATGTATTAAAATTTTACTCGATATTTTTATAATAAAAAGTGACTTTTTAAATAAAATTAAATATATTATTGTTCTTTTAGAAAATTGTATAAATTGTAAAAGAAATAGTAATCTAAACTTAATTTAAAAGTGGAAAATTACAAACGTTAGAAATTAAAATTTCAAACTTAGAGTGAATTACGTAAAGCATCACTGAATTTTACTCTCAAACTTATTTTGGCCATTAAAGTTTTAAAACATTCAATTTACTCGTTGATGTTTAGACATTAAACGTTTTTGTCACTTTTTTATTAAATTTTTGATGACGTCCATTTATTGACGAACGGAATTTTTTTCTAAAATTAAAACGGTGAAATTTTTTATCGGCACGAGAAAACAATATATTGAGAAACGGGTTTCATATGAAGACAAAGGAGTGAGATCGATGAGAAAAAAATAAAAAAAATTTTGTGCAATCTGTAGACTGTGAAAAACTTTTCGGCAAAATAAAAATTAAATTTTGACTCAAGGGAAAGAGACAAAACTTTTAGTGAACTTTAATACGGAACGATGACTACGGTAAAAGGTAGAGTCATGGCAGAATATAGGGGGATTTGGGGGTGTAAGCCCCTGCTAATTTTTTTTTATGTTAATAGAATAATTTTTTTTAAAAGGATAAAATTAGCTCTATAACCCCTTTAGTATTTTTAAAATATTATTATGGCCCCCTCAAAAATTTTAATTTCATTATGGTTCTTTTATAAATTTTTAGTTATGCTCATATATAGAGTGACAAAAAACGTTCAATGACTACACTTAATAATCAAAATAAGTCTAAAAATAAACTTCAGTTACCAAAATAGATACTATAGTAATCTAAACTTAATTTAGAAGGGAAAAGTTACAAATGTTGAAATTAAAATTCAAACTTATTAAACAACACGGTTTGCAAATAATATCAGTTGAATACTTGAGTTAAAATTTCTTTTTTAAAGTATCCTTCTTTGTAAAACAAAACATTCTTGATAATGGTCCCAACCCCAACTATTTCTTTATTTGATAATAGAAAAAAAAATTAAATAGACCAAAATCACGTAGCACAGAGACCATTTATATATTGTAGCCAATACAAACACTATTATTTAATATTTATACTTCCCTTTCTTCATTTAACTCGAGATGTGGCTCCATATTAAGGGCGGTGCACATTAGCACGTGAAGATGGTCCCAACCCCAACCATTTCTTCCTTTGTTATTAGCACAATCCATGCCCTTCCCTTTTCTCTGGGTCCAGCTTGTTGCATCCGAAATTCAAATGCCAGCACCGGCACCGGCACCGACACCGCGCCGGCGGCAAAGGGATGGGACGGCCACAGGATCTGTAGTAGACTAAAAGACTAAGTTGAATGTTCTGATGGATAACACCGGAGAAAATGAGTTCATGGCATTTAACAGTCATTAACGTCAAAGAAAAAGTTAAAAGTGGTGCAATTCTTCTAGCAGGTATAGGACAACTCTGCGGGAAGATTGCCATGAGGAAGAAATTGAAACTTGAGTTTATGGGAATCATATTTTAGGGGTGAGCGTTCGATCGATTCGAGTCGAGTCAAAAAATTTCGTGTTATTGGAGTTGACGCATCATATTTTACAACTCAAATTTAATTTGAATTTTTTTGATTCGAGTCGAGTTTTCGACTTCCTATACAAATTTAATTGTAATTATTTATCATGTTATAGTACGGTTTGATTCCAATTTAAACGACTTTTTCTAATCATATAAGATATGCATATATATTTCTTCATATTATTTTTCACATGTATAATTAAGATTTGTAATGTTATTCAATAAACAAATATCATCTAAACTTCTAAAATATGTTTATAATATTATTTTTAAATAAGGAACTTTTGAGGATAAAGAACTGATGAGAGTATAAACGAGTCAATGAATTGATGTGAAGAATAAATTTTACAAAAAAATTCAGTTGAATGATCAAATTGAATAAAATATAAAGTTAAAGGACTAAATTGAAAAAATAATATATTTGTTAAAAATATGAATTTAAGTTATATAAATATTATATAGTGTTAGTGAATCATATGGTTTAATTTTGGTCAAAAATAGACTTAAAACAAAAGAGGAATTGAAGAAATGGAAAATCTTTCAAAGTTGAGGGACTAAATTGCAAAAATAGGAAATTTAATTTAAAAAATATAAATTGAAGCTAAATAGGTATTCTAAATTGTTTTAAGTACACGTGGTTTAAATTTGGTCAAAATTTGACTTAAAACGAAAGAGGGATTGAATAAATGAAGAAATCATACAAAGTTAAGGAACTAAATTGAAAAATTATGAAATTTAATTTCAAAAAGCTTATTCTACATTAGTTTAGGAATATGTGGTTCAAATTTGGTCGAAATGGACTTAAAATAAAGGATGAATTGAAGAAAAATGAAATCAGAAACTAAATCGCAAAACTGTAAAATTCGGTTTTACGATTTTTCGAGTTAGGCAAATCTCAACTCGAATTGAACTCAAAATTTTTGCGAGTTACTCGAGTTGAGTCCAATTACTCAAAATAAAAAAAAAATTAAATCCCGAGTTTTGCTCACCTTTAAATTATTTAATTTAAGTCCTTTTAAAATATTTTTAAACTTTGATCCTTTTAAAATTTTATAATTTTATCTCATGGACCAAGTTCTTGACATTTGTCCCTGATCAACAAGTGCAACCAGCACATGCTATTATTAATCTTCTCTAAAACATATTGCATTCTTCGATTCTATAAGGTACAGAATCACACACTGATTGAGGTCATGTATTTGTAGTGCTACCGTTGCAATCTTATCTTTATGCTCAGTTTTATCATCAATGAAAATTTTCTACAATTCTTTATTTTTCTAAATCTATTTCTTCTTCTTCACTCTTAATTCCTCTTTTTTCATTCTGGTTCGTTGCAATTGGCATCAGAGCTGTGTTATTGATCCACTGCAAAGCTGAGAAAGCCCAAAAAGACTCAACAGATGGCGGAAAGTTCCAACCTTAAAGCAATCCAAAAATAGTTGAATGACTTGCACGCAAAAGACCTTACTTGGCATTGTTTTCTTAACTTTTCCAACGCATATTTTTACCCTTTTGCCAAGCAATTTCGGTCACAACAGGTACCAAATGAGCAAAAGATGGACATAGCAGCTATGCATATGGAAGGGGAGGTTGAATCTTCGTTTGATGGTTACATTATGCAGAAACACATAATCACTTGGCAAGAATTTACATCTGATTTATGCCATAGGTTTTGTGACATGACTGACTCAGACATCATTGAAGAGTTCAGCAAATTGGTACAAAAAATTACTATGGATGAGTACCAATTTTTTTTTTTTGAAGAATTAAAGCCTTTCATGTTGTAACATAACTCATACTTGAAAGAGAGTTATTTCATATCCATCTTCATCAGTGGACTGAAAGAAAATATTAGACACAAGGTCAAAGTTCACCAACTTAAATCTTTAGCATATGCTTTTAGACATGCTAAGTTGATTGAGTTGTACATAAAAATTGAGATCAAAAGGAACAAACCAGTGATAAAGGCTACTACTTATGCTCCACAGAAAAGTTATACTCCACAGACAGTTATCAACAACAAACCAACAAACCCTCCTACCAACACTCAAAGACAATAATTGCTGGAATATAAGAGGACTTACAATATTTGTTTCAAGTGTGGAGAGAAATTTATACCTGGTCATTAATGCGAGAACATACAGTTAAATTTAATTGAGGAGAAAGATGTTCAAGGGAATTAGAAGAACTGGACGGAACTCAGGATGTTGGGGAAGAAGTGACTCCGATTAAAGCAAATAATTTTAAGGGCAACTTGAAAATCTCCATCAATGCATTGACAGAGAGTGTGAGCTTCAGCACACTGAGAATCTAAGGAACTATCAAGGAAAGACCCCTGAGCATACTAATTGATATTGGCAGCACCACAGTTTTGTGACAAATGAATGGGCTAAAGAAGAAATGGAGTTGATTACAAGCAACCCCTTAGCTACCATTGTGGCCAATGAAAAAAAAAGCTTTATAGTACTGCTAGAAGCAATAGGCTAACGTATAAAATACAAGGACATCAGTTTGAACATGACTTCAGAGTGTTAAAGATAGGAAAAAATGATATAGTTTTGGGTATAGACTAGATGAAGAAATTCAGTCTAGTAGTGATGGATTTCAATGACATGAAACTTAGGCTTTAAAAAGGGGATTAACAGATAGTCTTACAATGAGAAAGGATGACACCTTCTGTTAAACTGATATATAGGGAAAAAGCAATAGAGAATGACTAAAAAAGATAAAGAGATTATGAGAAAAATGTACCTACTGAGTACTGAAAAATATTGACTTGGATACTTCAGAATTGTTGCAACCTTTACTTGAAAAATTTGGCAAGGTGTTTGATAAGCCAATTGTTAGAGTATGCCCAAAGATCAATCATAAGATGATTGTAAATGACATTTGTTTTACCTTGTTTATTCATAAAGAGGCATTGTCATTATTATTTTCAGTTACAATTATGCGTGCATAAATAAACTAAATTATAATAAAGTCTTTAGAATAATATGGTTATTCTAAAATGTCCTTAGTCGAGTATTATTGTGAGCATGAACAACAATAATGCATTAAGACTAATATGTAGTTGATTGATGACAACATGTTGTTATTGACATGGAGATGTCAAAATCAATACATGAGTATGTGTTAGAGAATGACATACTAGACTGACCCGCTATGAGCATGTTTCTTGGATTATTATGTGACAGTCACAACATTGCTCATAGTGATAACTACATGTATGATCCTCAGACTTGAGATCATCATTATTTCAACATCGTGGGTGACATATTTTGATACGATCAAACGTGTGTCATAACTGACTACACTATAAAGACTGATATTGGATATGTCACAATCTATGTAGTGGAATATGGTTTATCAAGATAGGATTTGTCCCTCCTACATAATAAGAGTAATATCGTAGGCCACTTGATTGAGTGAGACTACAAATGCATGGCCATGCTCGAATAAGTTGATATGAGATATCATAGTTATTCGTTTATAGTAGTCTACTTAAGATATCAAGAAACATTAGATGGACTATACAAGTGTGAATGTTCCATGACTTTTGTCCAATCTAGATATAAAGGACAAAATGATGCAATACATAAATAGAGTTAATCATGAAAAGGTTATGTCGAATCATGATTTCTTGTAACTTAGGTGACAATGACATATTGCTAGATGTCACACATTGTTTATAATATTAGAAATGTTTTAATATTTACTACTAACGTTACATAAACCTACAGGGTCACACCCACAGTTGAAATGAGCATATATTAAACGAATTATATATGTACAAATTTGTTGTACACATATTTAGTTAAATTAATATATATTTGATATATATAATTTAACTATTGGGTAAATATTAAAGAAAAATAAGTATTGTAATTATGACTCTTTTAATATATAAATAATATAATTTGAATTCAATCAATATATATATATATTGAAATCCTAGTTAAGTTGAATTGAGATTATATATATTTAATATATATATATATTAAAATCCTAATTAAGTTGAATTGGGATTATATATTTAATAT